>OX031010.1:31134666-31765166 GCA_943735925.1 Pollenia amentaria | reverse complement strand
GATTTACAGATTCCGACTTCTAAAATTTGGGATTTAAATTTTAAAATCCGGATTTTGAATTTTAAGGGTTTTGAAATTAAGGATTTTGATACTATCTCATTTTCTTATGAATGGTTATCGTTTGCAGTAAATACAATTTTCATTGTTTACAATTTTTTATAAATTGAAAAATGAAAAAAGTCACCAAATTTTTTCTTATGAATTTATTTACAGACTTTTGGGTGGCTACTTAATTTTTTAAAGATTTTATATGCTGTGCTTAATTCCCTATTTTTATTCTTGATAAAACATTGAAAATTTATTGCTAGAGGGTAAACTGTTTCTAAAAAATTTTGGAAAAGCCAAAAATATCAGTAAATAAGACTACAGAGGGAATGAGAATTACAAACACTCAAAAAGTCTTATTTGCAACGATATCAAAGCTTAAACAAAATTCCAACAATAAAACTGTGTTTTTATCTACTACAATTAGTTGGAATTCTCCCAACATTAATTGTGGTTAAATTTTTTTTTTTTTTTTTTAGTGACTTATTCACAGAAAAAAGTGTTTTGTCAATTAAAAAAATGGTTTAAAAAGTATTTAAATTTAATTAAAGTGGTAATTGAATCAGTTATTTTTTTAGTTGAAAGAAAATTAAAATATTAATTTTTTTTTAATTAACATTTTAGTTGTTTTGAAATAAATTTTCAATTAAAATTTTAATTAAATAACCAAAAATCTTAATTGACTTTTTTCGTTTAAAATAAAATAATTTAAACATGTAGAATTGTTGTTGGAAATTGTCAATATTTATTTAAATAAATTAACACATTGTTTGAAATGGCAAAGTTTTTTGATCACTTTTTTAATTAAAATTAACAATATGATTTATTGAAAATATTTTTTCAAAATTTTAAAATTTTTAGTAATAGGTGCAAAATCAACAACTTGTTTGCTTGATATTATGAATTTAGAACAAATTTGGTGATTGGAGAAATTTAATAATTTTTTCTGTGTTTCGTGGGGACTTATTATTATTTCATTAATATTCCGCAAAAGGTTTTTTCATATGAATTTTAACTGAATTTCGCTTGAAATTTTGAACAGAGAACCAGGCTTTACATACGAAAGGACAAACTTAATATCATAAACCACTCGTTGTGGTTGGGGGCTACAGAAAAAATTTACT
This sequence comes from Pollenia amentaria, assembly GCA_943735925.1. Lineage (NCBI taxonomy): Eukaryota > Metazoa > Arthropoda > Insecta > Diptera > Polleniidae > Pollenia > Pollenia amentaria. Next base: position 31,763,997 of record OX031010.1, on the reverse strand, counting down.
TTTATTTGGCTTATTGTTAAATTTAATAAAATGTAGTTGGCTCTAATTACAGACTATGGAATATCTGGTCTTCTTCACACCCGGTATTCACGAGTTATAAGATGGTTATTGCCTTCCTAATTACAATCTTAAAACTATTCTTACCCACTAGATCTTATAAATTTAAATGCTGACTGCACTAAAGTCAGCAAGTTTCTTTAACTAAACTAAAGTGCTGACTCGCATAATTGAGTCAGCATAATTTTTGATTGCTTAATTCTAAATAATAAAATAAAACTTTTAATATACGAGGGTGACTCTCAACATCCCTCCCCCCTTTATGAAAAAGTGCTGTCGTTCGTCTGGTGTTGATGCATTTTTGGTAGATGCTGCTGATGTTGTTCTTAGTGGATCAGTGCGCGCTTGTTGGCGCGTAAACATCTTCTTCTTTTTACGTCTCCATTGTTCATCGAAGTTGTGAACAAATTTCCTAATATGTTGTTGTTGCTGGGATTCATCTGAGCTTTTTCTAAGAAAAAAGTTTCTGTCCAAGTAGTGGTGATTCTGAGAGATATGTATGGTTTTGCGTATCGGATTCTGTGGATTTGTGTTCAGATGTATTTTGTTTAAGATTAGCCGCACATTCAGATTGTAAATCTTCAGAACCTTCTGGTCCACCTTTTGCGGGCAGAGGCATAGTAAAATACTCTTTAAAGGACCGAAGGTAGACTTGGATGCCTTTTCCTTGTTTCATCCGAATTTTATCTGGCAGGACTTCCATTAAAGTCCATATGCCTTTCAGAGTAATGGCCATTTTCATCTGTTAAATTATTATTTGCATTATTTGCTACCCCGATACAATCACAAGATTGCTCTCAGCTTGACCATCTTGTTGCTGGCTATCGGAGTTTTTTTTTCATAATTTTCATCGGTATCCAATAGGGATGCCAATCGGGACTGATTTTTGGAAATCCCGGGATTCGGGATTTTGGAAATCCCGATCCCGAAATCCCGGGATTTTCAGGATTCCGAGATTTTCGGGATCCCGGTATTTTCCGGGATTTCGGGATTTTTCGGAATTCGGGATCAATGTCTTTCTTTAAGATGCTACTTTTTTTTAATAAACAACACTTTTTGAATATTCAAAAGGTTTTATATACGTAACATAAATTTTTAAAAATGAAAACAACAAACCAATTTATTTTATACATATGTTTATAACTCTGGCCTCACCCATGATCAAACTGATTAGATTCTAAAAAAAGCTTAAAAAAATATACGTATCTCTTAGTTTTTCTAGATCAATTCATTTCGATTTTTTGACAGCAATTAAATTTTTAATGTGAATTAAGTTGTGACGACATTAATACACGGCAAAGTGTAGTCCCTCGTCGAGATCGATAGCTGAGTTAAAAACTGTAACACTATGTCGACTGCAGTGCAGTACACCTCCAGGGTGAGGGCGAGTTTCATTATCAATTATTTAAGTACGTTTGAAATTTATTTTAAAACAAAATGTTTCAACATGAAATGAATTAAAATTTGTTGATACATTTTCATTCTTGGCTAAGCTGGGAATTGAACCCAGGCTTTCACGGACAGGTTGCCCAGACTAGTTTCGATTGTAACCACACAATCTCGTCAGTGGGGTTTGCCGTTTTACTCACTCGGCTATTTGACGTCAATAGTCAAACATCAATCCTTAAACCAAATGGTATTTCACTTTGGTATATCGAAATTTGCTTTTGAATGAATGATTATCTATTTTAATTGATTTACTTTTGTTTTTTCGTACTTTTTGTCAAGAATTCTTCTTGAAATCCAAAGTACATTTTTGTTTTTCATGTTGTTCAATTAAATAACCACAATACTAATTAAAAGTTGATATGTTAAAAATACCGGGACTCATAAAAATTAATCCCGGGATTCGGGATTTATTAATCCCGAAAAATCGGGATTTCGGGATTTCCCGTTTGGCATCCCTAGTATCCAAACTGGAATTCGAACTAAATCAAGAACATTTATATAATTCAGACTTTTTACGTTTTCCATCATTACATTTTTCCGTCTTATGATCTTGAAGTTCTTTGGACATGTATTCATGTCCATTTTGCAAAGCTAAACTATCCTTCATATCATATACATCCGAATTACCATAATCCAAGACATCCAAACAAGAATCACCATTTTCATTTGGCATGTGTGGAGACATCATGTCCCATCATGATGCCTTCCTGCGCTGTTACCCCATCGGTTGTTGAGCATGATCAAGGCAGGGTATTAATTGCTACCCAAAGGAATTGATGCCGTTAGTGGACTTAACGCGTCTTTATGTTGACACCAAACGAAAACGCACTTTAAAATGCGAAAAATATAAACAATTTCATTTCTAAGTGTAAAGAACATAACAATTATAAAACAAATATGTGGTTTTAAATATCAACTTAAACGTATATCTTTAGTATTTTTAAATATCTAATATAATTTATTCGAAAGATAGTTGGATTTCTATTTAAAATTTGTGGCATTATGGTACGTATTCTTAATTTTTTTTTTCTTTTTTTTAAAAAATTTTTTTTTAATTCCTATTGTGGTAATTTTTACGAAAATATTTAAAAAATATTTTTTTTTTCAATTTCGGCATTGTAAATATGTATAAAGGGCTTGACTCTTTGCAAATATTTTATGCAGATCTAAATTCGGCAATTACTAGTGAAAATGCCGTGTAATAAATAAATTGTATTCCTGGAGGGTGCCTTGGGAATCGCAGGATCTTTATTTAATTACCGGCTGCGACAATTGTTGTAGTTGTATAATTTAGAAGACTATTGTGCCCGTAAAGACGGCTGTTTAGCTTTTGCTCTCTTTCAAATACGTCGCTTAAAAATTTATTCGCAGAACGATGTTCATTCACCATTAATGCAGTATTGCCATAAAAACAAAAACTTCATCCATATTTTTATTGCTGCTTTTTATATGGGTCTTCTTCTCATGCATGTTTCCCACATCAAAGAACAATTTAGCCATTTTTGTTCTCGTGCACATTTTTTTTTTATTTTTTTTTTTTTTTTTTTTTTTTGTAAATTGAATTAGAATACAATTTGTACTATATGAATAAAATTCAAAGTTTTCTAACAAAATATAGAATAAAAATAAACCAAATGTATTTGTTACTTTGTAAAAGATGACCTTTTATCCTTAATGGATTTTAAAACAGATACTGAAAGAAAATTTAATTTATTTTTAAATTCAATTAATTTTCTGGAAATTTTAAAAATAAGTATTTAAAAATGTATTTAATAAATTTAATGTAACAAATATTATATGACACAAGAATTTTATATTTGTTCTCAAATAAAAAGAATTTCTTCCCCTAATTTTGTTTTAGATTAGATCGAAAAATCCCCATGTCTCAAATGTATGAAAATTGTCGTACACGGTAAGAAACAAAGTACGAAACCAAGAAGTTTTAACGTATAATAAACAAAGAGGAACGAAATCTTGTAGTAAAATGTATAAAAATAATTTTTTATGAATTTGTAAATAATTCGTATAATAAGATTTTGTATTCTTTTATTTTTAGCATAATGTTTATGGCTAACTTTTGCAGTATTATTGCAAGTATTGCACATAATAGGAGCTCCCCTATAATCATCGGCTGGCCTACGCCTTCACCTAGGAAACCCTTAACTTTTAGAATCCGCTCCTGAGTATTATGGTATATCCCCAAGAATGATAGAAGAAAGATTACGACAACACGAATCAAAAATTGAATTTTCTGCGCAGGTGGGTTAAATGACGTCACGAAACATACACGAATAGGTAACTCTAGCTTGGGTTAAGCTACGTCATCTAACGGGAAAACATGCGCATGGCGTAATCTCTTTTTATATCATTCTTGGTATATCCCAGTAATCAATCTGAGTTTAAAAAGATTATTCATCAGTAATCCGTCTGAGTTTTAAGTGGAACTCACCCCAATCACTTTTTTCTGGTAGGACCAGCACTCAGGGGATGACCCCTACTAATGCATTTAATTGTGTTGGAACTAGGAAAATAAATTAAGGAGGAAAGAGGTAATAGTGCTTGTGAATATTCGACTTCAATTAATTCATGTGAAAGGGAAGACTAAAGCAGAAAGGTTTTTCCACATACGAACGGTCCGGCCAAAAAAGAATTTTTCCTGTAATGCGTTGTACGATTTACCGGCCAATCGACCAAAAAAGAATGGGCTCTTGACGAAAAACGTGTACACTGATAGAAACGGCGTCAAAACGCTGATATATTTTGACATCAATACTATGACAAGTGTCTTCGTTTTTGACCCCATGACACTTAACATCACTGTGATGTCAGCCTTAACATCACTGAGCCAAATTGTCATCAGGGTCAAAAATTTTAATTATGTCATCAATGGGATGATACATTGGCATCACAGAAATGACGAATCGGAGTCTGTTTTATAGAGCATGTAATCAGTGCGATGACAAGCCGTCATCAAATTGAGTCATTGTAATTAGCCTTAAATCAAATTAAGACAATATCATTATTTACTTACCCGTTACACATGTTTGTTTCACTTTTGTTGTATTCCGCCGTTTGTTAACAGAAGAACTCTCAATTATAGAACACCAGCAGCATGACCGATATGGTTTTCGTCATAATTTGATGCATTTAAATAAATAATTAAGAAAAATAGAATATGGGAATTTTTGCTTCTAATTTTACTTTTTAAACAAGAAAATAGTGGTTATAATTGATATTTTATGTCAGAGAACTGATGACGGTTTGTCATTGCACTGATGACAGTTTGTCATTACACTGATGACATGATATGTTATGTCATCGCATTGATGACAGTTTTTCATTGCACTGATGACAGTTTGTCATTGCACTGATGACAGTCTGGCATTGCACTCATGACAGATTGTCATTGCACTGATGACAGTTTGCAATTGCACTGATGGCAGTTTGTCATCACACTAATGAAATTTTACATTATATCATCGCACTGATGACAGTTTGTTATCGCACTAATGACAGTTTGTCTGTACTGATGTCAAAATACATCAGCGTTATGACGCCTTAAGTATCAGTGTACACAAAATGTGGCGTCGAATTGATGTCACTGTAGTCATAGCGTATATGACGCATAAAATATGACAAAATTTTAGGATGACGTTCGTTATTTGATTGATGTCACTTTTTGCCTCATTGATGCCAATTGTAATAACATTGATGTCACAATTCTGATGTTAGGGGATCATCAATATGGAGATACATTTTTCTATGAGTCGAGAGAAATTATCACCCACACCAAACGCAAGAAGTTTTGACAGGAGTGTTACACGCCTGACTCTGTACCATAATGTGATTGCGGCTTCTGTATGGAAGACTAATTTAAATATATTGCGGTTTCGGTGGCAATGATATGGTTAAATGATACATATTATGTTTAAAATTTTCTTTAAAAATAGCTTTTTTGGACGTGAACATATTTTAACATGTTTTTTCTTTGAGTGTAAAAAACTTTATTCGAACTAATTTGAATAAAATATTATGATTCGTAACAGTTTTAGCAGTACTTAAATGATATTCAAGAGAGTAATTTCTATTGGACCCATTGCAAATTATGGATCAATCATCACAAAATTCTGTAAAGTGGTGTGCTTTTCAGAAGCCTGCTTAATATGGGACGGTCAGTAAATTATGGACCGATTGTCACAGCATTATCAAACTGCACTGTGTTATTTCTTACCATTTAATGCTTTATTTTGCCAAATTTAAGGGTTTTCCGAGAGTGGGTTTTATATGGGCCGATCTTCACGTAATTTGACTGTGTGATTTCTAGACTTACGAAACTAGGACAGATGAAATTTGCTGAACGTGTTTTAAACAGACGTGCAAATGGACAGATGAACATGGCTAAAACGACTTAGAATTACGCAAGGACCCCGAATATATATATTTTATGGGGTCTGAGATGAGTAGTAAAAAAAATTCCCACGGAATGACACCGCTAGTGGTGGAGTTTATACCGTCCATACCATCGATTACATATATATATATATATATATACAATTTTGAATACTCGGTGAAGCCACTAGCCAATGCGAAACCCAACTCAGTACGCAGGAAAGTCAGACAAACAAGGGTAGCCTGATTGTCCTTAAAATATAATGACAACAACGTGCGAGCTGGTTCCCCGTCCAGAGCACTTTTACAAATATCTTATATTCCATGCAATTATTACTTAACTGCCTACATAATAAACAATTCTCAATTACTTTGAATACATATTTAGAATAGTTGGCCCATTATTTTAAATCATATGCGCAAAACTTCACTACACTATGCGACATAACCCTGCAAAAATATTCGTATATTCTTTCAATGTTCTTCCGAAAATTCGGGCACGTTCAGCAGTAATTTTTTTTTTTTTTTTTTTTTTTTTTTTTTTTTTTGTTGCAATTCAACTATTTAACTATTAAATTCAAATTTACAGCCTGTCCCACGATTTTGAATTAAAACTTCGTTCGCTTTACTTACATTTAAAACGAAAACAGGTTTTAAAATATTTGGGTTGTTCACGGAAGGGTGGTTATCAGGTTGTTTGGTTATTTAGTTATATTCGCAATAACCTTTATTAAAATTTTTCTTTAATATATTTTGTTGCTGTTAATATAACTACATAACCATATAACCTGATAATTCGCCTTTCGTGAAAAACCCAATTATTTTTGTTTTAAATGTAAGTTAACCGAACGAAATTTTCGTTCGAAATCGTGGAACAGGTAGTTAATTAGAAAATTTCAACAATTTTTACGAAACATTTTGAAGAGGAACAATAAATTGTTCATTGGTTTTTACCTTCAATGCCAGATTGTTTACTCCTCGGGCGTCTCTACACCGATCGTGACTAACCATCTGTAACGTAATATATTTCTGTTCACACACAGAGGGATTTGTTCATACAAAGTTTGGCAAAAAATATATGGAGTGCTCGTAGAATGTTGAAATTTGGCACAGAGCCTTTGGTTTTATTTTTGGCCTAAAGTTTTTGAAATTTGGCACAGAGCCTTTGGTTAGCTCAATTAATAAATATATAAAGTTTCATCAAAATTGGCCGCGCCCTCTACCCATCGCCTATAGAAACAAAAATTTATTTTTGGCCTAAAGTTTTTGAAATTTGGCACAGAGCCTTTGGTTAGCTCAATTAAGGAAAATATCTATAAAGTTTCATCAAAATTGGCCACGCCCTCTACCCACCGCCCATAGAACCCAAAATTTATTTTTGGCCCAAAGTTTTGTTTTTCTTTTTGTGTTATGCACTTTTTCGATATTGCTGTCAATCAATTATTAAAAAGTAAAAGTAAAAGCCTAAAAGTATACAAAACCTTTTATTGTAAACTAGCGGACCCGTTGCCTGCTTCGCACGGCAAAACCTGCGGCAAAAACACACTCACTTCACATACGCACCGCACACACATGCGTTATCGGACCAAACTTCATATAAACCATATATGGGCCACTTCCTACGTAGTGTATAAGTTTGGTTGAAATCGCACGACGCGTTTATGATTAGTTCGGCGACGTACATATACGGACTTATTTTTATATATATAGATATGCATTGAAATTTTTTTTTTTTTTTTTATTCCTACACTAAATCCCGCGAAGCTTTTTGCTTGTCTGCAGGACACCAGAGTCTCTGGCGGGAATTGAATCCGCAACCCCGGTACTGATAGACTAGCTCACTACCAGCTAGCCTACCGGGGCACCCATTGTAAATATTCATAATAAATACGTGAGTTTTATCACAAAATTTATAAGTTTGTTTAGGAATCGCAAAATTTTTTTACATAAAATGAAAGAAAATATTCCAAACTTTCATTTAGTAGTAGTAGTACTAACACGGAGGTAGACCGAGCTAACTTATTTTTTTTCTAATGAAAACTGCAAGTGCTAAATTTTTTGGAGTCATTTTGATTTGCTCAGATCTCTTAAACTATATATGTAATTTAAATATTTTTTCTTTCCTATTAAATTTAAAATACTATATTTTAATAAAAATGCTCTAAAACTATTGGTAATTGAAATCATGGTTTTCTACTAATGAAACATTTTTCTAGAGAATTGCATGATTATATTTCTAAAAAATAACTGTAACAAAATAGACTTTTTGCCAAAAAAAATACCACTGTGCGACATGTCACATAGTGTGAAACTGGCATTCGTTTGCTTTGTTGAATTTCGAAAGAGCAATTTTTTAGCTTATTGGTGAGGGAGGTGAGAAAATTTGGGAGGGGTACTCTTCTCACCAATCAAATCAAGAATTGCTGCAACAAAAATTGCAAGTCTGGACGATGACTAACTAAACTTTTTTGTGTAATATACGCCAATTTTGTTAATAACTCAAAGTTTCTTTCGTAACTAAAATGAGCTTTAAATAATTTTCAGTGTAGAAAATAAAAATTTCTTCAATCTATTCTAATACAAGTACCTAAGGCCGGTTTGCAAGCAAAAACACATAAATTATGTGTCCGACCAAAAATAAAAAATCATAAGAAACACACACATAAATTTATGTCACTGTTTGATTATTTTAAGGGGACAAAATACCTTTTACAGGGAAAAATAAACAAATACAATTGAGGAAATTCCAAGGAAATCTAAAGCTTCCAAAATTTTTGCTGTTTTTCAGAGATGGAAAAAGCAAAAAAAAAAAAGACTCCATTTTAAAAGGTCGCAAAGAACCCGTTTACTTACTAATTAAACGAAGTTCGAATGGAGATTAAGTAAAAAAAAAGAGAAATAATGCAAAAGCTTTTGAAAGAATAGCTTGATTTCAATAAGATTTCTAAGGTTAATATCAAAATTTTTAATGTCGGGAGGGTATTTGTCCTGGCGTTTTTAACGTCCAAAAATAATATTCAAAGTCGCACCTTTAAATATATTGAGCCAAAATGTACCATTTTGTGTTGAGCTGATTAGGTCCGTTCGAATTTGTGTTCATTTAAAGCTTGGGATTAAGATACAGGTATCTGCTTTAGCAATAATTCGATAGACTATTGAATGCGCCTAAATCACACGAAAATTTTAGCTCTCTCTCTCGCTCTTAAGGCATATCCAAAAGCGATGCAAATCCCGGAATATTAAAAAATTCGGAGATGGAGAAGTTAAACCCTAAAGGTCCTAGTAAAGCTTCAAAAATGGAGATGGCACTAGTTTTAATTGACTATCGGTAAACTAGCTAAGGGCTGAAAAATCGGAGCAAGTTGAACTCTCATTTTGGTATAAAATGTATTTAACCCAACAAATCTATAAATCAGTAAACATACATATACACTAGTGTGTCCCAAAAATAAATTTTTTTTTGATTTTTATAGGTACCCCAGCATATTTTGAGAGCTTATAGGGTAAAGTATTTTTGTGATTTTTTTCAGAGTTTTCGGAAGTGGTGTAGAGGTCGCTTAAATCGAATTTAACCCGAAAATCGGGTTTTCTCGACTTATTTTAATTTTGCTGATTACTAGGCCCATTATTAAAAGTTGCGGTTATTTTTTTGCTCATTTGGGTCCCCTTAATCATATTTTTTTGGAAATTTAGCATAAATTTGAAAAATAATGCTTTGTAACTTTTAAAATTTATATTGATGTTAAAAAAACTAATGATTCAGTTTAAAAGGTGGATAAATTCTGAGTCATTGCAGAAAAAAATAATTGAATTTGCTCTTACTGTTCCAAAGTTATACCCTTTTTAAGTTTTGTACCCATTTTGTGAAATTAAAAATATTGTAATGTGTTTGCCAGTTATGCATCGGATTTGTTTTAATGTTAGATATTTAGATATTAGGTATTCTTTTAAAATATTAAATATGGGTGGTTTTTTGTTCTGTAGCACAGACTTCAGCAATGTGAGTCCAAAAAATTCTAGGCAGCTTACTTCTCATACCCAAAAAAAAAAAATTAATAAACAATTTTTTTAGCTTCCAATTATTTATTAGAGCTTTTACGATGAAGCTCTTTGCCCCGCAATAAATTTTGAAAGTCTGTTGCAGAGGTTGTTAGATTAATGTAAGTCTTAGCTAAAGCCACGCCGCGTTCTGCGACATCATTTACCACGTGCAATTGCTGTACTTTGTTCTTTGCTTCATTAAATGATTTGTTTGTATACCATTTTTCCGGATCTATTTGTAAAAAATCAACTGATATGTTTGCAATGACTCAGAATTTATCTACCTTTTAAACTGAATCATTAGATTTTTTTAACTTCAATATAAATTTTAAAAGTTACAAACCATTATTTTTCAAATTTATGCTAAATTTACAAAAAAATGTAATTAAGGGGACCCAAATGAGCAAAAAAATAACCGAAACTTTTAATATCTGCACAGAGAAGTAAAGTTTGATAAGTTTTCTTTAAAAAAATTGACTTAGTAACAAAGAAAATCGTTCTAATGGGCCGAGTAATCAGCAAAATTCAAAAAAGTCGAGAAACCCCGATTTTTGGGTTAAATTCGATTTTAGCGACCTCTACACCAATTCCGAAAAATCTGAAAAAAATCACAAAAATTATTCACACTATAAGCTTTCAAAAAAAGGTGGGGCATTAATTAATATTTTTTTTTGATTTTTCCTAAAACTAAAGTTTTTGGCTGACTATTTAGTCATACTGCCAGGGTATCCCACGAAATTTTGGAGCCTCAAACACAAGTCCTCGTTCGACCTTAACCTTCGTATAGGAAGGCGAGAGCTTCCAGAATCCACACCAGAGTGTTTTTGGTCTCCACCAGTAAACGTCTGAGTTTTTTATGGTTCTCCACCACATTGAGTTATAAATGGTTCTCCACCAGACAAACACGTTAAAAAATTTAAGGTTAAAAACGATTGCACCAAGTCAATTCTGACAACCACAAAAACTGTAACTCGGTACAGTTATACGACGCCAAGCCATTAACCAATGCTAATGGCCTTTTATATCAAGAAATAATAAGACTGAATGATAATATTTTTCTTCATATTAACAACACAAAAATCAACTTTGTTCAATCATCGTCAAATTCGGGTATCATATTTAATGCCGAACTTTCTTGGACCAACCATATAAATATATCAGCTGGTAAAATTCACGGGATGCTGAGAAACTTGTGGGCTGTGCAAACCTCAACGCCGTTTGAAATAAGAATGCTTTTGGCAAAAACCTATTTAATACCAGTTTTACTGTACGGGTGTGAAGCATTTGCCAATTGCTACACTATTGACTTTAAACGCCTCGAGGTCACATATAACAATATAGCCAGATATGTTTTCAATAGAAGTAGACGAGATAGCATATCATCATATTCACACCAGTTATATAATATAAGTTTTAAAGACTTATTGAAATATAAAAGCCTTTTGATGATGCATAACATTATATATCAGAAGAACCCAGAATATCTTTTTAATAAAATTATTTTTGCGCAATCACCTCGTGGAAGAAACTTGAGATCACAAAAATACAAATATCTAATATCTACAAGGCAATTTTTCAATTACACAACGTGTCTTTGGAACGACTTACCATCATATATCCAAGTACAAAGCAACTCATTACTTTTCAAAAAGGAACTCTTAAAATTTTTGAATCTATGCTAAATGTCAATTGTATTATGTTTATTATTATGTTAATTTTAATGATAAATGCCCGTATTCATAAAAATATATAAAACTTAATAAAGGTATACAAAACAAATTTCCTATGAAAATTTTGCTTACTAAACGTTTATTAAATTTAATAATTGTTTATGAATACAGGGGAAAATCTTTTATTAATAATTTTTAAAATTTAATTGACTTAATGTTTATACAATTACAAATGTTACTTGCTATCACTGTAAATTATAAGATTCATTCTTGTTGTGATAGTAATTCAATAAATGAAATGAAAAAAAACGGAAAATGAAAAATGGTTCCAGGGATAAGTGCTTTGAATTATTCTTAAATAAATACATACACTATAAAACAATAATTAAGTATGAAAATAATATTAAGATAAGATTAATATTAAGAATTGTCAAATTTGCTTTTACTTTTATTAGTCCTAACACTGTAAATAAAGCAACTATTTTTAAACTATTATAAAAATGCACAAGAATGAACTAGTTGGGCTCCTATGACAACCCAACGTTAGATACTATAGCTTTTCGAAGGAAGAGACAAAAAGCGTTTTTTGGTAGTAAAGTGGTAATGTGTAAAAACAGGCCGCTACAAACAACACAAATTGCGTGATCAAAACAAAAATAACAAAACACAAACCACGTTTAACAAAAGCATTAGGTCAACAAACGTTTTATTTTGTACAAAAAAATTTAGTTAGTTGTTTTATAATGTTATTTACTTAAATATTATTTACTAGTGCTGCGATAGACTTAAAAATTAATTTTTACAACAGTTTTGCAAATAAATCTCAACAAAGTAAATTTGTGTTCATTGTATGGCGGTATAAAAGATGGTTCAAAGAGAAATGAAACAAGTTAGAGTGATATATTCGGCTGTGCCGAATCTTTGATACCCTCCACCGACAGGAGTGGGCTCTATATGATAAATACATATATATTATAAACTAAGCTTCACAAAAACGAACGTCCGCATTAAAATTGGTTGCGGTTAAGACCTGAATTAAATTATTGACCGACAATAAGAAAGTTTTATGCATTTATGGTTAGAACTTTGAACTGGCTTGAGTAAAATATTATGATTCGTAACAGTTTTAGCCGAACTAAAATGATTTTTAGGAGGGTAATTTGTATTGGACGTGTGGTAAATTATGGATCAATCAACCCAAAATTCTGAAGACTGATTTCTGGTATTACAAAAAATAAATTAGAATAAATTTCAATACAGCAGTGTAATTTGTTTTAGCGTTAACAGTAAATTTCACAAATTTGCATGATATTTTGTCTTGCCAAATGGATTTAAGTAAAAAATTTCACCGCAATATCTATAAATCCCAAAGTGGGATTTATTTGGTTTTAGGCACAATAAACTGTTTTCCGAGAGTAGGGTTTATATGGGGCCTATGGTAAATTATGGAAAAATCTTCACGAAATTTTGGCAGTGTGATTTCTCGTCCTATAAAACTGTGACGTACCGAACTTCAATTTGATAGCATTATTTATTACGGTTTTAGGCGTACTATATGGGGCCTAGTGTAAGTTATGGACCGATCTTCAAAAAATTTTACAGTGTGATTTCTGGTCTTATAAAACTGTAACGTACCAAATGTTAGTATGCTAGCGTTATTTATTTCGGTTTTAGGCGTACTAAGCTGTTTTCCGGGAGTAGGGTTTAAATGGGGCCTAGAAGGGTTTAAATTATGGACCGATCTTCACGAAATTTAACAGTATGATTTGCAGTCGTATAAAGCGAATACGTGCAAAATGTTATGTCATTCCGTGCATTATTCCACCATTTATGTTAGTTTTTGTATCAAAATTATCAATTTTTTTGGGTAGTGGTTCCACATTTTGATTCACAGTTCTGATCCTACTAAGCCGATGTTGCTGGATTTCAATCCCAAACTGCTTAGGATAACTACAAGCAATTTGAGACCAAGTTTGTTCTTTTCTTTTGCATTTTTCGAAAGTGAGCGGGTTTTCAACAGACGGATAGACGGACATGGCTAAATCGACTTAGTATGACTCAAGGAGCCAGAATATATATACTTTATGGGGTCTTAGATGTATTATAAAAAGTTTCACACGGAATGACAAACTTACAATACCCTCATTCACCACAGTGGTGGTGGAGGGTATAAAAAGGGCAGCTTTCTAAGAAAGAGACAAAAAATCTTCCGTCTCGTGACATATCTGTGTGTAATCTGTGACTGTATGCAAAAGAAAAACAAATTCTCAAACATTTGCTTTTGCCTCAAATATATTTGTGCGAAAGGAAGCGTTCTTTCGACATCGTGAAATTGGCAGTTAAAAATACAAAATTTAAATTTTTCATTGAATATGTTTTTCCATCTCTGGTGGTCTAAAAATATTTTCAAGCCTAAATATATCCCATTATTCTTATAAGTTGAGCTGTGTGTGTGTGTGTGTGTGTGTGAATGCGTGTGTATGTATGTGTAAATACTTTGTGTCCCAATATGGAAAATGGCAAAAACAATTTTCCATTGGCCAGTGATTTAATGTAGGATACAGACATTTACACAATCTTGTTCTAACAACACAGGCCTTTTGATTTCTAAAAAAAGATATCTATCATTAGTCGGTTCAACATTAATCACTCAGCAAACAAGTACCAATTCCGGCATTAATTCAAAGTTAGTGTAGCAAAAAGAGAATCGAAATAATTTGCATTTTAGGAAAATATTAGGGGGTGTTCGAAAAAGTAGAAATTTATACAGTCTACGTGGGATGCTGGTTCAATTCCCGCCAGAGACTTAAGTCTTTTTAACTAGAACTGGCTGAAAGTCTATATTTCTATTATTTTTCTCTGCCGTTTTTCTATGTTTTTTTTTTATATTACAGATTTTTGACTGCCTTCCTAATTCAGGAGTAATTTATTTCTTATTATGAAATCGGTTGAAAAATTCCCGAGTTATGACCAAAATACTGAAATCCCAAATATTTACTCTGTTTTTATAATTTAGTTGTTACATAATTAAGTTGATGTATGTAACAAACTATATTTGTCTTTAATACACTTAAATGCATGTACAGTGGTACGATAGTACGAATTATAAAATGTCAGGCCCTTTAGTAGTGTTTGCAAATCTGTATTATTGAACTTCAGTTTTTTTCCTTCCTTTTATATATAACGCTGTACAACAAAATGAAATTTTGCCAACTGATTCTTATAGATATACGTGTATCGGCGTTTTGAAAGTTTACATCTGAAACTCATTTTACGGCCTATTTAAGGTTGCACCCTTGTGTAGTAAAAAAAAACGTAGAAAATCGTGTGATACTTGGTTTTTGGCATATAGTGACTTCAGAACATTTATTCAGAATATTTCCAGCAACATTTTGTTGGTATGCATTAACCCTCTAACTCTTATGGAAATACAGTGAACTCGCGATAATTGTGAACTAATAAAAACCAGGACAAAATAAGCGCAAGTTACAGGGTGGCAATAAGATAATTTGTTACCGATCAGGTTTACATTACACAAATTAAAATTAAAATAATGACCATTATAAATTTAATAATCAAAATTTATTTCTTTTACTTATATTTTGATTAATGTTATATCCACACACATTGAAAATATTCCCCTGAAGAAGTCAACAAAAAATTGACGAAACGTCGGGAAAAAATGTAATTAAATGTGTTTTGAATTTACAATGGAAAAATTTAGGCCCTATTAGCTTACTAGAATATCTAAAACTTCAAAAACCACGGTAGTTCACTTTATCGAATTTGTTCACATTTTCGATTGTAAAAAATTGTAGCGCCATATTGTGTGTTTTGCTTAAAAAAAGTCTAGAAAGCTGACCTGAGCTTACAAATTTTTACAGCTAAATCTGCCATAAGCCATGGCCAAAAAATTTTTTAAATAATTTTAAAAAATGCTAAAAATAATGCTTACATTTTTTAAAGGTTTTTGTTAATCATATGTACCAGTGTGAAATATTATTCGAAACTAAATACATCTTAGTAAATTATTTTTTAACGAAATTGAAATAAATGAAAACTATTTGTTAACGAAATTGAAATAAATGGTATTTAAACAATTGGGAAGATTTAGGTAAAACCTGAGATACATATAAAATAAATTGAGATTAAATTTAGGAGCCCACAAAACTCTAATATATTCAAAATTGAAGCGATTTTATTTCTATGCTATACAAAATTTCATATTTAGATAATTTTATTTCTTAAAGTTTAAGAAAAGTTGACGTTTTAAAAAAATTATTTGTACAGCAGTTTAGAACAAACAAATTTTTACAGTATAGAATTTTTATCTAAATACAAAGTAAAATTTCTTTGTACTTTTATATCGTTAAATCAAATGGCAAACAGTTTTTACAATCAACGTGATGAGGGCATTTCTAATATTCCCTGAAATTTCTTTTTTTTCAAGACAGGTAAGATGATTCTTAAAATAAGAATTAACCATTTTCATACGAAATTTCATTTTGAGTACAATTATTTTGAGACAAAATATTATTATTATTTATACCTATAAAAAAAATTTAAGTAAAATCAATAAAACAACTCGTCCAAATTTTTTAAAATCATGCTAAAAAAAAAGCTAAAAACATTTTTAAAAATACTTAATAAAATGCCAAGTGCTAAATGAAAATGTTGCAGCTAAATAAATAATTTAAATTTAAAATTTAGTTGCCAAAATGGTCATACTGCTAGAAATTATTGAAACTCTAGGTATTGTTACAATAACTGCTGTAACACTAACTCTTTTTCCAGCCGTTGCAGAATTTCATATTTTTCATTTATGGTTCGGACATTCAGAGTCATCTTTGTTAATATACAGGTATGTACAAAAATATTAAGTTCAAGTGATTTTTATGTATAACGAAAGACATTTAACCTTCAATAACAAAACTCAAAGTAAATTGTTAATTGTTTTAATTTGTTATTCAATCGAGAGATTCTCAAAATTAGAAAATAAACAAAAATCGCTAACAGTTTTGTTCACTATTTAGAGCCATTAAACTTTGTTCACTATTTAGAGCGTTAATATAAAAAAGCAGGTGTTCACATTACTGGATAGTTCACTATTTTGAAAGTTCACATTACCGGGAGTTCACTGTAGGCCTTTTTGCAATTTTGTTATAAAAAAACCAAAATCACCCCTAAAACAGGGATGTTTGTAATTGAAATATGTTGCGAAAATATGTGTCATGAAATTCTACTTTAGGTCTCTCGATATACTTAAGTCGAAAATTCCACTTTAATACCAGAAATAAGCAAAATCTTAAAAGGTGGTTTAGAAATTTTTAAAGCTAAATTTAGCTGCAAAAAAGCCAAAATAGCCACACTGCGCCTCATATACAAAAAGAACGTGCTTAGAAAATATTTTTTTCATAGAAAAGAAGGTGTTTAGTGATCTTCATTTTAAATAGGTGTTTGCTGTCAACAGCTTTTTGTTTCACGTACTTTTTATATGTATCGGGAATGTTCTGGAAATCGAAATCACATGGAATTGGAAGCTCTACCGTCGTGTTCAAAGTTTATAAAAATATGTCCTGTTCTTTGAGAACCAACTTCTGCTACCTAAACTGCTTTCGAAATCAGGAATCGCTACGTTCATTTTAACAAAAATTCAATTTAAAATCTATATCGACTTAAATTTTACGTTATTTCGATTTTAAGAACACGGCCGTATGTTTTTAGTTATTTATTTCTTTTTATATTTTCTCATATCAATCTTTTAACAAAATTAACCGAAACAATTAGAAGAATTAAAAATTAAAAAAAAAAATAAAAACAGGAATCTAATGGCATAATGGAAGATTTTATACGTTTAGAGAAATCCAGGAAAAGATCTGTGTAATTAGATATTCTGTATTATGGGTTGCTTTCGATTTATCCAACGTCAACGTGAAGTGAAAGAATTTGTTCTTAAGAAAAACATTGAAAGTTGTTGCAAATTTCAAACGTAATAAAAAATATACATTTATTTTTTTAATAAGACAATTACAATTTTGGTGTTTGATATTACGAATTTTGTGATAAGTCGGATTTTAATAAAAAATATGTTAAATAATAATGTATTTTATTCGACCTTTGTTCTGTTGATGTATAATTAAATTTTCTCTTATTTTTCTACAATATTTTTGATTTAATTTTTAATAAGACCTCAAGCTTGAAAATTTAACTATACATCAACAAATGTTATATGTTATGAATTTTTAGTTGAAATACGAAATTTAATTGTTTTTTTCCGTGTAGAAACTTCATACCAACTGGTTAACGGACAAAATTTGTTTTTATTTGTGGCAGAAAATAATCCATGGAATATGTTCGTGCCTTTCGTATTATTGAAAATTCGTGGAAACGAAAGTAAAAGGTGACCACATTAGAGGTGTCAATGGTCAACAAAAATCGCTACAGGGAGATGATCCGAAGATTTTTGTGGCGGAAAATTTATGATTTATACGTGGAGAATATGTGGTTTCAATTGGATTGTGCCACTTGCCACACACCAAAAGAAATAATGGATCTTTTAAAAGAGAAGTTCGAAAATCGCATTATTTCCCGCAGAGAAGGATTGAATTGGCCACCAAGATCTTGCGATTTGACAGATCATCGAGAAGATCAAAAGAGTACAGCAATAATCCCACAACAGTTCAAGAGCTGTAAAACAACATTATTGAGCTGATATTAACCATTGACAACAGTGATTGAGAATTTAAAAAAAAAAGATTGGGAGCCTGCCGAGCCAATAGTGAGGTTCACTCAACTGATATAATTTTTCATCCTTAACCAGAACCCATTTGTAAGAAAAATGAAATAAAAATATTTTTAATATCTCAAAAAAACTTCTTTTTTTATTAAAATTTAAATGATACCTCAATTTTGGAACACCCTTTACGTATTATTGGACGTCCACTGTATATGCGTTCGTATCAATAATAGATGACTGACAATTACAAGATTTATTTTGACAAATTGGGGTTACAAAGTGACAAAAAACAGAGATTATAAATTTTATTTCTGGTTATTGGCTTAAGATTTCCTGTTACATTTTTTTACGTAAAAAAAGTCATATAAAAAAATACTAAAAGGGAAGCAAGTCAATCGGAATTAAAATTTTTTTTGTACCCTACAGCATTTGCGAATATGTATATTAACATTATATCATTAAATTATTTAGTTTAATTTTTCGACCTTTTTATTATTAGTTCTTCTCAATAAATTTTCGAAGCTTAATTTCAACTTAACAAAAATATTTATTTTTATTATTATATATTTTTTCATTATTAATCCAATTTTTCGCTCAATGGATAACTTCTTAAGGGATATTTCAAAAAACCAAATATCCCTGAAAAAGCTTTCCATTGAGATATTTTTTTATTAAATATTTTTTATAAAATTGACCTTGAGCTTTGAAAATTTATTAAGAAGAACTCTACAGCCATTAATTGTATTTAAAATAGTAAAAAAAAATGCGAGTTTTCTAAAGAAGCTCAAATGTAAAAAATTTAAATTGCATTTTTGAGAACAAATTTGGAGCAATAGAAACCCGATTTCATACTTTCCTTGCGGAGTTGCCTGTCTTCCATCGGAGGCAACTTCAGACTATCACCCATCGACGAAAACATGCATCTTTATAAGTCCTGGGAGCGTCTGACACAAAATCAGCGGTTCGTGGTGGGCACCTGTGGTTGCAGCTACCAGCCCTAGGATCAGGTGCAGTACACTAATAATCTGCTCACCTTAAAAAGTAATGATTACAGAAACCACAAAATTCAAGGTCAAATCGATGTTTACATTTTAAACATTAATTCTTTTTGAATCCTTTGTATGTAGGCAAAGTGAAGTTTTACACCGATGCCGATTTTTAATAAAAGACTTTGGCGGATTGACAATTTCAGACCGATTCTTAAATAAAAAAAGTCTACGTTGTATTTTTGCAAAAAAATATTCGTGAGAATTTTTTTTTTTTTTTTTTTTTTTTTTTTTTTTTTAATTTAATTAAATTTTCATGCATATAAAGGGTGGTCCAATCAAACTGCACTATGTTACTTAATTTGACATTTCTTTGTTTAAATGATGGACGAATTCAACCATGGAGAGGTACAGAATTGAGCAGCGCGTTAAAATTGTTGAAGCGTTTTACGAATATAGGCGTTTAAATCAAAATGCATTTCGAGCACTTCGTGTTTTTTTTTTTTTTTTTTTTTTTTTTTTTTTTTTTTTTTTTTTTTTGATCAGCATAATCGACCTAAGTGCATTCGTTAACAAGCAGACTTACCGCTTTTAGGTAAATTAGAATCAATCCACGAGTGATTGTTGACTGTTTGGTGCAGGTTATGGGTTAGCGAGGTCATCGGGCCTCACTTGTTCAAAAATGAGGTCGGCTAAGCAGTTATCGCGAATGGAGTTGAGAAATTGAGAATATGGACCTGGACGATATGTGGTTTCAACAGGATGCTGCCACGTGCCACACAGCCAACGAAACAATGGCTCTTTTGGGCAAGAAATCCAATGGCCGTCTTAACTCACGTCGTGGCGATGTTAATTGGCTGCAACGATCATGTGATTTGACACCGTTGGACTTCTTTCTTGGGGGATAGTTAAAAAAAAGTGTGCGTCAATAAGCCAAGAACAACTCAAGGGCTAAGAGTCAATGAAACTATGGACCATCGGATAGAGGTACCACCGAAGCCGTGGCAAGAATTTGGCTTTTTGGATATTTTGTTTCACTCATAATTGTCAAAGATCCTTCTATTATACTTAAGATAATTCTCTCAATATCTATATCTGCTACGCTTTGAGTCGGATTTAATTAATGCCCCAGTGGGCTTTATATGGGACCTATAGTAAATTATGGACCGATCTTCACGAAATTTAACAGTGTGATTTCTACACTTTTTCCAATTGTAATTCAGAAAGCGTCAATTATAATTCAGAAAGCGTCAATTGTAATTCAGATTAATCAGTTGCAATTCAGAAAGAATTGTTAATTGTAATTCAGAAAGCGTCAATTGAAAATCAGAAATTGTTATTTTTTAATTCAGAAAGGCAAACAATTTTATTAACTATTTATTTTTATTTTATTATACCAAAAAAAAGGTGCACTAAAGAACTAAATATATTCGAGTATATTTCGTTAAATTTTTAAAATGCATATGTTTATGATTATCGACCGACCGCCATGTCATTTATTGATAACGTAATAGCTTGATGATTTATACAGTGTTGCACAGCACGACCGCAATCATACCCAATTATGGTATTTTTTGCACGATCTATAATATCCTCCAAGTAGATCAATCTTTGTTCTGTCACGCCAGGACCTGCAACGTTTGGAACACGAATGTTGCTTTAACTTAAGACCAAATTTTTTTCAATGGGATTAAGCATTGGAGAATAGGGTCCGAGCCGCAAAAGAAAGGCTGGCGTACTACTGGTTATTGTTTCAAGGTTTGAAGGACAAGGTGCGTTGTCAGCGACCATTACCAAATCTTCCATCAGATAACCCATATCTTGCCACTTTTTCAACAGATAGCCAATATCTTGCCACTTTTGCATTAAAATAATCACCCAGTCATTTGCTAACTGTGCAGTAAATGAACCCCTTCTACGTTCCATGTGTTTGATTGCTGTAGTTGAAATTGTTCCTATTAAATATATGCAAGGACCTCTTGATGCTGGAAGGTGTTACACTGCTCTATCCCCAGCTCTTGCACGGCCACTCGTTCAACGGCAAAACAAATTAAAATTGGTTTCATCCATTCAAACAACTTGCTTTCTATGCTGTATGTAGTGATCCAAGAAGTGATTCACAAGATTTTTAGTGAATTTTAAATTTTACATTTATTATATTATGAATTACAATTGACGCTTTCGGAATTGCAATTGTCAATTTCTGATTAGCCAATGACGCTTTCTGAATTGCAATTGACAATTTCTGATTTACAATTTACGGTATCTGAAATACAATTGACTAATCTGAATTACAATTGAAGGTTTCTGAATTACATCTAGAAAAGGTGTAGTCCTATAAAACAGTGAAGTAGAAATGTGGTGTTTGGCAGAGCTAAAAAAAACTGGCATTAGGATTTCGAAAAGGCCTTATTATTTTACTATCTCAGGGTGTCTGGTAGCAGATTTATATTTTCAAACTTAAATAAAAAACGTAATAATTGCCACAACGTTTTATTAAGAGCATTGAACAATAGAATGTAAATGCAGATTTAATTTGTTAAAGAGTATGTCATCCAGACGTGCTCCGTCGAGTTGAACACACTGTTCAAAACGGAGCCTTGTGTTCTGCGCCACACGCTGCAGTAAACTTGGTTTAATTGAGCTACTTTCTCAGCGAATATTTTCCTTTAAAGCCACAAGAGATTGGGGATTGTCATTTAAACCCTCTCTTTGAGGTAGCCCTATAACAAATCCTTAAGAGTTAGATCATGCGACCTCGGTGGCCCTGGGATGTCCCCAAAGTGACTAATCAGATTTGCTTGGGCGAAATTTTCCCGAAGAAAATTCATTGAAGCTCTGGCTGTGTGTGCAGTCGCCCCATTCGGTTGAAACCACGTGTGTGAAGAGTACGATGGATGAACTCGCAGGTTTGGAAAAAAGAATTCCGTAATCCTGCGTCCATAATTTTCACCGATGACATTCGTCGCCTGGCCTCGAGAATTTTGGAAAAAAATGGTCCAATTATCTCATGCGTGCATAAGGTACACCAAACAGTTACCCTGGGGCAATGTAATGGTGTTTGATGTTTAAATCAAGGGTTGCGGGTTCTGGGAGACCAGTGACGGTAGTTTTGCTTGTTGACGTGGCCGTTTAAGTGAAAATGAGCCTCGTGGCTTCAAAAAAATGGGATTTACAGTTCGAAAACGCTCCAACATCGTTTCACAAAAATTTTTGCATGAATCAAAGTCACTTTCTTTCAGTTCTTGAATGATTTGAATTTTAAAAGGACGGAACTTCAGATCGTTTTTTAAAGTTTCATGAATAATCGCTCTTGGAAATCCCAGTGAGGCTGCTCTTTTCCGTATTGAAAGTCGCGGATTTTCACGTAAACTGCTTTCAACCAGTTCAATGTTTTCGGGAGTCCTTGAAACCGGCTAGGCCCTGGCCGTTGGACATTCATGGCCAAAGCAGTTGCGCGGAATCTCAGCAACCACGAACGAACTAAAGTTACTCTCGGTCCATCACGTATTCGCCGAATACCGAACTTTGAACAAAATTGTTGACGAGCAATTGCGTAAGAATCATAACTCTTAAAAAATGTGTCCACAGCGAACGCGCGATACTCACTCGACCACTGCGACATCGTGGCTGACAAATCCGCACAATCGATAATTCCAACGGCGCCCCCCTCCCTCCGCACCGTTTATTACTTTCTGAAATAATCGTATTTAAAAATAAAAATTTGCCACCAGACACCCTGTATTTTTTGAATATTAAGCACCCTTTTACATTCCCAAAAGATTTTCACCGGAGTTTTATAGATATTATCTTAAGGATAATTCACTTTTTGGTGGGCTTGGATTCGGCTAAAATCTAAAACTGCTAGATATCAGGAGATTTTTATGATCTCTTGCAGTCGCGGTTGACTAGAAATCCTTTATGTTACAGCGGGAGTCAGCAGGCCCTGATGGCCTGGCACTAGCCTGAATATCGGCTGAGGCTTACGTTTGCATGCTTCTTGTGGGAAATGCTTTTTGACTTCCAGGAAGATTGTTTTTCCGCAGTTTATCTCTGCCATTGTTAAGATACTTTCAGGAACTAGTGATATTTTGAAATTCCCACTAAAATGCTAATTTGTCACCACTTGTGGAAGACTTTGGCCTAAGCAGTATTATCCCAAGGTTCTGTTTCTGCCGCTAGCATTTTTCCAAAAGAGCGGAGGTTAAAAAGCTCCTAAACTAGGGGCGAGTGTATGATTAATTCAATGTTTAAAAAACTGCAGTCGAAACCGAAAACTATCGAAAATTTGTGTATAACTTTTCGGTTTTTGAGTTGGTTTGACAGCGACTGTTTACATTTAATAAATCAGTAGCTCGTTTTTGTATTTCTCGCATCGCAAAACTTTTCACATTAAGTGTGAAACAAAAAGTTCCATCGTTTCTCGGTTTGTGAGAAAAAAAGTGTTTCTGTATTTGAATGCGAGAACAGACAACACAGATTCTGTTTTAACTGGAATACTTCCAGTAATTAAGTTTCAAATGCAAGCGAAACGTCAACGAAAGAAATAGATATAATAAAAATAGGGCTGCCAGATTTGACGATTTATCGTCATTTTGACGATTTTTGTTCCAAAATTGGCAAAGTGCCGATTTGCTGATTTTTTCTAGTGACGATATTATTCAGTCTTCGAAATAAAATAATTTTAAATGGTTTTATATGTTTGTGTATTAGGCACCACAGAAAAACGATATCTTTAAAAACAAGGCAGCTTAAAAAATTTATCGGCAAAGTCAAAATTTCGAAGGAAAACTGTTTAACTTTTATTTCCTTCGATTATTTTATACATTTGTTTATGTGATCAAAACATTAAACTTTACCCCATTTTTCAGTCAATGCACTATAGGAAATTTTTACCTTTTTTTTGGCCAAGGGTGTTAGTTTTAGTTCAATGTGATAATTTGTCAAATTTTAAATTGTTATCGGATTGAAGAAAAAATAAAATAAATAATTTTATTTAAATAGACCTCAAGCTTAAGTATGTATGTATGTATAAAATATGTATTTTACCCATGAACTCTAACTATTTTTTTCTTCTTGATTATGTTTTAATAAAAATCGAACCAAATTTTTCAAAATTAATTCTAAATTCTCCGATTTTTAAAACAAAATAGACGATTTTTTTTATTTTTTCTTAGGAAATTAACGTTTTTTTTCACAAATTTATCTGACAGCCAGCCCTGCATAACAAAATATAACAATTGTGTTTTATTTATTTTCATCATTTAAATTCTTTCTCTTCAAATAAAAAAAATAATACACATTCTTGAGTACATACTAGGGAGCCAAACGGGAAATTCCGAATCCCGAAATTCCGGGATTTTTCCGGATTGATAAATCCCGGGATTTTCAAAAATCAGTCCCGATTGGCATCCCTAGTACATACATACTTCATTTGTGCTCCATTTTTTGATATTATATTTTTCTCGCATCAAATTCAAATGTGACTTATTTTCACTGTTCTTGTGAGAAACTTTTAGCAAAATATTGATACAGAAACACTTTTTCTCACATCCTTCCAATAAATGCTGGAAAATTATTTAAATGACAGATAATTCTCCCAAACTAAATATACAGAAACACTTATGTGAGAAAACCATTTTTTGTTTCATATTGCACTGTTTTTGTATTAATTTGCTTGTTTAATGCGGGAAATTTTACGATGCGAGAAATAAAGAAACGGGCTACAGAAGTAGAAGCAAAAATTTTTTGGCCAATGACAAATAATGAAGTGAAAGAAATGGCAAACTTTGACTGCAGTTTTTTAAATGCTATTTAAATTACTACCTGGGTGTGTTGGTTGCATTAACACTTGCGGCCGGTTGGTAAATGTATTGTTTTTTACCCAGTGGTTAATATCCACCATGGAGTGCGCCCTAAGTCAGGTAACTATCTAAATCCTTGTCACAGCTGTCGTATCCCTTTATCGTCCCCCGGGGTATGGCTTGCGAATATTTCACCACTTGGTGTTATATCCTCGGGTGAAATTGGCGAACCCAATACCTAGTACAGCAAGGGGTTCCTTCTTTAGGATGATAACTAGTGGCCAGAAATGCCCTCTGGAACCACGGGAATCTGTAAGCCTTTTTTGACTTTTGTCCTCGACTAGCTATTGGAAAGGCTCTTTCGGAAATCATGTGCTGGCTGAAAGATCTTAAAAAGTCAGCATAAAGTGAAAATTTTCTACCCAGTTGGACCTTCTGATGTTAGCAGTATATGTTAAATAGCTTCAGCTAGCAAGAAGTAAGTGTTTGTGCTAAAATTTTATGCCCTTAGAAGTTGCTTCCAAGGTATAAGTAAAGAGTGCACCTTCACGGGAGGCGTTTGTTCACGTAGTGTTGGGAGCACCCTGGGGTAAAACCGCTTAGGCAGATACCCACGTTAACCTTAGAAACATCTGTATAAAAGATGTGCAAGGACAGCTAAACAACTAACGAATGATTCTGGATGAACCAGAAGGCTTGAAGAAAGTACACGGAAAATAATCCAAGCTACTCTTTACGAAAGAGGCAATTTCGTTTAATATGTGAAAAAGTTATTTTATATTCTACTTAAAGATTTCGTGGTTTCCCAATGCATTTCGTACATTGTAAAACACATTTCACAAATGTTTATGAGTCATACATATAACTTTTTATCAGTGTTTTGTAACTTTCAGAAAAAAATAAGTATCCCTTTGACAAACTTTTCAAGGTCCAGCATTTCCATTAACTCTTCCTCCTTTAGTCTATAGTTTTTCAGTTGAATGTGACTGTTTTGATTGTTCTTCAGTTGTTTAACATAAAGTTTTCGTCACGTTTTGATTTTTTTTATAAATTAAGTTAAATACTACAGAAACCTTTTAGTTGCCTGCTTAACTTTCATTTTTCTTTTCAAAGATTGACCCTAAATATTTTTGAATAAGTTTAGTTACAGCAGCATTTTTAATGCTTGAAAAGAGTTGATGTTTTTAAGAGTTTGTAGTTTTAGTTTTTTTTTGTGATTTTTGCTTATTTTTTTTTTTTTTTTTTTTTTTGTTTGTTCGTTAAAGAAAAATAAACAGATATTTATGGTAATCACGCAAATTGTTCTTTTTCTACGGAGGTTTTAGTTTAAACAGTAAATAACAAGCAGACTGTACAGACTGATTAAAATACATTTTATTAACAAGATAAATTTAAAGCCATTATCTCTGTAACATAAATTAAAATTATTTTTTTTTTTTCTTTTTGTCTCTTTATTTAGAATTTTGAAGACTTTTTAATAAGAATAAAAAATCGATACCAGTAGACTGCTAAAAAAAAAATTTTTTCAATAAAATTAATATGACAAAATCTGCGCTTCTGATCAGAATGGATAAAATAATTACAGGACACAACAGGATACCGGATTTTTAAAGGACTTACGGATGTCGAGCAACTTGAAAAGGTATAGGAAATACTTTACCATCATTCAAGATTTCAAAGGCCAGATAATTGGGCAACAACTGCTAGATAAACTAAGAAAAATATCTTGAACTAACTTAGAGAATTTATAGAAATTAGTTGGCTTGGGGACAATCAATGGAGGACCTAATTTAAATTCATCTTAATTCGATCTTTTATAATCAGGATTCAAGCTGGTAGGAATCCTGCGTGTCATTGGTGAAGGGATTGGAAACGAAGGACCAAATTTAACATCATCCTAATTCGATCTTTCATAATCAGGATTCATACTGGAGTCATTTGGTGAAGGGACTCGCAATAGAGTTTCTAATTTAAGATTTTCGCGATTTGACCTTTTATAATCAGGATTCATACTGGTTGGATTCCTACTAGTCGTTGGGTGAACGGATTCGCAATGCAGGGCCTAATTAAACATCATTCTAATTCGATATTTTATAATCAGCTTTCATACTGGTAGGAGTCCTATTTGTAGCTTATTGAAGGGATTCACAATGGAGGGCCTAATTTAACTTCATGTTAATTCGACCTTTTATAATCAGGATTCAAACAAGTGGGAATTCTACGTGTCATTGGGGAAGGGATCCGCAACGGAGGGCCAAATTTAACTTAATCCTAAGTCGATCTTTCATAATCAGGATTCATACTGGTGTCATTTGGTGAAGGGACTCGCAATAGAAGGCCTTATTTAACTTCAAAGCTATTTGACTTTTATAATCAAAATTCATACTGTTTGGTTTCTAAGTAGTCGTTGGGGGAAGGGATTCGCAATGGAGGGCCTAATTAACCATCATACTTATTCGGTTTTTTATAATCAGGATTCATTCTGGTAGAACTCCGACTTGTGGCTTGGTGAAGGGGTTCGAATTGGAGGGCTTAATTTAACTGCATCCTAACTTGATTTTCCATATTTAGGATTTATACTGTTCGGATCCTTCATCCTAATTCGATCTTTTATAACCAGGATTCGTAATGGTAGGATTCCCAGGTGTGATTTTGTAGGGGATTCGCAATGGAGGGCCTTGTTTAACTTCATACTAAGTTCATATTCGTAGGATTCTTTAGCCTAATTCGATATTTTGTAAGCAGAATTGATACTGGTAGGATTCCTTCGTGTCAGCAGGAGAAGGGTTTCGCAATGGAGGGCCTAATTTTACTTCATCGTAATATGATCTTTTATAGATAGCATTTCGCCAGTGCACCTTTTATAATCAGGATTCAAGCTGGTTGGATTCCTAATTGTCGTTGGGGGAAGGGATTCGCCATAGAGGGCCTAATTAAACATCATCCTTATTCGATATTTAATAGTCAGTATTCATACTTGTCGCTTAGTGAAGGGCTTCGCAATGTAGGGCCTAATTTAACTTCATCCTTACTTGATTTTCTATATTTAGGATTTATACTGTTAGGATTCTTCATCCTAATTCGATCTTATATAACCAGGATTCATACTGGTAAGATTCCTACGTGTGATTTGGTAAGGGGCTTCACAATGGAGGGCCTAGTTAATTTTCATACGAAGTTTATCTGTTCTTATAAGGATTCTTATTGGTAGGATTCTTCAGCCTAATTCGATATTAGTAATTCGTTCTGGTAGGATTCCTCCATGTTGCTTGGAAAAGGGATTCTCAATGGTGGACCCAATTTATATTCATCCTAACTTGATCTTCTATATTCAGGATTTATTATGCTGTTAGGATTCTTCATCATAATTCGATATTTTGTAAGCAGAATTTATACTGTTAGAATTCATTCGTGTCGCTTGGAGAAGAGTTTCGCATTGGATGGCCTTATTTAACTTGACCGTACTTTGATCTTCTATAATCAGCATTCATACCGGTAGGATTCGTCCGTGTCGCTAAGAGAAAGGATTCGCAATGGAGGGTCTAATTTAACTTCAGCGTAGTTTGATCTTTTATAATCCGCATTTCGCTAGTGGAAAGCTCCCGACTTAGGATCTAGCAAACCCAATACGACACCAAGTCGACCTACTTTCAAGATATCAGAGCTTTTGCTCATACTTCTATTCGAATATTTTTATGTATACTGCTGAAGTTACTTCATGGCTTTTTCTCGTGTGCAGGTTGTTTTAAAACCTTTAAAGGAAACCAACGAACTTTTTAGATTGCGAATAAAATCATGATTTTCTTCTTCTTAAAAAAGTTAAAATTATTCAAAAGGCTTTATAAAATACATAACTTAAATTTAACTCATAGAATAAATTCGAAAAATAAAAAATGTTAAATATTTAAAATCTTTTACGATTATCGATTTTGATTGAATTTAATTTTTTTAATTTGCCGAAAAACGGTTGCAACCCAAACAAAATTTTAACACTTTTTCTTACAAAAACTTTAAGTGTACAAAACACACCTTATAAATATGCACTTATTTTTGTACCCTGCAGTTCTGAAAGCAAACTGTTTAATAATAAAAGTTATAATTTGTCGAGTTATTGAAAAAGATCATGGACAAAGTGAGTAATCAAGACATTATGAATATGCCTGGACAGTGTTGCCAGCACGGAAACAAAAAGTTGCACAGTTTTTAGTCCAAAGTTCGTCATAAATCTGGTTGCTTCAGCGGTCACTAAATTGACAATCATTAAATAAGGATCACTAGAAACCTTTCTGAGTGGCGAAATGCTGTATCACCCGGCTTTTACACTGCTTATAAAACCATCGTTTATAACTTTCAAAATAATGAGAGAAATCAGTTTGAATTTTTTTTTTTTTTAGTTTTAGTCTAACCCAAGTAAATAAGTTTCTTGTTCCAAAACTACCGGGCTGTTTATGTCTTCTTTTGCATGTATCAGTTAAAACATTCTACGTTTAAGCACGTAATTTAATATTGCCGGTCTGCTTAAATATATTGAAAAATATGTTATTAATAATACCTTTCAACAGTTTGTAAAATACAAAAACAGACACACACAAAACCCCATAAAAAGTGATAGAAGGAAAATGACTCCGGTGACTTTATAATGACATTTACAACAAAATTAACTGACATTTATTATGTATAGAAAAAAATTCCTTGAATATATTCGATTTTTTTTTTTTTTTTTTTTTTTTTTTTTTTGGCAGCCTGTTTTCTAGTTTAGCATAATTTATGAGCAGAAATATGAACCTAAATTTTTAAAAGGGAAAAGTTAATAATTTTGCCAAAAAGTACGTGATAATTTTTGATAAATAGAAAATGAAAATACAAAACAGGTTTATATTATTCTGTTAAATAAAGAATTAATACAGTGGTAAGCAGTGTGGCCAGGTCTAAAAAAAATTTTACAGCTAAATCTAGCATTAGACATGGCCAAAAAATGCTAAAACGGATTTTTAAAAATTGCCAAAATAATGCTAAATTTTTTTTAAAGATTTTTATTGAAAAATTATTACCAGTATGAAATTTTATTCGAAACTTAATACATTTTAGTGACTAATTTTGTAACGAAATGGAAATAAATGAGCATCTGATACATATAAATATGTAGCACAGGTAGTTGAGATTAAATTTTAAATTTAGGGGAGCTGCAAACCTCTGATATATGCAGAATTTAACAATTTATTTCCATGATATAGAAAATTTATTAGACCATGTAATTTTTTCTAGTTTAAGAAAAGTTGAAGCTTTAAAATAATTATTTTTTCTTGCATTATAGAGCAAACAATTTTTTAAAACATTTACAACATTGAATTTTTATCTAAATACAAAGTGAAATTTCCTTGTACTTTTATATCGTAATATCAAAGGGCAAATAATATTTACAATCGACATGATAAGGGCATTTCTAATAAAGCGTGATCCATTTCGAGGTTCCCTACTTTTTTAAAGAAAAAAACACAGGAAATTCAAATTTAATGGGGAATGTTTATTATCATTTGAAAGAACATTCTTTGGCATTTATTTTTTGAAGATTACGTATAAAATGTTGGCTGTTGCTACGTCACAGATGGTCCATCCGTTGACTCCAATTTTCGATGGCTCGTTCGAGCATTTCGACTGGTAACTGGCGAATGACAAGCGTGCTGTTTTCCTCCAAGGCCTGAATCGAAGCGGGTTTGTCCGCATAAACTTTAGACTTTACATATACCCACAGTAAAATCTTGGTGGCCAATCGACCGGCCGAAAACGTGAAATTATGTGCTAACCGAAGTGTTCTCTCAATAAATCCATTGATTGATGCGATGTGTGGGAAGTGGCGCGCCGTCTTACTGAAACCAAATGTCGCCGAGATCACGAGCTTCAATTTCAGGTATCAAATACAAGGTTATCATGGCACGATAACGGTCGCCATTGACGGTTACGTTCGCACCGGCATCATTTTTAAAGAAATATGGACCGATGATTCCACCGGCCCACAAACCGCACCAAACCGTTCTTTTTTCTGGATGAAGTGGCAGTTCTTGAATCCCTTCAGGTTGCTCTTCGTCCCAAATGCGGCAATTTTGCAAAATTTGCCTCGAAAACTTCGGATCTTCTTGGAACTTTTCAAGAGCCCATAGAGCGAAGCGATGTCGCTTGGGAAGGTCGAGCGGCTTCAGTTGTTGCACAAGCTGTATTTTTTACGCTTTCAATTTAAGATCTCGACGCAAAATGCGCCCAGTCGTTCTATATGTCAGTCCGAGTTGCTGCGAACGGCGCCGAATCGATTCTACACGGTCTTCGTGTACACTCTCAGCTACGGTCGCTATATTTTCTTTACAGCGTGTTGGCCGTGGTCTATTCGGTCGAATATTATCCAATAATGAATGCTGGATCTCAAAATGGGTGATGGTGTTGCGAATAGTACGCTCAGTAGGCCGATTATGTTGACCATAAGTTGAGCGAAGTGCACGAAACACATTCCTCACAGAACGTGAATTTTCGTAATAAAGTTGAACGATTCGTAAACGTTGTTGAGGCGTAAGTCCTTCCATTATGAAATGCCAAACAATACTAAACAAAAATAAGATGACAGCATGACACGAATCACACGTGATCTGTCGAAAAAAGGCTATTGAAAAAAGTATTTCTACTTGAATTATTAGCAAAATTATTTTATTCTTTGACATCGACAACATGGAGTTGGTATGGGCTATTACCCTACAATCATTATTGTCAGACTTTTTTTACTGGGGCAGGTTTAAAAGACCAGATTTTGTTAAAAAAAAATTTTTTTTGGCAATTTCGTGAATTTGTTCAAATTGTTTGGGTGTAGTGAGCAGGGTTACAGATTTATTTTCAGCTATTTATCAATTTTTGTTGAAGAAAAATTAATTAGCAATACTTAAAGTGAGCGTTATTGTTAGTATAGTATAGATTGTTTGTCTCGATTAGCGCCTATACAAAATTGTAATTAACTTTTAAAAACAGAAGCTGATAACGCCGGATCTTGATATTACTGCATTGAAATGTTATATTTACTAGGGTTGTGGAGTTGTCAAAAAATAGTTCTTTCTCCGATTCTAACCGCTGAAATTTTGTAAGTCTGACTCCGAGTCCAACTCCGGCTCTAACATGCCATATTCCGTACTGTTTCTAACAACGACAAATTTTAAAGGTTTTAAACCTTCTTACCATTGCCCTGTGTTTCTCAGCTGACAGATGGCCAGACCGTTCAACGATGGACGTATAAGTTTCACTATTACCTCTACACTGACAACTTTGGCAAATTGCACGGCTATGGCTCGTCGGGTCTGGGCGGTGGTACGTTGGAGTAAAAGCGAAAACGATACAAAACAATTTTTTTGCCAGTATATAAAATTAACCTGTCGTTTCTTCCCCGTAGGACAAGGTGTTGTCGCCTACGATTACATATACCCTCCCCTAAGCCATGGTAACCGCTTATGTTGCAGAGGATACCCCTTTAATACACCATTATGAAATGCCAAACAATACTAAACAAAAATAACATGACAGCATGACACGACTCACACGTGATCTGTCGAAAAAAGGCTATTGAAAAAAGTATCTCTACTTGAATCACCCATTATTTCCTGAATACTATATTTTTTAACGAGACAGGTAGGATGTTTCTTAAAATAAGAATTATCCATTTTCATGCGAAATTCCATTTTGGGTACAACTAGTTTTAGTCAAAATTTATAATAATTTATAAAATTTTTTTTAGTAAAAACAATTAAACTATTCGTCCAAATTTTTTAAAATAAATAATGCTTAAAAAAAGCTAAAAACATTTTCCAAAAATGCTAAATAAAATGCCAACTGCTAAATGAAAATGTTACAGCTAAATATAAATTTTTAATGCTAAATTAAGCTGCAAAAATGCCAAAATGGCCACACTAATTGTTAGACTTATAAAAGCAAAAATAAAATTTCTGTTGTTCAAATTATAATTTCTGTAAAGATTTATCATACGACAATGTTACAGGACCGCAAAACTCAATTGGATTATTCACAAGGTAGTGATAAAGTTGTATAGTCATATGTCTTAAAATAATTACAAGAAATATATCTGTGGTTTTCATGGGTAACCGCATATGTCTAAAAATCAAATGTTTTAGAAGAGCCGAAAAACCATTCTAGATTAAAATATGGTCTAGGTATTTTACTTTTTAAACTTTGTTATTCTGTTAAAAAATCGCAATTGGTCCATATTTTTAAGAAATTTTTAGAACCATGTAAAGAGGGTTTAAAATTAAGCAATATGACATCAACATCTCTGAATAATAAAAAATGGACATACGCTGCTACCCATGAAAACCACAGATATATGACTGCTGTGGGCAGCCGCTTATAATTTATATTTATACTGTACAGTAATGACACTGCATTAACATTTTTATTTTGTTTGAAACACAACAATATTTTTTTTAAACAATTGTAAAATATTATTTAGGACATTATAACGATATGACGTAATAGCACACCTTGTGAATCACCCAAATATGTATGTTATTCCCCTTTAAAGACAAGCGATGGTTTTCTGTTTCTGTTTAATGGCAAACATTAAAATAATTCTAGCCCAAATTTTTCGAAATTTTCCCACTGTGCCAGCAAGTATGTGCACACATACATTTTATACTTTTTTTATTAATTTGTGACACAGGTGTCAATAGTTGATATGTATTTAGTTGGTCATTAAATTATATTAATAATAAATTTTACGCCAATCTTTGATGGTTTATAATATTTATTTAACTTTTTACGTCCATTTAATTTTTATACCCTCCACCACTACTAGTGGTATAATAAGTTTTTCATTTCATGTGAAACTTTTTTATTATACATCTAAGACCCAATAAAGTGGATATATTCTGGCTTCTTGAGTAATTCTTAGTCGATTTAGCCATGTCCGCCTGTCTGTCCGTCTGTTCGTCTGTTCGTCTGTTGAAAACACGCTCTTTTCCGAAAAACGCAAAAGAACAAGACAAACTTGGTCTCAAATTGCTTGTAGTTATCGTAAGCAGTTTGCAACATCGCTTCAGTAGGATCAGAGCTATGAATCAATATGTGGAACCACCACCCTAAAAATTTGATAATTTTGTTACAAAAACTAACATAAATAATGAAATAATCCACGGAATTATATACAATTTTGCACAAATTCGTTTTATAAGACTCGAAATTATACTGTTAAATTTCATAAAGATCGGTCCATAATTTACCCTGGGCCCCATATAAGCCCTGCTGCCGGAAAACAGTTTGGTACGCCTAAAACCGTAAATAAATAATGCTATAATAATACCATTTAATACTTCACAGTTTTATAGAAGAAATATTCCGATTCTGAAACAAAATAATTCTTGTTACACAACAAATCTGGAAAAATGTGAAGTACTTGCTCAAACGTTTGCTTCTAACCACACAATCTCAAATAGTCTTGGGGATCCTGAAACGATATCCCTAGTTAACAATACCCTGCAATCTTTTCAGTCATCAGCTGTAAACTTGTCAAATCATACCTCCACAAATACTTCACACATTTCGTGCATTATACGAAAGTTAAAACCAATAAAGTCACCAGGTCTTGACGGTATTAATAATAGATGCATTCCCCAAAAAAGGAAATTAATATCTTACTATTATAATTAATTCCTGTTTAAAACTTTGTTATTTTCCACGTGAGTTTAAAGAGTCCAAGGTTATTCCAATTAAGAAACCAAACAAACCACCTGATTGTCCTTCCTCATACCGACCTATAAGCCTTTTGTCATCCATTAGCAAAATTCTGGAAAAAGTTATTGAGGAAAAATTAACCAACTTTATTGAAACCAACAATATTATTCCTCCCCACCAATTTGGCTTTCGTAGTCACCACAATACGGTACAACCACTAGTGAGAAGAAGAAATTTGGTCAATTCTAATTTTGCTAAACAAAAATCAACTGGAATGGTATTGCTGGATGGCAAAGCTGCATTCGATTCAGTGTGGCACAATGGATTAATCTATAAGTTGATTCGTTTAAACATTCCCACAAATATTGTTAAAATTATTCAGAGTTTTCTCTCTCTCCGTAGTTTTAAAGTATACGTTGGTTCAGATTGTTCTGGAAATTATAGTGTTCCAGCCGGTTGTCCACAGGGCTCATGTCTTTCTCCGATACTTTATAATTTGTATACATATGATCTTCCCCATCTTGATTATTGTACAATGTCAATTTTGGCAGATGATACTGCAATTATTTGCTCGGATATGTTTGCTGTTGATATTGTAACAAATTTGCAAAGAGCTTTAGTGGAGATTACAACTTATTTTAAGACATGGAAAATTATGTTAAATAGTGAAAAAAACACTGGCAATATTTTTTACAATGAAAAGGTAACCTTGTTAGGTCCCCCAAGTACAGGCGCGGATTTCGGGGGGTTGAAAAAAGGAAATCCCCCCCCCCCCTAAATTATAAAAATATGTTTTGTTTATTTCGATAATACACGAATTTCCGAATGTACAAAATTTTTGGAAATTCCCTCAAGTTTTTTTTTTGTTTTTTATTGAATCTCTAGTCAAATTTTCAATAAGTACACGTAGAAAAAAAATTTGTTTAAATGTGGTCACCTCCAACAAAACTATTTTTAAAGAAAATTTTAAACATATTATGTTTAATTTAACCATATTATTGTCATCGACAGCCATATTATTGTTAAATTAGTCCTCCATTACGAAGCCACAAACATATTATGGTTGCTTCTAAACATGTTATGGTTGAATATGACAAAAATTTGTTTTTAAATTAACAATAGTATTTTCCCCTTTTCCAAGAGCAACATTCTATGGTTAAAAATCAACCATGCTATTATCAATGTTAAACATATTTTAGTTATTATTAACCAAAACATGTGCGGAGGCAACCATAATTTGGTTTTGCCTTCTTAATGAAGAACTAATTTAACCATAATATGTTTGTCGATGACAATAATATGGTTAAAATAACCATAGTATGTTTGCAATTTTATTTAAAAATAGTTTTGTTGGAGGTGACCAAATTTAAACATATTTTTTCTCTGGGTGTATCCAAGTATTTATCCTAATAGTTATTTATTATATATATTTCCAATGGAACAACTAGTTTACTGTATTTAAATATATATTATTCTACATTCAATCCCAGCAAGTGCCATCTATATCCGAAAAATAAACGTTTGGCTTGAAAATGCGACCGGTTGAATTATTAATAAGCTTTAGTATACGCAATATTTTTATTTGTGTTGTGATAATTATTTATTATACACATTTGAATATAACCGTTTTTCGTATCATATTTTCATAATAGTGGGATTTGAATTGGAATTTTATATGCATTGCCATTCTACCTTTCCATATATACATATGAATATATGTATTGGTCTAGTAAAAGTTCACCAAAGAAGAATTATATAACTGTCAAATTTCAAGTGCATTAATAAGAAAAGTTCTTTGATATACAAAAATACATAAAAATGAGTGAAACAATGGTGAGTCCCTAATTTTTTTTTTTAAATTAATGTACCTATATAAGTATATATCATTACCTTTAGTCGTAAAGGGTGTAGTCCAATGTATAAATTTTATAGGAGAGAGAAAAAACTTTCTAAGGCCTTTAGTTCTGAATATATTTTAAGTCTGTAAATCCAGTTTTGCTTCATTGCCGACTCTTTATTGGCCTGCAAACCAACTTAAAATAATACATTTATGTTTTCCATAGCTTTTTATGACTTATCACCTTTTCTATTATATACTATATACTTTTAATGTACATTTTTGTATGTCAATTTGCAAAAAATAAAATATACCATAAAATTATTTTATTTATTTTAATGTTGACTATTAACAAATATTAACAAATTTTTTTTTGAAATTTTCAAATGTTAATGGACCCTAGCGCTTTTTCTTTAGCATTTTTGGACTTTTACATATCGGTGGAAAACAAGAACTAGAAAAAAATATTTGTATTTTTTCCGCAAACGATGTATTTTTTGTTTACTCTGTTGAACTGCATCAAAAACTTAATTTTCAAAAATTGTGGCATTAGCGCATTAACGACTGAAGGTACATATGTATGTATGTATGTGCAGCCAAAATTATTTTTGTCTTTCCATTGTTATAAGCTTTAAAATTTCTTTCTAAATAAAAATAATTTAAATAAAAAAATTAGCTGTAATAAACTTAAAGCAGAATAATTATATGTATATGTATCTTTAGATTAAAACCCAAACAGTTCGACTAAAATTCATAACTAAATTTTAAAATTACTGAAGCGTATTCCTTCTTCCATAATTTTGTTAACAATTGCATGTTTTTTTTTTTGGTCGAAAAATTGGTCAAACAATTTAATATGATGTAGACAAATAAATTGTTTCAAATAAAAAAAAATTTAAATAAACGTTATTTAAAAAGATTAATTTATTTTAATTTATATTGAACTGATCTTATATTTTATTTAACCTTATTGTTGAGTTTTTTTTTTTTAATATAATATGAACATATCGTTTTTAATAAACTTTTAAAAATAAACATTTTTACTTGTTTTGTATCATGTAAGCTCGTAAAATAAGTTTTATCTAAAATCATTTAAAAATGTTTTAAATAGGTTTTTTGTAAATTTTTTCCTCCAAACTTGGTATATATGTATACACAGAAAAAAATGTTTTATTAATTAAATAAATAGTTTAAAAAGTATTGCAATTTAATTAATGTGATAATTGAATCAATTATTTTTTTTAGTTGAAAGAAAATTAAAAATTTAATTTTGATTTAATTAACATTTTAGTTGTTTTGAAAGTTTTTTGATCACTTTTTTAATTAAAATTAAAAATATCACTTATTGAAAATATTTTTTCAAAATTTTACAATTTTTAGTAATCAATATAATCATTTTGGTAATAGGTGCAAAATCCACAACTTGTTTGCTTGATAATATGAATTTGGAATAAATTTGGTGATTGGAGAAATTTAATAATTTTTTCTGTGTATAATTTTATAAATTAAGTTTAATTATTAAGAAGAAAAAGAAAAAATCTTAATGTTTTCGTATATATATAACATATAAGAAATAATGGTTATAATATTTGACAAATAAATGAATTGAATTGAAAAAATTGAGAAATCACACTTATAAATTTCCTGAAGATCGGTCCATCATTTCCCCTCAGCCCCATCTAAATGCCACTTTGGGAAAATAATTAAATTCGCCTAAAACCGTAGCAGATATAGATATTGCGGTAAAATTTGTTCCAACTTTGATTCATATGACCATAAAAACTGTCATGCAATTTTGTGAAATTCACTGTTAACGCTAAAACTAATTTGACTGCTCTATTGAAATTTATTCTTATTTATGGTTTATAATACCAGAAATCACTCTACATAATTTTGGGATGAATGATCGATAATTTACCATGGGTCCAATATAAGTTTCCCTCCAGAAAATCATTTTAGTTCTGCTAAAACTGTTACGAATCATGATATATTACTCTAGCTAGTTCAAATTTCTAAAAAGAAAAGCATAAAACTTTCTGATTGTCGGCCCATAATTTAATATAGGTCTAAACCGCAAACGTCAGTTTTTATAAAGAGTAATTAATAATATATAGATATCATATAGAGCCCACTACTGAAATATTCGAAATATTGGTGGAGGGTATCAAAGATTCGGCACAGCCGAATATAGCACTCTAACTTGCATTTTTTATTAGTTATCACTAGAGTATCTAATTATTTGACTTTTGATTTTGTTCGAGTAAGGAATTAATCGATTTTTAAATTTAAATTTTGCTCGATTAATCGAATAAGAGTTTTAATATGTTCGAATAACTCGAATAATTCAAATAATGTTATCCAATGGGAAAAACATACATGTCTATTTGATTTCATACTTTAATTATATTTATAAACAGAAAAAAGCAATAAAATAAAAATATAGTTTAACAATAAACAATAAAATAACAATTCATTTATACCACGTATACAGTTCTAAAGCTTGCAAATAAAATAAAAACTAAAAAATCAAAAACTCTGCTGCAAAACATACAGTTTTTAATGCGTTAAAGAGGCCGAAACACTAGTTCGGTGAAAAATGATCTAAAAACCAAAGTTGAATACATTCATTTGGTTCAGCAGCAATCGGAACTTTTATGCAAACTTTTTAAACTGGATCGTTTTCAAAGATTGTTCGATTTTAATTTCACCCATATGTATTCGATTTACCGAACATGGCTGATAACTTTATTTTTCTTTATTTCAAAGTTCTACTCTATAGGATTGGGTAATATGTTTTTTTAACGAATTCATATTTTGTGGCAACAATTTTGTTTTTAACTACCTGTCTTAGGAAGCTTCGGTTTTTAAAGCTGGGATCACACGATTGCCGCAATGCACCAATTTTCACACTTTTTAATACCCCAATCGTGTGACTGCACAATCAAATGCCTCATGTGCCAATCGAGGGCAATATTGTGCTTACTTTTACCAATAAAATGCAACCCTGCTGCGGCAATCGTGTGACTACTTGATATGCAACCGCGTGTCAATAAAAATGTCAAAAATGTACCAATATTTATTGGGTTCTTGTGCGTCAATTAAACAACACAATACGCGCCAATATTTGCCTTTTTAACAAGTTTACTTTTGTGTGTTTCTTTTAGAAGGAATAAATTAAAAATAAAAATGAAATTTATCAAAAATAAAAATTGGGAATTTAGAAAGTCATTAATAAATAAATTAATAATAAATTTTGTATTCCCGAAAATAACTTTTGATATATATTTTTTTTTTTTTTTAATTAGTGCTATAGCTGTTCAGGACAATATAAAAGAATATATACAGGAAAACGGAGCAAAATGTATTGAAATTCTTTAAAGCGAATTTATTTTTGAATATAAATATTCTCTATTTCTTTATATATTTAAAATAGAATTTTACTTTGTTTAATTTTTTGAATTTCATATATTTTACTTAAAAAATTTCAAATAAAACTATTCAACAAAAATTTGTTTAAATATATGATACAATTTTCTTTTTTTTAATGAACAATCCAACTAGATCTTTCAAACAAATAAAAAAACTAACACAACAGCTGTTTTCGCAGTTGACACAAGTAAGAACAATCGTGTGACTGTGCTGCGGCAATTATTGTACCCATTTCGCTTTTTACCAACTAGCGGCAATTAAATTTGTATAAAACAGGGCAATCGTCTGATTTCAGAATATTTTATTGGGGCAATTTCAATAGTCAATAAAGCACAATCAAAATTGTGTCATATTGGTGCATTTGCGGCAATCGTGTGATCCCAGCTTAAGACGAATCTTACCAGGGACCGTAACAGTTATTCCTTTTTTCATAAAAGTCAGATTATAACAGTTATTTTTTTATTCTTTTTTTTTTGAACCAAAATAACAGTTATTTTATGATTTTTAGTTTTTCGATCAAAAATAACAGTTATTTTATGATTTTTATTTTTTCGATTTTTTCGAGATGTTACTTTCTTTCTTAAGAGGACACTATAAATGACTAGTTATCTGGAGAAGGATAATAGAAGAATTTTGAAATTTGGTTCAAATTGCTTCGTTATCAATACACCAGATTGGTTGTAAAAATTTTTTTCTAATTTTTTAAATGTGATGGGGGCGGGGGGGTAGCGGAGCGCACCGGATTAAGTTAAAAACTTTATTTCTAGGTAGAGGGTATCAAAGATTCGGCATAGCCGAATGTATCATTAAAACTTGTTGTGGGTGAAGGTTTGCATAAGTCTTGTCCTGTAAAATAGTTTTCTTGTAAAAAAATTTATACGTTTTATTTGCCTTTCATCTATTTTTCTGGGGCCTTTCCCTTTTTTCTTTAGTTTTTTTTTTTAATAATGTAATCAATTATAAAAGTCAACATTTTTTCCTTGTTTGTGATGTCAATGACGTCTGTTAAGTTGTTTTTAATTATTTTTCCAGGAATTAAATGCACAATTATGTGTGTTTTTGTTACTATTTATAAAGGCTAAAGTAATATTAAACAAAAGAAAAGAAATCGTAATAAAAAATATGTGTGAAATAATTCATAACAGGTGTTTACTTAAATTTTTTTTTTTTTTTCAAAACCAAGCGATTTTGCTTTATATTAGCGATAGATTTGAAAAAAAATCCTCGTTTAAATTCTAGATAATTTTGAATTGGTTTATTGAATTTTCCTTAATTTTAGTAGCAAAGGAAATGGCTTAATCAAGAACATTAAGCAAAAATTTTAAAGGTACTAGATTTTTTATCTGTAAGCGAAAACGTTATTTCAACAAACATAAAAGGAGATGGAAAATATTTATGTATGTATATATATATTAGGGAGATCGAACGGTTATTATGCGACCGGTTTTAACCGGTTATTTAAGCTTTGCCCAAGTCGGTTATTTTAAAATGCCCATTTTTCGAATATCGAATAAACCGTTTATTTTGGTATAATAAACCGGTTATTTTAGTAATGTGTAATTTATATACATTTTCCTTACTCTTGTTGTAGATGTACCCGTAATTTAAGTATTTTCTAATTGAATATTGGCCAAACTTAAACTTAAACTGAAAACAAAATGTAACAAAGGTCTAAAAACATTATGAACACTGTAAATACAAATCGCTTATAACAGCTTGTGTTCTTGTAGAAAAAAAACCAAAAACTATTCAAAATACTACAAAAACGTGTGCAGTTAAAAAGGAAATAGTAATTTGTGCAAAAGTATTCTAAATATTAAATATATTTTTATATAGAGGTTATCTCTTGATATTTTTCGAACGCGAATAAAAAGACAAAGTTAGGTGCTTGAAGTGCCCTAAAATGATAAGTTACAAAGGTTCTTCCATGTCACGACTTATTCATCACCTTTAATTAGTATACATGCTTGACATTAATGTGATCCACATAAAACTTAACTCAGTTCGAAGTTGTTCTAAAGAGACGACAAATAATACTTTACTAAAATATGCTGCAAAAAATTAATCATGTTTTAATTGTAGTCGACGAATTGACAAATATTTTACACAAAAAGAATGTTCAGTTCACTATTCGTTTCTATAATGCTGAAACAAAATAATTTGAAATAGATAATCCTGGCTAAGAGGTTTTGTTTGCAACTTTTGAAAAATATGGTTGATTTATATAGATAACTTAACCACCATCATATTAAAACTCATTCAAAATAAATTTGAGAGAATATTTCAAATAAAAACTTTATAAAATTCCTATAATTTATTAGGTTTTGCTAAACGTTTCTCTAGATCAAATATCATTCAACAGTTTCTAAATTGCATTATACAAATATCTTCTTACAAATAAAGTTTAGTAAATCAATAAAAAAAAGTTGAAAATTTTCTTCGATTGTATCGTCAAATATTTGTTAGGTCTGATCTAAGTCATATCTATGTATTTTGTTGGTTCCTTGCCTTTGCAAATTGTTTTGTTTTTATTCAAATTAATGTTTTATTTAAAAACTTATTTGATTTTTGTGTTTTTAAGTATTCGAATTAAAACCGGTTAACCGGTTATTTAAAAATTGCTTAACCGAAAACCGGGTTTTTTAAAATAGCAACTATTCGTAATATTCGAAAACCGGTTATTGAAAAAGTCGACTGGGACTGGTTTTCGCACATTCCGGGATTCGGGATTTCAAAAAATCAAATACCGGCATTTTTCGGGATATTGGGATTTTTTAAAGTCAAAAGATAAATGCTTTTTATAGATATTTATTAAAAAAATTTCCTTCAAAAGAGGTTTACAAACAAAGGTTTAATTAAAAATAATTATTTAATTAAATATATTAAAAAAAAGCAACGTACGATTTGCAAGAATGGGTTAATTGATTGGTAGGAATTATGTAGTGTATGATTTATACTTTTCAATTTCGCGAAATTGCTCCATAAATTACCTTAGGTCCCATGCCCACTGTAATGTTTTTGGATATTGAAAAGTGTCAGGAAGATAATAATAAAAAAATGGTAAGTAGAACTTAGCACTTCTGCCGCATTAGCCGAGCATCAAAATGCCTTTTTTTGTTTTGAGAAATAATACACTAACAATTTATGAAAGCTTAATTAATTCTGATTTTATTTACAAATTATGCTAGCTTATATACTAAAATTCGATCATCGATCAGCATAATTAAATGATTTATTTTTCTGCATTTCGCAAGGTTCAACAGCCGTTGAATGTGCTGACGCTTGCATATAGTGTCTTTGCACGAGTGGCCATTAAACTAAATACAATTATGCTGACGTTTAATTAAGAAATAAAAATTATTTAACAAATAACATATCTAAAAAAACCTACAGTGTTGTACGTAAGTATACGTACACTATACCACTCTTGGAAAACACTTTAATAAGCCTAAACCTGTAAAGAGTACAGCTAAGATTTTGCATTTGGTGCAAAATAAAACCAGGCGGAATTTTTGGTTTTTCTTTTTGGTTTGTTTTGTGCATTTCAAAAGTAATTTCTTTTTATTTTTCTTCTTTAATTATTTTCAGCACTTCTCACATTAAAATTTGTTAATAATTGTTGGACACGCTTAAAAAGAATACCAAACATTTTGACTTTTTTCTTACGTTTTCAATGACAGTATTAACGAAATTAATCAAATAAATACAAAAGATCAAAAATTGTGTTCCCTATCCTCTCAAGGGAGAACGTCATGATGAATTTCTCTTTATACAAAAAGGTAAG
This sequence comes from Pollenia amentaria, assembly GCA_943735925.1. Classification (NCBI taxonomy): domain Eukaryota; kingdom Metazoa; phylum Arthropoda; class Insecta; order Diptera; family Polleniidae; genus Pollenia; species Pollenia amentaria. The sequence continues at coordinate 31,720,101 of OX031010.1, read as the reverse complement.
ACAAAAAAAATTAAGTCAAGGATTTTGGGATTGAGTAAATCCCGGGATTAAAAAATGTAAATCCCGAAAATCCCGGAATTTTTCGGGATTTGGATTGCGGGATTGGCATCCCTAATATATAGATATATATACATATATGCTGGGCTGCCAACAAAACCTCCAGGCAGGCGACTTTGTAAAGTTTTTTGAAGGCAGAGAATAACTGCATTCCTCCTACTTTCTGAGACGTCACTTCAGGCCCTCAGGATACTTCGGTGGTTTTCATGGGTAACCGTGTATGTCTATTTTTTTCGATTGCGAGTTGTTGATACTATATGGCTTAATTTTAAACGCTCTTTACATCGGTATTAAAATTTCGAAAAAAATAAAGACCAATTCCAATTTTTTTACGTAATGGCCAATTTCAAAAAGTTCAATACCTAGCCCATAGTTCGCTCTAGAATGTTTTTGCCGCACTCCTGAAAAATTTCATTTTAAGACATACGCGGTTACCCATGAAAACCACAGACTTTACAGAAGCTACACTCAAAAAAAAACATATACTAAATTAGAGGAAAACGATTTCCTTCAAAATGGTTCAAAAATTTCCTGAACTTAAAGTAAAATTTTATAAAAATGTAGGAAAACTCATTAAAATTCAATAAAATTACCTTAAAACGAGTAAAAATATAATAGTTCATTAACTTAAAAATAGTTCATAAATATACACAGAAAAATTATTTGACGTTAAGGAATTCTTACTTACCAAAAATTAGTATTTTCTAAAATTAAGGTAACGTTAACTAAACTAAAGGTAATAACATCGTAAAAACAAACAATTTTCACTAAAGTTCAAAAATTTATAATTAAGTAAATGATTTGCTCCGAAGGAGTTCATAAAATTTTAAAATTTTATTTTAGTAAAATTTCCTAAGTTTTAGTTAATTTTTTTTTTGAGTGTAAGTTTCAGAAGAATTTCCTATTTATCTGACACGTAATTCGTCCATTAAGGCTACTTAGCCGCCTTCTCACTTCAACTGGCCTTGAACGGCCCGAGAAATAGCTGATATTAACAGGAGATAGTAGCCTACAAAGGACTCACTCTTGTCCACTCCAAAGTGAGAGACACTCAAGAACTTTCCACTTTTCTTACCACAATGCATTCGCCCGACGGAAAATATTTAAGGCTTCGGAACTTTATTGAGAATCAATTTACATATTTGTTTTAAACTAAAAATAAGAAGGTAGAAATATATAAAAATTTTGAAAAAAAAACTAAGTAAAAAATGCTTGTCTTGTTAAAGGTTAAAGTGAAAACACTAAGTCCATAAACAACAAGGAAATTTAAGAAAGTATTTTGTGGGTATAAATTAAAGATTTATGAGAAAATAAAAAAAACACACAGAGGCAAACGTGATTTTTTGTTTAGATCTTAGTCAATTGTGCACCGATCTGGCTAAATTTCAATAGCAACATATTGCGGACTGTTCCTGATATTAAGATAAAACAATGTAGTCCCCACCATATCTGCGGTCTTCGGAAAACCCATTTCAACATGCACAGACAAATAGACCATTAGATAGCTTCGCTACTCATGAGGAAACAGAATGAATACATTTTATGGGGGCTAAAATCAATATTGTAGAAATAACAAACGGAATAAAAAACTTAAATATAACGTTCCAATCCCCCAATACGTATATAGGGACATTAAAAGGATACTCCACCTTCTGCAGTTATATCCTCTGGGGATAACAGGTTCTCGGTAGAATCCACAGTTGGCAGTTCTCCTGAGATCACAGCTGACCAAGGATTATATAAGATATTACGGGAGTTGCTCTTACTGACACGGCACCAAGGATCCAAAATGGCGGGCAGAAAGATCTTAAAACCCCTACTTTAGGACTGACCACTTGTGAAAAGTTAGGCCTGTGGGAGGATCTTCCCAGATGCTGTTGCTGTTCAACTGATGCTGCCAACTATTCTAATGCTGCGGAGGTTAAATAACTCCAGCTCCTGAACATCGAACGACTGCTCAATTATATCCTATCTACCCATACCGTTTTCTTCAACCGAAACATCTGAATTTCTTTTAGAAAAATTTAATTTTCGGCGATATTTGACAAAATATACGATGCAATGAAGTTGGTTGAATTTTTTTTTCAACTTAATTTTAATTTTTAACTTAAATACCTCCCTTTTTTATTTCGCATTTCTTTTCTTTGGTATTCTAATTAACACTATAAATTGTGCAGCGTACTTCTTTCCGTCCCCAACACAAGTCCGGAAATGAAACGTAACAAATACAACCAAAAAAAAAAAAAAACCCAACACCAAAGCATACAAGTTTCCTTCCGTTACTCACTGACTGTGTGCAATGTTAGCGGTCATTGTATAAAGTCACAAAATGAAAAGAAAGAAGAAAAAAAAATACAACCAAATTATTGTTAAATTATTTACTAAAAGAAGAGAAAGAACAAACGGCAATTACGCAGTAAATGTAAATAGAACAGCGACAAAAAAAAATTGAATGAAAGGAATAACAATGGAAGTAAATTACAACGCAACTATTTTCACTTGTAATGTGGGTCTGTCTCATTAAATATTTAACTTTATTGTGATGGAATTGAATACGGGGAAAAAAGTGCACAAAATCCCCAAACAGACAGTCAATGCAAACAAGAATTTAAGGACTTTTCAAAATGTTCGAGGAATTTTTTTATTTTTAATTTTTATTAAAATAGGAAACCAACAACGATTAAATGGTTTAAAAATAAAAATAAAACGGAAATTTGAGTTAAGGGTGACCAGGGGGCTGATTTTGGGAGTCGTGTTCGCATACTTTTTCGATTGGAAAAATATTGTGTTTCTAATTCTTTCAGTCAATACTAAAGGAATCGCATTTTTTTCAGTATTGTGAACACTGAAATAATTGATTTACAGCACTGAAAAAGTAATTTCGATTCGTTTAGTATCGACTAAAAGAATTAAAAACAAAAAATTGCTTTCGAATCGAGAAAGTGCTCGATCACGGCTGCTAGAATTAGCCCCCAGCTGATAAGTGTAAATAAATTATAAAATATATTTTCACTCACTTTGTTATCTTTAAAACCAATAAAAAAAAATTGTCTGAGGCCCCATGAGTTTTATAAAGGGTTATACAATTGGGTTATCCGAGCTAAGACAGTTTATATAGTTCATATGGTTAAAGTTCAGTCTGTTTTGCCAAACTTAAAAACCCGTGCATATGATATAATCTGAAAATAATTATATCATTTGAAAATAATCATCCGTCGTCAATGGCGGTGAGAGCTTAACGGCAAACCCCACTGAAGAGATTGTGTGGTTACAATCGAAACTAGTCTGGGCAACCTGTCCGTGAAAACCTGGGAACGATTCCCAGCTCAGTCAAGAATGAAAAATTATCAATAAATTTTAATTCATCTCATGTTGTTAAATTCCTTTCTTCATAAAAATAGTTAAATGAAAATTAAATTCAATGAACTTAAGCCTGATTAAAATATCAAAATTTGGATTAATAATCTGAAAATTTTAAATTTACTCCAAAAGTACATCGAAAAATCATGTTCAGCGCTGAGGCCTTTTTCTAAATGATTGGGTATGTCAGCAAAGAAAATTGTCGAATTTGGAAAAATATCAATCCCCATGAAATCCAAAAGCGTCCAATGCATCTCAAAATTCTACTGTTTGGTATCGACTTTGGGATGGCTGCTTCATCGGTCCCCATTTGTATGCCCTTCACTGAAGGCAGAAGGGTATATATAAGATTGTCATTCCAATTGTAATTTCTACAATATTGACCTAAGATCCTATAACGTATAAATATATATTCTGAGTCCTTATAAGTAGCCAAGTTGATTTAACGACGCCCATCTGTTGTTGTGTTTCCAAATTATGTTCAAGTATCTTGGTTATCACTTGAGGCCCTATGCTCCGCTAGGTGTTAAACGGATATAATGATGATGATCTTGGTTATCAATACACAATATCCGAAAAAATGTGGGCGGGATTGGTATTGTGGGCGTGGTTCTTTCAATACAAATACATAATAGATTACTTTATATCTGGTAAAACTGCAAGAGCAAAAGTTTTAAAATTAGGAACAAGCATTTTTTTTATAAATAGACAACAACCGAACCAAAAAACGGTAAGAGAAATATTGTCCAAATTCGGAACGAACAGTTGGGTTGTCAAAACACAACCTTTCTAAAAGTATGGGCGGGATTGGTGAAGTGTGCATGGCACCTCCGGTAAAAAAACATTAAAATGTTTCTGTATCTCCGTAGAACGGCAAGCGCCTAAGTTTTCCAATAAGATACAAGCATACAACTTCCGACAAAATGTGGGCGGAATTGGTGAAGTGGGCGTGGCACTTCTCCTTCAAAGACATTACAGATGTGCATCGATTGCAATGAAATAAAGCTCATTGTATTCAAAATATCTTTAACTAAATGTTTTTAGACAAAAACTGTGATTTTTATCGCATTTTTATTTTTTTTTTATGAATTTTTAAAGAGCAAAAAATTTTTTTTAATTTTTCTCAAAACTTCAACGATAACTACTGGGCAAATTTAAAAATAATATAAGCACTGCTTAAAGGTAATATTGTTGCCAATGTAGATTTTATTTGAAATCAGCAACCTCAAATTAGTAACAATTTGCAATTAAGTACCAGGCCGCAAAATGACTGTTCCTTAGACTGGGTTCTCGGTTTAACTAGGTTTAGTTAATCTGAAACAAGATTTGTACCGTCATTACTAAGTTTTTACACAAACCTTTAACGGAACAGTTTAGTTTTGCTTAAAATGTTGGTCTATAACGAAATAAAAAAAAAATCACATTTCCCCGAAAAAATCCGAGTTTCAGAGTACGGCCTTAGTGTAATAAATTTCCACGAATTCAGTTATATGCTGCACAAGGGGAATAAAAATTCTATAACAAAATAAAAAAAGTTATACCTGCTTAACATTGGTAGGTCCTATTTGAACCACCGTGTTTAATAATTGACTCAATATCCCGACAGATGACAGCAACCTTTGCCATTCGTATTCATTTGATTATAGACCAATCGTAGCCAATGTCGGTGCTATGAGGCAAAAAATGAATAATATGCTTGGTCGTGACCTTGAAATAAACTCGGAAGGGAGTCGTGCGAATTGGTTCGATTTTAATACCCGAAAGACCTAATGTTTCATGCCGACGCATAAAAGCGCGCCTTATCTGTAAATTTGGGTGGTGATATAATTATTGAGGAATCAGAATTTCTTGATAATCTAGGCATGAAAATAAAATGTAATTTCCGAGGCACAAAACATATGTTTAATGTGTCAATAGAAGCATTCAAGTGCCACGGTTTTTTAAAACGGTGGTCTCCACTCCCTCTGATCTTCTTACAATTTGTGTCATCTATATCCGACCGCGAATTGAATACAACTCTCATGTGTGGATCGGTGCTTCAAAGTCTATTTTGGAGCTACTCGACAGCGTGCAGGAGAGTGCTAAGATTCTCATTGATGATAGTAGGGTATCCAATTCCATTGACTCCCTTGAGCACCATCTTAATGTGGGTGGTACTTGATTTTTCTATCGTGACGACAATGAGATGTGTTTTAATGAAATTAGGAATCTGATTCCTGAAACTCGTACGTTTGTTCGTAACACAGGTTTTTCCGCAAGAGCGCATCCTTTAGTGGTTGATTGGCATGAATGAGGATTCAGCATGAATAAGTTCAAGTCGAATGTCCAAAAGCCCTAATCCTTCCATCCTTTCGCCCATAACCGATTTTCCTGGTTCCAATACAATTCAATGCATTGGTATGTGTCATCCTCTGAGTGCTGGTACTAACAAAAATAAAAAAGATGAATGCTGTTAATTTTATAGAAAATTTTTTGATCTTATAATTTTTCAGGTCAAGAACAAATCAAGCCAATTTTGGATACCCTGTTCTGAAGTGAATCGTATTGCAGAGAAAGCATTCTGCATAGGTCAAAGCAAACGGTAGTGAGACGGCGCAAGGTCTGAACTGTAAGGCAGTTGAGACAAAATATTCCAACATTTTTCTAAATAATTGTAAGCTGGCCTTGCAGCATCGGACGAAGTAGTTTTAAGATATTGCGGCTTAAACCCGGCGCCTACACATGCAAGTGCAAGTTCGAAAACCCCAATACACTCACACATTTTTACTAACGCCATCCCATTTTTCGTACTTGCAGCCCAACTTGCAAGAGAATTTGCTTGCAAGTAAATATTTGACACTTGCAGCAAGTAAAATGACAAATAGAGAAACAGTGCTACTGTGGAAGCCTTCTGTATCAGTTTACTAGTAAAATAAAAATTATATTTAAAACCAAAACACTACTATACAGCAACACATCTTCATGGTATTTTTAAACATAAAATGCAAGCATTTAAAAAAATTTGTTAATAAAAATATTTTCTCAGAAATTTTATGATATCGGTAACTACGGCAATACTGGATTCACATATTTTAGTAATAAACATCATTTTTCATCAAGATGGACCAAAAATAATAAAAAGAAGAAATTAATTATTAATTTCTTGATAACGTTAACATGATAATGTTGTTTTTAACCCAAATATAAGATGTTTTCGCTTCGATAACATTTAAAAAATAAACTTGCAACTGACTGTGTAAACACTCAAGCCACTTGCAAGGCTTTCGGCTATTTCTTCGACATTTTCGTTGATAATACATAAACACTACTTGCAAGTAATTGTTTGCTTGTATGTGTAAAGGCAGGGTTAGTCTAGTCTTATGGGATATATCGGTTGAATGAAGTAACTGTGTTAACCGTAGAACATATAACCAAAAAATACCACACAAACGCATAACCAGGGTTCCCCGTGTACCCCATTATAATTTTTAATCATTTTCAGCTTGGCAGAAAAAAAAATATTTGTAAATACCGTTAAATAAACATATAAACAAGTTAATTGAATAGTTATATGTAGTTAATAAAATTATATAAATGAAAGGGACTCCAATTTCTTATTTGTCATAGGAATAAGCATATAAATGTTTTATGAGTCCGGAAATGGTAGATATTATTATGCATCACACCAATAAAAAAGCAGTATATTGCTATAAGGACTGGAACGAAAGCCACCCCAATTCAACACCAAAGGTATGGGAAGAAGTCACAGTACCAGAGTTATATGTTTTTTTGGAACACTAATTACGGCAGGCACAAACCGCAGCAGCACTGAAAGCGTCAGCGACTTATGGAGCTCCAGAAATTTCCCATTATATCGCGCAGTAATGAGAAACAATCGCTTTCTTGCACTACTGCGTTTCATAAGGTTTGATGATGCAAAAATTCAGGCTATACGTATTCAAACAGATAAAGCTGTACCGATCAAAGATGAATGGACTCTGATGAATGACAATCTATATTCGTACTGTAAGCCTAGTGAAAATTTGACCATCGATGAACAACTTTTTTCTTATCGTGGCCGCACGCGTTTCACGCAGTATATCCCGACAAAACCTGCAAAATACGGAATAAAGGTTTGGTGAATTTGCGACGCTACGAATTCGTTTCCACTGCATGGGCAGAGATATACCGGCCAAGCCACATCTGGAAGAGAAACGAAACAGGAGAACGAGTGGTGACGGATCTAGAAGCCAAATTCAGAGGAACCGGCCGAAACATAACAATGGACAATTTTTTCATAATTTTAGGGCTTGCAGGTCATTTACTATTCTGGAATTTAACGCTAGTGGGAACGCGCAGGAAAAATAAAACATATATTCCGGCAGAAATTAAATAGCAGAGGGATAGATCTATTGCTTTAACGACGTTTGGTTTCCGAAAAAATGTTACAATATGTTCTTATGTTCCTCGTAAAAACAAAGCTGTATTACTGCCTTCGTCGATGCACTGTGATGGCGAGATAGCAGAAGATGGCAAACCAGAAATTATAGAATTTTACAATAAAACTTAAGGTGGCGTCGACATCATGGGCCAGTTATTCTCAGAGTATACTACAAAGCGAGCTACAAAACGTTGGTCACTGTCATTATTTTTTAACATTTTAGATATAACGACATTGGCTGCTTATAAATTGAAATTCTGCAAACAGACGAAAGCTTTTTCTGCAAAAATATCTGAAGATATGTGCATGCCTATCATAGAGCAACGTGCACTCAACCATCAAATTGCAAGGCACTTCACAACAAAAATAGCTATAGAAAGTTACCTGCATCGACCACTAGAAACTATTCGCGAAAACGGTCTATCAAGATCGACTGCAGTAGGATCAAGAAAGCCAGTAACTGGGTCCTGCTATTAATGCTACATGACGGAAACAAAACGGAGTAGGAAAACGCGGAAAGCATGTAGCCTTTGCAAGAAGCCAATGTGCATGGAACACTCAATAACAAATTGCGTCTGCATTTCTTGTGACCGAAATAATTAATTAATTTTTATTTTTTATATAATATAGTTTTTTTATGTATCCATATTCCTTAATCTGTATTTTAACATTTTCAGTAAAAATTTAATTATAAAATCTTTGAACAGCCTCTTATTTGCTAATTTTTTTCATACAAAAACTATTGGGTACACGGGTACCCCGGCTATGCGTTTGCGTAGCTGTCATCTTTGGAAGCTAATAGTTATGAAACCGCTAAACCAAATTTCATAAATGGTCAATAAAACGCTTTGAATTTCCTAGATCCGAAGTTTCAATACTCTATTACGATTCGTTTTGAAGATAGCAACGTTTAAAGTTGTAAGTGGACACACGGATACCCGGTTATGCATTCTACGGTTAAGTGTTGGTGTCCAGCGGCAAACAATTTTGTGGGCTTTGAGTTGTCATAAACTTATACTTCATGTTTTGGGGTTCATGCAGCATTTCGCAAATGGAAAATTGTTTTCCTGTCGTCTTTGCTTTTGAATCCCGCTTGCAAATGCTTTACAAATTGAATAAGTGGATGATAAGATTTGAACTTTTAAAACTAACCTGGGCGGTCTTTGTGTTCCGTTTTAAAATCAACACTCTGATCCGCACATGCCATAACGTTAAAGTTAATGCAAAATTAATGCACGTTAAAATCAATGCAACATATTTAAGAAAAGCTTCGATATAATTTAAACATTTTCGAACGAAAAAAATGCGTTTAAGTTGGTCACCTTTTTTGAAAAATTTCAGTATCTCTTTCGCTGGTTTTTTATATTTTGTTGTACAACAAAATGTAGCAATTTTACTTAGTAAAATTTTGTGCAAATATTTGTGTTGTTTTAGTTGCAAGTTTGAGTAAAGACAAGTAAGTATGTGTAGTGGTGAGTGGGTTTGTGTGTGTGTCAGGGTGTGTGTGTGTGTGTCATTTTGGCAATATTTCAGCAAACATTTTTGCATTTAAGAGCATATTCATTCCTTAAATAACAACAACCACTTGGTGAAGAGGAAGTTTCAACGCATCATGTCATAATGTACTTAAAAATCACAATCATGCGGTTGTTAAAGGTTTCTAGTCGTTCCTTTTTTTATTTTCGTTTTGTTTCCTTCTTTATCATCCTTCCACGTTGGCATCGGAATACACGGCGCTTTAAATTTCAACTTTTGTCCTCGTACGAACAGTTGCATAAGTGTGTGTGTGTTAGAGAGAATGTGTGTGAAACCGCAACCACGCAGTAGTTTTTTTTTTCTATTTTCTTTAAGTAACTTTATTTTACCATGATTTTATTTTAATGCAAAAGTCAGTTCCCTTCACCCCTTTTCTCACTCAAGTTTCATCCTGTTGGCATTCAGAACTCCATTTACTTACACTTACTGCACGAAGCCGGTGAAGTCTTGGCTGAAGTGAGTGAAATTTTAGGAGATGAAAAAAAAACGTGAAGAAAGGAAAACATGTCTGAGTTGTTGTTTTTCTAATTTTCAAGAAAGTCTTGGTTTGGTTTAATTTCATATATATTTGTCTTCAGTTGGTAACAGTGTCATAAGTAAGCAAATAGTGTTATTGTGTAAAATATACTGGCTGATATCCAAAATAACGGGTAAAAATAAACTGGGGTTTTTCTTCGAGAAAATGTCACAAGGAGATGGTAACCCAAACAAAAATACAAAATGCATGTTAGCGTTAAGCGCTAAAATTTCTCTAGAATATTCAACTTAACATATTTTCTGTAAAAATTTTTCTCTTAGCGATACAATTTTTTAAAATTAATGTAAGCGATAAATTTTATTAGAAAAATAATGTTAGCGATATATTTTGTATTGAACATTCTGAGCAAAGCGGCAAATTTCTTTTCGTAATAATAAAAAGAAAGCAATAGATTTTCTAAAAAAAAATCTATTAATAAAGCGATAAATTTTCTACAGCGAATTGTATAAACAAAACGATAAATTTTCTATAGAAAATTGCGTAAAGAAAGCGATAGGTTTGGTATAGAAACTTGAATAAAGAAAGCGATAAATTGTCTCATGAAAGTTGTATAAAGAAGGCGGTAGATTTTCCAAAGAAAATTGTATTAAAAAAGTGATACATTTTCGATAGAAAATTGTGTGAAGAAAGCGATAAATTTTCGATTGAAAATTGTATTAAGATGTTTTCTATAGAGAATTGTGTAAAGAAAGAGATACATTTTCTCTAGAAAATTTGCTATTAAAATTTTATAAACAAAGCGGTAAATTTTCTGTACAAATTGTAAAAACAAAACGATAAATTTTCTATAGAAATGTGCTTAAAGAAAGCGATATATTTGCTATAGAAACTTGAATAAAAAAGCGATATATTTGCTATAGAAACTTGTATAAAGAAAGCGAATAATTGTCTAAAGCAAATTATATAAAGAAAGCGATAAATTTTCTATAGAAAATTGAGTAAAGAAAGCGATATATTTGCTATAGACTCTTGAAAAAAGAAAAGAAGATAAATTTTCTATAGAAAGTTGTTTAAAGATAGCAATCCTCTTTTCTATAGAAAATTTGCTATGAAAATTGTATAAAGAAAGTGGTAAATTTTCTGTAGAAAATTGCAAAAACATATCTATAAATTTTCTATAGAAAATTGTATAAAGAAAGCGTGAAATAATAAAATTTTAATTGAAAAAAATGTTATAAATATTCTATAGAAAATTGCGTAAAGAAAGCCATATATTTGCTATAGAAACTTAAATAAAGAAAGCTATAGAAACTTGTATAAAGAAAGCGATATATTGTCTAAAGAAAATGTTATAAAGAAAGCGATACATTTTCATTTTAGTGATAAATTTTCGCTAGAAAATTGTGTAAAGAAAGCGATAAATTTTCGATAGAAAATTTTATGATGAAAGCGATAATTTTTTTAGAGAATTGTGTTAAAAAAGCGAAACATTTTCTTAAGAAAATTGTACAAAGAAAACAATAAATTTTTTATAGACAATTGTATTTTAAAGAAAATTGTGGAAAGAAAAGGATAAATTTTCCATAAAAAGTTGTATTAAGGGAGCGATATTTTTTCTAAAGACAATTGTGTAAAGGGAGAGTACATTTTATATAGAAAGTTGTATGAAAAAAGCAATACATTTTCTATAGAAAATTTTATAAAGAAATCGATAGATTTGCTATAGAAAATTGTAAAACCAAAGCGATTAATGGTTTTAAGAAAACGAGAAAATTACTATCAAAAATTATATAAAGAAAGCGAGACTTTTTTTCTATGAAAAGTTAAAAAAAGCGATAAATTTTCAGTAAATTTTATAAAGAAAACGATAAATTTTCTATAGAAGATTGTAAACACAAAGCGAGCAATTTTTTATAGAAAATGTTTTAAAGAAAGCTATAAAATTTCTATCGAAAATTGTATTAGGAAAGCGACAAATTTGTATATGAAAATTTGATGAAGAAAATAAAAAATATTATGAAAGTGATAAATTTTTTTCTTTAAAAATGTATAATGAAAGAGATAAATTCTCTTTAAAATTTATAAAGAGAAATCGATAAATTTTCTATAAAAATTTATATAAAGAAAGCGATAAACTTTCAATAAAAATTTATAAAAAGAAAGCGATAAATTTTCTATAAAAAATTAAAGAAAGTGCAAAATTTTATAAAGAAAATTGTAGGAAGAAGCAAGAAATTTTTTTATTGGGAATTCTAAAAATGCAGCGATAAATTTTCTATGAAAATTTAGTAGAGAAAGCGATACATTTTTTTGTATACAATTTTTATGTATATAATATGTTCTTTATTCGACCTTTATTATTTTCAAGTTTATTATAAAGTTTAAAGTTTAAATACTCGACAATTTATTAATATGTACTTATAAAATGTCGATAAAAAAAAAGTCTAAAGGAAAGCGATAATAATTTTTTATTGAAAAATGTATCAAGAAGTGGATAATTTTCTATTAAAAATTCAAAGAGAAAGAAAGAATATTCTTATAGAAAATTCTAGCCAGAAAACAATTAAATTTAAAATTCTATTTAAAATTCTTTCAAGCACCAATAAATTTAAAATAGAAAATTTTTAAGTCAACCATATAATTGCTTATAGAAAATCTATTGAAAATTAGAATTATCGTTGTTTTTTTTTTTTTTTTTTGTTTATATTTTTAAAATTATCGCTTTTACACCGAAACATTTAAATTTGAAAACATTATTTTTTTTTTTTTTTTTTTTAAAAACTTTTTCGTTGTTCTTTACATTTAACCACAAAATTTCATATCGCTTTACTTCCCTTTTTTTACCGCAACTGTTGTTGAAAGAATGTGATATGGAAAAGCAAAATCATAAATATTGTTGTTGAAATCTAAAATTAGATTTATCTAATGTATAAGATATTTTGTTTTTTTTTTTAGTTTTGGTTAAAATATAAGTCAGAAATTTGCGCGAAATATTATTTTACAATTTACTGGGGGTTTCATATTGATTGGATTATTTTTAACAGATTTTTTCAGACTTTGCTATTTTTGAAATGTTTTAAAGTTTTCTATATTTTGTTTTCTGTTTTATTTTTGTTGTTTGTAATTTTTAAATTTAAACGTTCTGGTCTTTGTTAACAAATGTCATTGAGATTCATTCAGTCATTTGGCGATTAACCATCAAGTACTTTGTCTATTATAATTGGACACCATTTGTTTTTTTTTTTTTTTTTTTTTTTTTTTTTTGCTTTATTACAGGACTCATCCGAATGCTTTTACTATTTAACATACAACTCGTAATAAAAACAAGTTTAACGGTTGTTTTTTTGTAGCGGAAATTACGGTTATCAAGTTAATAAAATTCAAAAACAAATGAACAGTTAACGAGCTTAACAAATACTAAACCAACAAAGTAACCAAACCAAAAGCATTTTAGATGACGGGCCCAACAATTCGCCTGCTCAATCTAAAACAAGCCTGGAATATGGACAGAACACACGCACACTCACTCATAAATAGACACTAACGCAATTTCCAATTTTTTGCTAAATAGTAAAAACTTTTTGAGAATGTTTTTGTGTGTGCCTGTGTGAATGTACTTTTGTAGGTGTACAATATTTGAAAAACATGACCGCGAAATCCCTTCTCCTCCCTTTTCCCATTATTTGGGGGTTTTTTTACAATTTAAATACACACCTACACAAACATAAAATAGGCGAGGAAATAATTATTTAAATGTAAACACGTGTCAGAGAATTCAGCTGGTTACCAACTTGACAAGAAGTCAATTTATGTCGCATATATGCAAAAATAAACACACAGTCACTTGTGAAAAAAAATGGAAAAATAGAAGAAAAAAAATTTAAAAAAACAGCAAAACAAAAAGTTGTTTGAAAATTATGCTGATGTAAAAATTTAATGAAATCCTTTAGATATGGAATATTTTTTTTGTAATAAAAACAATGATTTTTAAAAAAAAACTGCCATCGAAGCAAATCTTTAGATTCAAGATTATTTTTGGGGTATTTTATAAATAACTAGTCCCAGAAAACGCATAAAAGGGTTTTGACTCTTAAAAAACTTTATTTTTTAGTCCACAGAAAAAATTATTAAATTTCTCCAATCACCAAATTCATAATATCAAGCAAACAAGTTGTTGACTTTGCACCTATTACCAAAATGATTATATTGATTAATAAAAATTCTAACATTTTGAAAAAATATTGAAAATGTTTTCAAATAGATTTTCAATTAAAATTTTAATTAAATAACAAAAAATCTTAATTGACTTTTTTCGTTTAAAATAAAATAATTTAAACATGTAGAATTGTTGTTGGGAATTGTCAAAATTTATTTAAATAAATTAACACATTGTTTGAAATGGCAAAGTTTTTTGATCACTTTTTTAATTAAAATTAAAAATACCATTTATTGAAAAAATTTTTTCAAAATTTTAAAATTTTTAGTTATCAATATAATCATTTTTGTAATAGGTGCAAAATCAACAAATTGTTTGCTTGATATTATGAATTTGGTATAAATTTGATGATTGGAGCAAATTAATAATTTTTTGTGTGTGTAGAAAATCTTAGCACGTAAAGAGTCCACAGCCCATATATGGGATGTGAATGGAAGGCACCAGCAGTATCCAGCCCATTCGTGCCCTGTTCATCCATACAATTTAAAAGAACTTTAGACTTGTGGACTTTTGGGAGAAAATCGTTTATTTTACTTGAACTTCATTGGATAGACCAAAAGAAAAAGGTATGTGGACGTATGAGGCACTCCTCAATCTCTGCCTTGGACTGTTAACGCCTTAATAAGAAAATGTTAATTATTTTTTCGAAAATACTAAATTTTCTTCAGAAATTTCTTAAAGCAAATATAAACGGAAAATAAATTAACCCAAAAGAAGGGAGATAAATTTTCTATTAAAAATTCTTAAAAGAAATCGTTAATTTAATTTAAAAAAATTCTTAAAAACAAAGATAAATTTTTGTTTTAGAAAATTCTAAAACGAAAGCGATAAATTTTTAAAATAAAATTCTTAAAAGAATGCGATAGATTTTCTACAGAAAATTCGTAAAGGCAAGCGAAAAATTTTGTTCAGAAAATTTCAAAAAGAAAATTTTATAGAGATAACGATAAACTTTCTTTAAACAATAATAATAACAAAGCGATAAACTTTTTTTAAAAATAAATAATTCAACGAAGATCGAAATATTGGAACTATATAAAAAGGAATATTTATTTACAAAAAAAAAAACACTGGCCTCGAGCTTGATTAATTTTCATTTATTTAAAATTGGAAAGGTCGAATAATAACAAATTTTATTTTTTTGAAAAATTTTAAAAAGGAATACAAAAATTTTTTGCAGAAACGATACATTTTTGGAAGGAAAATTCTAAAAAAAAAACGATAAATTTTATACAAAAATTCTTAAAATAAAGTGTTGAATTTTGTTAAGAACATTTCAACAACAGCTAAAAATTGGGCCAAGCAATTTCTTAAATGAAATCGATAAATTTTCTATAGAAAACTCTTAAAAGAAAGCGATAAATTTTCAATTATACAGAAAATTCTCAAAAACCAAGATTCATTTTGTAAAGAAAGTTGTTAAATGGAAGCGATAAATTTTGTGAATAAAATTTTAAATAGAAAGCGATAAGTTTTGTTAGAAAGAATCTAAAAAAGAACGCGATGAATTTTGTTTATAAATTCAAAAAAAGGGATAGATTTTGTTAAGAAAATTCTTAAAAAACGATAAATTTTGTTGCGAAAATTCTTAAAAGAAAGCGATAAATTTTCTACAGAAAGTTCTTAAAAGAAAGCGATATAAGTTCTACAGAAAATTCTTAAAAACTGGAATCATTTTTTTAAGAATGTTTTTAAAAGAAAGCGATACATTTTGTTAATAAAATTTTATATAGAGAGCAATAATTTTTGTTAATAAAATTTTATATAGAAATAAATAATTTTTGTTAAATTCTAAAAAGAAAGCTCCTAAATATTGTTAATAAAATCTAATAATGAAAGCGATAAATTTTGTTTAGAAACCATAAAAATGAGAACGATAAATTTGGTTAAAAAATTCTTTAAAGGAATCGCTAAATTTTGTTAATAAAATACTAGAAAGCGATACATTTTCTGCAGGGAGTTCAAAAAAGAAAGCGATGTATGCTCTACAAAAAATTCTTAAAAAATACGCTTCATTTTGTTAAGAAATTTGATAAATGAAGGCGATAAATTTTGTAAATAAAATTATAAATATAAAGCAATAAGTTTTGTTAGAAAATATATACAAATGAAAGCGATAAATTTTGTTTAGAAATTCTAAAAAAACGATAAATTTTGTTAAGAAAATTCTTAAAAAAACGATAAAATTTGTTAAGAAAATTCTTAAAAGAAAGCGATTAGTTGTCTACAGAAAGTTCTTAAAAAAGCGATATATGTTATATTCTTAAAAAACATGATTAATTTTTTTAGGAAAGTTTTTAAAAGAAAGCGATACATTTTGTTAATAAAATTTTATATAGAGAGCAATAATTTTTGTCTTATTTGAAGGCGAAATTTTTGTTAAGAAAATCTAATAATGAAAGCGATAAATTTTGTATAAAAACCCTAAAAATGAGAACTATAAATTTGGTTAAAAAAATTCTTTAAATGAATCGATAAATTTTGTTAAGACAATAATTAAAAGAAAGCGATACATTTTCTACAGCGAGTTCAAAAAAGAAAGCGATATATATTCTACAAAAAATTCTTAAAAAACACGAATCATTTTGTTCAGAAATTTGTTAAATGAAAGCGATAAATTTTGTTAATAAAATTTTAAATAGAAAGCAATTATATATGTTAAGAAAATTTTAATAAGAAAGCAATAAGTTTTGTTTAAAAAAATCTAAAAAGGAAAGCGATAAATTTTGTTAAGAAAATTCGTAAAAGAAATCGACAAATTTTATTCAAAAAAATCGAAAAAGAAAGTGATTAATTTTTACAGAAAATTCTTAAAAGAAAGCGAAATATTTTGTTAGGAATATTCTTCAAAGGAAGGCGATAAATTTTATTAGCAAATTTGTAAAAAGAAAGCGATAAATTTTGTTAGAAAGATTAAAAAAGAAATGATATACAATTTTTTGATAAAAATTTTCAAAAGAATGCGATTGATTTTCTACAGAAAATTCCTAAAAAAAAGCGAAAAATTTTTTTAAGGAAATTTTGAAAGGAAAGGAAATTATTATTATTAGAAAATTATTAAAAAAGCGATACATTTTATCAAAAAAATTCTATAAACAAACTTGGTAAAATAAGACTAATGTTTAAAAAATGGTCCTTTACATACACATTTAATAAGATATTTTTTGCTCTAACTTCGATTCAGTTTGAGATATTATCCTGCTTTTATTAAGAAGGTAAAAATTATCTCGTTTGCTTAAGTAACGTGAAATTTTTGATTTTTTGAAATATGACTATGTTGCAATGAAGGAGCCATATGTTTACAAGAGCTTAACATACTGCCCACCACTTGCAGGATATCAAAATAATAACGCATAAATAAGAAAAAAATATATAAATATTTTAAGCAATCATTTCATGTCACCCTGTACAACAGCCTGTGTCCGACATCACGTTTTGATAAAAAAAATATAATCATATATTTATATACAAGAATATTTATTCCACAAAAAGTAGTATCCTAGAACAATAAATATTAATTAAATATTTTATTTATCTCGTTTGTGCCATTTTAAAAATAATATTTCGTCATTAGAATCTCGTAATAGATCCTTCGGCTTGATTTTCTATGGCATCTAATTTTCTAAATTTCGAATGAATTTTAAGAACATTGTTACTCTCAAGTATAAGCCTGCAAAAGACCTTCCACCATTTTTAGTTCCAGGATTCTATAGAAACTTGTAGTTTCATTTCAGATGTTCTTTTAATTTGTATCCCCTAAAAAAACCCAAAAAAAATCATAGAAATAACACAAAACTTTTTTTAATAAAAATATTATTACATTGATACATACTAATAAGTTTTTGTAATTTGAAACACAGGACCATTTGTGATCTAATAAAAATAAGTAGTAAACAAAAATATATTTCCATAAAATTTCAGTAGGCGAGAATATCTCTCATAAATATTGTTATTGTTGAATAATTTTTAGTAAGTAGGTATGAAAAACAAATATTACGAAATTGTATTTATTACAAAAACAATGATCACAAGTGCCTACAGATATGGATGTCTTTAGTTTTAGTGTTGCATTAGGAAAATATTAGGGGGGCAACAATTAAGAGTTATATTATAGAAAAAAGCCTAAAAATCGTAAAGAAATTAAGACACTCATACCTACTAACGTTTTATAATAATTTTTAAACCAAAAGCCGTCAAAAAGTATTCCCTTATATTTTGATCATAACCACATTTTTAAGGAACTGGTCTTTCCCTAATATCTGTGAAAATTCATACTTGTGTTTTGCATATGTACAGTGGTTTTTGTTGCTACTGATTTAAATTTATTTTAAAATTTAAAAAAAAATATAAGTACGATAAAGTTTATTAAGATAATTTAAAAATTCTTAACAGAAAGCGAAAAATTTTATTGTGTTTTATACAGAAAATTCCTAACAGAAAGCGATTTATTTTATACAGAAAATTTTCAAACAAAAAAAAAATAGGCGATAAGTTTTATGCAGAATTTTTCAGAGAAAATTCTTAAAACAAAACGATAATGTTTGTTAAGAAAGTTCTAAAAAGAAAGCGATAAATTTTGTTAAGAAAGTTTAAAAAACCGAGCGATTATTTTTTTAAAGAAAATTATTGAAAGAAAGCGATTAATTTTATACATAATATTTTCCAAAAAAAAAAAGCGATAAATTTAATACAGAAAATTCTTAAAAAAAAGCGATAAATTTCTTAAAACAAAGCGATAATATTTGTTACGAAAGTTCCAAAAAGAAAGCAATTAATTTTGTAAAGAAAACTTTAAAAAGCGAGCGATTATTTTCATAGAGAAAATTCCTAAAAGAAAGCGATTTATTTTATACAGAATATTTCAAAAAAAAAGGCGATAAATTTAATACAGGAAATTATTAAAAGAAAGCAATAAATTCTCTTAAAACAAAGCGATAATTTTTGTTCAGAAAGTTCTAAAAAAAAGCGATAAATTTTGTAAAAAAAATTTCAAATAGAAAGCGATTATTTTTTTATAGAAAATTCTTAAAAGAAAGCGATTTATTTTATACTGAATATTAAAAAAAAAACGCGATAAGTTTTATACAGGAAATTCTTAAAAGAAAGCAATAACTTTCTAAAAACAAAACTATAATTTTTGCTAAGAAATTTCCAAAAAAAAGCGATAAATCTTGTAAAGAAAATATTAAAAATCGAGCGATTATTTTTTACATAAAATTCTTGAAAGAAAGCGATTTATTTTATACAGAATATTTTCAAAAAAAAAAGATAATAAATTTTATACAGGAAATTCTTAAATGAAAGCGATAAATTTCTTAAAACAAAGCGATAGTTTTTAAAGTTTTAAAAAGAATGCGATAAATTTTGTAAAAAAATTTTAAAAAGCTAGCGATTTTTTTCATAGAGAAAATTCCTAAAAGACAGCGATATATTTTATACAGAAAATTTAAAAAAAAAAAGACGATAAATTGTACCAGAAAATTCTTCAAAGAAAGCAATACATTTCTTAACACAAAGCGATTATTTTTGTTAAGGAAGTTCTAGAAAGAAAGGGATAAAATTTGTCAAGAAAATTTTATAAAGAAAGCGATTATTTTTTTACAGAAAGTTCTTGAAAGAAATCGATTTATTTTATACAGAATATTTAAAAAATAGCGACAAATTCTATACAGGGAACTCCTAAAAAAGCTATAATTTTTGTTAAGAATGTTATAAAAAGAAAGCGATAAATCTTGTAAGAAAATTTTAAAGAGAAAGCGATTATTTTTTACAGAAAATTCTTAAAAGAAAGCCATTTATTTTAAACAGACTATTTAAAAAAAGCCGATAAGTTTTATACAGGAAATTCTTAAAACAAAGCGATAAATGTCCTAAAGCAAAGCGATAATTTTTGTTAAGAAAAGAAAGCGTTTATTGTTTTACAGAAAATTTTTGAAATAAAGCGATTAGATTTATACAGAAAATTCCTATAAGAAATGTTTCAAAAAAAGAAAGAAGCAAAAATTTTTTTTAGAGAAAATTATTAAAAATAAAGCGATAATGGGTATTCAGACAATTTTTAAAAGAAAGCGATAAATTTTATAAAAAACATTTGGTTAAGAAAATTCTTAAAAGTCAAAAGCAAGAGATAATTTTTTTTAGAGAAAATTCGTTAGAAAAAAAGCGACTAATTTTGGTAGGATCATTTTAAAGAGGAGAGCGATAAATTTTCTACAGAAAATTATTAAAAAAAGCGATAAATGTTGGAAAGAAATTTTTTAAAGAAAGCGATAAATTTTACACAGAAAATATGTATTTAAAAGAAATAAATAAATTTTGGTAAAAAAAAAAAAATAACAGAAAGTGAAATATGTTTTTAAAAACATTCAATCTTATACAGAACATTTCTGAAAAAAAACCATTCAATTGTGCTTACAAATTTCTAAAAAGGAAGCGATAAAATTCAACAGAAACTTGTAAAAAGAAACTAATAGATTTTGAAAAAAAATTTTTTTTTTTAATTTTTTAAAATTTTCTGTATAAAATTTATCGCTCTCTTTTAAGAATTTTGTAAACACAACATTTATCGCCTTTTTTAAGAATTTTCCGTAAAAAAAATTGTTAAGAGAAATCAAGAGGGTTTGAAAAAAAAATTTTAAAAAAATTAAAAAAAAAATTTTTTTCAAACCCTCTTGATTTCTCTTAACAATTTTCTGTACAAATTTATCGCTTCCTTTTTAGAATTTTGTAAGCACAATATATAGGTTTCTTTTACAGAAAATTCTTAAAAAAGGCGATAAATGTTGTGTTTACAAAATTCCTAAAAGAGAGCGATAAATTTTATACAGAAAATTCTAATAACAAAGCGAAAAAATTTTGAAGAGAATGCGATAAATTTTATCCAGAAATTCTCAAAAGAAAGCAATAAATTTTGTTAAGAAAATTCTTAAAGGAAAGCGTTTGATTTTGTTTGGAAAATTCTTAGGAGAAAGCGATAAATTTTATTCAAAAATGTCGAAAAAGAAGAAATTAATTTTTTTACAGAAAATTCTTAAAAGAAAACGATAAATTTTGGAAAGAAACTTTTAAGAAGAAAGCGATACATTCTTTTAAAAATTCTAATAGGATAACGATAAACTTCCTTTAAAGGAAAGCAATAATTTATTTTTTTTTTTTTTTTTTAATTCTTATAAAAAAAGAAAGCAATAAGTTTTCTATATAAATGTTATACAGAAAATTCTCATAACAAAGCGATAAATTATAATAAAAAAAACGCGCAAATGAAGTGATAAATTTTGTTAAGAAAATTCGAAAAAGAAACCAATAATTTTTTTTAGAGAAAATTCTAAAAAGTAATTGATAATTTTTTTAGAGAAAATTCTTCAAAAAAAATTGCCAAGAAAATTCTAAAAAAAACCGATAAATAGTTTAGAGGAACTTCTAAAAAGAAAGTGATAAATTTTGTTTAGAAATTTTCAAAAAGAAATCGATAAATTTTTTTCAGAAAATTCTTAAAATAAAGCGATAAATTTGCTTAGGAACATTTAAAAAAGATAGTGATAAGCTTTACTTTTGAAATTCTAAAAAGAAAGCGATAAATTTTGTTAAGAAAATTTTCTAACCAAATTGGTTAATGTTCTTCAGAAAATTCTTAAAATAAAGAGTTATTAGGAAAATTTAAAATTAAAGCAATAAACTTTATTATGGAAATTCTAAAAGGAAAGCGATAAACTTTGTTCAGAAATTTTGCAGAATTATTTCTGTATATTAACGAAAATGTGTTTGTATGTGTGACACAGACCATACTGGATGGAAAATCTAAAAAATTTCGATATGACGGAGAATATTACGCCCAGCACACGTACACGAGTGAATTCGCCTACATCACAAGCATTCGACATGTGTTGGTTACCCTTTACAGATTGATTTTATGACATTTAATTTTTATGGGCTTGACTTATATTTCGCCCAAAATAACGCGGTTATGCTGATATATTTCACCATAACTTGAGAACAATTTGTCCGATTTTGATCAAAGCGCCTACAAATGTTTGGGAATAATATTGTCTTTGAGTTATCCAAATAACATTTTCTTATTTTCACAATTGTTTCGGAGGTATTCAGAAATAAGTGGCTATATATTTTTATTTTCTTATTTACAAAATTTGCACAACTTTTTGTTTTAATTTTTCATATTTTGATCAGGCTAAAGTTCATTACATTTAATTTTAATTTAATTATTTTTATGAAGAAAGAAATTTTACAACATAAAATTAATTAAAATTTATTGACAATTTTTCATTCTTGACTGACCGGGGAATTGAACACACGTTCGTGGACAGGTTGATTTGCCATGAAAACAGAAAAAATGTACTTTGGACTTCAAGAAATATTCTCGACAAAAGGTATTAAGAACAGAAGTAAGGAGAAACATGTAAATCAATTAAAATAGATAATCATTAAAAAAAATTTCGATCTGCCAATTTTGGTTTAAAGATTGATGTTTGGCCATTGACTGCCAGCCGCCTACAATGGCGGTGAGTGTTAAAAGGCAAAGATTTCTGAGGAGATAGTGTGGATACTATTGAGAATTGTCAAATCAACCTGTCCGTAAACGTGGGTTCAATTTCCCGGTCAGGACAGAACGAAAAATTATCAATAAATTTTAATAAATTAAAATTCATTTCTTCATAAAAATAATTAAATGAAAATGAACTTTAGCCTGATTAAACTATGAAAATATAGATTAAAACCCATTAAAAGTTCAACAAATTAGCCACAATACTAATTATTGTTTTTTTTTTATTTAAAAAAAGTTCTATGCCTCCAAAAGAAAACGCTCTTTTAATTCTGAATAAAAAAATTTTTTATTAAAATCAATCAATCTCGCTTGAGCTTTAATACAATAAACAAATTTGTGCTTTCGCTTGTTGTTGGCATTCAGTGTTACCCTCTTAGTATAATATGACTAGACTCTAGTTAAATTTCATTTTAAAAGTGACCTTTTTTTGGAGTTATGGAAAAGATAATCATTTAAATTGGTTGTATAATTTTTATTCATACCGAATGAATAAATGACAAATTTTATAACAGTCAGCCATGTCACACAGTACAATTCCGTTCGGAAACGGAATTCATTCCTTATTTTGGTGCTTCAGAAAATTACGAAAAAACTTTGCGGAATGAAACCATTTTTGTTTTTATGAACGGAATGGGAGTTTTCTGTATCCTAAAAGCCAAAAAAAAAAATATCTTCGGTTCCGAACGGAATCATTCCGAACGAAATTTTACTCTGTGACATGGCTGATTACATGAAAATCGGTGGAGAAATGTCTGCTTATTTTATTATTCATTAATATAAGCACGACTAATAGTTCACCCGAAATTAGGCGGTTATGCAAATACATTTCATCATGACGTGAGAACGATTTATCTGATTTGGAATAAAGTTCCCTTTCAGTCATTTTAACAATAGTTTTTTGTATTTTCACCTGTTTCGGAGATATTCAGAAAAAATTGGCGGTAAATTTTTTTTAATGCAAAATGAATGCTATTTCTTGTTTTTAAAAATTCATAGGAAAAAATTATAAAAACAAAAATTTTACATTTGCTATCATTTATCAGAAATTAAATTTGAAATGTTTTAAATTTAAAATTATTTATATAAATATTTTTATAATCAGGTCGCTAATGTTTTTGACCTGTTTTTTTCTAAGAAAATAAATGGATCATGGAATAAAATAAATCCATCAAATGCAGTCAACGTGTATGTAAAATTGTATGTATTTGCTTGAAATTGTATTTTTATAGAAAGATATAAAACAAAATTAGAACTATGAAATTATAACAGTAAATACGAGGGTGAATCAAAAAGTGTTGTAATAAATGAAGACATTTTATTTTAATATCGAATTTTCATGTACTTATAATTGTAGATTAACTTATAGCAACATTTATCGCCTTTTTTAAGAATTTTCCGTAAAAAAAATTGTTAAGAGAAATCAAGAGGGTTTGAAAAAAAAATTTTAAAAAAATTAAAAAAAAAATTTTTTTCAAACCCTCTTGATTTCTCTTAACAATTTTCTGTACAAATTTATCGCTTCCTTTTTAGAATTTTGTAAGCACAATATATAGGTTTCTTTTACAGAAAATTCTTAAAAAAGGCGATAAATGTTGTGTTTACAAAATTCCTAAAAGAGAGCGATAAATTTTATACAGAAAATTCTAATAACAAAGCGAAAAAATTTTGAAGAGAATGCGATAAATTTTATCCAGAAATTCTCAAAAGAAAGCAATAAATTTTGTTAAGAAAATTCTTAAAGGAAAGCGTTTGATTTTGTTTGGAAAATTCTTAGGAGAAAGCGATAAATTTTATTCAAAAATGTCGAAAAAGAAGAAATTAATTTTTTTACAGAAAATTCTTAAAAGAAAACGATAAATTTTGGAAAGAAACTTTTAAGAAGAAAGCGATACATTCTTTTAAAAATTCTAATAGGATAACGATAAACTTCCTTTAAAGGAAAGCAATAATTTATTTTTTTTTTTTTTTTTTAATTCTTATAAAAAAAGAAAGCAATAAGTTTTCTATATAAATGTTATACAGAAAATTCTCATAACAAAGCGATAAATTATAATAAAAAAAACGCGCAAATGAAGTGATAAATTTTGTTAAGAAAATTCGAAAAAGAAACCAATAATTTTTTTTAGAGAAAATTCTAAAAAGTAATTGATAATTTTTTTAGAGAAAATTCTTCAAAAAAAATTGCCAAGAAAATTCTAAAAAAAACCGATAAATAGTTTAGAGGAACTTCTAAAAAGAAAGTGATAAATTTTGTTTAGAAATTTTCAAAAAGAAATCGATAAATTTTTTTCAGAAAATTCTTAAAATAAAGCGATAAATTTGCTTAGGAACATTTAAAAAAGATAGTGATAAGCTTTACTTTTGAAATTCTAAAAAGAAAGCGATAAATTTTGTTAAGAAAATTTTCTAACTAAATTGGTTAATGTTCTTCAGAAAATTCTTAAAATAAAGAGTTATTAGGAAAATTTAAAATTAAAGCAATAAACTTTATTATGGAAATTCTAAAAGGAAAGCGATAAACTTTGTTCAGAAATTTTGCAGAATTATTTCTGTATATTAACGAAAATGTGTTTGTATGTGTGACACAGACCATACTGGATGGAAAATCTAAAAAATTTCGATATGACGGAGAATATTACGCCCAGCACACGTACACGAGTGAATTCGCCTACATCACAAGCATTCGACATGTGTTGGTTACCCTTTACAGATTGATTTTATGACATTTAATTTTTATGGGCTTGACTTATATTTCGCCCAAAATAACGCGGTTATGCTGATATATTTCACCATAACTTGAGAACAATTTGTCCGATTTTGATCAAAGCGCCTACAAATGTTTGGGAATAATATTGTCTTTGAGTTATCCAAATAACATTTTCTTATTTTCACAATTGTTTCGGAGGTATTCAGAAATAAGTGGCTATATATTTTTATTTTCTTATTTACAAAATTTGCACAACTTTTTGTTTTAATTTTTCATATTTTGATCAGGCTAAAGTTCATTACATTTAATTTTAATTTAATTATTTTTATGAAGAAAGAAATTTTACAACATAAAATTAATTAAAATTTATTGACAATTTTTCATTCTTGACTGACCGGGGAATTGAACACACGTTCGTGGACAGGTTGATTTGCCATGAAAACAGAAAAAATGTACTTTGGACTTCAAGAAATATTCTCGACAAAAGGTATTAAGAACAGAAGTAAGGAGAAACATGTAAATCAATTAAAATAGATAATCATTAAAAAAAATTTCGATCTGCCAATTTTGGTTTAAAGATTGATGTTTGGCCATTGACTGCCAGCCGCCTACAATGGCGGTGAGTGTTAAAAGGCAAAGATTTCTGAGGAGATAGTGTGGATACTATTGAGAATTGTCAAATCAACCTGTCCGTAAACGTGGGTTCAATTTCCCGGTCAGGACAGAACGAAAAATTATCAATAAATTTTAATAAATTAAAATTCATTTCTTCATAAAAATAATTAAATGAAAATGAACTTTAGCCTGATTAAACTATGAAAATATAGATTAAAACCCATTAAAAGTTCAACAAATTAGCCACAATACTAATTATTGTTTTTTTTTTATTTAAAAAAAGTTCTATGCCTCCAAAAGAAAACGCTCTTTTAATTCTGAATAAAAAAAATTTTTATTAAAATCAATCAATCTCGCTTGAGCTTTAATACAATAAACAAATTTGTGCTTTCGCTTGTTGTTGGCATTCAGTGTTACCCTCTTAGTATAATATGACTAGACTCTAGTTAAATTTCATTTTAAAAGTGACCTTTTTTTGGAGTTATGGAAAAGATAATCATTTAAATTGGTTGTATAATTTTTATTCATACCGAATGAATAAATGACAAATTTTATAACAGTCAGCCATGTCACACAGTACAATTCCGTTCGGAAACGGAATTCATTCCTTATTTTGGTGCTTCAGAAAATTACGAAAAAACTTTGCGGAATGAAACCATTTTTGTTTTTATGAACGGAATGGGAGTTTTCTGTATCCTAAAAGCCAAAAAAAAAAATATCTTCGGTTCCGAACGGAATCATTCCGAACGAAATTTTACTCTGTGACATGGCTGATTACATGAAAATCGGTGGAGAAATGTCTGCTTATTTTATTATTCATTAATATAAGCACGACTAATAGTTCACCCGAAATTAGGCGGTTATGCAAATACATTTCATCATGACGTGAGAACGATTTATCTGATTTGGAATAAAGTTCCCTTTCAGTCATTTTAACAATAGTTTTTTGTATTTTCACCTGTTTCGGAGATATTCAGAAAAAATTGGCGGTAAATTTTTTTTAATGCAAAATGAATGCTATTTCTTGTTTTTAAAAATTCATAGGAAAAAATTATAAAAACAAAAATTTTACATTTGCTATCATTTATCAGAAATTAAATTTGAAATGTTTTAAATTTAAAATTATTTATATAAATATTTTTATAATCAGGTCGCTAATGTTTTTGACCTGTTTTTTTCTAAGAAAATAAATGGATCATGGAATAAAATAAATCCATCAAATGCAGTCAACGTGTATGTAAAATTGTATGTATTTGCTTGAAATTGTATTTTTATAGAAAGATATAAAACAAAATTAGAACTATGAAATTATAACAGTAAATACGAGGGTGAATCAAAAAGTGTTGTAATAAATGAAGACATTTTATTTTAATATCGAATTTTCATGTACTTATAATTGTAGATTAACTTATAGCCCATGCTTTTTAGCATAAGCTGTCAAAAACTTACACCATATCTAGAAAACGACTAGAACCGAAACTTTCTTTCTTAAAACAAATCTTCAGAACTACCCAGCGGGAAATTCATAAGACGTTCTTACTTCAGGCCCTATTGAAGGCCTGCTAAAAAATTTTGTTGATTCAATTACCATTCTGATCTAAGTGTTAAAGACTGCCTCATAGAAGGAATCGGCTCTTTTTATAAGAGATATGATAGACATTCCAAATTCCCTTCTGTGAGAAGAGGAGGAGTACGTTTTTTTTATGTATTTTTCAAACCAAAAGCCAAAGAATTCAGATCCATTTATAAAATCACCGTTCTCTGGAAAGCCTTCTAAAAACCAATAATTTTAATGCCTTTCAGAAGCTCCGGCGACAACGTGTGTATAAAATATATGAGTATGGAATGGAGCGAGCAGGCCTTGTACCTACATAAGGTGGAGTATAGAGACCTTCTAGAAGGCAGCCGTACTCCTTCTTCTTTCCGCTGGGTATCTCTCTTAGAATTTCGTATGTGTATTTTAACAACAACAAAGTTAGTATCCCAGCGGGAAAACTCTTATTGAAGGCCTGCTTCGAATTATTTTTGATTCAATTACCATTTTGATCTAACTGCTAAAGAATGCCTCATAGAAGGCATCGGCTCTTCCGTATAAGAGATAAGATACACGTTCCACATTCCTTTCTGTGAGAAGGAAGAAGAGAAAGAAGCAACGTTATTTTGTTTTTTCTCAAGCAAAAGCCAAAGAATTCCGATCCCGTTATAAAATCACCGTTTTCTGGAAAGCCTTTTAGGAACCATTAATTTGAATGCCTTTCAAAACCTCTGGCGAAAGAAGCGATAGTGGAAGGCCTACCCCGCAATGACAACGTGTGTAAAAAAGGTATAAGTATGGAATGGAGCGAGCAGACCTTGTACATCCAAAAGAATTATTACAGAGGCCTCCTAGAAGGCAACCGTATTTCTTCTTTTTCCCGCTGGGATATTTCTTACTTAGTTTTATTTTTCAAAGCTGAGTTAGGTTCTCTCTCTCTCTCTTTCTCTTTCTGTTCTAGTCGTTTTCTATGCCTTACGCAATGTTCATATTTCTAACTGTGCTTTGAGCTATTTTTACAGTAAATCTCATTTTGCATAAGTGTCTTTTCTCTAATGTTTATGCTATTTTAGATACTCTCTATTCATTCTACAATAACAAAATTGTTACACTCGTGACTTGTTATTATTATTAATAAAATACGAATGAAGACAGCACCTGTTAACAGTTACTGCACAATGACACGCTCTCGTTCTCTGCATCGCTGTTTTGTTTATAATATGATGGTGAGAGTTTGTGTATGAGTGCGTATGTGTATTATCCTAAGTAATTTTCTATATTACAATACATTGCATAAAAATTATTTTTATACCAAAAATATTGTTATACACCGCCCAAGTTTACAAGTCGTTCTGTATGACTGGAAATTGAGCTACCACTTTTCTTAATAATCGATTCATAATTTATCATATGCAGGTAGCATATAAGGACCCCTTTATAAAAATAATTTTAATACGCCTAAAACCTTTAAGATATTGAAGTTTAAATTTCTCCCTGTGTACGCTACACCCCTGAGAAAAACATTTTTAAATATAGTCACCTCCAACAAAACTATTTTTAAATAAAATTTTTAACATATTATGGTTAACCATATTATTGTCATACACAAATATATTATAAATTAGTCCTCCATCAAGAAACCACAGCCATATTATGGTTGTCTGTAAACATGTTTAGGTTAAATATGAAAATAATTTGTTTTTAAATTAACAATAGCATTTTCCTCCTCTCCAAGAGCAACATGCTATGGTTGAAAACCAACCATGCTTTTATACGTGTTAAACATATTTCAGTTATTATTAACCAAAACATGTTCGGAGGCAACCATAATATGGTTGTGACTTCTTGATGGAGGAGTAATTTAACCATAATATGTTTTTCTATGACAATAATATGGTTAAATTAACCATAATATGTTTAACATTTTATTTAAAAATAGTTTTGTTGGAGGTGACCAAATTTAAACATGTTTTTTCTCTGGGTGTAGGTTAGGGAGATCGAACGGTTATTATTCGACCGATTTTAACCGGTTATTTAAGCTTTGCCCAAATCGGTTATTTTAAAATGTCCATTTTTCGATTATCGAATAAACCGGTTAATTTTGTATAATAAACCGGTTATTTTAATAATGTGTAATTTATATACATTTTCCTTATTCTTGTTGTAAATGTACCCGTAATTTAAGTATTTTTATAATTGAATATGGGGCAAACTTAAACGTTGTATAAAGAATATCAAAACAAAATGTGAAACAATTCAAAATACTACACAAAAGTGTTCAGTTAAAAAGTAAATAGTAATTTCCCTGCAGATAACGAGACTAGTCCATACATGCGTGTAAAGAGTAGTTCATAAAGGAGTAGGAGTACTCCAAAACTACTCCAAATATATGGTTAAAAGGTGGTCTATTTAACATTATGATCTCCTAGGAGTGGACCATATAACCCACTGAAGTAGTTCCTTAACTACTCCATGGAGTACTCAAGTGGGTTAGTTTCAAAAGTACTCCATGTTACTACTTTTTCACTAATCGCCTTGTATGGCGGCACTGTAATCCATTATTGCTATTATTTTATATATTTACTTGGTACTTTAAATTTTTTTTATTTTTTTCACAAATTTTTAAAACTATCCATCAGGGCTACCAATGTGTAAAACTGTTAACTATAGTATAGTATACCTATACATCATGCAGTTGTTGGCAGCACTGCATGTTAATTTGTCTAATATGGTCCATACTACAGTACATTGGACCATGTTGTAAGTAGTCTATTTAAGCCACAATGGACCACATAGTCCAATATTATATGCAGATTTGTGCGAGAGAGTATTTTAAATATTAAATATATTTTTATATGTTATTATTTTGGGAGATATTTTGAAGAGATAAAGTTAGGTGCCTGAAACTGTCCTAAAATTATTATTTGCAAAGGTTCTTCCCCGTCACAACTTATTAATCACCTCTAATTAGTCCGCCTGCTTGATATTTATGTACTTAACTCCGTTCGAAGTAGTTCTGAAAAGACGACAAATAATTTTTTACTAAAATACGCAGCCAAAAATGAATCATTGGGTGAAATATTAGCCAGTTGTATTACCGAGGACGTAAGGCCCATTAAGGCACTAAATACTCTTAAGTATTTCTAGCATATCTTCATGCTTAAAACTGCAACATTCCGGCGGAATCAACGATATGGAAAAAATTCATCAATTTTATTTATTAAAACACCAAGAACCAAAAACAAAACTGACAACAACAAACAACGTCATTGAAGATTGTAAATTGTGGTCAAGGAATTGACAAATATTTCATACAAAAAGCATGTTCATATTACTTTTTGTTTCTGCAATGCTGAAGCAAAATAATTTGATATGTAATATAATCATTGCAAAGAGGTTTTGTTTGCAACTTCTCAAAATGATGGTTGAAGTTTACTGATTCATATAGACAGGCTTAACCACCAACAAATTAAAACTCGTTTAAAATTAATTTGGGAAAAAATTTTAAATAATGAATTTATTAAATTCCTATAATTTATTATTTGCTTTTGCAAAACGTTAACCAGTTTTTAAATTAAATTATACAAATATCTTCTTAAAAACAAAGTTTAGTAAATTAATAGAAATTGTTAAAAATTAAGGAAAAGTTTGATCAATTTACTGGTCATACTTTTCTTGGATCTTATCGTCAAATATTTGTTAGGTCTGAACATACCTAAACTCATATCCATGTATTGTGTTTTTTTTACCTTTTTTAATTGTTTGATTTTTGTTCAAATAAAGGTCTTATTACAAAAACTTATTTGATTTTTGTGTTTTTAGGTATTCGAATTAAAACCGGTTGACCGGTTATTTTAAAAATGACTAACCGAAAACCTGGTTTTTTAAAATAGCAACTATTTGGAATATTCGAAAACTGGCTTTTGAAAAAGCCAAATAAACGATCTCCCTAGTGACGGTACTAGGGTATTCATTTAATCGGGCCTTCGCTTTAATCGGTTAATCGCTCCATTAATTAACCGAGGTTTTGGTTTAATCGGTTAATAATCGGTTAATTTTGTTATTGATCGGTTAACCGATTAATACAATTTTTTTAAAAATAAGTAATTTGAATAAATAAAAATTCATAAATGATTTATTATTTGGAGTTTATTAGTAATAAAGAGCAAAACCATAACAATTCTTGAATTAAAACGAGCAAACAAATAAAAAAATCATTTATCGTAGATGTTGGAGAAAACAAAAGCAATTCATAATACAGAATACATAATTTCTCAGTCCTTTTCCTGGATTTCTCAAAACATATAAGATCGTCCAAAATCTTTAAAAAATTTTAGCACTTCTAATTGTTTCGGTTAATTCTGTTAAAAGATTGATATGAGAAGAAGAAAAAAATTACTAAACACATACATATAGAAACTTCGTGAACAAAAAGCTGTTGACAGCAAAAACTTATTTAAAATTAAGATCACCTTCTTTGTTTGTATAAAAAAATATTTTCTAAGCACATAACTTGTGTATATAAGACGAAACAAATAATTAAAAACACAAAAAATATGTTATAATACTACAAAAAATTAAAAATTTTGTTATATCGGTTAATTGCTTAATCGACTGAAATTAACCGGTTTAATCGTTAATCCAAAAAAACCAATTTTTAATTAACCGATGAGTTAATCGGGTAGTACTTAATCGATTAACCGATTAACGGTAAACCGATTGAATACCCTAGTTGGTACAATGTAAAGGTCACATTTGGACTTATCAACTCTCGCTAATTAAAAATTTAAGGGTCAACAGAGTTCGTTTCAACAAAATTCAAAATATCAAGAAAAAGAAAGAAAGAAAAATCTAATAAACTAGAGTTTGATTAGAATTTAAAATTTTTAATATAAAACCTTCTACATGTACAAGGCGAATTCACTACAGGTGGTGGCAAAACTATAACAATCCTAAAACAACAGAGGTTTTTCGCATTGCATTGTAAGTGTTCATTGGAGGGGGTCAATTGATACCTAACATCCACCATATACATATATTCTCAATGAACTTGTAAGACACAATGGAGTATTATTTCAATGAAATAAGTCCTAGAACTAAATTTAAGAACCAAATTTTAGAAAGTCCCATAAAAATGTGTATACTTTACTGTAATTCACTACTTGTTCTACCTTTTGGTTCTTCATAAACCACCCAGCAAAAACTTTGCTTACAAATTAAGCAGAAAAATAATGAAAACTTGAGGAAAAGATTACTTATTTTTCTACTAGAAAAAGTATTTATTTTTGTTCGCGATGTCCCAAAAGTATTCCTTTTTAATTTGGACAATTACAACCTAAAAAATTATACCTTTATTTTATACTTAAAAGTTGTATCAAAATTTGTAGTTACCAAAAGAGACAAGAAATAAATACTTTCAAATTAACTTTGAAAAAGGTTAAAACACACTAATTAAAATTGCTCTGAAATCTTATGGAATTGATGTGGAAAAAGTGTACACAATAAAGAGTGTTTTTGCTGCACAAAATCATTTATAGCTCTAACATTATAATAACAATGTGTGTATTAATATATGTTATTATACGGGCCTGTCACAGAAATAAATTTCGATCGAAAGATTTTTTAATTCCGAGAAAGCTTTTCAAAAAACGAAAACCGATAAATTTTCTCGGAATTAAATCACTTTTAATTTTTCGATCGAAAAAAGTTTTTGTTTTGGTTTGCACAATATGCCACATTTAACTTAAAAATAACCAAATTAAAATTTGTCAGAATTACGAAAATCGATCGAAATGAAAATACGGATTCACAACAATCCGAACA
Source organism: Pollenia amentaria (assembly GCA_943735925.1). Taxonomy (NCBI): domain Eukaryota; kingdom Metazoa; phylum Arthropoda; class Insecta; order Diptera; family Polleniidae; genus Pollenia; species Pollenia amentaria. Next base: position 31,686,795 of record OX031010.1, on the reverse strand, counting down.
ATTTCTGTGACAGGCCTGATTATGTTCTTCAAAAAAACATCGTTAACATAAGATTGATATGACTACTGCTATTCTGATAACAAAAATATATTCACCTCAATTATGACTTAAATTCCCCGGGAGTTTTTTCCCTTCTCCCATTTTTCCTATTTAAATTATATTGTAAAAATGCGTAAAGGGAAAAAACTCCCGGGGAATTTTTATTCATAATTGGGCTGATTGTGTGAATAATTTTGGAACATATTTGTCTATATATTTACATACATTTGATTGATTTTTGGATTTTCCATGTATTTCACATCGAAATTATTCTTAAAATTTTATAATATTACCGGATTTCTTACAAATATTAATATAATATATTGCAAATTGATTAAAAAAATTATTTAAAATCATATAATAATAACTTATTTAAGTCATTATACCAAAGTATTTTTTTGTAATGTATAATTATGACTTATTTAAGATATTATAATAAAGTTATTATTTTATATATAACTAATAATGCAAAAAGTGGCAAATAAAGCTACAAAGTAATGAATTCAGGAAGTCATTAAAAGAAGCATTGTTAGTTAAGTTTTTGCTGGGCAGTTAAATTATTGGTTCTCCTTTCACTGGTCATGAGTTCTTTCATCTTGTACTTGTTCTATTTTCACAAATACCAGGACCAGTCTGCTGCAACAATTGATACAAATTTCCGCAGAGAAATGACATCAGGAAACAGATAAGGGCTGTGAAGTCGGTAATAATTGATCACTGGCCAGTATTGACTCATGAGAGGTGAATGGGTCTAGAATTCAATGCCTACTGCAGAAAATGTCATGACGAGGAGCAAGAGGAGCTTCTGTTTCATTTTCTGTGTCAAAATCCGACAGTTCAGGAAAATAGGGAGAGGTCCCTTGGGTAACCAGCAGTTGTAAAGCGTGATCCATTTCGAGGTTTTTTTTTAAAGAAAAAAACCCAGAAAATTCAAATTTAATGGGGAATTATCAAAAATTATTTTCGGGAATGAAATATTTATTAACTAATTCATTTATTAATGATGTGCTAATAATCCCAATTTATGATAAAAAACACTGAAATTTATTGTTGTGGGAAAGCTTGTTTCTATGCGCATTTCGCTGGTTGCTTAGGCCAGCTCGTCAGGAAACTTTTTCCAAATACTTTAGAATTTTTTATTATTATTTGAAAGAACATTCTTTGGCATTTATTTTTTGAAGATTATGTCTTACAAATGTTGGCCGTTGCTACGTCGCAGATGGTCCATCCGTTGAGTCCAATTTTCGATGACTCGTTCGAGCATTTCGACTGGTAACTGGCAAATGACACGCGTGATGTTTTCCTCCAAGAACTGAATCGAAGCGGGTTTGTCGGCATAAGCTTTAGACTTCACATATCCCCACAGAAAAAAGTCTAACGGTGAGATATCACACGATCTTGGTGGCCAATCGACCTGCTCAAAACGTGAAATTATGTGCTCACCGAAGTGTTCTCTCAATAAATCCATTGATTGATGCGAAACCAAATGTCGCTGAGATCACGAGCTTCAATTTCAGGCATCAAATAGTCGGTTATCATGGCACGATAACGGTCCGAGTTGCTGCGAACGGCGCCGACTCGACTCTCCACGGTCTTCGAGTACACTCTCAGCTACGGCCGCTTTATTTTCTTCACAGCGTGCTGGACGTGGTCTATTCGATCGAATATTATCCAAAAATTAATGTTGGGTCTCAAAATGGGTGATGGTGTGGCGAATAGTACGCACAGTAGGCCGATTATGTTGACTATAAGTTGAGCGAAGTGCAACTTAAACTCACAGAACGTGAATTTTCGTAATAAAGTTGAACGATTTCTAAACGTTGTTCAGGCGTAAGTTTTGCCATTATGAAATGCCAAACAATACTAAAGAAAAATAACATGACAGCATGACACGACTCACACGTGATATGTCAATAAAAGGCTATTGAAAAAAGTATCTCTACTTGAATCACCCATTATGTTTGAATGATTGCTCTAAGCCAGAATTAAGATGGTTTTTTCTTTTCATTAGAAAAACAAATTGCTTGAATTCTGCTTTGGCGCTCGGAAGACAAAGGGGCCACTAAAGGACCCAAGTAATTTGCCTTCTGAATGGCTACCAAAAAAAATTAAACAAACCTTGGTAAAGGGTATTGAAGATTCGGCACAGCCGATTATAGATTTCTTGCTTGTTGGAATATTAAGTTTGTGGGAATTTATAAAAGTTTGTATATGCCTGTGTCTGTGTTTGTATGCGTGTATGTGTTTGTGTGTGTGTGTGTGTGTGTGTGTGTGTGGAAAGCAGCATGTGATTTCAACGTAAATATGGCGATGACATATTATTATCAAAGTTACTTTCTATATGATTATGACTATGACATTTTTTTTATTTTATTATACTTATATGTACTCGAACATTCGCATACACATCGAAGTTTTTAAAAGAAAATTATGAGTATCCTTATAGAGATAAGACTAAAAAAAAAAATTGCAGAAAAAATAGAATGACATAAATGTATTACAAAAAAAAAAAAAAAAAAAGTAAAAATTTGTCAGCACAAATACAGTATTATAAGAGTGAATCATAAAAATAAATCCAAACAATTTCTATATCCGTTTAATAAATATTGTTTTTTTTTTGCTCTATACAGAGATGTAACAACATTCAATGTAGTAATTGAAGCAGCGAAATTATGATAGAAATAATATAACATATTAGTTCATATGAGGTTTTTTAATACATCTGTATGTAATATTTGTAATAAGAATATATTGAATATTTTAAACAATTTTAATGTGTATATGAATGTACATAAGTTTATATATTTTCCCAGTTGGCCATGTCGCACAGTGCTTTGTCCCCATATAACGATGTGACAAAAATAGACGGAGTTGTCGTAGACTTTTGAAATTTGATATGCCGATAAAAAATATTTTAGTTAGGAAAAATTCCTCCCTAATATGCCAAAAATATAATTTTTAATTAAAAATATTAATTGACTCTTATTCGACCTTTTACAATTTTTAATTAATCCTCTTATTTAAGCTTGAGGTCTTATTTCTTTTTTTATAAAAAATATTAAATTTATTTAATTCAATATTTCGGCACTCCGTTGTGTGCCTTCTTCAGGGATTTTTTCTTTAATATTTGACAAAAAAATAAACAATTTTTAATAAACTTAACAAAATTAACAAACTTAACATATTTAACAAAATGTCATATTTTCAATTAAATACAAAAAGGTTTTCCAATTTAAACCTAATGTATTACAGTTTAAATAAATTTTTAATTTCCGTTTCTATTTCTATAAATTAAATGTCTATAATTTTGGGCTACATTTGCAGTATCTGACTTAAAATTAATTCTGGATATTGTTGGAACCTTTATAATTTGCAACATTTCTAACATAAATCTACGCTTATAATTATTTTCCGTGTTTAAAACTGATATATTTTCAAAATCAGGATAATGGTATAAACTTGCACAATGGGTTGATAAAGCTGTTTTTTGCGATGGAACATTCCTATATTTTTGATCTGACTTATGTCCTGCTATCCTAGTTTTAAGTTTATTTTTCGTTGTACCAACATACACTTAACTACATTGTCCATTAACATTTCCCTTACAAGGTATTTTATAAACTACATTTGACATTTCCAACTTATTTATTTGATCCTTCATATTAGTGAATAGTCTACCTATTGTGTTATAAGATTTATGTGCAATTTTATATATTTTCGTATCATAAATATTTGATTTTTCTAATCTTTCTGAAAATCTTGGTGAATACATAAGTTATTGATTTATAAATTTTCGTTTCTGCGTTACTGTTGGAATTGTTTATTCTATATTTATTATATTTTAATAATAAATTGGAAATAATTTCATTTGGAAAACTATTTTCCATTAATGCTTTAAAATTTTTTTCCTTATTATTCCTATGGAAACATGTATCAATTATTGTCAGTACCCTTTCTATTAAATTGTTAGCCGTGTTAATTATAACTCTTTTTGGATGATTTGAAAAATAGTTAATTATTCTACCAGACGATGTTGGTTTTTGATACCAATCAATAAATAAACTTTTTTCTTTTCTTATTATTAAAGTGTCTAAATAAGACAATCTTGATTCAAACTGCTTTTCCATTGTAAACTTTATATCCGTATGAAAAGAATTAAATGTATTTAAAATGTTTGTTATTTCTGATTCTTTAATTACACAAAATAAATCATCCACATATTTTGTCATAATTTTAGGTTGAATAGTTAACTAAGTAAAATTAATTCATTTATCTATTAATTTCTCCATAACAATATCAGCTACAATAGGAGATGCAGGTGAATCAATAGGAAGTCCTTTTAATTTAACATATATACTACTATCCAATTGAAAATACCTATTATCAATTATGCAAAATTTCAGAAATAAGACCTCAAGCTTAAATAAGAGGATTAATTTAATAAAAAATTATTTTCGGGAATGAAATTGTCATCATCATCATCATCATCATATATATTAATAGGCAAGTGGATTTCTTTGGATCGCTTTTACGCCTAAACTATATATTGTATTTTAACAATATATATATCATTCGAAAGATATTTTTTGGTAGATTCTGTTAATGTAAATTTTGTTAAAATCGGTTTAGTATTTTACGAGTTATATGCGTTAGAAAGTGGTACTAATACATTGAAACAATTCACATACGTGTGAGCAAAAACAATGTAAACAAATAACAGAAGCAGTATTTTTTGTTTTTGTGTTTACATAGTAAAAAGAACAACAACATGCAGAGTTTTCTGCTTTGCATTAAATTGGAGAACAGTAGATATTAAGAAATAAAAAAGAGAAAGACAATTTTAAATATTTTGTTTTCTTTTTGGGAGAGTTGTTGTTTTTAAATGTTACCGTTGATTTCTTAAATTTTTGCGCTTATGAATAATTTTAATGTAATTGTTACATTATTAATATGGTTACATTGTAAAGAATGTGTTTATTGCATTTTTTTTTTTTAAATAAAGTGCGATCTTCTGATGGGCTGCGATTTTATATAACAGACACTACCGATCATGGTCATTTGTTATATGATAATCATGTATTTACAAAACATATATATATAGAGAGGTTATAAGAACATAATTCATCAGCGAAATAAATATAAATGGAAAATATATAAAAGGCTTTATTATAAACATTGAGATTAGGGAACTTATGTTATATATACATTTTTAGAAAAATTGTCACTAAATTTCATATGCCTAAAAGAAAAATGTCTCATAAAATTCAAAATTGTTCTGCTCTACTGAGAATTATTACATTTTGAGTTACTACTCGGTTTATAATCAAGTGCGATATGTTTTTTAACATTAAATAAATATATTTCTACATATGTATATACATATTTAATAAAGTTTTAGATTAAATAAATATTAGAAATAACGGTACAAATAAGTTATTTCTAGATTGCAGTCGATTCTGTCGACTGCTGGCCCATACTAGTATTTATTATTAATTAATTCATTTATTAATGATGTGCTAATAATCCCAATTTATGATTAAAAAGACTGAAATTTATTGTTGTGGGAAAGCTTGTTTCTATGCGCATTTCGCTGGTTGCTTAGGCCAGCTCGTCAGGAAACTTTTTCCAAACATAAAGTGAATAAGAATTTTAAGCACTCAGGTCTTACTTGTAACAATATCAAAGCTTCAACAAAGACAAAACAATAAACAGGGAATTTTTTCTTTCTTACATTTCCCTACAATTGGCTGGCTTTTTAAATTTGGATTATTAGCACATCATTAATAAATGAATTAATTAATAATAATTTTTAATATTGGCTACATAATTGATCTAAAAATCATGAAAATCCGTATTTGTTATACAATCTTTCTGTTAATTTTAGTAGTGATTACAGCAAGGACTCTAGGTCCTGCCATATATCCTTAATTCTAAAAACTCAATAACTTTTGCAAAAATTATCTGATTGTAATGAAACTTGGTATATTTATTTGTATTTACTAAGTATTTTTTTTGAGTTGAATAAGCTTTGTCCGTCCGTCAGTGTTTCCGTCTCCATCTATTTGTCCGTCCGTCTGTCCATGAAAATTTTTTAATCAAAGTACATGTCGCAACTTTAAACATGATATTTGGTGCACAGAACTCTTTGGGTACAAGGACAAACCCTTCTAACTTTGGTTATAATCGGTTCATGATTTCACCTAGCCTCCGTACAAATGTCCTCCCGGAGTTGGACTTTAACGAATATAACTGAATAATAATTAATCGCATTTTAATAAATTGGAACAGAAACAAGTTTTATATAAAAGCAAATGTACTTCCCAATTTTTATGGTGGTCCATTAATGGTCCTAGCTCCCATAAAGGAATGAGAAAAAATTCTAAAAAAAATTCTAAAAATTAAAAATTGTATGCGTTTTCCCATGAAGCACTAAATTGTTAAATATGGAAACATATATTAATGCCATAATTTGTCTATATTTATAAATATGTTATCGTCAATAAGTGGTGGATTTTTCTTTTAATAAAACTAAATAATACTCAAATAATATACATATGTAGGTTTAATAAATGTGAAAAATGTGATATTTATATATTTTTTTTTTTCAATTTTAGTTACACAATAACTGAGGCTATAAATAGTTAATTTAGTACTTACACATGTTATATATCATCATAACTACTCAGACGCGGATCCAGCTTGAGCCTTAGGGGGTGGAAATTTTTTATGATACACAGAAAAAATAATTAAATTTCTCCAATCACCAAATTTATTCCAAATTCATAATATCAAGCAAACAAGTTGTTGACTTTGCACCTATTACCAAAATGATTATATTGATTAATAAAAATTTTTAAATTTTGAAAAAATATTTTCAATAAATGATATTTTTAAATTTAGTTAAAAAAGTGATCCACAAACTTTGCCATTTCAAACAATGTGTTAATTTATTTAAATAAATATTGACAATTCCCAACAACAATTCTACATGTTAAAATTATTTTATTTGAAACGAAAAAAGTCAATTAAGATTTTTTGTTATTTAATTAAAATTTTAATTGAAAATTTATTTCAAAACAACTAAACTGTTAATTAAATCAAAATTAAATTTTTAATTTTCTTTCAACAAAAAAAAGAATTGATTCAATTATCGCATTAATTAAATTTAAATACCTTTTTAAACCATTTTTTTAATTGATAAAATACTTTTTTCTGTGTACAAAACAAGTAAAAAAAAATTTTTTTAAAAGTTTATTAAAAACGATATGTTTATATTATATTAAAAAAATATTGTGGCCCTTTGTTCCTTATAGGAACCACAGGACATAATATATATAATATATTAAAAAAAAAAAAAAAACTCAACAATAAGGTAAAATAAAATATAAGATCACTTCCATATTAATTAAAATAAATTAAATTTTTTAAATAACGTTTTGGTTATAAAAATAATTTTATTTATTTTTAATGTTTTTTTTTTTTTTAATTGAAACAATTTATTTGACTACATCATACTAAATTGCTTGACCAATTTTTCGACAAAAAAAAATACATATACAATTGTTAACAAAATTTTGGAAGAAGGAATATGCTTTACTACCCAGGAAAAACTTTTTGAATTTTGGTAATAGGTCGTAGTTATTTCATACGTTACCTGGTAAGTAGTTGTCATTACAATTGTCATTATTCTGAAAACCTCAATAAGTACTTGCTAGTAATGACCTCAGTAGGTACTTTTCACTACTATTATTTTCAGTTATGAATATTTGCTTACTAATAATCAGCTAAATAACTACTTATTAGTTGTCTTGTTTTCAATACTGAATATTTACTTACTGGTAACTAGCTCCATAACTACTTATTAGGTCTCTTAACTAGCGCCAATTAAATAAAAACTAGTTATTTTTTGGCTTCTAGTAAGTAAATTGTAAGTACTTACAATTCAACTTACTGGTAGTTAAATAATAACTAGATAATTTGTGACTTCTAGTAAGTGTAAGTTGTAACTACTGAATTCTGTGGACAACTCGAACAAAAATAAGTAGTTATTCAGCTGAAAAATAAGTAGTGTTCATATGTCTCCAATATTACTTGCTAACTTACCAGGTAAGAAAAGTTTTTGCTGGGTAATTTTAAAATTAAGTTATGAATTTAAGTCGAACTGTTTGGGTTTTAATCTAAAGATAAATACATAATTATTCTGGTTTAAGTTGATTACAGCTAATTTTTATTTAAATTATTTTTATTTAGAAAGAAATTTTTAAGCTTATAACAATGGAGAGACAAAAATAACCAAAATACAAATATTTTTTTCTAGTTCTTGTTTTCCAACGATATGTAAAAGTTCTAAGTCCAAAAATGCTAAAGAAAAAGCGCTAGGGCCCATTAAAATGTGAAAATTTAAAAAAAAAAAATTTTGTTAATATTTGTTAATAGTCAACATTGAAATAAATAAAATAATTTTATAGTATATTTTATTTTTTGCAAATTGACATACAAAAATGTACATTAAAAGTATAAAATATATAATATGATAAATCATAAAAAGCTACGTAAAACATAAATGTATTATTTTTAGTGGGTTTGCAAGCCAATAAAGAGTCGCAATGAAGCAAAACTGGATTTACAGACTTAAAATATATTCAGAACTAAAGACCTTAGAAAGTTTTTTCTCTCTCCTATAAAATGTATACATTGTACTACATCGTTTTTGACTGAAGGTAATGATATATACTTAAATAGGTACAGTATATTAAAAAAAAAATTACGGACTCACCATTGCTTCACTAATTTTTATGTATTTTTGTATATCAAAGAACTTTTCTTATTAATGCACTTGAAATTTAACAGTTACATAATTTTTCTTTGGTAAACTTTTACTAGACCAATACATATGTATATATGGGAAGGTAGAATGGCAATGCATATACAATTCAAATTCAAAGCCTGCTATGATGAAACTATGATACGAATTCAAATGTATATAATAAATAATTATCATAACACAAATAAAAATATTGCTTATTAATAATTCAACCGATCGCATTTTCAACCCAAACGTTTATTTTTCGGATATAGATGGCACTTGCTGGGATTGAATGTAAAATAATATGTATTAAAATACAGTTAACTAGATGTTTCATTGGAAATATATAATAAAAACCTATCCTTGCGAACGATGAATAACGATTTTGGCGTTTTCCGCTGAACTTAAAATTCTTTTCCTGACCATTTTTCACTAAAATTTTTCTGCTGCTAACAGCTTAACTTATAAATCAAATGCGAATTTAGGCAAAAAATTTTTTTTATTCCTACACTAAATCCCGCGAAGCTTTTTGCTTGTCTGCAGGAGACCAGAGTCTCTGGCGGGAATCAAACCCGCAACCCCGGTACTGATAGGCTAGCTCACTACCAACTAGCCTACCGGGGCAACCCGGTTCTAATTATATGAAGGGAAAAATTTCATTTATTTTTGTCTTTTTAGAAAAAGCACCAGTCAAATACAGTTGCATTTAACATTAATGATTCTGGTTGTTAATTTTCTAATCTTAAGAAAATCCTTTATTCAATGGTATACAACTTTTCTTTGTCTGCAAAAATTTTTAAAAGATATGACCAACAAAATTGAAATAATTTAAGTGGCTCTAATCATCTGATCGAGAGTGTATGTTCAAACATACCCAGTTGGCCATGTCTTAATGACATCCTTGACGACGCCTGTACGACCAAAGAAAATCCATGAGGATTCGTAGACGAACGCCCAAGCAAAGTGTTGACGAATTTTTCACACAAGTGTCCGGAAAATCGTTCACGACTATTTAGCGACATTATCACTGATTGATGAATTAATTTTTTTAAGTTATCGAAATAATGATAATAAAAGCAATATATCAAGAAATTTTAATTTTTAATTACATGCAAATTTACAGTTTATAATTTTTTTTTTATGGAAAAACGTTTCTATACGTTTTCTAAACGTTTTTATACGTTGTAAAACCATTTCGTTTGTATAATTTTTAGTAGCTGACTCTTTGTAGCGAATTTTGACAACGTTAAGGTGCATATATTCGTAAATTTAGCATAAAACGCGACAAAATGCATGCAATTCTCTCTCATCTTGCCTTGATTAAGAATTTATTGAAGACAATATAAGCGACCACTGCGTGCATTTTGTCGTCAATGTGGCTTGATATACGATAAACTGCATATAATGGTCGCTTATGTTGTCTTCGATAAAGTCTTATTCACGCCAAATTTAGGAAAATGTCTCCAATAAATCGTAAATACGATTTTAAACACGTCAAAATGCGCTCGTTGTTACTTAAGCTGTCGTCATCAAAATGTGACATAGGCGATGAAATTATAAAATGTCCTGAGGACATCGTTGACGTCATTTGCCTGTATGACCATTTTGCCAACTGGGTATGTATGAACATACACTCTCATTTTTATATTTGTGAAAATAGTAGTTGAAGTTAAAAAAAAAGTCTAATTTAAAATTCCATATCAATAAAATTTTCTTTTGTGACATTTTCATATACAGCAAACAAATAAATCAAATGCCAAATTGAAAGTGCCAGAACTTCTTCACCCTTTCGGAAAATGCTAAAATTTTTGCAAATGACGGTAAATGTCAGTTCAGCTTTGACATCATCATAACCAAAATACACGTCAATACGAAATAGAGCACTATACTCCTCAAGAACCCGGAATATTTCTTTAATGTTTTTTTTTTTCATTAAAAGATTTTTTTTGTTGTGCTTAATTCCCTATTTTTATAATTGATAAAAAAATACCGAAATGTATTGTTGGAGGATAAGCTGTTACTATGCGCATTTCACTGGTTGCTTAGGCCAGATCATGGTGGTGAATGTAAGAAAAGATAAACTCACTGTTTTATTGTTGGTATTTTGTTTAAGCGTTGCTCTTAGTTGCCAATAAGACTTTTTGAGTGTATGTAATTCTCATTCCCTCTGTAGTCTTGTTTACTGATAGCTTTGGCTTTTCTAAAATTATTTAGGAGAACGTTTCCTGATGATCTGGCAACCAGTGAAACGCGCATAGGAACAATAAATTACAGTATTTTTTATCAATTACAAAAATAGAGAATTAAGCACAACAAACAAAATCTTTTAATGAAAAATTATGTATTCCCAAAAACAACTTTTTTGATAATGATTTTTTTTTTTTTTTTTTTTTTTTTTTTGCCTAATAAACTACTGTGAATTTAGACGCACATTTCCCGGTCGTCCGACGACACCAAATAGGCAAACATTACAACGTTTAGTTGCTTGCCTTAAATAGATGCTGTCAGGTCTGGGCGTCGCTGAAGCAGTCGTTCGGGTGAGAAGATCGAGGCTGTAGCTGAAGACGTCTCATAGAACCCCGGAGTATTGATCAGACGACAGAGCCATCGTCAACGAGTTTATCTTACCTCAACTGGACGAATTAGACTGGTGAACATTTGGTTCCAACAGGATGGAGCAAGGGCGCACAGAAGAATTTTGGTTGCAAAAAAGCAATTCGTCGACTATTAAGGCCCAACGATAATGTGCATAAGGTAGCTTAAGCTACTGTCAAAAAAAAAAGTCTGACAAATGCATAAGTAAATTAAACACGACTGGTATGTGGCCAAAATGTACTTAAGATTCATATAACCATTGTTCCATATTTGTGCAATATTTTATTAATATGTTATACCCTCCACCACCACTAGTGGTAAATGAGGGTATACTAAGTTTATCAATCCGTATGAAACTTTATTATAATACATCTAAAACCCCACATATTATATATTCTGGCTCCTTGAGTAATTCTAAGTCGATTTTGCCATGTCCGTCTGTTGAAAACACGCTCACTTTCGAAAAACGCAAGAGTCAAGAACAAACTTGGTCTCAAATTGCTTGTAGTTATCCTAAGCAGTTTGGGATTGAAATCCAGCAATATTGATTCAGTAGGATCAAAATGTGAAATCAAAATCAAAATGTGAAACCACCAACCTAAAAAATTGATAATTTTGATAGAAAAACTAACATAAATCGTGATGGGAATGATGTAAAATTTTGCACGATATAAAATTCGCTTAAAAAGACTGCAAATCGTTCTGTTTAATTTCATGAAGACCAGTCCATAATTGACCATAGACCCTATATAAACACTACTCGCGAAAAACCGCTTAGTACGCCTTAAACCGTAATAAATTTGGTACGAAACAGTTTTTTAGGAGCACAAATCACACTGTAAATTTTTTTAAGATCGGTCCATAACTTACACTGGGCCCCATATAAAACATATTCCCGGAAAACAGTTTAGTACGCCTAAAACCGTAATCAATAACGCTATAATACTAAAATTTGGACCGTCAGATTTTTATAGGGCCACAAATCACACTGAAATTTGGTACGTCACAGTTTTTTAAGACTAGAAATCGCAGTGTAAAATTTCGTAAAGATCGGTCCAGAATTTAGCCTTGGCCCCATATAAACCCTTCTGTCGGAAAACAGTTTAATGCGCCTAAAACCAAATAAAGCCCCCTTTGGGAAAATAATTAAATTCGCCTTAAACCATAACAGATATAGATATAGCGGTAAAATTTCTTCCAACTAAGATTCATATGGCCAGAAAAAATATCGCGCAATTGTGTGAAATTCACTGTTAACGCTAAAACTAATTACACTGCTGTATTGAAATTTATTCGAATTTATTTCCTCAGTATTTTGGGATGATTGATCCTTAATTTACCACAGGTCCAATACAAATTACCCACCAAAAATCATTTTAATTCGGCTAATTCAAATTTCGAGAATTTATTCTCATAATTTTGGTATTTTTTATATTGATTTTCAACCCGGCCTTCTCTGATATGTAGCTGGGACGCCCTAGTTCTGCGGCCATGTGAGTATAGCTAAGAGAGAGAAGTCATATATTGTCCTCATATTGAAGGTCCTCCACCTTCGTTCAGCCTCCATACGATCCCGCGGTTTCCCATCATTGCCTGGTTTATCATAGCACTATATTAAACACCAGTGGTGACGTCACACACCCTTGACGAATGTCATTATAACCTACTCCGTAACTTATGCGTGTAAGATATTTTGACTGCTAACATTTGAATGCTGTTTTTATTGAATGCTGTTTTTATTGAAACACAGGTTTTTTTTTTTTTTTTTTTTTTTTTTTTTTTTTTTTTAATTAGTAGACATGAACGAATTAAAAAGGCCATTTATAATTCAGCGTTTTCAGTTTTCCTTGAAAAATAATAAAAGTTAGCTCCGTCAAGCGTCGTCTAACTGGAACCAAATGAAAAATGAGGATATACTCTTTGCATTTACCAAAAAAAAACCCCCTCACGGAAATTCACCGATCGCGGAACGAACTTCTGAAAAATGTCTCGAATATTCATTTTTTTTTTTTTGATTATGAGATGTTGATGCCATATTGCTTAATTTAAAACACTTTTTTTAGAAATTTTAATAGCCATGTACTTTAAAGTTCCGAAGAAATATGGACAAATTCTGATATTTTTACGTGATGAGCAATTTTAAAAAGTTCAATTCATAGCCCATAGTTTGATCTATAATGTTTTTTTGGCTTTCCTAAGACATACGCGGCTGTCCATGAAAACCACAGTACATATTGCAGTTCAGGTTTGTGATCAAATATGCTGCACATATTTAGGCAAACATTTTCTTTAGGATACCTCAATGATCAATTCTAACAAACATTTTTTAATAATTGGTTAAGGTTGACTTGGCGGCTTAAACTTGAACAGTGTGAACACTTGCTTCGCACGGAAAATAAAAATGTTGCTAGAAACTTTAATGTGAAAAATTAGTTAAGCTCAAGGTCAGTTTTTTTAATTTTTTTATTTATTTAAAAAATGTTACAGTGGGACAATATGTATTCATTTAATGTTAAAATTATGTTTTTATTTTTTGTTAACTATAATTGTAGTACCCTGAAGATGAGATCCAGTGGATTTCGAAATATTGGAAACATTTTTTAAATAAATAAAAAAATTAAAAAAACTGACCTTGAGCTTAACTAATTTTTCACATTAAAATTACAACAAAAGGTCGAACAGCACACATATTGAATGTTGCTAGAAACATTTCAAATGTTTTTCGTAATATAAATAGAGTACAACTCTGTCAACATTTCTTCGTTTGTATTTCCTAGAAATTATTTTTATATGGAGTTTGACAACATTTCGCACGAAATACTGAACAGAATACCAGGCTTAATGTACAAAATTTCTTTAAATGAACTACAATTTATTTATAAAAATATTCTTTTTTATTAATTTTTATGTTTTTACATGGGTTATATGTAAGATAATCCTGAATCAGTCTGTTTTTTTTTTTTGTGTTAATAAAAATATATTTTATTGTTCTTAAATAACTTTTTTATTTTCATCAAATTATTTTTATGAAGACAGGAATTTTACAACATGAAATTAATTAAAATGTTATTGATAATTTTTAATTCTTGACTGCGCTGAGATTTGAACCCAGACTTTCACGGACAAATTGCCCAGACTAGTTTCGATTGTAATCACACAATCTCTTCAGAGGGGTGTGCCGTCTAACCCTCACCGCCATTGACGATGGTGACGTCAACAGTCAAACATCAACCTTTAAACCAAATGGTATTTCACTTTGGTAGATCGAAATTTGCTTTTGAATGAATGATTATCTATTTTAATTGATTTACATGTTCTTCGTACTTTTTGTCAAGAAGTCTTCTTGAAATCCAAAGTACATTTTTGTTTTTCGTGTTTTTGTCTTTATATTTTCTTGTTGACTAAAGACGGCAAGCCCCACTGAAGAGATTGTGTGGTTACAATCGAAACCAGTCTGGGCAACCTGTCCGTGAAAGACTGGGTTCAAATCTCAGCGCAGTCAAGAATGAAAAATTATCAATAAAATTTTAAAAAATTTCATGTTGTAAAATTCCTGTCTTCATAAAAATAATTTAATAAAAACTAAATTCAATGAACTTAAGCCTAATTAAAAAAATATCTAAATTTTTTTATTAGCTTTAAAAAACTATATTCTGTATAAGGTGACCATTTTCTGTGATGCTTGCCACATGCATAATATCTTTAACAGATTTTCCATATGGTTATGGGCTTGTTGATATACTCTTTCTTTTATCCCCAAAGAAAACTGTAAGGAACTGTAGCAAACCGAAAAATTTTAAAAGGAAATTTCGATTGATAGCGTATGGCGTTTTTTGCCCCCGGTTTTAATCGCTTGTACGCGAAATAATGCGTTCGACAAATATGTCCCTTAGCAAAATCATTAGGGCACCTGCGGTAGTTCCCGGCAGGATAAGAAGAGTCAGTTTTTACACGGACGTTTTTAAGTCACAAGACAGAGCGGTCTTCGGTATAATCTCAAGGGATCTCAATCTCAATTTCTCGCGCTTACTTTCGGTATACTGTAGCATTTTCAAGACGGATATACATGCGATCACGGGGTCAGATTATCGGCTGTGTCGACGATTGGATACTTACACTAATAGCCTTGCTGCCTTTATGGCCTTAAATTCCCTCTCCTCGCGATGCAGAAGAGACCTTGACGCTCATCTCTAGACGAGATGGTTGAGCAGTCTGGTATCAAGATCATATGGGTGTCAGGACACGGGGATATACTGAGGAACATTAGGGCAAATGGGCTTGCTAGACTTGGTCCTTACTAACGGTTTCCTCGGGATTGGGTGCCCCGGTACGCTAGTTGTTAGTGAGCTAGTCTATCAGTGCGAGAGTTGGGGTTTGATTCCAGCCAGAGACATTTTTTTCCTGCAGGCAATTGTAGAGCTAAGCGGGATTATATTAAGAAAAAAAATTTTTTTGAAAGAATGCAAACTTCGGCGATCGACTATCGATGTTGCGCAATGATAGATGGGCCGCGAACTCTGAATGCAGGATTGCCAGGTGGTTATGGCCCCATATTGGTAATGGGCGTACCATGTCTGTGCTATTGATAACCAAAAAGGATGTATTTCTTTTGATACCTCTTGTCAAAGGACACTGTCTTATGGGTAGGCACAAAGAACATCTGGGAGGTAGACAATATTATTACTGCCTCAGCTGTGATGACAAAAATAAGGAGGAGAACGTAGAACACCTTCTCTGTCACTGTCCTGCTCTGGCAAGAAGCCAGAGGACAACTGGCCGAAATGAAATCCGTCACCATTGATGAATTCTACAATATCCCTGACGTTGAACAAGAGCCCATTTGAAATTTTGTTAGAGATTCGGGTTGGTTCTGCAATGGGAGCTCTGTTTAGTGGAACTCCATGGTATCACAAGTGATTATTATATTAACGTATGCTTTGTAGGGTCTAAATATTGTTGAAATTACAAACCGATGGACAAACTTGTACTAACGAAAACTAACGTTTCCAACTGTAGTGAAGGGTATAAAAAGCAAAATATGACAAATTAAAATTCAAGCCATTTATATTTTCGTTACAAATTTATTTCAATACATGTGAATGTATCAATAAACCCTTATAAATATTTCAACTTCTTTTTTTTTGTGCCAATATTTGTTTTTAATATTAGGCTTTTTCCTAAAGCTCACCCCAAAAGAAACTTGTTATCCTGTTGCTGCTTTATTATGTTAGAAAAAAAAAATTAAAACCCATATTTGTATATTTATACCCATCTTAGTTACAGATTATTTATCCTGTAAATAATTTGTTGTTTTTCTTTTCTTTTCATTTTTATTTGCAAAATTTGCCATCAGCAACAGGACAACAATTTATGCACGAAAAAATCTCTAAAGTTATTATTTTTTCATTAGAAATTCAAACCAAATTGTGTAGAAGAGAAAAGATTTTTTGAATTTCTGCATTTAATCATTTTGTGGAGTTTTTATTTTTGCTTTAAAAATTTAATATTTGGTACTAAATGGAGATTTTTCTAATTTTTTGGGTGTAGCTCATTTATGCATAATAAATTGGATAAAATTATTGGTCATCGTTTTTGGCCGTATTTAGATTCCGGGCCCCAGAAGATTTGGTCAATTTTTACGGCCAAAAACCGAAGCAAGCCAACTTTGGATATCCTGTTCTGAGGTTAAGCATCGATCGAAATGTATATCAAAGTCGGTGGAATAGTTTTCTGGTGTGAAATTATTTTCAGTTTTCCATGGCAGTTTGGGATTGATTGAAATTGATCCTACGGAGCCGTAGGAGAAGAGTTGTGAAGCCAAATATAAAACCATTTCCCTTAAAATTAAATACTTCTTATTTGTTATGGACCAACTGTGAAGCAATCACTGTCCACTTCCACTGTCTTACAAAAAAAAAATACTTCATAGTGGAGAGTGTATTTTTACGGTGGCCATATTTTCAAAATCAAAATGCAGAACCCAAAACTCAATGGTTTTTCGGTGATGCTTCAAACACGAATTTAGTGTTAAAATTTACCCCGTTCTGAACCAAAATGATTTCTAAAATTTTCGAGAATTGTTTGCTAATCTTATGTTTTTAAAAATTTCGGATTTCAACCCAAAAAAAAACAACCATATCAAATTAAAGTTCAACAATTCGCCCCCCAGCCTAAGAAATAAAAAAATCACAAAATAAAAATGTTTTGACCCAATCTCGATCTTTTGTGGGTTCTCCGACTCCGGTACAACAACCTCAACCTCAACTCCGACTTCACATTCCTGCTAGTTTTGCTGTAAATATATTGATATATCCGTACTAAAACGCTGAACTTGAGAGAACTTAAAGTGTCAGAAATTTGTTTAAGAATGAAATGTCGTTGAAGCCATTTATTAATTGTTTGTTTAAAACTTATTTTGTTTTACTTTTAAAAAAAAATTATATAATTATTAGCCGGTTTTTGCATTTTTTTTAAATAAATGATATGTACACAGAAAAAATAAAAATGGATTTCCATAAAAAAAAGATTGTGATACTAATTAAAAAATTAATTGAATTTGCACCACATAGAAAAAAAAAATAAAAATTGATTTCGGTGAAAAAACTTGTGATAATAATAAAAAAATTAATTGAATTTGACCACACAGAAAAAAATAAAAATTAATTTCAATGAAAAAATTTGTGATATTAATTAAAAAATTAATTAAATTTGAACAAGTGAAAAAATTAATAGTATCAATAAAACGTTTAATTTACTTGATTAAATTTTTAATTCACTTGATTACATTTTTAATTCACACGATTAAATCATTAATTAATTTTTCTTAAAACAAATTTAAATTTTTAATTCAAACAAATTTTAGTTTTGATTAATGTTTTAATTGGTGAAAAATATGGGAGAATTTTTTTCTGTGCAGCAAAAATATTAGTACTATTAATAAATTTTTTTTTTTTTTTGATATTTTAAAAATTCTTTGCAGTATGGTTGTTGATGTAGATTAACTCCCTTTTGCAAAAAAAAAAGTTAAAGACACATTAGTAAACCAAAACCAACATTAAGCCCAGCAGAGGGGTATGTCCTTAACTATTGTATTTTTAATTAAAACTGATTTTATGTTTGCTTAATGGCTGAATTAAAACAAAATTGCTAGAATTTCCTCTGTGAACTAAAACTTGAATTGTTTTCAATTCAGCTCCTTTTAACCCGTTTTTTTTTTCAAATTTCTTCACGCGTTTAGTAAGCATTACCGATTTTGTTAATTTGTTTTATGTCCTTAGTATCGAAAATACCCAGGCAGAAATTACGACTTTTCTAAAGATTATGTACCGCCACGGCCCTGTTAATAAAAAATTTTGACTCTTCCAAAAATATTGTACCATCACAACACTGTAGAAACAAAATTGCAATCTTAGTTTTTTAATACTGTTTTTACAAAAATTCTATACCGGTACAACACCCTTAATACAAATATACGACTTTAGCTTCGTAAAGTTGTATTAACAATAAAACTACCGATACTATACTGTATATACAAGAAATAATCCTTAATTTCTTAATACCGTCTTTACAATAATTCTATACCGCTACAACGCTGTTTAAACAAATATTAGCGGTATTCACCCTTTGTATTAAGTGTACAACTCTGTTATATTGAATACGATTTTATACTTCAAAGCGTGAGTGTCTTTTTCCTATGCATTGTAAATTAATGAATTTGCTGAGTGAGAGAAAGAGACAGATAAAGTTTCTTCAACTGTTTTGTTCTGGTAAATTCACACACTTTGTTTACTACTGATTTTTGTGGGATTTTTCAACCACAGCGTAGTATATTTTAGTCTAATACATTTTGTTGTTGCAGTGTTGTAAATGTTAGTCTTTTTACTAAAATTATAAGATTAACAAGGTCTACAAGGGACTTTACTATCAAGGGTGAATTCCGCTATATAGTCTTAATATACTAGTGCCGTATTAAAGTTTAAACAAAAAACTATTTAAGTTAAGAAAAATATACAAATTTACTGCAAAATATTGTTTGTTTATTTAACGAATTTATGAAGTTACATATGCACATTACATTTAGTTATTTATGTATGTAAAATGGTAATAACTACTATTTCATCATTTAATTTAGTAAGAATACATTTTTGCTCAACTGTATGTATGTTAAACTCGACGATATTATTGTCTAGTCTTTTCACATATACAATTCAATTTCTTTTGATGTAAGTGGATTTTCGAAAAACGCACTAATTTCAAGAAAAATTTTAACTCTTAAAAAAATTTCATTGGGTTTGTTCTGGGAAAATTTTTAATAGTTAATTTTCTTCTTTTTTTCTTTAATAAATACTTTTTTTTTAAATAGAACAATGAATTTTTATAATAAAATTTTCCATATAAAATTCAAATATAATTTTTAAACGTTTTCTTTTTTAAGAGGCATTGCTAGGGTGCAAAAATTGCAAATACACAACATTGTATGAGAACTATATTTTCAGATTTTTTACATAAGATTAAAATTAATATTACATTTTTATGCTTATTGATTCAATGTTGTAAATTTAAATTAACGGTGTTGTGACAATATTGAAAACAAGAGTAGGAAGACGAACCTTTGGCGTTATCATCTTAATATTGTGACTACATTGTAAATTTGGTAAACGTTCTATTGATGTTGTCCTAAAAGAATCTGCTGATGATTATCTGACGAGTAACAAAAACATCAAATTTTTTTTATTTATTAATTTTTTTTATAAATTTTTGACACGCTCGTATTTTAATCTTGGAATGAACCGTTGGAGATTCTCTGTAAGAGTCATATAACAATTACTGAGCTACCTAAATAAGAGCGTTTTTTGAAATATGAAAATTCTATTGCCAATACAATTGGAACAAACAAACCGACCTAAGGATCTGTAAAATAAGATTTTCCAACAGGATGGTGTTGTTTTCGCGACCTTAAGGTTTGTTTTATATAAATTGTATGAAAATTATAAGTTTTACATAAAAAAGACGCTTGATGCCCTCATTTAGGTAGCTCAGTTATACGGCTGAGCATTCCACGAGTTGTAAAATAATCCCTTCATGAGTCTCATACGAATCATGGCATGATTTTTTAAAGACTCGTTAGATAATCTCTACATACATCATAAACGATTCCCTTTATGATTAATATAAGAGTCTTTCGCTATGTTATGGAAGAATCTCTCATACGAATCAGCACGTGTAACAGTTTCTCCCGTGCGAGGAATCGTCTACAATTAAAAAATGAGCTCGTCGACGATCAAAAACACTCTTCATGAGATTCCCAGTAGACTCCTAGACGATAGAAAATGCTAGCTGGGAACTTGTAACGATTCAATCTAAAAAAATACTAAAAACAATTTTCTAAATTTCCTACTGCAATTAAACTTTAATATCTATTCTATCTTTAAACGTTTCAAGTTAATAATATTAACTATATATTAAAGTCTTTTGGAAGCACATATTTTATAATTATTTTTAAAATTTTTAAATAGTTTTTGGAACTACTTTTTATTATAATTTTAAAATCTAAGTCAATGTCATTTAATATCTAAAAAAATTAATTCGAGAATATTTCTGCTGATTAAATTTGAAAGGATATATGTAGTTTAAAAGTTTTTAGATCATTAAATTTTGATGAACGATTGAAGAAATACTTTTGCATTAAAAATGGATGAAAGTTTGGCATCGTTATTTTCTTCTGTCAATATATTTTCTAAACTTTGACGTGTTTCATTTAACTCTGCACTTTTAATAAACATTTCGATTGAATCTGACAAAGTTTCTTTAATTTCATACTCTATATTTTGATTAATAATGTTGTATCTGTAAATAAAAAAAAAATTATTTTGTCAAATTATTATTCACCTTCTGTAGTTTCTTCAACTACTAGCTCACACCCAGGTGTGCAATTCTAATTTTGCACGTTTTCCGTTTTTGACCACAGATATTTTTTTTAAATATAAAATAAAAAATTATTTTATTTTATTAAATATTTTTCTGTTTTGATTTTATATGAAAATTTGATTTTATATGAAACTATTTATTTTAGTACTCACAGTAAACAATTGGGACCAAGGCGAATTCATTTTTCAGGTGGCGTTGAAAGCACAGCTGTGCTACTTTTTTTTTCTACTTAGAGAGAGAAATGTCAAAAGTTGCTTGTTTTTTTTACATATCGCTTATGTTTTTGACATGCTTGTGTTTTTGACATGGCAAAATTTTGTACCGGAAGGTGCAGAATTGATCAAAGGTCATAGATAAACCCTCTCTCTAAAATCGTCTTTAGACAATAGAAATTCATATAGATGTTAACATCTAGATAATATTCGTCCCAAAGGACTTCTATATTAACTTCATTACATAATTTTGTTTTACCTGGTGCATGATTGCCCATGGGTCTCCCATATGGTAAACTATCCCAAAATTTTACATAATGTGGTGTAGGGTATCGTATGGTCGTGCTCGACAGACTACACTTTCATACTTGTTTTCTATAAATTCTGTTACAACATTTACTGTTTTCCTTCGCAGTTTTATTTTCGACTAAAAAGTAAAATATTATATTAAAACTAAAGTAAACAACGACATTATTTAACTTGACTTTTACTCCAAATATTTGCAATTTAATATTTTGGCAGTAAGCAATCAGAGAATAATATGTTATTTAAAAAAAAATGGTTATTTTTTCTATAAAATTTCCTTAACAAGTATTGCAAACAAATTGAAAATGTGGTTGAAAAGTATATTGACAATTTAGTTTTGCTATAAACACACTTAACAAACATTTGACGGCTCAGATGTAACCACTACTTTTATTGAAGACAGTTGAGATGTTGTATAACGTTCTTTTGATTTGCTAGCAGAATCTAGATGGACGGTTCAATAAAAGAAATTAATGCTTATTTTCAATAATTGCTACTAAGTAAGTGTTAAGGTATTCGAAAAACTTGAAATGAGCGAGAGAAAAAAGAGCATAAAAATTTTAGAGACAAAAATTTTGTTGAAAATTTCTGATAATAAAATTTTTACTAGCAAGAATTATTCAACCCCCTGTTTCTTGTTTTTGTTTACAAAACAAAAATAATTTTCATAATTTTTAAATTCAAGAACATACTTTACACAGAAAAAATTATTTTTCCAATTCAAACAAGAAAATTTTAAAATCAAAACCTTTTTTGTTTAAAACAGGACCTACAAACAAACGAATTTGCATTATCAAACAATTTATTTTGCATTTCGTTTATTGAAAAAAACTCGAATTTTTTCAAACAAATAGTGGTTATTATTGGTTCAATTTGTGTATGATATTAAAAAACAATTGCAAACAAATAATTTAGCTGAATTAAACAAAAAAAAGTTTACTGAAATTAATACAAATTTTAAATAATTTTGCTGAATCAGTGAAGAGCGGTTGGCCTTGGGACATATTTTTTTTTTTTTTTTTTAAATAATTTCCGAACACCATTCGTCTTGTTATACACAATGTTTCTTTCTCCCTCACTGTCGCTGTATCCTTTCCTTGGCTACAAAAGAAATCTCAATTAAAAACAGCCGCATGACGGCCTGATATGGTTTTCATCATCATTTTGCTTTTTAAATATGATGTATTTAACTAAAAAAATTAAATTAAATAAAATAGAATACGGCATTTTTTCCATTCTTTTTTATCAACTTTAAAACCAACCAAAACATTCTGTTTTTGGGCAACACAAGCATTGAATCGTTTTTAACTATTTTGTTATTGCTTAAATACAGTGATGCTCATTCAGGCAAAAAAAAAAGCCCCACTCCTTTGGTTTTTATGCTCATTACTTTTGCCCTACGTGTGAGAGCAACAAGTGCACATGTACGGTAGCTGTATTGATTTTTTTTTTCAAATACAGTGTGTTAAATAAATAATGATGAAATTGATTGTCACACAGGGACGAATGCACATGTACGAGAGCTGTGTTGATATTTTGTTGATAAATACTATGGAATTAAAAAAATCATTAACTCTACAGATGTCCCTAATCGACGGAACTTTATCACATACAATAAATTCAGTGGAAACTGCTTTATTATAAATTGTATACAACCAAAACAATTTCTTGTGATTAAATATTAATAAAAATTGTGCGCTTAGTTTCGCGTGTCACTGTACTTAAAAAATTCTCTCAGAATACATATGCAAAATATTTTTGAACACCAATGCTCTAATAACAAACTTCGCCACGCTATTTTAACATGTTTTCTATTGTTGTACTTTTTTTAATGCGTCCAAAAGTAGACTATGTGTGTTTTTTGTTGTTGTTGTTCATTTTTTTCACTTAAAGTAGTGTTGCTTGCGATCAAAACAAAAAATTAAAAAAACGACCACTTTAAAGAGCGTTTTTTTTTTTTTTGAGAGAGAGAGAGCGGGGAGATTTCTCCCAACGGAGACGGTACCGCGACCAAACCAGGTCTATTGTACCCACACCCCTTTAGTTGGCCAAAAGACCCTCTGCCTCCCAGAGAAACCTAAGAAGGTCTTTTGCCGGTAAAGAGCGTAAATATACAGTGAAATTCCAGTCTCAAACACGTTATAATTATATTTGAATTCAAGGGTTGAAGGCAAGTATAAATCAAACCTATAATTCCAATGGTAATCAAATTAAATAACCAAAATTTGTTGTATTAGTTTCTTTATTACAGAAATTAATTTTAAACAATATTAGAAGGCATATACGAGTACTAATGAATTGGAATTTCATGTACAAGTGTAACGTAAATACGGCAATTAGAAATAAGTATTATATTCACTTGACATTTCTTATACTTTTGATTTCTGCATATACGGCTTGTCAAAATGCAACATAACATCAAATAAGCTGATTAAATTTTCTTTTTATCTTGAGACTTCTTTACGCATCTATTTTTGGCCACTTAAAAAGATAAAATTTTATAAACTTTCGATTTCTAACTTACATTTAACTGCAAGCGTTGTTGAAAATAACTTCAATGCCATTATCGTCGGAAATACTTCCCTGCAACATTCTTTTGCCAATTAATCTTCCAACAATAACCGCTTTTGAATCTTGAATGAGCTTCTCAAATCTTAGAAATTCATCCATTTTTTGAAAAGAAGCTTTTAGTAAAATTGGTGTAAAATTTACGGAACGCGTGCTAAATGATGCTAAATTATCTTGAACTTACATTTGTACATATTTATTTTCTTCCCACAGCCTTTCAATTGGTTAGTGTTATCTAATTTTACTTTAACGGAACGTTTGAAAATAAATATAAAGAATAATAAAATGTGATTTAAGAAAAAACTTTTTACCTTTCAATGTTGGTTTTTTAAGTTTGTTCAATAGACTAAATCGTTTTTGAGTTACGCGAAAATATGTTGTGCAACCTCCTCCTTTTAAGAAAGAACGGTATATCTCGAAAACCAGAGCTAACCTTAAAAAACGGTTAGCACCACTGGATTCAGGGCACTCGAATTATGTTAAAACGCCAGGTCCCCGGCTTGTCTGTTTTTTCAACTAGCACAGTGTAATTAGTATTGTGGTTATTTTATTGAACTGTTTATGATTTTTAATCCAAATTTTTATATTTTATTCAGGCTTAAGTTTATTATAATTTATTTTCATTAAATTATTTTTAATGAAGAGTGGAATTTAGAACATGAAATGAATTAAAATTTATTGATTATTTTTCATTCTTGACTGAAGCTGGGATTGAACCCACGGACAGGTTGGTTTGACATATTGCGATAATAACCACACTATCTCTTCAGAAATCATTCTCGCTTAACTAGGGTTGCCATTCGTACTGTTTTTAACAGTACATGTACTGTTTTTTGTTTAAAGTACTGATTTATGCATTACAAGCAAATCAGTACGCAAATGTACTTTTTCATTAATGTACTGTTTTTGTACTTTTATTATATATTAATTTTGTTCGGTATATAGTTTGTCATATTGTCAAATTGTTTGCGATACAAATATTAATATATTTATTTATTAACATTAAAGATTTTTGCCGAGACAGTACAAAAAAAGAAGACAGTAGAAAAAAAATGGAAAGTGTTTCTAAATGGAGGTGCGTTTCATTTCATTTCTTCCATTCCACATTCAAACGCTTTTACACAACGAGTCTTTAGTTTTTAAAGTGGAGAAAAGAGAGAAAGAGGCTCCTATTATAAAACCTAGAAAGTGAGTTGCAGATAAAGACAAAGTTTGGGGATAGTTGTAATGAGTTTTATAATTTCTTGAAGACTGAAGACAGGAAATAAATTGTGCAGAATGTACAAAAAGGCCATAAATATTTTTAACTTGTAACCTTGTAATTATTTATGGCCATACATATGTAAATATATTATTTAAAAAAATCTATGGTATAAGATCGTCTGGAAAACGATTGTGTTTTTTGCAATAATTACAATTATTAATAGTAATTAGTTGTAAATCACTTTTAAATAATTTTTTTAAATTATTTTAAAGATAAATACATAACAAGCTCCGTTAACAGTGTTGTCCTTATATCTGTAGATTTGTGCTAAAAAGGCCAATGTCAAATAATTAATTTTTGAGAAAATTTAAATTTTAGTTTTTTATAGAAGAGTTCTAAGTGAAATTGGCAAGCAACCCCCTTTTGAATATGTTTTTGGTTAAATTAGACATTGGCTGTTTCCGCAAAATAAAAGACGTTCAGCATGACCTTTTAATTGCAAAATGAAATTAAAATTGCTGGTAGATATAGCACACAATATAATAGAATAAAGGAAATAAAATTCGTCAAATATTTACCAACACCATTTTATCTTCTCCTTAAATCATATTTGAAAGACCGAAAGTTTTATGTAAAAGTACGCGATGATAAATCAAAAATATGTGAGATCAACGCAGGAGTCCCACAAGGAAGTGTATTGGGTCCTGTTTTATACACCATATACACATTTGACATTCCAGTAACTAGTGATATCACAATAGCCACATATGCAGATGATACTGCTATACTATCATCATCTACATCACCTAATGAAGCATCTAACTTCATTACTTCAAGACTGTTTAAATGAATTGCAACAATGGTTAACAAAATGGAAGATATGTATTAATACTGAAAAATCAAAACACGTCACTTTTAGTTTAAGGAAAGAAGAATGCTCATCATTGTACATCAACGGTTCTCAAATACCTAAAGCTCAATCCGTTAAATACTTAGGCATGCACCTTGATCAACGTCTGACATGGAAAAAACCAGTGTTTAAAAAACTTAAGTCAAAAGTCGAAAAGTCGCAAAATTTTAACTTTTCAATGCTTTTACTTTTCTCAGCTTTTTAAAATCAAACATTGATGCTGTTAAAACTTATGAAAACAATAGGCAGTCATGTGCTAAGTTTTCTTCTGCTTTTGATAAGTTAAAAAAATCAAAATCACAAGCAGTGTCTTTGCTTTTGAAAGTTGTAAGAAGTCGCAGTCCTAAAAGCAGGCAGTCTTTTAGTTTTGTACATTTTTAACAGAAAAATATTCTCTTTCCTCTTCTGTTTTTTTTTACATTTATATTTACTCACACACAGGGATGCCAGATGGTGTTGGTAAAAAATCGGCATATTTAAAAAAAAAAAAAATCGGCAAATTAAAAATGTCTATTTTAAACACAAAAAAACATGTTTTTAATAACAAAATCGAAAAATTCAGCATTACATATAAAAAGTAAAAAGTAAACGTTTTACAACGGTTTATGTAAATTTATATATTGTAAAGTTCAGCCCTATTTAATTACATTCAATGAAGTGGATTTTAGCGATACGGAACAAATTTTTTTTTTGGATTTATAAAAAAAATATTTTTAATTATTCTAAAAATACAAATATTTTTGTCAAAAACTAAAAAAATAAATGCTATGGCGATTTTGGCGATTTTTGACATTAAATTTGGCGAAAAAGTTCAAAATCAATCTGACAACCCTGATTGGGACTTATAATTTGCAAATACAAAGAACTTTTTGCTTCTGCGACTGTTTGCGACTTACAAAAGCAAAGGGATTGTTTTTACTTTTACTTGCGAAACTGTTCAAAAGAAAAGAAAATCAAAATCGCAATTTTTAAAACAACTGCTGGCAAAAGTTTCGTTCAACTGTTTGTTTTTCGTTTTGTGATTTTGCTTTGACTGAAACTGTTGTTGATTTCAGAAGCACAAGCAGAAGTAAAATCAAAATAAATGAAAGTTATTGCAGTTTTTTAAACACTGGAAAAAACATATATCTGCAAAAAGAGAGCATCTAAACATAAAAACAAAACAAATGTGGTGGTTATTAGGATCTAAATCCCAGTTAAGCATGGAAAACAAAGTAATTCTTTACAAACCGGTGTGGACATATGGCCTTCAGTTGTGGGGCACAACAAGCAACTCCAATGTGGAAATATTGCAACGTTATCAGTCAAAAACGCTACGTGTTATTGCAAATGCTCCATGGTATATGACAAACAGACAAATTCATAGAGATCTCAATGTTCCATTTATTAAGGATGAAATAAATAAATTTAGCACCCGATATTTAGACAGACTTAGTAATCACAATAATATATTAGCAATATCTTTACTAGATGAAACGGAGGAAGTTAGGAGGCTAAAACGACTTCATGTTTTAGACCTACCATTCAGGAAATAAAAATTAAGAATGTAGTTTAAACTTAAGCTAGATTTACACGATTGAAATTTTGTTCAAAATTGCTATTCAAAATGCTTCAAACTCGTGTAAACAGCAAAATTTCTTCAAAATTTATTGATCAAAATTTATTTCAATAATATTGATCAATAAATTTTGAAGAAATTTTGCTATTTACACGAGTTTGAAGCATTTTGAATAGCAATTTTGAAGAAAATTTCAATCGTGTAAATCTAGCCTTAATATTAAAAATATTGTAAAAACAACCCTCACTAATGATAAAATTATGAACACAAAATTTTTAGTATTAGTTTATTAAGCTTACTGAAGCTTAATAACTTATGTTAAGTTAATTTACGTGATCAAATTTACTAAATATTGTAAAATAGATTGTAAATAAATATCTTCACAAAAAAAAAAAAAAATATTTGCTAGGCTAAGAACAGACCTAATGCAACAATTAACTCAAAACGGCAAAATATTGACATTGGCCCTTTTAGTACGAAGCTCCATACATAATGAACTCAAGTTTTGCTTTTAATAAAATTAATGTTTCTTTGAAAAATATTAAACCAAGTAGCTAACAAGAAATATAGAATTGAGTTTTCAACAACTTGTTGTGTTTTAGATTTTGTTGTTATTCCCTTTGTATTCGCGCTATAAATGTATACGGAATTGAATTATTGCTTATTAATTAAATTGTGTCACGGTTCAAACTAAAGAATTCATTCAAGCTTTGTTTTCAAAAAGATTAAAGTTTTTATGTTAATAATATGCAATTTTATATTAAAAAGTATATGTACTGATTTTCTTTTATGTACTTATTTCTCTGATTTCAAAACAGGCAACCCTACGCTTAACACTCACCGCCATTAACGACAGCTGGCAGCCAATAGTCAAACATCAATCTTTAAAACAAATTGTATTTTTCCTACTGGATCGAAATTTGTTGTGGTGAATGATTATCTATTTTCAATTGATTAACATGTTTTTTAATCACATAAAATATTTATCAAATAGAATGGGGGTATTATTTATTTTTTATAAATTATTTTTATTATATTAAACAATTTTTGAATGTGCTTTTATGAAGATACGAGGTATTCTGGTAGTGTATAGAATCATACCTAAGTCGATGTATGTACATACATATTTATAGTTCCAATGTTAACCAAAAGTTGGCTTAAGAAAAAAAATATGTAAAATATTAAGGGAATAGGACTATTTTAATGAGCTTTATAATTTGAAATTTGACCAATAGAAGCACATTCGGAAAAATTTTATATATATATATAATAGAATATTTAATTTTTCGGAAATTTGAGAATTATATCCTGGCGCAAACATTTGAATTCAGGAATAATGAATAATGTCGATATGCGTTACTTGCCAGTTTCCTAAACATTTTTTACTATTACTAAAACTATTACTCTTAACAATTATATGTAACGTCAGAAGGAGCAGTTGTCTTGTTTTGTAGTATTACCTTTTTAAAACTACTGCTACATGCAAAAAATAAAACCAGAAAATTAAATAGCAGCAGTAAAACAAAAATTAAGTAGCAGTTAAAAAACTAAATAGTTTTCTATTGATTAGATGGACCCAGCAAAAACTTACATTGAAAAGCAATGAGTTAAAAAGCTTTTATAACTACTCTTCACTACTTATACATTGGCATTGGCAAACTCATTATTTTAACACGGTGATGTCATTGGAGGCAAGTACTTACCACCCTCGCTTACAAATGGGGAGTTAAATAAGTCATTACCACATTCGCTCACAAATAGGGAGTTAAATAAGTCATAACCACGTACGCTTACAAATAGGTACTTAACATTGGTATCAACAAAACTGAATTTGTCACACAAATTGTGCTTTTAAATTTAATTTACTTTCTAATGCAAAATTTTACTACCCTTCATTAAGGACATCCATTTAGTATTTAAATTTTTCATGCACAGAAAAATGTTGTTATCACTTAAAAAAATGGTTCAAAATCTTTTTAAATTTAATTAATTGAATCAATAATTTTTTTAGTTGAAAGAAAATTAATAATATACTTTTGATTTTATTAAAATTTAAGTTATTTTGAAATAAATTTTTAATTAAAATATTAATTAAATATTAAAAACTATTAATTGACTTTTTCGTTTAAATAAAATAATTTAAACTTGTAGAAATGTTGTTGGGAATTGTCAATATTTAATTAAATAAATTAACATAATGTTTGAAATTACAAAGTTTCTTGATAATTTTTTGAATTAAAACTAAAAATATCATTTATTGAAAAAAAAAAATATTCACAATTTTCCATTTTTACAATTTTCAGCAATCGATATAATCATTTTGGTAAAAGGTGCAAAATCAACAAATTGTTTGCTTGATTCTATGAATTTGGAATGAATTGAAATCTATCACAAATAGTTTTTCATTTATAAGAAATAAAAAAAAAAACTGTAAGAAGAAATATGTATTTGAAATCAATTTGTATTAGATTTGAATAAATAAAACCTCAAATGCATTTTATTATGAATTAATTATAAATTTCGTTAATCAGCTAATAAGCAACTGCTTATATATATATATATATACAGATTAAATGTCAGTCATTACTTAACTACTTCTATGTAATGCAGATGGTATTAAGTTGTCATTGAAAAGTAAGTTGTTCAGTAATTGCAAGTGATTACCAAGTTTTTGCTGGCGAGGTTTTCTTTTTAAAACTACTACTACATTTATAGTATTGTTTTTTATGACTAGGAAATTTGGAGGTAGTTGATTATTAACATTGAGGTAGTAGTAGAATTACATAGAAGTAGTATGTTAATAACATTAAAGTAGTAATATAATAACATTGAAGTAGTCAGAAATGAAAATAATCAGCAAAACTAGAAACCAACAATAAGTACGTTGTGTGTTATGTTATTTGAATGATTCATAGACAGTGTTGCAGGTCGTCCGTCGCTTTTAGCATTGTTGTTAGTACTTTTTGAAATTTTCGGTGCGGAAAATGATTATAAAAAGTAAGAATAATACTGAAATAATTAGTATTGTGGTTATTTTATTGAACTGTTTCTGGTTTTTAATCCAAATTTTTTATATTTTATTCAAAGTTCATTAAATTTAATTTTCATTAAATTAGTTTTTATGAAGAAATAAATTTTACAACATGAAATGAAATCAAATTTATTGATAATTTTTCATTCTTGACTGAGCTGGGAATTGGACCCATGTTTTCGCGGACCGGTTGCCCTGATATGTTTCGATTGTAACCACACAATCTCTTCAAAGGGGTTCGCCGTTTTAACACTCCCCGCCATCGAAGGCAGCAGGCAGTCAATAGCCGAACACCAATCTTCAAACCAAATTGGTAGATCGAAATTAGTTTTTTGAATGATTATCTATTTTAATTGATTTACACTTCTGTTTTTCATACTTTTTGTCAAGATTTCTTCTTGAAGTCCAATGTATATTTTTCACAATACTAATTGTTAAACAACTAAGGCACAAGCTCTATGTTAACATTATTCCTTTAAGTTGTGCTTATAAAAAAAAGGTTAACGAGAAAAGAAAGACAAAAACATAATAAACAGAAAAAATTCTTGACAAAAAGTATGAAAAACAGAAGTAGGGAGGAACATGTAATTCAATTAAAATTAATAAATTTAATTAAAGGGATTTTAAAGGGGCATGAGCCAAAAGATTTCTGGCAACACTGATTTTAACACACACGTGCTGTTCATTTGTTTTTATTTTGCTGAGGATTTTACGTTTTTGTTAATTCTGCTGCAACCAAAATGTTGTTTTACGACTGCTTAAATGTTATATACATACTACCTCAATGTTATTCTAAAACTGCTTAATGTTATAAAACAACTAACTAAATGTTATTTTTTTTTGTGCTTCTTTAAATACTAAGTTATCTGCTTCTTCTATAACTACTAAAGTAGGTAGTAGTACAAATTTTAAAAATAAAACTTCTTTTACTGTTAACAAAATTTAGAGCAGTAAAAAAAATTAATACGCTGCTCCAATTATTTTCTTTTTTGCGCTACTACTAAAACTACCGCTATCAAAATGTGACGGTAGCGGTAGTAATAGTTAATGAACGACTACAAGTTTTTAACATTTTTTAACTAGACTATTTTGTGTTTTTTTATTACTACAGCTACTTGGAGTCTAGTTTTTTTAAACACTGATATTTAGATTTAATTTTTTTTTTTTTTTTTTTTTTTTTTTTTTTTTTTTTTGAGAAATTGGGAAACAAGTTTTGAACATAGTATACAACTAGTATGCCGACTCTTTGACAGGTACATAACTCAACTGTCAGTGGTACATATTTTATGTTTGTATTAGTAAGATCTTTTTTAAATGTATTGGTGTAAAAAACTATTTCCACCACTAAACATAGTTGCATAAAATCGTATAGAATGTGGCAACAATTTTTTTTTCCAAAATAAAATTTTCTTAGTTCTGCTGGCTGCATTTATAAACTTTTAAAAGCCATGTTTGCTAAATTTTTATTCTGCAATATCGGATAATATATAAATAATTAATGATTTCAAATATTATTTATATACCACAAAATGCTACTCTGCTGGCTTTAATAATATTAACAACAGAAAAAATTTAGTGTCAAAAAAATTTATTTAAAAATTTTTAGTTTGTGAAAATTAAAAACATTTTGCAAAAACTTATTAATTATGTGCTTAAGTCATAAAATTAAACATGAAGTGTTATATTGTAAAAAATTTTAAATTGAAAAATTTCAAATTTTGTTTTGTTTTTGTTGTTCTTATGTGTGTTGAATTCACACAGAAACGTATATGTGTGAGGGGTGAACTTAAAAATTGAGAACGCTCTCTTCAGTTGGCATACTAGTTCTATACTATAGTTTTGAATATATTTTATTTTTCGAATCTATTCTATGAGCTCAATTTCAGTTATGTACAGCGTTACCGTTGGATATTTTCAAAAAGTACCAAAAATAAGGGGATATTTACAAAAAAAAAAAAGTGGTACCAAAGTGGGGATTTAACAACAAAACGCTGCGGCGCCTCTTTTAAAATCAAAATAAGTACACCAAATAATGTTTTTCCACGTATTTTGTTCAACTTTTTTTAAATTGCAAATGACATTTTGTAAATGGGAGAAAAAAAAACATTATATAACACTGGTCAGCAAAACACAAAAAGCGTCGGAGCAAGAACTTTTTATGTAATTTTAATTGACTTTAGCGAGCTGAATCCAAATCTTCTAACTTAGAAAATTGTTCTAGAACCGTTAAGATCTTGAAGAGAAAAGCGACGGGAACCATTGAGTGCTCTACTGGCGCACTTATGCCAGGACCGGTTGTTGTTCTAGATACAAAATCCCCGTATGATGTTAACTCAACTGCATTGGTCCTGAGTTTGCCGCTCTCCAAATCTATTTACAGATTTATGGGCTAGACCAATATTTCGCCCAAAATAAGACGGTTGAGCTAATACATTTGATCATAACTTGAGATCGATTTTTCCGATTTTGTCAAAACATTTAGAGATGATTAGAAAAAAATTCCTTTGAGTCATCGAAATATTTTTTTTTTTTTATATTTTTAACTGGGATTATTCAGAAATAAGTGACAATACATTTTTTGCAAGATTAGTGCGATGCTAATTTTTTGTTGTATTCACTATTGTGGGCATGACAAATATTTCGCCCGAAATAAATTGAATATAGTTATATATTTCATCTTACCTTGAGAACGATTTTTCCGCTTTGGAAAGAATTACACCCAGAGAAAAAATAAGTTTAAATTTGGTCACCTCCAACAAAACTATTTTTAAAGAGAATTGCAAACATATTAGGTTTAAATTTAACCATATTATTGTCACAGACAAACATATTATTGTTAAATTAGTTCTTCATTAAGAAGGCAAAACCAAATTATGGTTGCCTCCGCACATGTTTTGGTTAATAATAACTAAAATATGTTTAACATTGATAATAGCATGGTTGATTTTCAACCAAAGCATGTTGCTCTTAGAAAAGAGGAAAATACTATTGTTAATTTAAAAACAAATTATTGTCATATTTAACCATAACATGTTTAGAGGCAACCATAATATGGTTGTAGCTTCTTGATGGAGGACTAATTTAACAATTATATGTTTGTCGGTGACAATAATATGGTGAAATTTAAACATAATATGTTTAAAATTTTGTCTAAAAATAGTTTTGTTGGAGGTGACCATATCTAAAGATATTTTTTCTCTACGTGTACCATCAAATGATTTGGAATTAAATTGGCTTTAAGCCATCTCAACAATATTTTTACAAATTTTCAACAGTTTCGGAGATATTATTTTCAAACGTTCATAAATAAAATTATAAAAGCAAACATTTTACACTTTTGCAATTTACCTTGAAAATGTTGATTTTATTTCGAAGTCATAAAAATTTTTATTTATAATAC
This sequence comes from Pollenia amentaria, assembly GCA_943735925.1. Lineage (NCBI taxonomy): Eukaryota > Metazoa > Arthropoda > Insecta > Diptera > Polleniidae > Pollenia > Pollenia amentaria. The sequence goes on along the minus strand of OX031010.1, from coordinate 31,652,239 downwards.
GTATTCAGAAATTTCGTGAAAGTACTTTTATGTGTAAATGCGGTGTTATATAAAAATCGAATTTCGGCGATTTTCGGTGCATAATTACCGACGAAGGTGAAAAAAATCGGACAGCCATGATTTATGCAGATATAAGTATACGGTATGGTATACGCATAGAAGCAAGTGACACTACTAAGTGCAAAACAAATTTCATATAAGCTTGCTTACATATACATATATTAAAACATTATAACTTTCATTAAAGCTGAGAGTTTTAATAAAACATAATGTACAAAAAAGTATTTCTTCATTTTGTAAAAATGATCAAAAAAAGTGGCAAGAATAACAAAAAGTATCACATTTGGGTGCATTATGTAAAAGTAGCAAAAAAGTATCCAAGCAGTGGAAAAAGTGGCAAATAGAGTTTGTTCCCGGGATTTCTCGTCCCGGGAATTCCCGGGATTTTCAGTTGTTTTCAATACCCGCTTTCCCGGGAATTTATTGCGGGATTCCCGGAAAATTTTGAAGAAAATCTTTTTTTAAAACTTTAGTAAATTTATGTCAGACTTGTGTCTTTATTTGTTTTATCCAACTTAATTTCACCACAATATTTAATTTTTCTAGTTTAAGGCTTTTAAACTAATTTTTGAGAATGGGCTTTATATTGGGCCCATGATAAATTAAAGACCTTTCATCACGAAATTTTATTACTTGTCCTAGCAAATTGAAGTGTAAATTTTACAACATTATTATAAAGCTTTGCGGTTAAGGGCGTAGTAAATAGTTTTCCTAGATTGTGTTTCATATGCGGCATTTCAAGTGATTTTGAATCTTATAAAAGTAGAAAGTAAAAATTTGTGTGCCACAAATTTCGCCGCAAATTGATGTTAGTTTTAGTTGTGTTTTTAGGGAGGTAGTTCCACATTTGGTGCATAACTCTTTTCCTACTAAAGCGATTCTGCTGTAAGATCTAGAAACAATTTGACACCCAAATGGCAAAATCGGCTTAGAATTAATAAAGGACTAATAATAAAACTACTTTATGGGACCTTAGATGAATATTAAAGAAATATCACATGGAATGACACTTAGTATACCCTCATATATCACTGCTGATTAAGGGTTATAAAATTGTAAAAAAATATGTTATTAAATTTGGTAAACGGTAAAATTGTTTCAAAACTCCTACTTCGTTCCTAATCACCCTTCCAGAATTTTTATTCGCGTAAGACTAATACTTTCATTCTAATTATGCAAATAAGCTCTGAATTTGACAATGTTTATACGTATATTGATTTCTATTATCCTATTGGCATCAATATAATTTTTTACGTTTTTGTTATATAATAGATACTAGATTTTATTCTTTTAAACGTAATAGCCAATAAGAAATATTAGTTTTATTGGAGAAATAAGTAAATAAATAAATAAAAAATTTTGGGTGGGAATCCCGGGATCCTGGGAATTTGATTTTTATTTCCCGCTTTCCCGGGAATCCAAAAAGTGCGAGAATAAAAAATTTCTAGTGGCAAATTGCTTCTTTAGTAGCACCAACGCACAGTGGCGCCCGTAGAGCAAACGAGGTTGCAAAAATCAAAATTTTCATGAGCGCCGACAAAGTTTTGAATAAACCCATGTTATAGGAAACGATTTTCAACGATTTCAAATATGCCACTCTTAATAATATCACATTTTTAGTTTAGAAGATATAACCGTTCAAAGTTGACCGACTTTCGGTTTTCAAAAAAGCACACAATTTTTAGTCAATTTGTTGCGATTTCAGGTGTAATATCACGAAAAATAGGTAACGAATCGCCTTATTTTTTGTTTGTATTGATTGATGTATTTATTAAATGTATAATGATAAAAAAAAATTAACTGTTTGCTTTGTGTTTCTCCTGGTAAATCACTATTTAAAAAGTTTCCGTTTTTTCACTATTTTTCAACTTTGAAGGAAAATAAAAAAATCTATATTTCTCTATATATATGCCATATTTGCAAAACCTGTTCTTTGATTATTTCTTTACATAATTCAAAAGGTTTTATCTGCCCGTACTTGCCCGTTTGGCTTCTGGAGGTAAAAAAGGTTAAAAAGACATGGTTGCAGAAATTGTATGGCGTCCATCCCATATATGTTTTGACTGACAGTAGTTTGATCTAATAGTTTGAAAAAAAACTACTCATTGAAATTAGCAGGTACGTACCTCACATAAACAATACTTTGGCGTACAAATGGTCAAGAACAATATTGAATTATGGTCCCTATAGGTAGGCACAAATCTTATTTGGACACGTGCATAATATCAAAATCAAAAGAAAATGTCAATTCTACAAAATATGGTGAATATGCTTCGAAAACTGCATCTCTTTTAGCAGAAATGTATCCACAGAAGAAGTTGACCCCGACCGTCCATAAAATATTGGCGCATGGCAAAGATATAATTGAGTACCAGTCTTTGCCAATTGGAGAGCTTTCTGAAGAAGCACAGGAGTCTCTTAACAAATTTTATAAAAAATATAGATTGCAGAACACATTCAAAGCATCAAGGGTAAGGCAAAATGAGGACCTCTTCAACATGTTGGCAGCATCTTCCGATCCACTTATTTCTTCCCTGCGGCATGTGAGGTCACGAATAGATTTACAAAATAATTATAGTTTAGAAATGGTTAGTCTTTTAGATATACCTTCTCTTCCGAATTGTGATGAATATTTTACAGAAAATTGAAAAAATAAATTTAAAAAAATAAATTTAAAAAAAAAATCATTTATTTTTTAATTTGTTGGGTAATAATTTAAAACATAAAACCCTAAAGAAAAAAAATAAAAACAATCTAAAAATGTAAAAATAATTTTTTTTAGTTACCATAAAATTGATTTTTCTACTAATTTTAACTTTGATAACCCATACGTAGGCCCCTACAAAGCGAAGCACCCTTTCCAAACGCTCATTTCATAGGCTGAACAGTTATCTATCATATGCTACTTAAACTGTTCAATTATCTTATTCGGTTCAAAAGATATGATTTTTGCAACGAAAAAACTCAAGTGGCACCACAGTGCAACGGTTACGCTGGTTATGTATTAAATAAAGCTCATATAATTCGAAATTCGAAAAGTAAAATATGTTGAATATTGTAAAGTAACTTATGAAAAAGAAATAATTCCCAGATCCTTTTTTAGAAAAATTTTGTTAATTTTTAATTTACTCTCTCGTTGCAAGTTTATATTAGTAAACTAAACGAACAAACCTAAAGTTTAGTAAATCATAAATTATTAAAAAGAAAATTTAAAATATACCAAAATAGTGGTCACGCTTTTTTGCGGAGATTTTTTTCGCCAAATATTTGCTAAGTATGAGCATACTTTTAGTTATCAGACAAAATTTAAAAATGGAAAGTTTTTCTTAAAGGGTTGGAAAATAGAAAACCCAATGGAAGAATGTAGTAAGTATTAAATTGGGTATAATAAATTGAAACAAAAAGTTAAATTAAATGACAAGATTGAAGAAAATAAAAAAAAGAAAACAAATTTCTTATTAATAAGATTTCTCTATGTAGCACGTCATATTTCCAATTTTTATTTTTGATAAAAACACTGAAATTTATTGTAGAGGGGCAGCTAGTTTCTTAAATTTTAAGGCCCAATGTTGAATGTGAACCACACCTAAACCTCAAGCTTATTTCTGCATTTCATTTGACATTTCTCAAATTCAGACTAACTCAATTTGAACCAAGGAAAGATACACAAGCGAGCAACGCGTTAAAGTTATTCAGGCTTATTATGAAAATAGGCGTTCAAATCAAATTGCACATCGTGCACTTTCGAAGAAAATCATTTTCAGTGATGAGGCACATTTTCACCTCAGTGGATTCGTCAATAAGCAGAATTGCCGCATTTGGGCGAATGATAATACAAGAGTGATTGTCGAAAAACCAATGCACCCAAAAGAGTGACTGTTTGGTGCTGTTTTTGGGCTGGCGTCATCATCGGGACGTATTTTTTCCAAAATGAGGCCGGTCAGGCAGTTACTGTAAATGGTGTTCGCTATCGGGAGATGATAACGAACTTTTTATGGCCCGAATTTGTTAAATGGACGATATGTGGTTTCAACAGGGCGGTACCACTTGCCACACAGCTAACGAAACAATGGCTCTTTTGAGCGACAAATTCAATGGCCGTGTTGTCTCACGTCGTGGCGATGTTAATTGGCCGCCAAGATCATGTGATTTGAAATCGTTGGACTTCTTTCATTGGGGATATTTAAAAGAAAAAGTATACGTCAATAAGCCAAGAACAATTCCAGAGCTAAAGGATGAGAGAGTTCGGCATATTAAAGACATTGAACGACAAATATATCTCAGAGTCATTGAAAATATGGACCATCGGACAGAGGTATGCCACCGAAGCCGTGGCAAGCATTTGGCCGATATTTTGTTTCACACATAATTGTCATAGATCCTTCTGTCGTAAAAAAAAATAATAATTAGTATTTTGGTTATTTTGTTGAACTGTTAATGGTTTTTAATCCAAATTTAGATATTTTTAATTAGGCTTAAGTTCATTGAATTTAATTTTCATTAAATTATTTTTATGAAGACAGGAATTTTACAACATGAAATTAATTAAAATTTTATTGATAATTTTTCATTCTTGACTGCGCTGGGATTTGAACCCAGTCTTTCATGGACAGGTTGCCCAGACTAGTTTCGATTGTAACCACACAATCTCGTCAGTGGGGTTTGCCGTCTTTACTCAGCCTGGGTTCAAATCTCAGCGCAGTCAAGAATGAAAAGTTATCAATAAAATTTTAATTAATTTCATGTTGTAAAATTCCAGTCTTCATAAAAATACTTTGATGAAAATTAAATTCAATGAACTTAATACTACATTTACACCTACACAAAATCTAGTAGATTTTAGTTAAAATCTCAAAGAAATTTTTTGGCGTTTACACCAGTGCTTTTTGACATATTTTCGGATTTCATTTTCATAATAAAAACAGCTAATTGAAAAAGGAAAGAAATTGTACTGTAAACTTTTATTAGCAAAAATGAAAAGCCAAAAACTAATTTTATTATATTAAAAAAACAGAATAGGAATTAAGATTGTTGCGTGAAAAACACCAGCATTTGTTAAATATAAGGTTTTACAAACTGCTGCAAATATACTACCCGCAATAAATGATACCTGGGAAAAGACATTTGATATGGAAAAAGAGCAGCCAAATGGCGAGGAGTTTACTTACGACTATAACCCAAAAGGTGAACAACTAAGAGACAAAATTGCAAATTTTTAAATGTAACAATTTTATTGCAAAACAAATAAAAACTTAAAAAACAATATTAAAAGTATTAAAAGCGCCTCTTCATTCGAATTGCATTGCTTTTACTTTTTGTAGGTACGTTTTCTGTAATTTAAGGTCTTTGTAATGCTACACAGTTTATATTAATATAATTTTCATACCGCTTATTTATTATTGACTTATCCATTTTCACAAATGTTTATTTTTGCTTATTATTAATTTACCGAAAATGTATTTTCCCCGCTCTTTTTATATATTTTTGAAATTTTTCTTTTTTTTTTTTTGTCAAACTGTCAGATTTTTTTTGTTCAGATCGGTATTTTTTACTACATTAGTATGAAATTCATAGTTGTATCGTTGAGTATTGCAAGATATCGTGAGATTTTGCCAAAATCTAGTAAGGAACTAGATTTTGTTTTGTATGGGAAATCTTGTAGAAATAAACAAGATTTCGCTCAAAATCCGTTAAGTTATAGATTTTGTGTAGGTGTAAATGTAGTATAAGCCTAATTAAAAATATCTAAAGTAATAAAAAATATTACGATCTAGGATTTAGTTTTATTTACAATTAATATCGCCGTTTTAGTTGGATCACCATTTATATAAATATTCGTTAATTTTTGAAGACTCTTCCTATTTTTGCTTTACCAAAGCAAAAAAAACTAAATTGCTATTTTAACCTTAAAGTTTATTTTGCATGTTTCTTTAAAAAAAAAAGGAAATTTAACTTCCATATGACACTTGTTTCAACTCTTATGCTTACAAAACATTTTTTTTTTTTGAGTATTAAAAACAATTTCCTGTAAAAAAAAACAGAAAATTGTAAAATACAAAAATCTTGACAAAACATTCTAAAACATTTTATCTAGATTTTAAGTTGGTTTGTAAACTCTTGTTTTTTTACAAAAATTTTATGTTTCATGTTAAAGTAAAATTTCCGTTTCCTTAACGTCATGTTAAAGAGAGTAAACAATAAAATAAAAGTCAAGGCGAAATTAAAAAAAAAAACGAAAACCCAAAAACCAACAAACAAACAAAAACACTTACATACGTATCTAAAAGTTCACAAAAAAAACGAAAGATTTTAATTAAAATGTTATTGCTTCATGTTGCTACAATGTTATCATTTTTATTCTCACTTCCCCTTCCTCTCTCCCTCACTCTTTCTCTACCTATAGACAATTACAGTTTCCCACAGAAGCCAACAAAACAAATTCTAACTTAATTTTCATGCCTTCACTCATGATCATTGTTCACATTTCAAATTACACTCATACACCTTTACATTGATATATACAAAATATATAAAAACTAAAGCATACATATAGGGTAATGTATGGAAGTCTGTACATATTGTTGACATTTAAAAAACCAACAGTTACATCAACTTTTGTAAAGTGCCAAGTTGATTATCAAAATTTTTCATTGTTTTTAATACATTTATTTGTTGTTATTGTTTTTGATTTTACTCATACATGACAAATATACAAACATATGTATGTGTGCAAAGTAAAACATATTAACATTAAGATTTTAATCCTTATCTGATAAATATAAATGTAATCTTAAGTTTGGTTTACATACAAAAATTCTTAAAAGAAAATTTCTCTTGTTTTTTTTATTTTTAACAAAAAATGCTTAATAAATATTGGCTTAGTGTTACTTAAAACCAATACAGGCTAAAAACAAGTTTAGTAACTTTTTCAACAATTTATCTAAGTTTTATACATACGTAAGAGTACATATAAAGTAAACTTCAAATTTTTAAAAAGGTTAGTCAGTATGTACTTGAAACACTTTTAAAAAAATAAATTATATTCGGCTTAATTTTTTTTATTAATCTAGGTTTGACACATATTCAGCATATTTTAAAACATTTTGAAATATAACATAATTCCTCGAATTCCTTCGTAAATGAGATATATTTACATTCAGCTACAATTTTAAGAATCCATCTAGGTTTTAAGCTAATTCAGCACATGTTTAACCATCGCAGAAATTAAATCAATGCATTAAATATTTTTAAAAAATGAAAGATTTTCATTTAGTAACATTTTAAACACTTTAGCTATGTACTGAATATATTCAGCAAACATTAAGTCATTTTCCTATATATAAATTATTACTTTAAAAACTTTTTCAAAGAATTTTTCTTATTTTATTTATATTCAGCTAATTTTTTAAGAATTCATCTAGGTTTTAAGCTTATTCAGCACAGGTTTTGCCATCCCAGAAATTAAATCAATGCAATTAATATTTTTAAAAAATGGAAGTTTTTCATTTAGTAACATTTTAAACACTTCAGCTATGTACTGATTATATTCAGCATACATTAAGTCATTTTCCTATATATAAATTATTACTTATAACACTTTTTCAAAGAATTTTTCTTATCATTCAGCAGCATTTTTTATTAATTCAGCTAAACAATTCTAAGTCCAATTAAAATTTTGACTTATTTTCTTTAAATTCATATAGATTTAACTTCGGAAATAACAATTTCAGCTGCATGTTTACTAATTCAGCAAAGTTTAAAATTAGTTCAGCCGAATTGAGGATATTCTTAATTTAAAAAAAAAAATAATAAAAATAAATAAATAAAAATAAATAAATAAATAAATAAAAATAAATAAATAAAAATAAATAAATAAAAATAAATAAATAAAAATAAATAAATAAAACTAAAGAAATAAATAAAAATAAATAAATTATAATAAATAAATAAATAAATAAAAATAAATAAATAAAAATAAATAAATAAAAATAAATAAATAAAAATAAATAAATAAAAATAAATAAATAATAATAAATAAATAAAAATAAATAAATAAAAATAAATAAATAAAAATAAATAAATAAAAATAAATAAATAAATAAAAATAAATAAATAAAAATAAATAAATAAAAATAAATAAATAATAATAAATAAATAAAAATAAATAAATAAATAAATAAAAATAAATAAATTATAATAAATAAATAAAAATAAATAAATAACAATCTAAAACCAAATATTTTTCTACTCGTTCTAGAATTTACGTAATTCAGCTTAAGAATTTTTTTGTCCAAAAATTAACTAAATTGTTCAAAAAAATGGAGCTTCCGACGAAGCAGGTTTGTAAGGGAGCAACGTAAAAGTTTTGTTCACCATATCGCTTACGGAAGACATGAATTTATATGGCGAGTTCCCACTTTGAAGCAACAAATTTTTGATACAGAAAGCGCTCTATTCAGCGCATATAAAAATTAGTGAATGTAACGATCAGCTTTGCACACTGAATTTTTTGTTACCGTTATTCTTTTCTATGGCCCCTTACAAACCTGCTTCGTAGTAAGGGAATGTTGTGGTTCTTCAAATTTTATATATTTCTTTATTTTATTTATTAAGCATTCGTATGTAATTACACATATTGTATGTAAGTTTTACTTGCATGTGTAGCCAATGTGTAATTGGTTTCATTTGTAATATGAGTATAATTTTACTTTGAGTTCTATTTTTTCATTGATTTTTGACAGTCAATATTTTGTAATTTTGTTCAGTCTCCATCACAGTTTTTTTTTTCACTTTTTAGCACAAACATAAAAGAGATGTGTTACGTGGGGTATCCACAAGCAAAAAATATTGAAATATTTATGTGCTTAACGGTCAAATTTCATGGTCATGTGTAGACCGCACAAACATTTATGTGCCGATGTTAGTGCTTGTGTTCGGGAATAAATTCGTTTCCATTCATTTCGTACTTCATCCACCATGCAAGCAAGGAATATCAATAATTCATTCTATTAAAGCAACTTTTTGGTTTTGTATGTGTATTTTTGCTTCAAATTTGGTTTAAAGGACACAGTAATGTGTAATTTCCGAATTCCTCATTGGCAACACTGGTTAAAAAAGCACAACAAGCAGAACATAGTATACAACTAGTATGCCAACTGAAGAGAGCGTTCTCAACTTTTTAGTTGTGTGAATTCAACACACATAAAAACAACAAAAACAAAGGTTAGGTTAGAATGGCCGGTCACAAAGACCCCGCATAGACCAAATAGGTCCCTAGCGTTACCACGTTGTACGATAACCCGCAGAAGAAAGTTAGAAATAAGAAAGGTCATTCGGATGTGATGGTACTCATAGTACCCCACACTCTCTTGGCGAACGCCAGGAGTCTCATTAACCCAATTGCAGAGATCCATTTTCGATTGCTGTATGTTTTGTTATTGTTTTTCAAATAAATTTCTTTTTAAACATAGTGTGATTAATCAGTTATTAATCGTCAAAAGTACTCGAGGAAGACTGAGTTAGGTGATTTTTAATAAAGCACTTTTCCAAAGGCTAGCAGGGACAGACTTAGGTTTTTGACAAGCGAGTTTCATATCTACTTATGTAATCTATGCCCCCGGGCTAGTAAAATTTATTCACCTCAACAGTGTCAAAATTTTACTTTCTTGACTGCTTTGCTACTGTTTCACACACACTCTAATTAAGAAAAAAATCACAATTTTAAATTTTTACAAATTTTAGTAATCAGTATGAACATTAAGCAACTTTGTAATATTAAATGAATTATAAAACTTTTGTTTGTAACCTCTTTTAATGACGTTTTTCTTTTGACTTTCAAAAATCCCGAATCCCGATTCTTTGAAATCCCGAATCCCAGGGCTTGCGAAAACCAATCCCGATTGGATTCCCTAGTTTGGATTCAACTACCCTAACGGATGATTTATATTTATTTCAGTAATTGAATATTAAGTATACGTCGTTAGTATCATCTCTTAAGAAATTAATGATTTTCATTGCCAAAAAAAGGTAATATAGAAATTCTTGAGATTGTTTAAATGAAATTTCTAATAAATACAAAACTATTAACTGTAGTAAAGTGCCTAAATAAGTTTGTATATTAGTTTACGTCAATGGTTTTTAATGTTGGCTTAAGTGAAAAAACAAACTTAATAAAAAGATTATATGTAGTTTCAAATTTAACTAAAAAAAAAAATATATATATATATAAACTGATATAAAATTCCTATATCCATTTACGCACTATCGATGACATCATTTTCAAGGATATTGTTTTTCTTATTTTTGAAAAATGTTTGACTACACTTAAACTAAAATTACGTGTACACAGTCATCTTTGCTCTGGCACAGTTTCATTCATAAAATTCCATTGTATATAGTATTATTATGATTTCCGTTTTAAATGCCTTTAGTTTCTCAAAGAAACACAAAAAAATAAGATAAACAAAATCGTATAAAACTACCCACTTTAAAATGTATAATTTACTTTTTTTTAATTTTAAGCAAATAAATTTCAAACAAAACAAAAAAAAGAAAAAATCTTAAACATTTCAGCAATAACGTCATAATTTCTTTGACTGAAACCAAAACGTCGACGAATATCTCCCATAGTATAATCACAAATTCATAAGCTTCGTCATCATTTTTTAAAAATAAGACAGACAAAAACTTTGTACAATTCATTCACTGAAACTTTACTAAACAACCTCTTTGACTACTACCACCAAAAGGAAATTTGTTTTCATCCTACCGCAATTATTTGTTGGCTAGATAAACAAACAAGCATATGCATGATTAAATGCCAGAGATACCAGCCAAATCTGCTAAGTCTCAAATGAATATCAATACGTGGATTTTAATGGATATTATGTCACTTTTCTGTTTTCTTGCTTTTACCCAATATCAACATTATAAATATTCATTATCAAATATTAAGGGTCAAGCCATTAAGAACTTTATAATACAAGGATTGTGCTTTTATAAAAACAAAAAATATTAATAAACAATTTTATATGAAAAAGTTGCTTTAAAAATAACTTGAAATCAGCCACTAAAAATAGTAAATTTTTACAGAAAGTGACTTTCACATTACCTTAATCATATTAATTTTACTTTTAAAAAGGGGTTTTTACATAAAACATCTAATTCAGCTAATTCTTTCTAAATTCAGCTAAGCTTTTTTAGCAAAAAACTCTGACTTTGTTCACTTCAGCTTATATTTTATGTCTTTTACATAAAACATTTGATTCAGCTAATTCTTTTATAATTCAGCTAAACTTTTTAAGCACAAAAACTCTGACTTTGTTCAATTCAGCTTATGTTTTATGTCTTTTACATAAAACATTTAATTCAGCTAATTCTTTTATAATTCAGCTAAACTTTTTAAGCAAAAAAACTCTGACTTTGTTCGATTCAGCTTAACCAAAAAGTAGTGAAGAGGTAACAACAACTAAAAATATTGAAATTTTTAAATTTTATTAAAAACTTTTTTAATTCAGCTACTAAAAAACCAAACCAAATTAAACAAAAATAATGTCACATTACCCAAACATATTCCCTCTCTACTCAAGAAGAGTTTTTTGCGTAAAATATCTTATTCAGCTAATTATTTCATAATTCAGCTAAATTATTTAACTAACTTTAAACAATTCTAATTGCTGTTCTCAAAAAAATAACAGATTTTGTTTAATTCAGCTAACCTTAAGTTATTATAGAATTTTGAAAAACTAATTATATAAATTTTGGAAATTTTATTAAAAACTATTATAATTCAGCTACTACAAAAAGATTTTTTTACCAAACTGCATGTCAAATTACCTTAAACGAATTCATTCTTTACTCAAAAAGAGTTACATATGTAAACCATATATATAAGCTAATATTTTTATAACTTAGCTAGATTATTCATCAAATCTTAAGCAGCTTTAATTGATGTTCTCAAAAAACACAGATTCTGTTCGATTCAGCTTAACCTAAAATCAGTGAGGAGGTCACTTTAACTAAATATATTAAAATTTTTAAAATTTTTTTAAAACTATTATAATTCAGCTACTACAAAAAGTTTTTTCTACAGATTCTGTTCGATTCAGCTTAACCTAAAATCAGTGAGGAGGTCACTTCAACTAAATATATTAAAATTTTAAATTTTTTTTAAAAACTGTTATAATTCAGGTTCTAAAAAAGTGTTTTTAACTAGAATTTATGTCAAATTGCTTTAAACGTATTGCCTTTCTACTCAAGAAGAGTTTTTTGCGTAAAATAGCTTATTCAGCTAATTATTACATTATTCAGCTAGCTTATTAAACTAACTTTAAATAATTCTAATGGATATTCTCCAAAAATTCATACACTTTGTTTAATTCAGCTGAACCTTTAATCATTATTGAAGTTACAAAACTTAATATATTTAAATTTAGAAATTTTATTAATAACCATTATAATTCAGCTCCAAAAAATTAAATAAAATTTGACAAAAATTAATGTCAAATTATCAAAACGAATTTCATCTTTTCTCAAGAGGAGTCTTTTACGTAAAACATCTAATTCTGCTAATTATTTCATTCACTTTAAAAAAAATATAATTGATGTTCTAAAAAAAAATACCAGGGACCGTAATTTGTTTTGTGCTGAGCCTTTACGTCATAAATTTTCCAAGTTTTTTAAAGTTGATTTTGAAAAAAACCAAGAAAAACTAAACAAAAAATTTATTCACTTATTAAATCATAACCTTCATTATTCGAAACCCTGTATAAAAGTATTCCAGGACTTTGTATATTTTACAGAGATTGTTCCACTGCTTTGAGGACACAGCCATATTATGGCTGCATCTGGTCATGTTATAGTTAATAATAAAATTATAATCATAACAGGAAAAGTCTGATTGTTTTTCAACCATAATATGCTGGTCTTAGAAAGAGTAACGATGTTATTGTTACTAAGCAATCATATAATTATTTGTGTTATTTGGTAGTGTATAAAGTCATTCCTAAAAAAAATTTAAGGAATAAAGCTATTACAAAAAGCTTTATAAAATACATAACTGAAATGTAACTCATAGAATAAATTCGAAAAAATAAAAACTGTTGAATATATTAATGTTATTTATAACCATAAGGTGGCCGGAGGCGAAGTGAGATAGCAGTGGCTTTAATGCACTCATATTAAAATGCATCTTCATCTTGATGATGCTCAAATATCAGAATTGTGACATCAATATTATTACAAATGGCTTCAATAAGACAACAAGGGACATCAGGGACCGTAACAGTTATTCCTTTTTTCATAAAAGTCAAATGATAACAGTTATTTTTTGATTTTTATTATTTTGAACAAAAATAACAGTTATTTTTTGATTTTTTTTTTTTTTGAACAAAAATAACAGTTATTGTTTAATTTTTATTTTTTCGATCAAAAATAACAGTTATTTTATGATTTTTATTTTTTTGAACAATAATAACAGTTATTTTTTGATTTTTAGATCAAAACTAACAGTTATTTTTTGATTTTTATTTTTTCGAGCAAAAATAAAAATTATTCTTTAAAGAAATATACGTGCTATAATTATTTAGTTGACTTTAAATATTTTTTTTAATGGGCATAAGATATCCCAATGATGATCACACCTTTAAATAACAACTCAAAAATTATAACACGTACATTTCTTTAAAGAATAATTTTAATTTTTGCTCGAAAAAATAAAAATCAAAAAATAATTGTTATTTTTGTTCAAAAAAATAAAAATCATAAAATAACTGTTATTTTTGATCGAAAAAATAAAAATCAGAAAATAACTGTTATTTTTGTTAAAAAAATAAAAATCAAACAATAACTGTTATTTTTGTTCAAAAAAATAAAAATCAAAAAATAACTGTTATTTTTGTTCAAAATAATAAAAATCAAAACTTTAAAAATCTTAATATTTTATCAAAGAAAAGTTCATAAGGATCATTATGTTATACTTGAATCAGTTTGCCAGCATTTACTTCTATATGCTTTTTTTGTTTAAAAATTTCAAAATAACTGTTATTTTCGGTCCCTGAAAAATACCTAATTTGTTCGACTCAACTGAACCAAAAATCGTTATAGAAATTACTTAAAAAAAACTACATATATTTAAATTTTGAAATTGAGCTGCCGGAAAAAGATTTTTTTAAAGAAAACGTAATGTCCAATTACCTTAAACGTATTGATTTTCTACCCAAAAAAAAATTTATTTACGTAAAACATCTAATTCAGCTAACTTCAAATAGTTTTTTGAAAAAAAAAAGCAGAAGTCGTTATGCAAGCTGCAAAAAAAAATTCAATTCAGCTACTAAAAATAAGGTTTATTTAATAAAAGTTACTATTGAATTGTACATTAAAATTCTACACTTGTAATTTAATCCAAATTTTGATATTTTAAAAAGGCTTAAGTTCATTGAATTTAATTTTCACTAAATTATTTTTATGAAGAAAGGAATTTTACAACATGAAATGAATTAAAATTTATTGATAATTTTTCATTCTTGACTGAGCTGGGAATTGAAACCAGGTTTTCACGGACAGGTTGCCCAGACTAGTTTCGATTGTTACCACACAATCTCTTCAGTGGGGTTTTTTAATTTAAATAATATTTCCATAAGCAACAAATGCAAGTCAGCTATAAACTTCTTAGTTCAGCTGTCTTTAAAACGTATTCAGCCAACTTAAAACCATTGAAATTATTATTATCGAGAGTATGCACACATTTTTTTTAATTCAGATAAAATTAAAACCTCGTATTAGAAAAACAAAAAAAAAACTATAAAATAATTAAAACTGTTTCTAAATTTATTAAACGTTATTTGTACTTACCTACAGAATTTTCAAAAATGACTGCTAAGTATCCGTATAATTCTTCAAAAAAAAAACCCCCTAAAGAAGGCACACAAGGGAGGGACATTTTGGATAGCATAAATTTAATATTTTTATATAAAAAAGAAAAGAGACCTCAAACTTAAAAAGAAATTTCTTAATTTTCTTTATTGAAATAGTTTTATGCATTAAAATTTCAGTCCAGCAAAAGTTTTTACAATTCAGCTGCCTTCAGAACAAATTCAGCTAAGTTTTTAGCTATTGTTATAATTATACTAAAACCCAACTTAGTTCCTTACATATTACTGTTCCTCTACAGCTTGGAACTATGCAATTCAGCTTGGCTGAATATCTCATTTTAACAAATATTAAAATCTTTGCTATACAGCAAAGCTTAAATTAATTCAGCAAACTCTAAACCGTCTATAAATTAATAGATAAGTTTTAAAATTGTTACTAAATCGAAGGATTTGCTTAATTTAGGGCAAATTGAAGCAAAACAAAAACAACAATAAAAAAATTTCTAACTAAAAGTACTTCAAGGTTATTTCAGCATAACAAAATATTGTTTAATTTTATGTTTTCAGATTTAAAATAATTTAATGAACCATAATGTAAAATGCAGCATTGTTTTTCAAAAATCTGTTAAAAAAAAAAAATTATGTTCAGCTAACTTTAAAATAACCTTAAAAACTATAAATTTTCCTACTGCTCTTATATAATATATTTGTTTTACAAAACAAAAAAATATTTAAGATTTAGTTTTCATAATAACACTAACTTGGCTGAATATATAAAGCAATCAAAATTTTTAATACTTGATTCTTTGTAACATTTAAAAAATGTATAAAATAAGATTCAGCTATGTTTTTAACTAATTTAAATAAGTATTTTAATCAATTCAGCCAACTTTCACATAAGCCAGAAAGTAGATATTTATTAATTTTTTTAAAAGCAAGATATGGGAATAAAAAAATATTTAAAACATTTAAACTCTAACAGTAAATGCTTTAAAAAAAAATCCACTATACTCTTATCAATTCAGGCAACAATTTAAGTATTCAGCTTAGCTGAAAATAAACCAGAACGTTAGTATCTATTGCGTTAATTCTATTGCTGTTAATGATTTGTAATTCAGCTGGAGAAAAATTTTATGACAGAAATATTTTGGTTAATTAAATAAAAAATATTATTCATTATAAAAAATATATTAATAAAACCCACTGGAATATAGAACTGCTGATATATTTTCAATACAAATTCATAATTAAGATTCTGTCTGCTTAGAAATCCCTTTATTTTTTCTACACAGAAAAAATTACGAGTTGTTTTTTATCAATTATAAAAATTGTTCAAAAAGTTTTGCAATTTAATTTATGCGATAATTGAATCAATTACTCTTTTTAGTTTTCAGAAAAAAGTTTTTTGTCAATTAAAAAATGATTAGTATTGTGGTTATTTTATTGAACTGTTAATGGTTTTTAATCCAAATTTCGATATTACTAATTATTGTTAACAGCTAAGGCACGAGCTATGTTTACATTTGTCCTTCAAGTTGTGCTGAAAAAGGACAACAAGAAAAAAGAAAGACAAAAACATGAAAAACAGAAAATGTACTTTGGATTTCAAGAAGAATTCTTGACAGAAAGTACGAAAAAAACAGAAGTTAGGAAGACCATGTAAATCAATTAAAATAGATAATCATTCATTCAAAAGCAAATTTCGATCTACCAAAGTGAAATACAATTTGGTTTAAAGGTTGATGTTTGACTATTGACGTCATCCGGCTGCAATAGCCGAGTGAGTAAAACGGCAAACCCTACCGACGAGATTGTGTGGTTACAATCGAAACTAGTCTGGGCAACCAGTCCGTGAAACCCTGGGTTCAATTCTCAGCTCAAACAAGAATGAAAAATTATCAATAAAATTTTAATTAATTTCATGTTGTACAATTTCTGTCTTCATAAAAATAATTTAATGAAAATTAAATTCAATGAACTTAAGCATAATTAAAAATATCTAAATTTGGATTAAAAAATGGTTTTAAAAGTATTTAAATTTAATTAATGTGATTATTAAATCAATTATTTTTTAAGTTGAAAGAAAGTTAAAAATATAATTTTTATTTAATTAACATTTTGGTTGTTTTGAAATAAATTTTTCATTGAAATATTAATTAAATATCAAAAAATATTACTTGATTTTTTTCGTTTAAAATAAAATAATTTAAACTTGTTGAACTGTTGTTGGGAATTGTCAATATTTAATTAAATAAATTAACACATTGTTTGAAATGGCAAAGTTTTTTGCTAATTTTTTTAATTAAAATTTAAAATATCGTTTATTGAAAAAAAATTTTCAAAATGCTTAAATTTTTAGAAATCAAAATAATCATTTTGGTAATAGGTGCAAAATCAACAACTTGTTTGCTTGATATTATGAATTCGTTATAAATTTAGTGATTAGAGAAAATTTTTAATTTGTTCTGTGCTGAAAGAAAATTAAAAATATAATTTTGATTTAATTAACATTTTAGTTGTTTTGAAATAAGTTTTTAATTAAACTATTAATTAAATATCAAAAAATATTAATTGATTTTTTGGGTTAAAATAAAATAACTTCAACTTGTAGAATTGTTGTTGGGAATTGTCAAAACCCGAGCTATATTTAATTAAATCAATTAACACATTGTTTGAAATGGCAAAGTTTTTTGATCACTGTTTGACCTCAAGAAATACGTTTAACATCAATGGTTATATACTATATGATACCAAGGACCCTCGAGATAGAGCTTGTGGTGGTTCTGCCATTTTGATAAAAAATCGAGTCAAACACTACCTAATGTGTGATCATCGTGAGGATTATCTCCAAGCAACGAACATTTGTGTTGAAGAGCTGAATCGTAGCATTGTAATCTCATCTTTATACTCTCCACCTAGATTTTTAATATCAGAAGGCCAATGTTGTGAATATTATAAATCACTAGGACCCTGTTTCCTGGCCGCTGGCGATTATAACGCTAAACATACCTTCTGGGGGTCACGACTAATAACACCAAAGGGTCGTGTTTTGTTTAATACAATCTCTAAAATGAATTTAAATGTTGTCGCGAGCGGCCAACCAACATATTGGCCTGCTGACCCGCAAAAAATTCCAGATGTCATCGATTTTGGCGTGGTTAAAAACATCCCCACAGAAACGATTCACGTTGAAGCTTCCCTAGAATTATCTTCCGACCACACACCTACAATTGTTACTATAATGAACCCCAATAGAATTGTATCTCCGACTGGTTACCTAGCGACGTCAGCCACACAAATAAATTGGTTAAAATATAAAAAATATCTCAGTGCCCATTGCACAGAAAATATTCCGCTCAGTACACCGGAGTATGTAGATCGCTCTATTGATAATTTTGACAGTTTTCTGAAACTAGCTGTTCAACATTCCAATATTGCCCCCAAAAAAACAAAAACTATTAAAATATATTCCACAGATGTCGAGCGTCTCTTGTCTGAAAAAAGATCTCCTCAACTTAAGAACTTGCTAAAAGAGTGTACAAAAAGATTAAGAAAGTTATTGCAGACTCAGAAAACGGCTTCTCTGGAAAAATATCTTAAGGAACTTGATGCAACTCCACAATCGGACTACTCATTATGGCGTGCAGCTAGAAACCTCAAAAGGCCAGTTGTCTCTAAACCACCATTAAGAAACTTGAATGGAAGTTGGGCAAGAAATGATGTTGAAAAAAGAAATCTGTTTGTAAGTCACTTGAAAAACGTATTTACACCTAATATATCTCACAATATTGCGGTCGATTTACCACCTGTTGCTGCTAGAGCAGCTATTCCCCTAAGATTTGAGATGAGAGAAATCGAAAAGGTTATATGTGACTTAAACACTAAGAAGGCACCTGGCATTGATAAGATCAGCAATAAAATGCTATTAGAGCTACCTCGCGTAGCAAAGAAAATTATTCTTTTTATTTTTAATGCTATTTTACGCCTTGAATACTTTCCTCAAAAATGAAAGGTTTCCTTAGTTACCATGATACCAAAGCCAGGTAAAGATCATAAGAAAGTTGAGTCTTATAGGCCTATTAGCTTATTATCAAATATGTCAAAGCTATTTGAGAAATTATTAGTTTCAAAATTAACACCGATTTTAAGTGAAAATAGATGTATTCCAAACCATCAATTCGGATTTAGAAGAAAACACAGCACAATTGAACAAACTCATCGAATAGTAAATGTCATAAGAAAAACATTTGAAGAAAAAAAATATTGCTCAGCACTCTTCATCGATGTTTCGCAAGCTTTTGACAAAGTCTGGCATGAAGGCTTATTACACAAATTGAAGCAAAATTTACCAGCAAACACACACAAACTGTTAGAAAGCTACTTAGTCGGTCGTCAATTTATTATTAAAGAAGGAAATTTCTTAAGTTCACCTCAGCCGATTGGCGCTGGAGTCCCACAGGGCAGCATCCTGGGCCCTCTATTATACTTAATTTATACTTCGGACATGCCAACAAACAACTACACCCAAACTTCAACATTTGCAGACGACACAGCTTTTCTAAGCGTCCACGAAAACCGTTATGAAGCATCTCGTTACCTACAGCATCATATATTTCAACTAGAAATATGGCTAAGACAATGGAGGATAATGGTCAATGAGCAAAAATGCGTACATATAACATTCACCCTGCGCCGGGAATCTTGCCCCCCTATTACAATCAATAATCAAATTATTCCTCAACATTCGCATGTAAAATATCTCGATATACATCTGGATCGGCGATTAACGTGGAAATGCCATATAGAGGCAAAATTAACTCAAATGAAACTAAAAGCCATCCAAATTCATTGGCTTATTGGAAGAAATTCTGTTCTTAGACTCGATTGCAAGCTTCTACTTTACAACTCTATCTTAAAGCCTATCTGGTGCTACGGTATTCAACTATGGGGCACTGCCTCGGCCTCTAATATCGAAAAAATTCAAAGGCGCCAAAATAAACTTCTTCGTATAATCACAGCCGCCCCCTGGTATGTTAAAAACTCAAACATTCATAAGGATCTCAACGTGCCATTAGTAAAAACTATGATTACAAAATATGCAGTAAAATATTTAAAAAGACTTGAACAACACCCAAATCCTTTAGCTCGAAATATTTTAAATCATGGCGGCCACACTCGCTTAAGGAGAAGAGACACTGCAGCACTTACCCAACTAGATGAGAGATAAACACCTATATAAGTGAACAGAACCCGTGATGAAGAAAATTTTTGTCTGGCACTGGCAGGACATAAATAAAGTATTAGGTTAAGATTTGATAAATTATTGTTAGTTCATATTAAATATATGAAGATTCAATAAATAAATAACGAAAAAAAAAAAAAAAAAAAAAAAAAAAAAACTGTTTTAATTAAAATTGAAAATATCATTTATTGAAAAAAGTTCACAATTTTAAATTTTTACAATTTTTAGTAATCAATTTTGTTAAAAGGTGCAAAATCAACAACTTGTTTGCTTGATTCTATGAATTTGGTATGCATTTGGTGACTAGAGAAAATTGTTAATTTTTTCTGTGTAAATCAAGCCCTTAAAACCTAAAAGAATTTTATTTGTGTATTTATCTGTTTGCTTATAAATGTCAAATAAGCATATCCCCACATCTTGCCTAAACATTGTAGTTTGTATGTTTTTTTTTTTTTAGTTTACTCTCCCTACAAGTGTGCGTAAACATTTATCTGATTGTACAAATACAATGTATGAGTATATGTGTTAAAATCTTTGTATATGAGCAATTGTTAAGCCTCTCTTACTACCGAATATCCTGCAATCACATTCTAAACATCATACAACAAACGCCCACTTGGTGTTGGTGTCAGTTTTATCGAAATAAAATGAAAAGAATATAATACAAGATTTTCTTAGTTGTTGCCGTTGTATTTTTAGCAGACAAATTGGTATTTCCCTCGCTTTATCCTTTGATGTCCTTTTAACCAACTGAAAGAGGATTGAGGGTGTTAGTAGTAAGTTGTAAAATAATTCGTAAATGAATTTTAGTGTAGGAGACATGTGATCTCTTTGATTTTTATGCATCGCAAAGGAAAAAATAGTAAAGTGTTTGTTTGGTGCTGAACAAAATCGTAGTAGATACTATTTTGTTTATTGATTATGTGGGCGATTAAATGTTTTCCATTGCCAAAAAAAAAAAATAAAAAAAAATGGAAAACAAAAATGTAAAGAAAGAGATTGCCATTATAAAAAAAAGTTATGGCTAATAAAAAAAAAACATTCGCTGAATAGCTTTAAGCTTAGCTGAATGTAAAAAGTATAAAATACTATATTAGAATTGTGGTTTTTTTATTGAACTGTTAATGGTTTTTAATCCAAATTTACATATTTTTAATTAGGCTTAAGTTCATTGAATTTAATTTTTATTAAATTATTTTTATGAAGACAGGAATTTTTACAACATGAAATTAATTAAAATTTTATTGATAATTTTTCATTCTTCACTGCACTGAGATTTGAACCCAGGCTCTCACGGCCAGGTTGCCCATACTTGTTTCGATTGTAACCACACAATCTCGTCAGTGGGGTTACCAAACCCCAACCTGTTCGTAAAAGCCTGGGTTCAAATCTCAGCGCAGTCAAGAATGAAAAATTATCAATAAAATTTTATTTAATTTCATGTTGTAAAAATTCCTGTCTACATAAAAATAATTTAATGAAAATTAAATTCAATGAACTTAAGCCTAATTAATAATATCTAAATTTGGATTAAAAAGTATAAAATACTTTAAAATAAAAAAAGTATAAAATACTTTTTAAATTCCGCTAGGCTTAAAGCTATTCAGCGAATGTTTTTTTTTTAATTTGCCATAACAACTAAAGTATAAAATTCTTTTCATATGCTCACGAGCAATAACAGCTTAAGTCGAGTTAAGCAAAATTTGCCTTATTTCTGTTTAATCCTCCTAATTTAACTGATATTTGATTAAAAATTCAATTATAAATCAGAATGTTCTAAAATTACTAACAAAGAGCCTGTAACTGGAAGCTTTTTCAAAATTTCCTGATTTTGGACAAAGGTTTTTCAGTTAAAAAATGCTCTGCTAAGCACTTGCCTTAATCGAATTAGGTTGTAATTGCTTGTTGGCTCAGATATACAACAATAATTATTGCTTAATAATAAAATTCAAAAAAAAAGCTACTTTTTTTTGCTAGTCTAAAAACTTTGCTAGGCTTAAAAATAATTGTCATATTAAAATAAAGTTATGGCAAATCACAAAAAAAAACCATCTGCTGACTAGCGTTATACCTAACTGAATAGGCAAAGTAGTTCATTCCTCTAAACTTATCCTCAATGAAAAACAAATTCAGCTAGTTGTTATGCTAATTCAGCTAAGGCAATAACATATTTAGCTGGCTCCAAAAAAAAATCCATTTGAATTCTTAATAAGTCAAAGACCTCCGAAGAGATCGTGTAGTTACAATCGAAACTAGTCAGGGCAACCTGTCCGTGAAAGCCTGGGTTCAATTCTCAGCTCAGTCAAGAATGAATAATTATCAATAAATTTTAATTAATTTCATGTTGTAAAATTCCTTTCTTCATAAAAATAATTTAATGAAAATTAAATTCAATGAACTTAAGCCTAATTAATAATATCTAAATTTGGATTAAAAAGTATAAAATACTTTAAAATAAAAAAAGTATAAAATACTTTTTAAATTCCGCTAGGCTTAAAGCTATTCAGCGAATGTTTTTTTTTTTAATTTGCCATAACAACTAAAGTATAAAATTCTTTTCATATGCTCACGAGCAATAACAGCTTAAGTCGAGTTAAGCAAAATTTGCCTTATTTCTGTTTAATCCTCCTAATTTAACTGATATTTGATTAAAAATTCAATTATAAATCAGAATGTTCTAAAATTACTAACAAAGAGCCTGTAACTGGAAGCTTTTTCAAAATTTTCTGATTTTGGACAAAGGTTTTTCAGTTAAAAAATGCTCTGCTAAGCACTTGCCTTAATCGAATTAGGTTGTAATTGCTTGTTGGCTCAGATATACAACAATAATTATTGCTTAATAATAAAATTCAAAAAAAAAGCTACTTTTTTTTGCTAGTCTAAAAACTTTGCTAGGCTTAAAAATAATTGTCATATTAAAATAAAGTTATGGCAAATCACAAAAAAAAACCATCTGCTGACTAGCGTTATACCTAACTGAATAGGCAAAGTAGTTCATTCCTTTAAACTTATCCTCAATGAAAAACAAATTCAGCTAGTTGTTATGCTAATTCAGCTAAGGCAATAACATATTTAGCTGGTTCCAAAAAAAAATCCATTTGAATTCTTAATAAGTCAAAGACCTCCAAAGAGATCGTGTAGTTACAATCGAAACTAGTCAGGGCAACCTGTCCGTGAAAGCCTGGGTTCAATTCTCAGCTCAGTCAAGAATGAAAAATTATCAATAAATTGTAATTAATTTCATGTTGTAAAATTCCTTTCTTCATAAAAATAATTTAATGAAAATTAAATTCCATGAACTTAAGCCTTATTAAAATATCGAAATTTGAATTAAAAACCATTAACAGTTCAATAAAATAACCACAATACTAATTATTTTCAAAGACAAATATTTTACACTTTATAGAAAAAACCGTAGATGAACTCTTTTCAATTTAAAAATCAGAAGAAAAACAAAACATGTAACAGCTGTCCCTCGCGTCCATTAAATAAATATTAAATAAATTTTCAGCACAACATTTGTCCTTCAAGTTGTGCTGAAAAAGGTCAACAAGAAAAAAGAAAGACAAAAAAAAAAAAATGAAAAACAAAAAAATGTACTCTGGATTTCAAGAAGAATTCTTGACAAAAGGTACGAAAAACAGAAGTTAGGAAGAACCTGTAAATTAATTAAAATAGATAATCATTCACTCAAAAGCAAATTTCGATCTACCAAAGTGAAATACCATTTGGTTTAAGGATTCAATAGTGGTGTGAGTAATACGGCAAACCCCACTGACGAGATTGTGTGGTTACAATCGAAACTAGTATGGGCAACCTGTCCGTGAAAGCCTAGGTTCGAATCTCAGCGCAGTCAAGAATGAAAAATTATCAATAAAATTTTAATTCATTTCATGTTGTAAAAATTCCTGTCTTCATAAAAATAATTTAATGAAAATTAAATACAATGAACTTAAGCCTAATTAAAAATATCTAAATTTGGATTAAAAAAAATATTAGATAAAGCTACGGACCAACTCTAAAAAATTTTCTGAAATTATTGACGGCTAAGAAATATTTCCTTAACTTAATTTTTTGCCAAGCGAGCATTTTAGTTAAGTATTTTTTGCTACAAATGAGCCGTCGATGGGCAATACATTCAATTATATACAAACTTTTCAAGTATTTTTCGGCAGTGGACTCTATATGAGACGTATGGCCCATTGCCGATCAAAGCTCATACAATTTAGAAATATTATTTCCGGTGATGATGATAGAGGAAGCCATAATCGGACGAACTGTTTGAGCTGTGGCTCCATCTTGTTGGAAGCACAATTCTATATTATTTGTCTAACCGGGCCTTAGGCAACGTTATTATCGCCAAAAAGAAAAAGAGCCATAGTTGGACGAGCGGTATGAGCTCTTTGGAATTGTGCTCCTGTTAGAAGCACAATTCTGTATTGTTTGTCTAATCGGCCTTAAAAAAATGTTCAATTACTGCCCGGTATTGAATGTCATTTACATTAACCGCAACTTATTCATCGTTTTTTTTTTAACCCTTATGTGATTGACAAAAAAACTACTTGTTTTGTACGACAAGGTACCCGGGTACCTTCATACAAATCTTATGAAAAATAAACTATTTTGCAATTTTGG
Organism: Pollenia amentaria; assembly: GCA_943735925.1. Lineage (NCBI taxonomy): Eukaryota > Metazoa > Arthropoda > Insecta > Diptera > Polleniidae > Pollenia > Pollenia amentaria. The sequence continues at coordinate 31,627,432 of OX031010.1, read as the reverse complement.
ATCATGCTCAATGCTAATTTACGCTAAAGTTACAATCCCGGTGAGGGTATAACTGTAGATGAGCAGTTATACGGATATCGTGGACGTACTCGTTTTACACAATATATGCAGGCAAAGCCTGAAAAGTATGGGATAAAAATATTTGCGGCTCGTGATGCTTTGAACTCCTTCCCCTTACATGGCCAATTGTGTACTGGTAAACAGAAAGTGTGCGCCAGATATACGTGGGAGAGAGGACTGTCTTAGATCTTGTTAGTCCATATAAGAAATCAGGAAGGAATGTCATAACCGATAATTTGTTTACATCTCTTGAACTGGAAAAGGCATTAAGTTCGTGAGTCTCACACTCGTTGGAACAATGAGAAAAAATAAGCGTTGCATACCAGCTAATATGCAGGCACATAAAGACAGGTAAGTTTATTATTACATATTCATTTGGCAAAGTCTTACTTGATAGAACTTATTCACGTTTATAATTATAGTTTAGACAATTATTTTCTACAAATTTTGTATTTCGCAAAGAGGCGTCGTGGTGCTCTTACGTGCCAAAACAAAAAAAAAAGGAAAGCTGCAATAATGTTATCAACCATGCATTTTACCCCGTCAGTCGAAAGCACTTTGACTGCTAAGCCCGAGAATCCTAAGGTGATGGCAAAAGCACACACACGAATAGCAATAAATATTATACTTGGAAAAGATTTTGATACTTCTGAACATCCAGATACCTCAAATGTGCAAAGAGATAAAAGTGACCGTATCGCAGTAGCAGGAAGTTGCAAAATCTGTTCGAAACTTTGTCTGAAGCAAAGGAAAACTCGCAAAACTTGTAGAAATTGATCTCTACCTCGTCCAGTATGCACAAACTATTTACTAAATAAATTTATAATCATACATTAATATGTGCATGAATGTAACTGAATTTTTATTACTTTTTGATAATATAATGTACAATAAAAAAAGAAAAAAAATTTACAGAGAATTTTTTCATAGAATCGCATAAAGGTACCTGGGTGTCTTGTCGAACAGTTAAGGGTGTATGAAGAATGTTCGCATGCTACGCCTATCTGAATTTATTAATTTTTTTCAAAGATCCGAAAATTAATAAAATATCGAAAGTTAGGAGGTCTCAAGAAGTGTCAAGTACTATGTTTGCCAATTTCTAAAAAAAAAATTTATTTCAAAACGCAAAAGTTACACGGGTACCTTGTCAGTCACATAAGGGTTAAGTATACCCAGTAAAACAAATTGTGTTTTTGAAGCACTTAAGAGAAAAAGCGCATAATCAGCACCTCAATAAGAGAATAAAATATTCAAAAAAGCTGCTATTTTAGTGCTGACAACGAAGAATGTTTTAAAGCGAAAAAAAAAAAAATAAAATAAAAAAATATATTATGGATTACGAATATGCTTGAAAAAAGGCATTTAAGCCAGTGAAATCAAAACATTAATGAATATGTTAATATAGCTAGCCCTTAAAAAGCACTGTAGCAGTGCTTTATTTGCATATTTTATTATGTTAAAAGTAGCGCTTATTATCAGCAGCAAATAGTGCTTCAAACCGGGAACACCCCATACAAAAATCAGGCATTCTATCAGCAGGTGTAAAGCGATTTGAGGTATGAATTCATACATAAACCCTGCTCCTTTTGAAGCACACTGGGTAGTCCAATGATCCTTTCTGAAGTTATTCTACACCAAACTGTGCATCAAAGTGGGTGCATTGGATGTTAAACAGTTATTGTTGGATTTTGAGTGCCCCATATTTTTATTGAGGTTACTATTGAGGTAAAAATGGGCCTCATCGCTCTTTGTTTAATATGATCTTTGTATCTGAATAATCGAATGCTGACTTTTAACATAAAATCGAACAATTTTAATTTCTTGTTCTGTAATCAGTCTCTCCATCATAAATTTCCCAAGTTTTTCATAATCAGCTTTTGTTTAAATTAGCACAAAGTGTTACTCAGTACTTTACATCAGTACCATCATTTTTTTTTTTAAATTAATTTGAATTATAACCGCCCTTTAAGTGGAATTTTCTAATTACTATAAACTAACATATCTATTTGTCATTTTTTCCGCCAAGTAAGATAGCCATCTTTTTTAATCAACACAACCTTCGTGGTTGGTAATTTTCTTAATTAAAACACTTACTTTTGAGCAGTTGCCTTGTCAACATCTATTGCGATAATATTTTTCTTTAATCATTGTTTAATGCTACCTTTATAATTATAAAAATTGTTAAATAAAAAACCTAATTCTGCGTGAAATCGTTTAACTGACTCACGAGCTGTTTTATGTCCGGATTGGCTTGGGTTATACGATTGTAAAACCTCCCTCACCGTCTATAGGACATTCATCCACTGGTATCTACTTCTGGTAGCAGCGTCTCTCCACAGTGGTCCCTCTTGGAACTGATATACAGGTTTGCTCATCTTCGTCATCATTCCCGACAATACACGCAAGTATACAAACATACAGTCCACTTTATTTCTTCCTGGTCCCCTACCAGTCGCTCAGTTTACCCATTTCATTCTCTATTACTAAGTAAATATATTCCTTTTATTCCATGATCATTGCCTCCATTACTCGCCTACACCCAACATACATACATACATATGTTCACATAAACATATTCAGCTTTGAAAAAAAACGTAAACAAAATATTCACTTATAAAATCATAAGGTTTATTAATCACCATTCTGTATGATTTAAAACGACTGGAACTGGACTGGAACCCATCTTTAAATGTTAACCGAACCTTAAAAAATGTATGAACATTATTTCTTGTTAAGCAGAACTTACACAGAAAAAGTTTTTTATTAATTCAAAACTTGGTTTTAGATGTATTTTAATTTAATAAATGTGATAATTGAATCAATTATTTTTTTAGTTAAAAGAAAATTAAAAACTTAATTTTGATTTAATTAACATTTTAGTTGCTTTGAAATAAATTTTTAATTAAGATATTAATTAAATAACGAAAAATCTTATTCCTTAAATTTATAGGAATGACATTATACACTACCAGACTATTATTCCTAGGGAAATTATCAAAAATCACGATTTATAATACCAAAGTGGAGAAAATTCATGCCGGCTATGCAGAGATGCTGTAGTTAGCGTTTGTTATACCATAGAGAAGAAAGTCCTTGCGCCCGGCCGAAGGCCGATTATGTACTGCAGCTTTAGTTAGCTACCAAAGCTGTATAATTATTCAGGTTATTGAAAATCAGGATTTTGAAGAACTGGATTCTTAAAATTGTGATTTTGAAATATGAACCTAACCCAAATCTATATATATATAATAGGATGTGTGTATGCATGTATGTAACGTATGGACTCCAAAACGGCTGGGCCGATTTTGATTCAATTTTCAGGGAATCTTCAGAATATTCAGGCGGGTGACACTGTGAAGTCTTATTTCTGATTTTCGGTCTGGGGGCGGAGGGGCGTGGCAAAATCCATAACTTGAGAACGGCTTGACCGATTTGAACGATTTTTTCTTTAAAATGAAACTTAGGTTTTTACGGAAAGAAAATTTTGCCCCGCCCACATTTACGCCCACTTTTTTCGATTTACCTAAAATCAGAAAACGGCTCCATCGAGTTGACTAATTTTTCTTTCAAATGTTCGTATTAATCAACTTTAAGTTTTCATCGAAAGAAAAATTTACCACGCCTACTTTTACGCCCACTTTTTCTATTAAGCGCATAACTGGAGAACGGCTTGACCGATTTAGACGATTTTTTCTTTAAAATGATCGCCATGGTCTAACTTAGGTTTTGCGGAAAGAAAATGTTGCCCCGCCCACTTTTACGCTCACTTTTTTCGTAAGATTCACAGCATATATATACATACATAAAACCATATGTATTTTAAAATCAAATGTAAATCAAACATATGTAACAGAACTGGGGATGAACGATGTTTTACATGCAGTTTGACATGAAATTTTGCCAGATAATGCGGTCGTGAAATAAAATCAATTTTATTTTGAGGACCAATCATTGACTATTTCTGGCTTAATTTTGGAAAATTCATGTTTTTCACACGGCCAGTTGTATGTGGCTTGCTCCCGAGTTGGCACCCCAAAAAATTTATACGTTTTTACACCAAATAAAAAAAACAAAAAACATTGTCTATCCGCTAGCCTTAAGATGAAGTAATCAATAAATATAATTTCCAATTTGCCTTAAATACATGTGTTTCTTTTTTCATTGAACCCATATCTACACCATATGTAAGTTATTCTGTAAAAAAAACTTTATGATAGGTATTTCATGGATTTTTATTTAAAGGCCGTAAATTTCGTTTAAAGATAAATTTAAATCGTCTGGTAATACAACACTAATGTTTGCTTAGGGCCAGCAACGCGGACCGGGTCAGCTAGTTCTTAATATATTTTTCTTTGTGTTTTTTTAATGTCAACTTTTTTTTCGTTAAAATTCATTAAAAACGTTGAGGTGGTTTTGATAATTTCCCGAAATTTTGGGTCATATTTCATTTTCTTTTTAGGGCTATTTAAAATTTTTTTTTTTTTGGTTGTTTTTATTGATAAAAATGGGGTCATATTGCATTATGAAAAATAGCCCTAAATTTGGGGTCAATTTTTATTTTTGTCTTGGGGCCATATATCGCAGTGCCGTTTTAAATTTCATCAAAATCGGTATGTTTCATTTACGCTGATCTATCTTTAATTCCAACTTCATCAAAATTGGATAGATATATTCGGAGAGGCAGTAATTCTCCCTTTGTCCTCCTCTTGGTCCTAGTCTTAAGAAATTATAAGCCTATATATCCAAAATCATCAAAATCGGTTCAGATATTAAGCCGATAAAGCGTAGCAAACGCAAAAGTCATTTTCGCATTCGGACAAGGGGACGGTCAAGCGGATAGATAGACTGGAGGCTAAATGGAGGATGAACAGCGTCCTCACGTTAAAATGGCTATGTTTTTTTTTGGAGTACGGAAACTATTTCTTATGTTTGTACGTAGAAGGCCATAAGCACTAAAACCCAAAGGATCCTTTGTGCACTTTTGCTTGAATAGATCTCTACTAAAACGATAATTAATATTTTCTGAGTATAGGAGGCTTAGCGCCCCTGAAGCCTAACCTAAGCGTTTAAGTGGAACCTTATATATCTTATCTCTGTAAGGAGGCTTCAGTCTCCGTTTTGTTTAATTTTCAAATCGGACCGGCAGCTCCGGAGATTACCTCTTACAAACATATAAGCATACAAATATACAAACTTTTCAGCTTCATTATTTTAATTTTATATTTATTATTTATTGTACATATTATTTTATATTTATAAAGCTAATTCTTTTAAACAATTTATTCCATCATTTACTAAAAAAAAACTGCCTTTCTTTACACTTAACCATTTTAAACTTTCATTCCTTTCGTTGAAACTGCGTTCTGAATAATATAATTAACATTTATTCCCACGATACTGCTTAACAGTTAAAATATATTGCATATTTTTAGGATATTTTGTTGGTTGTTTTAATTTAACCCATTAAAATGACTTTTACTACCACATAGACAATTCTAAGTGGTTTTATTAACATTTAAAAGTAAATACTATTTGTTAGCTCGCTCTACAATCACCTATAAAATCTTTTAAAAATTCTAACAAAAAGACAAAGTCGTTCTGGCCTCCATAGGAAACAGACAATTTAAAAGCCCACCAACACAAAACCAGTAATATTTTAGATCAAACAAGCTATTAAGACCGTTACACAGTGGGGCAAAATTAAAAAAAACGCAAAGTGACAATTATTTATAAACTTAAAAAGCAATTGTATGAAACAGGCTGCAATTTGCAGCGAATTACTTATAACAAATTTCAGTTTAATAATTAAGAGCCCTGCTATGGAATATGGGTTTAGAGAAAGTCTGAGATTGTGCACGAGTAAAAGTCTTGCGAGTCTTAAAATGTCTGTATTTTTTACTTTTTAGCTATCAAAGATCCGTTTTCTTCAAATGTACAAAATAAAGCATACAAAGCGGGTCAAACTCTTAAAAAAAAAATTTTATATTGTAAAGCAAAAGAAGTAAAACAAAGTCAAGGGCTCCTCTTGACCATATAATACAACACAAATAGCGAAATGATATTTGTCATTGCGACTTGTACCTTTAACCCTAGTTTGACATTGGCAGATCGTGCGTCAGATTTAGTTAAAGTGGCCCAGGCAAGGAAACAGAGAAATAGTGATACTGGGGCGGACATCATGGGCCCGGATTTCCAAAGGGGCTTGCCAATGGGCAATAGCCAACGTTCTTTCTGGCGGAGATCTACGCCATCCTCATTTGCGCTGTGGAATATCTGAAGAGGATGGCAAAGGGCTTGAGAAATTTTATATCGGATAGCTAAGCTGCTAATAGAGCACTATCTTCTTTGGAGGAGAAGTCCAGGTTAGTCATGGACTATTTTACGTCTCTACACAATGAGTTGAATTTGTTTTGGGTCCACGAACGTGAGGGTCATGCGGGCAACGAAAGGGCTGACTGCTTGGCAAAGTGGGGCTCCCGCTGTCCATGCATATGTCCTGAGCCTTTCTTCGGCGTACCTGTCGGGACACACAAATGGTCCGAACGGGAATTCCTTGACTTTAAGAGATTCCAAGAGATTTGTGACAATGTCCCAAGGCAGGTAAGTTAATTCTGCTTACGAAGGCGGAACTTAGACTGCTTGTTGGCCTATTTATGAAGCACTGTGTTTTACTATACCACAAGTTTATAATAGGTAATGCATGTCCCAAAATATGCAGATTTTATGAGGTGGATGCGAAAACGTCAGAAGATCGGCTCTGCTGCTGGCCCGCCTTGGGGACTTCCAGCCGGAAATTTTTCAGGGGGCATATTATGAGCCAAACTGATATTTATGATCTTTTACATGGCAGGGTAATGGGCTTTATACGTAGCCTGATCCTGGTGAGATACATGGACTGCACAAAAGATCCTCTGGGTCGTGGTGCTTATGGCCTTTTTCAGACAATACGCTACCCAGATTAATTAAAACAAAATAATTAAAGCAGTTTGGTATCAATAAAGAAGAGTGTGTAATTGCTATTCTTATTGGTTAAAATGCCAAAAATTTTAATAAATTACAAAACACAGAAGATTTTTAAACACCCTCTGCTTTAAGACCCTTTTCAAATTGTAATCATTAAAGAGAGAAAAATCGATATCCTGCTTTCAGGCAAAGCGCCTAAGTATTTCGTTAGTTTAGCTTTACACCACTGTGCGCAAACAACTCATGTGGAATGCGTATAATCAAAAAATACAAAAACAAAACTTTAATACTAATACACACACACATATTTAAGCTCCCTAAAATATGCAATAGTAAAGCACAAAAGTCATTGAATGGAACTGTAATAGAACTATTGCCGCCAACAAACGCCTCCATGAAAACTTCTAAGAGAAAAGCATACCAAAGAAAAATGAGAAGAAGAAAAAGGAAGAAATCGTAAGAAAAACCCCAAACACCGAAACAAAACACACATAAATTCCAACGGAAAAACAACAAACGCTTAAGAAATGCAAAGCACACAATTTTGCTGTGCTCGAGTGTTTATATGTATGAGTTTGTTTTAAAAATTATGACGTATGCGTGGGTTGTGCAATAATTCTTAAAATGACTACACTAACATTTCTATTTTGTTGTTGCTGTGCCACATTTGATTTTTTTTACAAACAACCCGCACTCTTTTAACTCTATACACATTGGAACTCCAATGTCTGCAGCAAAGCAACTATTTTTAATCCAAGAAGAAAAACAACAACAAAATCATTTTGCCAAAGCAGGATCTTAGGAATTTTCTAGTTTTCAACTTTTCAAATGTTGAATGAGAAAAACCTCATGGATATAAAGTGATTGCACAGTAACAACAATAATATAAATGTTAAGAAAACATTTAGCTGACTTAAATAAACTTAACAAAAAATAATGGCATAAAGGAAATATACAGCAGCAGCTCTAGATTATTTTCTCTTTGGGAAAATGGAATATAATGGGACCAACTGGTTCTTGTAAAAACAATATCATTGCTAAATGAGAATTTAATATGTTTATCTTTCCTTGGGTTATACCGGGGGGAAAATTATTTTCAGACCTCATAAAATGTAGGGTGATGCATAAGTAGCATTATGATCGTCATGAAAAAAGGGGCCATAGTTGGACGAGCTGTGTTAGATGTGGCAAAATCTGGTATAACCCGCAATTCTGGATTGTTTTCTTTCTTGGTCCTTTAAACATTTTCAATTATTGCTTGTCTCCTGCAGACAAGCGTAGAGCTTCGCGGGATTATAATACGGAAAAAACCCTCAACTTCTTCGTCGTTTTCGAAAGCATATGATCCAATGATCTCTTGTGAAGTATATTGCACACAATACTGTGCATCTACGTGCGTGCATTTGATGTTCAACAATTATTCTTCGACTTTTATTTAGGTGACCATTGAGGTGACAATGGGCCTCATCGCTATTTATTACAAAAATCGCAGGCTGCTTTTCAAAATAAAATTTAACAATTTAAATTTGTTTTGTGCTGAGCCTTTACGTCATAAATTTTCCAAGGTTTTTAAAGTTGATCCTGAAAAAACCAAAAAAAAACGTAAACAAAAAATGTATTCACTTATTAAATCATAACCTTCATTATGCGAAACCCTGTATAAAAGTATTCCAGGACTTTGTATATTTTACAGAGATTGTTCCACTGCTTTGTGGACACAGCCATATTATGGCTGCATCTGGTCATGTTATAGTTAATAATAAAATTATAATCATTACAGGAAAAGTCTGATTGTTTTTCAACCATAATATGCTGGTCTTAGAAAGAGTAACGATGTTATTGTTACTAAGCAATCATATAATTATTTGTGTTATTTGGTAGTGTATAAAGTCATTCCTAAAAAAAATTTAAGGAATAGAGCTATTACAAAAAGCTTTATAAAATACATAACTGAAATGTAACACATAGAATAAATTCGAAAAAATAAAAAATGTTGAATATATTAATGTTATTTATAACCATAAGGTGGCCGGAGGCGAAGTGAGATAGCAGTGGCTTTAATGCACTCATATTAAAATGTATCTTCATCTTGATGATGCTCAAATATCAGAATTGTGACATCAATATTATTACAAATGGCTTCAATAAGACAACAAGGGACATCAGGGACCGTAACAGTTATTCCTTTTTTCATAAAAGTCAAATGATAACAGTTATTTTTTGATTTTGATTTTTTTGGAACAAAAATAACAGTTATTTTATGATTTTTATTTTTTTAAACAAAAGTAACAGTTATTTTTTGATTTTTATTTTTTTGAACAATAAAAACTGTTATTTTTTAGATCTAGAATAACAGTTATTTTTTTATTTTCATTTTTTCGAGCAAAAATAAAAGTTATTTTTTAATTAAATGTACGTGTAATAATTATTTAGTTGACTTTAAATATTTATTTTAATGCGCATAAGAAATCCCAATGATAATCACACATTTAAACAAATATTTAAAGACAACTCAATAATTATAACACGTACATTTCTTTAAAGAATAACTTCTATTTTTGCTCGGAAAAATAAAAATCAAAAAATAACTGTTACTTTTGTCCAAAAAAATATAAATCAAAAAATAATTGTAATTTTTGATCGAAAAAATAAAATTCAAGACTTTAAAAATCATAATATTTTATCATAGAAAAGTTCAAAAGGATCAATATGGTATACTTGAATCAGTTTGCCGGCATTTACTTCTATATGCCTTTTTTGTTTTGAAATTTCAAAATAACTGTTATTTTCGGTCCCTGAGGGACATCAATCCATTGACGAAAACTTTATACGTCATCACTGATATGACAGCAGTGACATCAATTCCATGCCACACTTTGTGTATTATTAACATTATTTTCACGTTTAAAAAGTAAAATTAGAAGCTAAAATTCCCATATTCTATTTTTTTAATTATTTATTTAAATACATCAACTTTTTCAAGTAGAATTATTGCGAAAACCATACTGGGCATGCTGCTGGTGTCTAACAATTGAGAGTTTATCTATTTACAAAGGGCGGAATACATCAAAAGTGAACCCAACATATTTAACGGGTAAGTAAATAAGGATATTCTTTCAATGTGACTTAAGGTCAATTACAATGACTCAATTTGATGACATGTCTCTCGCGCTCGTTGAAGATAGACGTGTTTTCTAAGCTCGGCATACGGTTTATTTTTTAATTTTTAAAACGTGATTATTGATTTGTGTATTTAAAAAGTAAATACAAGAAAAAGAAAAAAAAAATACATGTATGTACATACATACATAAACACACATTTTTTTATTCTCGGTGTTGATAAACAATAACAACATAATTATAAGAGCACAACTGTAAAAAAAAAAAAAAAAAAAAACTCTTATGAGCGCAAACAGTATAAATGCATATATCACAGTGAGTGTTAATGAAACAAATGCAGAAATAAAAAAAAGAATCGATGATAGCAAATACCTAACGGCTAAACCTATTACTCGCACGCGATCCTTCTCGCCGTCTGTATTTGGTAACACGGTTGATACAATAACAAATATAAAACCTGCTAGCGTTGCCTCAACAACAAAAACAATTTTAATAAGTGATGTAAATATTAACCCCCAATCAGGCATAATAGAAAACTCAGTATCACCTTCGGTGTCTAATAATACGGTTGATATTAATACAATAAAAAATATAAAACCTGCAAGCGGTGCCTCAGCGGCAAAAACGATTGTAATAAGTGATGAAAATATTACCCCCAAATCAGGCATGATGGAAAACTCAGCTCCACAAGTAAAAAGTGGTCAAAAGCCTCCAGTACAAGTAGGTATTGATAGGTACATAACAGTGCTTAAACGGGGTCGCAGCCCAACCTCTTCAGCAGTTGCTTCGGTCTCAAAAGTCTTAAAAGATGGTACAGCTGATAAAACAAGTTCTCAAAATCGTTTTGCTATTCTGGATGAGGAATCTCCGGAAGCACAAAACGTTATCAAATCTTCTAAGCCACCGCCGATATATCTTAGAGAGCAAAACTCAAATGACCTAATAAAGAATTTGATCTCGGTAATAGGTGAAAATTCTTTTTATGTAGTTGCAATTAAGCGGGGTAGTATAAATGAGACAAAAATACAAGTTAATCGTGAAGATGACTTTCGTAAGGTAATTACGAAATTAGAGGCACTAAAAAAAAACTTTTATACATACCAACTGAAGAGCAGTAAAGGTCTCCAGGTAGTGATAAAGGGTATTGATTCATGCGTAGACCCAAGTGAGATAAAAACGTTTTTAGAAGAGAAGGGCTTCAAAATAAAAAACGTAATAAATATTAAAAATAGAGAAAAAAATCCCCAGCCACTATTTCGAGTGGAGTTAGAACCCGGCGACGTTAAGCTTAAAAAAAACGAAACGCATCCCATTTACAGTCTGAAATATATCCTGTATAGGAAAATAACGATAGAGGAGCCGCACAAAAGGAACGGTCCCGTGCAATGTTTAAACTGCCAAGAATTTGGTCACACTAAGGCATACTGCCATTTAACCCCTGTTTGCGTTGTATGTGGAGAGTTGCATGGTACAGCTCTCTGCGATAAGTAAATAATAACAGAACATCCTACGCAAACGTCCTAAAATCAAACCATATTCCAATTCAAGGTGATTTGCCAAATAATGATGAGACTCCAGTTTCTAATTTAAGTCGTCTAGAAAAAACCATGGAAACACTAGTGCAAACAGTAACTAACTTTACGAACACAATGGGTAATATGATGCAGGAAATGTTAAGAATGCAATCGATGTTATTGCAGGCTGTACTAAACAAGCCATGAATTGTTTAAAACTTTGTTTTTGGAACGCAAACGGCATTCGCCAACATAAAAATGAACTAGAATACTTTCTTAAAAGTAAACAAATTGATGTAATGATGGTTTCTGAAACTCATTTGACCTCAAGAAATACGTTTAAAATTAATGGTTATATATTATATGATACCAAGGACCCTCGAGATAGAGCTTGTGGAGGCTCTGCTATTTTGATAAAAGCCCGAATCAAACACTACTTAATGTGTGATTATCGTGAAGATTATCTGCAAGCAACGAACATTTGTGTTGAAGAGCTAAATCGAAACTTAGTACTTTCATCATTATACTCTCCACCTAGATTTTCAATATCAGAAAGCCAATATTATAAATATTTTAAATCATTAGGACCCTGTTTCCTAGCCGCTGGCGATTACAACGCTAAACATACCTTCTGGGGTTCACGGCTCATAACACCAAAGGGTCGTGTTTTGTACAATACAATGTCTAAAATGGATTTAAATGTGGTCGCGAGTGGTCAACCAACTTATTGGCCTACTGATCAGCAAAAAATTCCAGATGTCATCGATTTTGGCGTGGTTAAAAACATCCCCGCAGAAACGATTCATGTTGAAGCTTCTTTAGAATTATCTTCTGATCACACACCTACACTTCTAACTATAGCAAACCCTAATAGAATTGTATCTCCGTGTGGATACTTAGTGACGTCAGCAACACAAATAAATTGGTTAAAATATAAAAAATATCTCAGTACCCACTGCACTGAAAATATTCCGCTTAGAACACCGGAGAATGTGAATCTTTCTATTGTAAATTTTGACAATTATCTCAAACTAGCTGTTCAACATTCTAGCATAGCCCGCAAAAACATCAAAAATAGTAAAATATATTCTACAGATGTCGAGCGTCTCTTGACTGAAAAAAGGAGAGCTCGAAGGGAGTGGCAATTGCACAGATCCCCTCAACTTAAAAATTTACTAAAAGAGTGCACAAAAAGGCTAAGAATCTTACTGCAGTCTCAAAAAACGGCTTCTCTGGAAAAATATCTTAAGGAACTTGATGCAACTCCTCAATCTGACTACTCATTATGGCGTGCAGCTAGAAATCTAAAAAGACCAGTTATCACTAAACCGCCATTAAGAAACTTAAATGGAAGTTGGGCACGAAATGATATAGAAAAAGGAAATATTTTTGTTAATCATTTGAAAACCGTATTTACCCCTCATACATCTTTCGATACTGCGGTCGAGTTACCACCTGTTGTTGTTAGATCAGCTGTTCCACTAAGATTTGAGATAAGAGAAATCGAAAAGGCTATTCATGATTTAAACCCCAAGAAAGCCCCTGGTTTTGATAACATCAGTAACAAAATGCTTTTGGAGCTACCCCGCATAGCAAAGAAAATTATTCTACTAATTTTTAATGCTATTTTACGCCTTGAATACTAACCACAAGAGTGGAAAGTATCTTTAGTTACCATGATACCTAAACCAGGAAAGGATCCCACAAAAGTTGAGTCATATAGACCTATAAGCCTATTGTCTAATATATCAAAGCTATTTGAGAAACTACTAGTGTCAAAATTAACGCCGATTTTAAATGAAAACAGATGTATTCCCAATCATCAATTCGGTTTTAGAAGAAAACACAGCACAATTGAACAAACTCATCGAATAGTAAATGTCATAAGAAAAGCCTTTGAAGAAAAAAAATATTGCTCTGCACTCTTCATCGATGTGTCTCAAGCTTTTGATAAAGTCTGGCATAAAGGGTTACTACTGAAGTTGCAGCAAAACTTACCAGCAAACATACACAAGCTGTTAGAAAGCTACTTAGTCGGGCGTCATTTTATTATTAAAGAAGGCGATTTTTTAAGTTCTCCTCAGCCAATTAACGCCGGAGTCCCACAAGGCAGCATCCTGGGCCCTCTATTATACTTAATTTATACATCGGACTTGCCAACAAACAGCTACACCCATACCTCAACATTTGCGGACGATACAGCTTTTCTAAGCGTACACGCAAATTGTCAAGAAGCATCTCGTTACTTACAGGATCACATATTTGAACTGGAAAGGTGGTTAAAACAATGGAGGATAAAGATCAATGAGCAAAAATGCGTACATATAACATTCACATTGCGTCGGGAAACATGCCCCCCTATTAAAATAAATAATCAAATAATACCCCAACACTCGCATGTAAAATACCTCGGTATACATCTAGATCGGCGTTTAACGTGGAAATGGCATATAGAAGCTAAATTAACTCAAATGAAACTAAAAGCAATTCAAATAAATTGGCTTATTGGAAGAAATTCTGTTCTCAGCCTCGATTGCAAACTTCTACTTTACAACTCTATCTTAAAGCCAATTTGGTGCTACGGTATTCAGTTATGGGGCACTGCCTCGGCTTCTAACATCGAAAAAATTCAAAGGCGCCAAAATAAACTTCTTCGAATAATCACGGCCGCCCCCTGGTACGTCAAAAACTCAAATATCCACAAGGATCTCAATGTGCCATTAGTAAAAACTATGATAACGAAATATGCAGTAAAATATTTAAAAAGGCTGGAACTGCACCCAAACCCATTAGCACGAAATATTTTAAATTATGGCGGCCACACTCGATTAAGAAGAAGAGACACTGCAGCACTCACCCAATCAGATGAGCGGTAAACACCTACATATGTGAACAGAAACCGTGATGACGAAATCTTTTTTGTCCGGCACTGGCAGGACATAAATCAAATATAAGGTTAAGATTTGATTAATTATTGTTAGTTCATATTTAGTATATGAAGATTCAATAAATAAATACTGAGAAAAAAAAAAAAAATTTGATGACAGTTTGTCATCGCACTGATGAGATGCTTTATAAAACAGACTCCGATTCGTCATTTCTGTGATGCCAAGGTGTCATTCCATTGATGACATAATTTAAATTTTTGACCCTGATGACAATTTGGGCAAGTGGTGTTAACGCTGACATTACAATGATGTAAAGTATCATGGGGTCAAAAACGAAGACACTTCGCATAGAACTGATGTCAAAATACATCAGCGTTAGGACGCTTTATCGATCAGTATACGCAGTATATAAATAAGCCATAATATGATTGCCCATGACAATGATATGATTGAAGCAACCATAAAAGTTTAAAAAAAATTTGATAAGCATTTATTTAAGAAAAGTATATTTTGTGTTTTTGAAAAATTTTTAATTTGAAAATTGTAAATATTATTTTGTTACACATTTTCAAAAGTTTGTTTTGTAAATAAAATCATGAAATAGCTGTTTCAAAAGTTCTTGCAAGTAAAAGTTTTAATCAGTCAAAATTTTCTAGAATTTTGTTATCACTTAATATTTTTACTCTCCTTTGGCGCTCTCTTTTTGTAAATTTTTAAAGGTTAATGATCACTTTCCTCTTACAATTGTTTAAAATTCGTGAAAATCCTAAGTAAATGAACACACCTATTATGACTACTTTCTCACTTGATCAACGCTACCAAATTATTCGATTCGCGGAACTGTAAGATGATAATTTATCCTAAAATAATGTCTAACAATCAGGTTAATTTTTGCTTTGTAAACGTTAGGTTAGGTAGAAAGGCTGGTGCGAAGTATACTTCACACCCTCATCCAGAGATCAATATGGGCCATTGTGACGCCCTAGTTAGTTATAGAATTCTAGTCAGAAAAGAGTAGGAGCAATAAAGAGTCAAAGCCCAGGAATAGAGAAAGTAGTGGAAGATAAAAATCGGACAACACAAGCAAGAACAGCCCTACTTAACAGAAAACTGCCGTACATGTACTCAATCTCCAGTCTCCTGCTGCATAGCCAGCTCATTCCCATTACGAATCCCGACAGATTGTCTACCCCGCAACCCGAGACATCTCCCAATTCGCGCAGGCACCTTCTACCTAGCCATCTCAGCCTGCTGTTCTCTAGCCTGGGACAGGGACGCAGAAAGTGCTTAACTATCTCCAACTCCTTTGGTCCTCATTCAACCTACATTTATCCGACAAGTCAGATCCCATGCTCACCGCCATCCTGCCTATCATACAGTGGCCCGTGATATTTCCCATCATGGTCCCCACGCAGACCTTATTTCTACCCAGCAGCGAATCCAAATCGGACTTTCTATGCACCGGCCACAGCGCACGCAATACACTGCAGACCGTGCGGTTCCCCCAGACAGAAGCCCATTGGAGGCCTGAACAGGATCCTCCATCTCCGCACCCAGTCTCGCCAAGTCATCAGCTGTGGCCTCATCACTTAACCCCCTAAGATTTCTTCTAGAGCCCTCCTGCAATCATCAGCCCATCAAGGCCCTTAAAGCCGCCTGGCGGTCCACATATATAGTGACCTCAGAGCCCAAAAGATGTTAACGGTTTGTTTGATTGGAACAAAATTTCGGTTGGATATTTAGGCTTTGTATTCGAGTTTAAGTTTTGGATTTGGGGTCTTTAGATATCAGGAGGGTCGCCATAAGTTCCCAAAGTATGGCACCTCAGGTGCTGCAAAACTGACGGTCCACATATATAGTGACCTCCGAGCCCTAAAGTTGTTAACGGTTAGTTCGAATGGAATGAAATTTCGGTTGGATATTTAGGCTTTGTATTCGAGCTTAAGTTTTGGACTTGGGGTCTTTAGATATCAGGAGGGTCGCCATAAGTTCCCAAAGTATGACACCTCAGGTACTTCAAAACTGGCGGTCCACATATATAGTGACCTCCGAGCCCAAAAGTTGTAAACGGTTAGTTCGAATGGTATGAAATTTCGGTTGGATATTAAGGATTTCTATTCAAGCTTAAGTTTTGGATTTGGGGTCTTTAGATATATCAGGAGGGTCGCCATAAGTGTCCAAAGTATGGCACCTCAGGTACTACAAAGCTGGCGGTCCACATATATAGTGACCTCCGAGCCCAAAAGTTGTTAACGGCTAGTTCGATTGGAATGAAATTTCGGTTGGATATTAAGACTTTGTTTTCGAGTTTAAGTTTTGGATTTGGGGTCTTTAGATATCAGGAGGGTCGCCATAAGTTCCCAAAGTATGGAACCTCAGGTACCACACAAATATTAAAAACAGTTCAGAGTTCTTAATTTTAGCCCGATATTTACCTACATACATGTGTATATAATAAATGGGGTCTTATTTAATTCTTGTAGCGGTGGTTGGTCACATTTACATTCTCATATTTGTGTTATACTATATTTTGGTTAGTTGAAGTGTGTTAAAAACTATAAAATAAAATTGCTATTTTGGCTGGACTATATGTAGCACGTACAACCATAGATATTTGTTAGTACATACATATATATATTTAAAAGCAGTTGGAGTTGATATTTTCCATTCTTTTTCTCAGTTGCTCAAATACACACGACATTTGTAAGAAAAATGTTTTATAGTCAAGCATGGTGGATACAATTGTTGGCCTTAGACCAGCTCTATGAATAAAATGAAATAAAAAATCTGTACAATAACTGATGCTATTGCTGCTATTCTATGGTTATAAATGCTACCAGATATTTGCTTTTTATAAAAGTAATAAAAACGTTAGAGAATACTTTGCGGCGCATATTAAAAGAAGATAACGATTTGCGATTGTTTAACGTGGGTGTTGTGTTGTTTCATTAAAAAAAAGTTCCTAATGGAATTTACGCTGCTGTGGTTCTTTTCTAGTTGTTCTTCTAGTTCTGCTTCTCCACAAGTGAGTTTGGAAGAAAAAATTATAGTTGGAGTGGATGGGGGCGTATTTTCCAAGATGACTCAAATGTGATAGTAAATAAATGTGGGGTTTGTCTTTTATTTGTAACGTTTTATTTTATGAATTGAACAATTCATGAATGGATGACCGACCCTAAAACGAGTATGAGACTCTTGTTCATTTACCAATTTCTTATTGTAGGCTTTGAATTGTTGTTTGCTTTTAGATTTTGATTCATTATTTTCATTTGTATTCTTTTTTTCTTACACCAACACAAATTTTTTTTCTTCAGTTTTTCTTTCCACTTTCAGTCAATTTATTTGTGCAATTGTTCGAACGATATGTAAAAATATTATTGTAAATCATAAATAAATATTTTTGTTTTCTTGTTTTTTATTTCTATTTCGGAAATTTGACAAGCAATTTGTCAGTTTAATTACATGATTTTCCCTATTTTATTGAATTAATGGGGGAGTTTTATAGAATAAATAGTGATTTGTTAGATAAATTTGGATAAATTATTAGAAGAGAATTAAGCATAATGGTTTTAAAATTTGTGTAGCCTATCCTGTGGAGTCTCATAATTTATTAAATGCTAAGCATATATTTAGGCTTTTAAAAAATCCACAAAATATTGTATTAATAATTATTTCATTAGTAGAATAAACAAATTAGTTGAATCATTTTATAAAGCACTTTTTTTATTAACCCATTAGATCCCAAACATCTCTAAAATCCGAAATAATTATGTTTTTTATTAAAATCTATCTTATTGGAAATTAATTAAAGCATTAGATTAACAACACTTAAAAATACAATTTTGAAAAGGTGTTTTTTGACTCGTACGAGTACAATAGGACAGTGGGGTGCGTAATAAAAAGATTTAATTAATTTTATTTAAAACTATTTTTATTCACATTTAAAGAGTTTTTTATTTATATATAAGATTCAAAGATCAATTTATTATTATGTATTAATATTTGTTTGTGATTGGGTATGGAATTTTTTAAATAAATCTTTTTCTACGCAAAGTGCAACGTTGCAAAGCTCCCAAATCCACTGAATTATACTGGGACAAACTTTGCATCTAATTTGTTTGGAAATGCGTTTTTGGAAGTGATTGCCTGCCGATGTAGTTGAGCACCTTGCTATTCAAACCTAATGGTAAGTGTTGACATTGTTTGTCAACACTTTGGCCCACAATAAGTGTCAAACTGATACAGATAGCCGCGGCTACTGCTAAGAATCCAATTTTTAAAACCAAACCTAACAGGTTTTTCTCTAATAAATTGTTTGGCCGAATAGCTTCCGAAGTATTTGACCATTGCCTCATCAATCAAGAGATTTTGGTATATGTATCCAAACTGACAAAACGTAAAAGGGTTGATAATGGTCTGATTTTCGCCATTCTATCACTCAAATCGAGTTCCGAGTTAGCGGCAAGATGAATATAACGTTTTATTTCTTGAAAACGGTGAAAACGTAACATATTGTTAGAAATAAGTGGAATATGCGTGACCTCGTGCAACTGCCAATACATACGTTCCCTCGGTAATAAATTATAACCGCTGAAGAGGATAATTCCAATAAGCACTTTTAGAACTTCAGCAGTAAAGTCTTATCTGTGCATGTTGTGTTGTGAGGCGTATTTCACCGTTTGAACAACTATTAGCTGCACAACATCATTATCAATGCTCATCTGTTTCTTGGTCGGCATTAGGATGAATTATGGTAAAATCAAAACATTCACGATCATTACTACTACAGCATAATCAAATGCGGCAGCAATATTTTCAAATTTTTTACCATAAAACATATTAACGGTCATCGCAAATAACTAAAAATTATTTAAACATTTTACATACATTGTCCCATTGTACTCGAATTAGTACACCAGTTTTTATTCTTACCAAAAAAAATTTTTTTTTTCTTTTTCAAATAAATTTTTAATACTTTTAAAATTAATTATGTCTACTTTATTTTTCACAAAAACTCGTCAGCGCTAAGCTTATTACAAAAAATATATAAGGTAAATTCCATGTCAAATCGACCAAGAGGACCCGAACCCTTTCGATTTTAATATAATTTCCATTTTAATGAAATTTGGGGTTTAGGAGAAACTTGAAGAGCACAACACACTTTCTCCCTTTCATTTCTCATTAGTAAATTGTTTCTGAGTGAAGCCAAATAATGTATAAAACTCATTTTATTTCTTGGAGATGTAACGTGTTATAAAGTGTACTTTTCTTTGAAAGTGCCCACATTGAGCTCCAACAAAAAATGCAACCAATAAACCTAAAAAACTTTATCAATTTCGTTAGTTTTTTTAAAACACGAAACAAATCAGACTTAATAAATACTTATTGCTCAAAATTACAATATGTATTAAAATTTTATTTTAAGATTATTTTTTACAGGTTGCAAAAGAAAGAAGTAACTGTCCATGGGTACCATGCGCGGATGGAAATCATGGTATAATTGTGCGTTTTTGGTACATTGTGGACCTTGTTGGTACCGTGGCCGCGGTAGCAGGCTTACTTGGTGCCATTTGAAAATCCAAACGTTTTGCTATGTGGCAACATTAATTATGTTCTCTTTAAGTTTTTATCCGGTTTTTTTTCTTCTTTTTAATGCTCAGTTTTTGTGTTGTAGCTGCAACGTGTTTTACATCTGTTATTGTTTAAAGTGGTGTAAAAGACGATAGCTAAAGGTAGGATTTCATCGGCCATATAGAAAATGATTCATTATTACAACTTCGCTGTAACCTAAAGTAAGCGAAAAGTGAAAGAAAGGTCCATCCTGTCTCGAAGGATAAAGTAAAATTGTAAAATTGCCCGATAAAATCCTACCTTCAGCTATTGGTAAGTTGTAAAAACGGAGCTTAAAATAAAAAATTAAAATAATTTAATAAAACACAAATTAGCTTTTCTTGATATTAAAAATACAAACTATTAATTGCAAAATATCAATAACATTATTTATGGTCTAAAGAACCACAGATGAAAAATTATATATACACTGATAGAAAAGACGTCATAACGCTGATGTATTTTGTCATCAGTACAATGACAAGTGTTTTGACCCCATGAAAATTTTCATCATTGTGATATCAGCCTTAACATCACTTGTTCAAATTGTCATCAGGGTCAAAAATTTAAATTATGTCATCAATGGGAATGACGGTATAGAAATGATGAATCGGAGTCGGTTTTATAAAGCATGTCATCAGTAAGATGACAAACTGTCATCAATTGAGTCATTGTAATTCACCTTAAGTCAAATTGAGAGAATATCATTATTTACTTATCCTTTCCACATATTTGTTTCAGTTTTGTTTTTATTCCGCCGTTTGCTTACGGAAAACCCCTCAACAATAATTTTACTTTAAAAATTTGATGTATTTTAATAAATAATTAAAAAAAATTGAATATGGGTTATTGAAAAAGAGGGTCATAAAAGGTAAAAAGGGTCAAATTGATGCTTTAGTATCACAACGGTAACGCTGACAGTTTGTACTCATAGCAAAATACATCAAAATTATGACGCGTTTTCTATCAGTGTCCACAAAATGTGTCATCGAGTTGATGTCACTGTAGTCATAGCGTAGATGACGTATAAAATATGACACCAGTTTAGGATAACGTTCGTCATTGGATTGATGTCACTTTTTGCCTCATTGATGCCATTTGCAATAATATTGATTGCACAATTCCGATGTTAGGGCATCATCAATATGAATATGCATTTTTCTATGAGTGTAGGAACAGGAATTCTCTCTATTCTACATTCATCGGCCAATGTCAAACGAAATGGACTACAAGATCCTGCTGTTTCCAATTTGATTGGAAGTACCAAAATTAGTTGTGTTGCTAATTTTAAAATAACAGAAAAATTATTATCTAAAATTATTTTATAAATAATTTTTTTCAGTATGTAACTGATGACTAGAACTACCATGACTAGTGTATGTAAATTTATGTATGTATTTATTGAACTTGTGAATTTTTATGCACATTTTGGCTTAATTTTGTTCTAAAAAGTACATTTGCCGTCATGGTCTAAAAAGTACATTTTGTTTTCATAATTTGTACAAAATCAGAAAAGCCATTTTCCATCCGGGGTCCCATATGGGATAAACTCCCAAAAATTTGATTTTAAGAACTGTGGTGTATGGTCGGGCTTGACCGACTATACTTTCTTATGAAATATTTACACGGTCTAAATGCTTGTCATGCAGGCGAATTTACTCGTGTATCTGTGCTAGATGCAGCGTTGCCATTTGTCCAGATTTCCCTTTTTTGCAAGTTTTTTGAGATGCCAAAAAGATTTTAATTTATTTAAAGTTTTTTCATGTTTTTTATAAATACATAACTTGAAGTTTATTGCAGTTTATTGGATAAAAATATTAAATGACGTTTTAAGACCATTAAACGATTTTATATTTTCTCACGCCTTTTTTAGTCCAACAGTGTTTAATTGTGTATACTCCCTGTAAGTACAACAAGGTCGTTTTTATACATTGACAGTTTGTAGTTAACTTTGTAGTGCGGAAGACATTAAAAAAACATGGACAGATATTTAACGAAAAATGGTAAGAATATAAATAAAATATTTAGGCCTTTTTTAAATAAAATTTTTTAATATTGTTTTAGTCCCGACAAAAGAAACCACTACAGAGGAAGAAACAAATCAACCGGAGACTCCAAGTTGTTCAATGAAACCTAAGAAAATGAAACTTGGGAACTACGTAAAAGCATGGGATACAAACACATTTTCACTAATACTACGATAGCGCTTGATGAGAAATGCTTGACCGTGTACAGACCAGAGAATGACAAAAGTATCATTTTAAGTACTCTTTTAGTATTAGTGAGAAAACATGTATGAGCATGTATGGGTAAAGATCAAAACCATACACATACATACCATTACCCATAACAAGTTGAAGTTAAATATGTATAGGTATACGCTGGCAATGTGTATTTGTATATTCATTCTTCTTTTAGAAAGTACATGCAGATATAAATAAAACTTGTATTGGCTATATGCAATACCCATAAGAATAAATAAGTATGTGTATTTACGTATGTATACCGTCGCAGAGATGGCAAATGCAATTTTAAAAATTTTGGAATTAAGCAGAAATTCAATTTTGGGCTCTTATTCAGGAAAATAGCGACAAGTGCACACGTGCAAAAAAATGATTTATTTTTGCATGTAAAAAACCTTTACGCATCCGCATAATTTGTTTACACTTGTCGCTTGTTTACACGCACATAGCATAGAGAGGTGACACGAGACGGAAGATATTGTTTTTAATGTATGTATTGATTTGTATGTTGTGCTAATAAGAAAGAGTGTAACGGCCACCCAATACATTTAAACGCCGCACAGAGGGATTTGTTCATACAATGTTTGGCAAAAAATATAAGGTAGAGCTCGTAGAATGTTGAAATCAGGCACGGAGCCTTTGGTAAGCTTAATTAAGAAAAATGTAAAGTTTCATCAAAATTGGCCACGCCTTTTATCCACCGCCAATAGAACCCAAAATTTATTTTTGGCCCAAAGTTTTTGAAATTTGGCACAGAGCCTTTGGTTAGCTCAATTAAGAAAAATATAAAGTTTCATCAAAATTGGCCACGCCCTCTACCCACCGCCCATAGAACCCAAAATTTATTTTTGGCCCAAAGTTTTTGAAATTTTGCTCTGAGCTTTTATTACCTTTTATTACCACTCACTGCCCATATAACCCATTTTATATTTTTTCCCACAACTTTTTGTTTCTTTACCAAAACTAATTATTTTATAAATAAATTTCAATACATGCATTTAAATATAGACTTTTATACATCATCTTTTCAGTAACTATATTATTAAGTTTCGCTGGCCTATCGCATACCCTTCGTACCTATAGTACAAATTTAAGAATAATTTTATTTGAGTATAAACAAAATGAGTAAACTTTTAAACTCGTTTTAAACTTTTTATTCATCAATTATCATTTATTTTACTACATCATCTAGTTCCAAAATATGTTTACGTGGTTGACGTCTTGTACTACTTATATAGGGATCAGATGATGCAAGCAAACGATGCAAAACATCAGTATTTGTTGCAGTTCTACTACATTTTCTGGAAAACATTAATCTATAATTTCTGTTATCCTTATTACGTGCTTCTTCCGCTTCCTCGGAGAGCATGCCTATAGGGAGTACTGCTGTTTCAATTATGTTATTTCCCTGTATCAATACTTTATGAACAGTAGCTGGCATGAATACCAATTGTATTTACGAACGAATAGCTCAGCAGTATCCCACGAAAATTTCTTAAACTTCCCCGTATCAATTTTTTGCCCACATGTAATTATTTGGAGAATAATTCGGAAGCGATCTATTAGTTCTTCACTAATACCTCTTATATCTGTTAAAGTAAAAGCCTAAAAGTATACAAAACCTTTTATTGTAAATATGCATTGCAATTTATTGTAAATATTCATAAAAAAAATACGTGAGTCTTATCACAAAATTTATAAGTTTGTTCAGCGATCGCAAAAAGTCGCACAATTTTTTTACATAAAATGAAAGAAAATATTCCAATCTTTCATTTAGTAGTACTACTAACACGGAGGTAGACCGAGCTTACTTATTTTTTTCTAATGAAAACAGCAAATGCTAAATTTTTTGGAGTCATTTTGATTTGCTCAGATCTCTTAAACTATTAAATTTAAAATACTATATTTTAATAAAAATGCTCTAAAACTATTGGTAGTTGAACAATATTTAATTTTTTCGAAAACAAATCATGGTTTTCTACTAATGAAACATTTCTCTACAGAATTGCATCATTAGATTTCTAAAAAATAACTGTAAAAAAATAGACTTTTTGCCAAAAAAAAATACCACTGTGCGCCATTTTGTAACGATTTATAATTCAAACGTTTCATTTTATGTTTATTTTCGCATACTTTTTGCAGAAACCAAAGTAGTTCTCGGTTTAAAAATAGCGTACTGTCGCTTCAAAAATTTTTATTTGTGCCGCAAGAGTTAACCCATCTTTAATTTTTTTTTTTCTTTCATTAAAATCCAATTTAGGATATAAAAATTAAACGTTTTATATATACTAGCGTTTGCCTTATGGTCAAAATTCGACCATTCATTTTTATGTAAATATGAAGAAAACATAGTACATCTAAGTATATATGAATTGACATGTTTTGAGCATTTTTTTTGTTCCGTCTTAGTTGATCGATTTGG
Source organism: Pollenia amentaria (assembly GCA_943735925.1). Lineage (NCBI taxonomy): Eukaryota > Metazoa > Arthropoda > Insecta > Diptera > Polleniidae > Pollenia > Pollenia amentaria. The sequence goes on along the minus strand of OX031010.1, from coordinate 31,602,612 downwards.
TGATGGACCAACCTCCGGTTCATATTTTATCTTCTACGTGAGTTAACCCTTTCGGGACGGAGTTTTATTTCGAAAATTTAAATATTTGTAATGACAATTTTTGCATATTCTAAGAGATATGAAATCCTAAAATCGTCCTTTTATCCTGGGACATGTTATCCCAATAAGCATTTTCGGTGGGACATATAATCCCAATAAGGTTCCCAACAAGGGTTTTTGGTGGGTGATTCGAATAAAAACAAATATATAAAACAAAAAAAATATTAGTTTATTTTAATTAAATTCACGTTTATTTTTCTCTTTTATTATTTATAAACATTTTGGTAATGTAATCAGGGTTTTAGTTTGTGAAAGGGTCCAAAACACTTGTAGCACAAAGCGTTGTTGCAGCCTGAGCATATCATCTTTGTGCGCTTTTCGATACCATGTGAAGTACAGCGGACACTGCGACAACGCCTTTCTTGCTCTACCGGCAAATGGTTTCCAACATTCAGGCTATCAGTCTTCTTCCGCCCCGGAGACGTGTCATTGCCGCTTGTCTTTTATTTCCTTCGAAAATCATAGCTTCTGCAAGTGGGACAAGAAAGTTTTTCAACGATAATTTTTGTTTCTTACTCTCAGTCGAATATTCACTGCCAGAATCCTCAAAATCGCCATCAGAGTCTGAATCCTCACATATAATACGCTCAAGATCTTCAAGAGTAAGCTTCCTTTTTGGTATCTAAAATGCGTATTGGGACAATTAATCCCACGTAAAAAACGTATTGGGACTATATATCCCAATTTTATAAAATCTACCAGAACTTACCTTTTATTATTGTAAAAGACCATAAACCAATTTAATTTAATAAATCAAACACTTTTCTATAAAAATTAACACAACTTTACTGAATTACGCTGTTTGTTCAGCCACCTTCAGCAAATTAGCGGTCCAGACTGTTGAAATTTCTACGATGTTGTGATATTTATCATCAAGTGTAATGAAAATGCTGACATGTACCGTTATGTTTTTTATTAACATTTAATAAAAAACAGTTAAACCTGTTTTTGGGACTATTTAAATTAGAGATTGCATTGAAAATGAAGAAAATACGAAAGTTTAAAAATAAGTGGGATGTTTTATCCCAGTAGTCCCGAAAGGGTTGATCTATTTTGTAAGTTCAATATAAAAAATATCAATTGAAAAACAAAAAAGTATCAAAAAGTCTTCTCTTATAGATTCAAATCCGCTCAGGACATTGCATGTTTATAATTTTATTTTGATGTATGTAGACATACATACATTGGCACTGCTGACGTTACAAAAAAAATAGTTTTATGTATCAAAAAAAATATGTACATAGTCCCATACCTGGCTAGTGATCAAAGCACATTTTTGCTAAAACATTTCATACAAAAATTTTTTTTCATATTTACGCAGTAGTGCCAAAAATACTGAAGGTACCCATGTATATTTTCTTACACATAGATATTTTATATGTATGGCAGATAACCAAAACGCATTCATGGGTATTGAATAATATCTGCATAACATTCATGTATTTAAGTTTACTGAATGTGGTTGCGTGAAATAGTGCCGTGCATAAGTACATATAAGTAATACACATATTTTTTGCAACGCACAACCATAGCTGTTGTTATTATTTATGTTTTAAGTGTATACACTATAACGTAAAGCGTGGGTAAATACCTCTGTATATTATTATTATGGGTACTTGTTGTCATTCCCTGGTACAGACCCCTTTATATTGTGTCTTATGGGGTCTGTACACGGTCAATGTGCTTGCCGTGCGGGCGAATTCACTCGTGCACGTGAGCTGGACGTTAATTCGCCGCCATATCTAAATTTTTAATTTGCCATCCAGCATCGTCGGTGTTACACATGCAAACTCTTTTTCACTAATACTACATAAAAGCTTTATTTAAAATGCTTGACCGTTTACAGACCTCTTTATATTGTGTGTTATTGTTGTACTTGTTGTAGTATCGCCGCCATCTCATACATGAATTCACTCTGTTATTAAATTTAAGCCTGAAACATATCAATCGCCAAAAAAAAATGTTTCTTTTTTTCTACAATGCCAAGTGATTTACGACTTAAAATTGAAATACTTATAATTGCAATATTTTTAACAAATACAGAAATGCTGAAAAAATAAAAACTTCAAACAATAATAACAAACTTATTGTTAAAATTTAATTGCTCTTTAAATTACATTTTAACAAATGCTATAATGAAATAGAATTTCTCTTAGTGATTGCTGTAAAAAATAATAATTCAATTTCCTTTAAAAAATTTGCTTTATTGTAAAGTTTTTTCTTTTTTCTTTTTTTGATGATTTTATTATTATTTTGCGTATCAAAAATGGCGCCATTTAAATGACATTTCTTTTAAAATGAAATTTAGCTTTTTTATGGTTGTTCTTGAAAAGAATTTTAAGAAAGTAATAAAAAAAAGGAAAGTAAATAATTGTTTAGTTAAGTATTTTATAGTATTGTTGAGAAGTTGAGTTGAGAAACATATAATAGGCAATTCAGCTTTAGTTTTTTATATAAAATAAGTTTTTCGTACAAAATAACTTTTTTCTAAAAAAAACTAACTTTTTTAAAAAAGGATTTTTTTTAAATGGGATATTTTAAGCCCGATAGAACTTAAAAATGTAAAAAATAACACAAAAAAATGGCTGCTTAGTCCCGGCGCTGCCCGGGATTTTCCAAGCAACATTTAAATACTAGAGAATTTGGTCAATACCTTAAGCCCAACGCTATCTACAGGTTCAACATTTTATCCGGAAACTTATTTTTGTTTTATAAATATATTTTGTTCATTTTAGCCAAATCGTACCATAAACTAAAAAATTTTAAATATCATGACAACAGGGTTAAACTTGAGATAAACCTGTAGCCCATTTCTGTACACAGAAAAAATTCACCACAAATTTTGCTACAATTAAAGCATTAATCAAAAATAATGTCAGCTTAAATTAAAAATTTAATCAAGTGAATTAAACGTTTAATCAAATGAATTAAACGTTTTATCAAGTGAATTAAACGGTTAATCAAGTGAATTAAAATTTTAATTGATACTATTAATTTGCACCAGTAAACAAATTAATAGTTACATTAAACGTTTAATTGACTTGATTAAACGCTTAATTCCCTTGATTAAATTTTTCATTAAAACTGATTTTATTTTTGATTAATGCTTTAATTGGGGCAACATTTTTTCTGTGTATTTCTCGCATCGTAAAATTTCCCTCATGAAACAAGTGGATTATGACAAAAACAGTGCAATATGAAATATAAAATGATTTTGCTCACTTAAGTGTTTCTGTACCTTTACTTTGCGAGAATTATCTGTCATTTAAATAATTTTCCAGCAATTATTGGAAGGATGTGAGAGTAAAAAGTGTTTCTGTTAGCCCCCTTTCAGTTTCGTCATGTTAGTTGCGCTAGTAACTTGCCGAGTGCAACAAAGTCTGTACTCAATTTTTGCCCCCTTACCGCGACCTTACCACTGACATCTACAAATCAAGAGTTACGTAAGAGACTTGCGCAAATAAATTGTCGAGTGTGAAAGGGGGCTAACAACATTTTGGGAAAAGCTTCTCACAAGAACTGTCAAAATAAGTCACATTTTAATTTGATACGAGAAAAATAAAACTTCGAAACATGCAGCCCAAATTATTCGGAAAAAATAATTATATATATACATATCGTTACCTAAAACGCAAAAGGCCCTAACTAACCAAAAATTAAAAATCGACTTTTTTCATTGATTCTGATGTGTTGCATCAACACAAATGTCCACAGCAAATTTTGGAATCTTTCGACCAAAATTAGCGATTTTATTAACAAAAAACAAAAAGCCATATCTAAAGATTTTATACGATAAACGCTAATAGACATAACTAACAGTTTGCATTTTATGCAACATTGTTATGTCAAAACCACTGGTAAGTTTAACAAGAAAAATAGAAGAAAGAATAATTATAAACAGTTTGAGGCAATTTATCGATTTACCATTTTAAATAGTTTTTTGCTTCTCCTGTAACATTTTCAAAGCGTTAGATGGGGCCTTTGCGTTTTAGGTAGCGATATGCACATGTATGTATACAAGAATGTGTATTATTTTTTTTAATTTGAAAATAAAGAATTTAAATGATGAAAATAAATAAAACACAATTGTTATATTTATTTTATTTTAATTTTTTTTTTTTAGCCTTTCATTGTTTCCGTTTTACACAGAAAAAATATTCAATAGTTTTTTAACAATTAAATACATTGGTTGAAAAGTATTTTAATTAAATAAATGTGTTAATTGAATCAATTAAATTTTTCATTGAACAAAAACCAAAAATAAATTTTCGATTTAATTAATATTTTAATTGTTTTCAAAACAAAATGCTATTAAAATATTAATTAAATAAATCAAAACCTTAATTGATTTTTTAAGATAAAATAATTCAAAATTGTAAAATTGAGTATTACTAAATTGTGAATTGTCAAAACTGACTTTTCCAAAATAATTTTTAATTCAATAATTTGTAATTTTTTTTTAAATACTCGTAAGAATATACGATTGATTGGTTTTGAATTTAAATACATTTATGGCATTAACCGTCTCATTAAAGTTAAGTGTGTTGTGTGTTTATACAGTGCAATTGCCATCAGTTCTTTTGCGCATTTCCTCCAGGTTTTTGTTACGTCTACGCAATATTCTGTAAGGTTTAGGAGTTAGTTCCTGAGTAAGGTGCTTGAATTTTATCTCGCTTTCAAAAATGTAATTTTAAGTAAGCCACAAACTTCATTTAATGTTCATATGACACACCGCTATGCCGAACGCAAAAAGGACATAAAGAAATTTTAGACTATTTATTCTCTTACGGATATTAGAAAGTTTCTACTGCAAAATTGAAGTGTTTCCAAATGGTCTGCTTTCGGAAACAAGAAATCTTTTGAACACGAATTATGGTAAAACAGAAGTTAAATATGAGGAAATATACAAGATATCATAACAGCCTCCAATAAATTTGATACCCATATTGCCTATATATGAAAATAGATCAAATATATCGTGATTTTCGCTTTTTATGTGAATTAGAACATAAAAAAAAACAACATTGTTTTAAGACAGATTCAATTTGAAAAGCAGAACATTATTTCCACATACGTAGAATTTGTATGAAAAACCGAAACGAAAATATTTATTTAGTTAAATATCTCAATTAGTAGGTCAAGTTTTATATACCATTGGATGCTGCTTCAAAAACTCTTATCGATGATACCAAATTTTATTTATGTCGTCTTGGAGCAAAGTACAAAAAATTCGAAAAAACTGATAAAAAATACCTTTTTTAAAAATGGTCCAGCTTACGAATGGTCAACGCCAGAACCAAAATATTTTGGTATATCAAGCTTTATTTTCAGGGGTGTAACAAAATCCTTTTTTTTTTTTTTTTTTTGGAGTCGCTAATGTACATATGTTTGTTCCCATGAAGGGAACAATGCTATCGTGAAACTCCCGTGAACAATTTTTCGCGCTATCAGTTCTCAGTGAATGTAAAAAAGAAGAAATATTAAAAAACATTAAAAACAAAAAAATTTTTGTTCAAAAATATAGACGTATATTTTAAAGAAAATTTAAAAAAAAACAAAATACAATATGTTGTATTGGAGTGACATTTTAATGGCAACATTAGCTTATTGCACTTTTATGTAGTAAAATAATTTCTTAAATACTGGCGTATTAGTTTAATGTTTTAATTAGGGAGATCGAACGGTTATTATTCGACCGGTTTTAACCGGTTATTTTAGTTTTGCCCAAGTCGGTTATTTTAAAATGTCTATTTTTCGAATATCGAATAAACCGGCTATTTTGGTATAATTAACCGGTTATTTTAGTAATTTGTAATTTATATACATTTTCCTTACTCTTGTTATAGATGTACCCGTATTTTAAGTATTTTCTAATTGAATATTGGCTAAACTTAAACTTTTTATGTTGAATGTCAAAACAAAATGTAATGTAAACATTATGAACACTGTAAATACAAATCGCTTATAAAAGTGTGTGTTCTTGTAGAAAAAAAAAAACCAAAAGCTATTCAAAATACTACAAAAACGTGTTCAGTTAAAAAGTAAATAGTAATTTGTGCAAGAGTATACTAAATATTAAATATATATTTTTATATAAATGATATCTCTATATATTTTTCGAATGCGATTAAAAAGACAAAGTTAAGTGCTTGAAGTGCCCTAAAATGATAAGTTACAAAGGTTCTTCCATGTCACGACTTATTAATCACCATTAATTAGTATACATGCTTGATATTAATGTGATCCAAATGAAACTTAACTCCGTTCGAAGTAGTTCTAAGGAGACGACAAATAATACTTTACTAAAATACGCTGCAAAAAATGAATCATTGGGTGAAATATTAGCCCGTTGTGTTGCCGAGGACGAAATGTCCGCTAATGCACTTAAAACTCTTAAGTAGTTCTAGCATCTCTTCATGCTTAAAACTACAACATTACGCGGAATCAGTTTTATTTATTAAAACACTAAGAACTAAAAACAAAATTGAAGAAATCAAACAATGTCATGGAATGTTTTAAATTGTAGTCGATGAATTGACAAATATTTTACACATAAAAAATGTTCAGTTCACTATTCGTATCTATAATGCTGAAACAAAATAGTTTGAAATAGATAATCCTGGCTAAGAGGTTTTGTTTGCAACTTTAAAAAAATATGGTTGATTTATTCAGACATCCTTAACCACCAACAAATTAAAACTCATTCAAAATAAATTTAAGAGAATATTTCAAATAATAACTTTATAAAATTCCTATAATTTATTTGCTTTTGCAAAATGTTTGTCTAGATCAAATATCATTCAACCGTTTCTAAATTATATTATACAAATATCTTCTTACAAATAAAGTTTAGTAAATCAAGTTTGACCAATTTACTGGTCCCACTTTTCTTGGATTTTATCGTCAAATATTTGTTAGGTCTGATCTTAGTCATATTTATGTATTTTGTTGGTTCCTTACCTTTGCAAATTGGTTTGTTTTTATTCAAATTAACGTTTTATTTTTAAATCTTATTTGATTTTTGTGTTTTTAAGTATTCGAATTAAAACCGGTTAACCGGTTATTTAAAAATTGCTTAACCGAAAACCGGGTTTTTTAAAATAGCAACTATTCGTAATATTCGAAAACCGGCTATTGAAAAAAGTCGAATAATCGATCTCCCTAGTTTTAATCCATAAACAAATATATTAAATAATCCAAGGAAATACAAATTTAAAAAGTTTTCATTCGAAATTTTGCTTTTGCCGATACATTTTTTAGAGAACAGACAAACAATTCCGATGACAATTTTCACTATAGGGATAAATATAAAAATTTAAGCTGCCTTATTTCTAAAGATATATTTTTTCTGTGGTGCCTAAAGCCTAGTACTCTGTTCCAATTTGTGAAAAATGTTCAGCAACATCTTTATTTCATGCGAAAAATTTGACATGTATCAATGTTACCTATCTCGAGAGTTTGCACCACAAATTATAGTGGTATAGTTATAGTTCTGTGGTTTGCACAATTTGACGTTTTTAATCTTTAAAAGTATGCGACATGGTTTTGGATATGTAAACAAAACCCACATGTATTTTACTAAAAAGTATTTTTTTTAAATAAAAAATTAAAGTAAATATTGATTAAAAACTGTTACCGGTTGTGTTATTTATGTTTTGCAGTTCTCATTTTAATATCAAGTTTAAACTTTTTTCATTTGCATTCCACGTGAAATAAGTGCAGCTTATATTATTTCGCACTTGTAAAAAAAATGTTGCCAGAAACATTTCGCAACTTTTTCACAAATTAAACAGAGCACAACTCTATCAACTTTATTTCATAGAAATTCCGCACAAGTTTTTTTTCATTTTTTCAGTTTTGACAGCAATTCACTTGAAATGATGAACAGAGTACCTGGCTTATTACACAAACATTTAAAATACTTAAAATTGTTTTATTTCGAAGACTGAAGAATATAGTCACTAAAAAAAATCAGCAAATCGGCACTTTGCCAATTTCGGAATAAAAAATCGTCAAAATGACGATAAACAGTCATATCTGGCAGTCATATATTTTTTATATATATTTCTTTCGTTGACGTTTCTCTTGCATTTGACATTTAATTACTGGAAGTATTTCAATTAAAACAGAATCTGTGTTCTCGCATTCAAATACACTTTTTTCTCACAAATCGAGAAACGATGGAATTTTTTGTTTCACACTTCATGTGAGAAATTTTCCGATGCGAGAAATACAGAAACGAGCTGCTGGTTCCAGACTAAACTATTTCATTGTCCAAGTTTGGTGTCAATCGGTCCAGCGGTCCTTGAGTTTTAGTTACCAGATATCCGGAACAAACGTTTTTATATCGTCGGCTGATAATTTAATTGTCGTATGTGGATTCCGAAAGTTTTATTAATTATATATATATATATATATATATATATATATATATATATATACGCAAAGAAAAAACATGGTTGTGGTAAACATATTCTAAGAGCAACATGTTATGATAAGATTCAGGATTGTAGTGAACATATTACGATAATTATTGAATCATATTATGACCAAATATATTCGTAATATATCATCATAATATTTTTCCCTTAATCCTAATTTGTTTTTCTTTCATCATATTATAATTTAATGTAATCATATAATAAATTAAGATGTATTTATCATGTTAACCATAATAAGTTAAGAAGTAACCATATTATTATCATGTTAATCATAATAAGTTAAGGAGGAATCATATTATTATCATGTTAATCATAATAATATGTAGGTTAAATCTAAAACCGAAAAATATTTGTAATATATATTTATGCTTATTTATTTACTGGCAACCTTAACGTAAAACTGTTATTTATTTCACATCGTTATATGATGCAACTTTAAACATAATATTTTTAACCTTTTTTTGTCGTAGGTCGCATTTATTTATAAATTATTTTATAGAATTTTCACTCTTTTTCTCTAAAATAACACAGAACAATGATCAATATTTTTGCACCATTTTCAAACAATATTAAAATATTTTTAGCCTTGATATTTTATTTTGTGACACTTTACAATTTTTTTTTTAATGTACCTACAATTTCTTTATTTTTTAATTTCTTTAAACTTGGTTTTTTTATGAATAACAAAAAATTCGATAGGCACATGTAAAACAAACGACACAACTGATGCAAAATTATTTTACAAATGGCGATAACCAAATATTATTAGAGTAAAGATATTTTGTTTGCATCTTAAACATATTATGAGTACAAGTATAGAAAGTTATCATGTTATGGCTATTAAATATCACTAAATGATTGTGAGGAATATAAAATGTTTTCAAAGTTATCATTATTTAGTTGTTATAAAAATAATTTTATTTCAGTGAACCATACTTAAATTTATAATTGCGATAAACATTAACATGTTTACAGTAACTATAATATTGTTGATATTAAATAAAAATAACAATATTTTGTGTACGGCAACAATATATTGTTACAATAAACATAGTATAGTTGCCGTAATCATGCCCAACCATATTTTTTCTCTGCGTGTATATATTGCTGTATTCCAGAGATCAATATGGCTTTAAAATTTGAAATCTGGACGTCCAACTTTGACTCACTTTTTTGAGCATTGCTGGCCTCCAAGTCTTCAATTGTTGTTGGTTTATCTACGTAAACCAGTGACTTTACGTCACAGCAAATAACTGAGAGGTGTCAAATCGCATGACCTTGGAGGCCAATTGACTGATAGATTTATCGAAATAATATTATTGCCAAATTTGTATTTCAATACATATAATTTGATGGTTGCGGTCGCCGTATGGTACATCTTTCCCAGATCAATGTCATTCATGTTTTTAAACAAAAAATCTATGACCATAGCGCGGTGACGATTTCCATTAAACGTAATGCGAGCTTCGTCTTTATTTTTGAAGAAATCAGATCCGATAATGCAACCAGCATGTAAACCGCTCTAAACAGTCCATTATTCTAAATTGAGGTATTCATTCGGTTAGCCGATTAACGGTGAAAACCTGTGTTCAATTCCCAGCTCAGACAAGAAAGAAAAATTATCAATAAATTTTAATTAATTTCATGTTGTAAAATTTCTTTCTTCATAAAAATAATTTAATGAAAATTAAATTCAATGAACTTAAGCCTGATTAAAAGGTCGAAACTTAAAAGATATACATATTTTCTATTTAGCAGATTTTGAAATAATATTTTAATCGATAAATAAAAGTCTTTTAGCAACCCTTCTTTCATTTATCTCTATTCTCACTTATACTACTAAAATATTTCAATGTATGTGTTTGCCGGGGTCTGCACTTACTAGGGTATTCATTCGGTTAACCGTTAATCGGTTAATCGATTAATTACTACCCGATTAACTGATTGGTTAATTTAAAATTGCCTTTTTCGATTAACGATTAAACCGTTTAATTTAAGTCGATTAACCGATATATAAAAATTTTTAACTTTTTGTAGTATTATAACATATGTTTTTGTGCTTTTAATTATTTGTTTCGTCCCATACACAAAAGGTAGGTGTTTAGAAAATATTTTTTTATAGGAGCAAAGTAGGTGTTTAGCGATCCTCATTTTAAATAAGTGTTTGCTGTCAACAGCTTTTTGTTTCACGTACTTTTGAGTTATTTGTTTCTTTTCATATCTTCTCATATCAATCGTTTAACAGAATTAACCGAAATAATTAGAAGTGTTAAAAATTTATAAAAAATTAAAACAGGACTCTAATGAAATAATAGAAGATTTTATATGTTTAGAAAAATACAGGAAAAGGACTGAAAATAAGATATTCTGTATTATTGGTTGCTTTTGATTTCTTCCAAACTAAAAAAAAAAAAACGCTTAAATCCTAAAGATTTAAACCAAATTATTTGTATAAAAGATTATTTTATAAGATCTTCTTAATATATTGAAATAACTAAAGGTATAGTCACACTTGCCAAATATTTGACGAAAAAGACGTACCCAAAAGGAAAACTATTATATATAATTTCCTTTAATTACAGTATTTATTTTGAATTTATTACTACATTTTACAAAAAACAGTTATTTGCTGTGTCTGGCAGTATAATTGGTTTTATTTTGTGATATAAAGACCCTGTTAAATATCACTAACTATAAACAAAATTATTGGTTGTGCTTATTTGGGCAAGCATTTAATAAGTGTGAACGCATCATTTTAAAATGATCTTACAGTTAATTTTTTAATTAATACACAATATATATTTATTAAAACATATGTATTACATATTTATGAATTATTCTTTTGTTTGTTATGTTACTGGTATTTTTACTAATAAACTCCAAATAATAAATAATTTATGATTTTCTATGTATTAAAATTACTTGATTCTTAAAAACTGTGTTAATTGGTTAACCGATCAATAGCAATATTAACCGATTAAACCAAAACCTCGGTTAATTAATCGAGCGATTAACCGATTAAAGCAAAAGCCCGATTAAATGAATATCCTAGCACTTACCCAACAAACACGAAGTCAAACATTTTGATATGAAATGATTTTGTTATTTGACATCAAATACAATTCTCAAACTTTTTTCAATTGTTTGAATTTAACACTTGCATTCAAATTGATAATGGTTTGAATATAAACATTTGGCTCAAAAGGTTTTATCACTTTGATATCGAATTAAAATTAAACTTGGCACCACTGAAGCGAAAAATAAATTTGAACACTGAATAATGACGATTAAAGTTTAATGTGTTTTACAATTAAGAAAAAATTACATACTACGTAAAGTGAATTCGGTTTTAGGAAACCATAAATTCCTTTAGAAAAATATAAATTATTTGTAATTAAAAAATGATTTAAAAGTGTAAGAATGCGAGCGAATAATTAGAGTGCGGTAAAGTAAAGAATATAAGTTTGTTCTACGATTGCTGTGCTACGCCATGACAATCCTCAAAATAAAAAGGAGCCAATTATTTCCAAGAATTTGAGGTCGGAAAGAACGCTATCTTTTTTTTTGCTATGGTGCCGATAGTGTAGCTGACAGTTTATTTAAATAAATAATGAATTTAAATTAAAAAAAAAAAAATATTTTTCATTTATGTATGTTTCATATTGTTTTAAAATCCACATTTGAAAAACATTTGAGAATAACTCTTGAAAGTAAGTTGAAAATAAAAGCGCTTCTCAATTTGAATATAATTTCCCCTTTTTGTGGAGAATGCCGATTTTTTTCAAGTCACTATCAAACTTTTCTCATTTGAGAAAAGGTTGGATTTCAAATTATTTTTAATTTGAAATCAAACCTCCGTGTTGGTAAAGCACAAGTTTTCTTCAAAAAAAAAAAATAAAGTGTAGCATATCTTTCAGGCTCTCAATTTTCTCCCTTGTTCTCCCAATTTTTCTAATAAATTTGTCTTTTACTTATACATATTTAAGAGCGCTACTTTTTCTTTCCTAAATGCTACAAAAATAAAAACAAAACAAAGAAACTTTTTAATAGCCACAAGTTTGTCTTTATTTTTTTTACTTTTCAAATAATTTTTTCCCCTTTTTCTCCAACATTTTACAGATTTGGTTCACAACCTTGTCAATCATTGATGCCAGTCACAACTTCTGACAAATAACTTTCTCATCTGCTTGGATTAACACTCAGTCACACACCATAATCTTTGTCCAAAGAATGTGAGAAAAAAAATGGAAAGGAAAAATAAGAGCGAAAAACTAAAATTGGTTTTTCTAAAAGGATTTGTAGTACAATTTAAAATTCAAAAAAAAAGTTTTCTATTTTTACGAGCTTGTCGCTTTATTTTACCAAAAACAACTGTCAGTTTTTGTTTCTGTTCATCATTTTGTAAGTTTACAACAGTTGTAGTACTTTGTAAAGTCTTAAATTACATTTACGTTAAAATACATTAATATCATCAAGTAGAAGAATTTTTTTTGCTTGCTTGGATTGTTTTTTTTTTTTATTATTCTTAATACTTAAGGATGGGTAAATATTTATATTAACTTTTCTAATGGATTTTAAAAAATATTCTTTTGTAGTTTTTAGTTAAAGTTTTGTTATAAAGAAAATTTTTTTTTTATAATTATTTATTAGCCCCCGTATTCATAAAGGATTTATTATCAAAGTTGCTTTTGGGAGTACAATTATTTATTAAAAGATTTTATTTGTTGTGCTTAATTCCCTATTTTTATTCTTGATAAATCAAGTGAAAATTTATTATTGGAGGATAAGCTGTTTCTATGCGCATTTCACTGGTTGCTTAGGCCAAATCATCAGGAAACGTTTTTACCAAAAAATTTTAGAAAAGCCAAAAATATCAGCAAATAAGACTACAGACGGAATGAGAATTACAAACACTCAAAAAGTCTTATTTGGCAACGATATCAAAGCTTAAACAAAACTCCAACAATAAAACAGTGTGTTTATCTTTTCTTACATTCCCCACTACAATTAGTTGGAATGTCTGTGAAAACCTGGGTTCAATTCCCAGCTCAGTCAAGAATGAAAACTTATCAATAAATTTTAATTCATTTCATGTTGTAAAATTCCTTACTTCATTAAAATAATTTAATGAAAATTAAATTCAATGAACTTTTAGCCTGAAATGTCGAAACTTAAAAGATATATTTTCTATTTAGCAGATTTTGAAATAATAATATTTTAATCGATAAACAAAAGTCTTTGGCAACACTTCTTTCATTTATCTCTATTATCACTTATACTACTAAAATTTATTATTTCAATGTATGTATGTGTTTGCCGGGGTCTGCACTTACCCAACAAACACTAAGTCAAACCTTTGATGTAAAATGACTTTATGATTTGACATCAACTACAATTTTCAAATCTTTTTCAATTGTTTGAATTTAATACTCTTGAATTCAAATCGATAATGATTTGAATATAAACATTTGGCATATAAGGTTTTATCACTTTGATATCGAATTGTTATCAAATGTTATTCTCAAATTAAAATTAAACTTGGCACCACTGAAGCGAAAAATAAATTTAAACACTGAATAATGACGATTAAAGTTTAATGTATTTTACAATTAAGGAAAAATTTCATACTACGTAAAGTGAATTCGGTTTTAGGAAACCATAAATTCCTTACACAGAAAAAAGTGTTTTATCAATTAAAAATATGGTTTAAAAAGTATTTAAATTTAATTAATGTGATAATTGAATGAATTATCTTTTTAGTTAAAAGAAAATTACAAATTTAATTTTGATTTAATTAACATTTTAGTTGTTTTGAAATAAATTTTCAATTAAAATTTTAATTAAATAACAAAAAATCTGAATTGACTTTTTTCGTTTAAAATAAAATAATTTAAACATGTAGAAATGGCAAAGTTTTTTGATCACTTTTTTAATTAAAATTAAAAATATCATTTATTGAAAATATTTTTTCAAAATTTTAAAATTTTTAGTAATCAATATAATCATTTTGGTAATAGGTGCAAAATCAACAAATTGTTTGCTTGACTATTTATTGACTATTTGGAATAAATTTGGTGATTTGAGAAATTTAATAATTTTTTCTGTGCATTATTTTTCTTGATATTTTAATATAAAACTTTTTTATTTAATAACACTATTTTATTCCATAACACTTTGCAAAATTTTGTTCATTAGTATTTTTTTAATACCTCTTTTTGTTTTGTTTATATTTTACATCTGTTTAACAATTTCATGCAATAAGAAGAAGAATTTTATTCTCTCAAACTCGCTCTCATTTACACAAATTTAAAGTACGGGAAAGCTTTTCGTGCAAATTGGGATCCCGGGGGATCCCAAAGTTGAGTAAAGAAACTGAGCTATTAATAACACTGAAATAAATCGCAATTCGCCACGGGTTACCATTCTTAGATTAAAGTAAACTTTTTTGGTGGCTTTTTAGGTAATTTCGAAACTTTTTAGCGGGAATGCGCGAAAAAATTATGTCGAAAGATAAGGGACACCCTAATGTACATATATTATATAGAAATTGTTTCAGAATTTAACACATAATTTTGAAAGCCTCTGCTTGTTAACATATTTAAGTTATAAGAAAATAAATTTAAATTTACAACTCTACACAAATGAAACTAAAAGCAATTCAAATTTATTGGCTTATTAGAAGAAATTCTGTTCTTAGCCTCGACTGCAAACTTCTACTTTACAACTCTATATTAAAACCAATCTGGTGCTACGGTATTCAGCTATGGGACCTCGGCCTCAAATATCGAAAAAATTCAAAGGCGCCAAAATAAACTTCTTCGAATAATCACAGTCGCTCCCTGGTATGTTAAAAACTCTAATATTCACAAGGATCTCAATGTGCCATTAGTAAAAACTATTATTACGAAATACGCAGCAAAATATTTAAAAAGGCTTGAGTCGCACCCAAATCCACTAGCTCGAAATATTTTAAATTACAGCGGCCACTCTAGATTAAGGAGAAGAGATACTGCAGGACTCATCCGACGAGAAGACCGCTAAACATCTACTTATGTGAACAGAAACTGTGAGGAGAAAAATTTTCGTCTAGCATTGGCAGGACAAAAATAATGTATTAGTATAAGATTTGATTAATTATTGTTAGTTCATATTTAATATATGAAGATTATTGAATAAGTAATGAAAAAAAATAAAAAAATTTTGCTATAGTGCCGATAGTGTAGCTGATATCGTTGCAAATTAGACTTTTTGAGTGTTATTAATTCTCACTCCCTCTGTAGTCTTATTTGCTGATATTATTGGCTTTTCTTTTGGAAAATTGTTTCCTGGTGATCTGGACTAAGCAACCAGTGAAATGCGCATAGAAACAGCTTATCCTCCAACAATAAATTTTCTGTTCTTTTATCAAGAATAAAAATAGGGAATTAAGCACAACAAATGAAATCTTTTAATTCCAGGGACCGAAAATAACAGTTATTTTGAAATTTTAAAACAAAAAAAAAGCATATAGAAGTAAATACTGGCAAACTGATTCAAGTATACCATATTGATCCATATGAACTTTTCTATGATAAAATATTATGATTTTTAAAGTTTTGATTTTTATTTTTTCGATCAAAAATTACAGTTATTTTTTGATTTATATTTTTTTGGACAAAAATAACAGTTATTTTTTGATTTTTATTTTTTCGATCAAAAATAACAGTTATTTTATTATTTTTATTTTTTTGAACAATCAAAAAATAACTGTTATTTTTGTTCTAAAAAATAAAAATCAAAAAATAAGTGTTATCATCTGACTTTTATGAAAAAAGGAATAACTGTTACGGTCCCTGTTTAATTCACAAAGGATAATTAAATTTAACAAACGTTTATTAAGGAAAATTTTTTGAGAAAATTTGTTTTGTCAACCTTTATTTACCCTCTTATTTTGTAAAACACTTCACCTCACTTAAAAAATATGTTCATACAAATTTTCGAAAATGTAAACAATTTTATATGAAAAATTTCTCAACGCAAGATGAAGTGATTTACAAAATAAGCCCCTTAGTTTAAAATATTTTTATGTATACAGGCATAAGCCGTTATATAGAAAAAAAATATGAACTAATAAAAATTAATTAAAACTTATAGATTAAATTAAATCTTATTAATTCTTATCATTGATTTGTTTAAGTAAGTTTTTAAAAAGTTACCCCCCTCTCTCCCCCCTAAACATTTAAGATGGTTCCGCTCCTAACCATTCCTATAGTAAATTTTACAATTATAATGCTCAAATTTTGAAGTACAAATTCTAGTTATTTAACGATACAATAAATCCTACAAATTAACAGCCGATTTTAAAAAGATCAAGGACTCATACATCTTATTACATACATACATTAGGGTTTCCAGATCTGGATCGACAAAAAACTTGACATTCAAATGAAAAAGCTTGATTTTTTCTTGGCAATTAAAAATTCCTACTAGTGGCGTTGATTGAACGATGTCCGTCTATCCGTCCGTTGGGATGTCTGATCGTTTGTATGTTGAAATGGGTTTTCTGAAGACCCCAGATATGATAAAGGCCACGTTGTTATATTTTTACCAGCTGACCCGGCAAACATTGTTTTGCCATATAACTTATTTCTAGTGAATATTTTGGTTTTTAATTAAAAAATAACCAATGTATTGTAAGTGTGTGGGGATGGGATATAGAATCGGAATGAGGTATGAAGCGCTTAATACCATGATCGGCGATGAAAAAAAAAATCAATATCATTTATTTCTTTATTTCCACTCGTTACATATTCAAAAGTTAAACATTTGTATCCTGCACAGAAAAAAGTGTTTTACCAATTAAAAAAAAGGTTTAAAAAGTATTTAAATTTAATTAATGTGATCATTGAATCAATTATTTTTTTAGTTGAAAGTAAATTAAAAATTGAATTTTGATTTAGTAAACATTTTAGTTATTTTGAAATAAATGTTCAATTAAAATTTTAATTAAAAAACAAAAAATCTTAATTGTCTTTTTTCGCTTAAAATAAAGTAATTTAATCATGTAGAATTGTTGTTGGGAATTGTCAATATTTAATTAACACCTTAATCATGAAAAACGCAACGCAACGCCAAAGAATTACACTGAATTCACAAACAATGTCATAAATATTTTGTAATTTTGTTGTTGCTTTCTACATGATATTCTCTTAATTTGATTTAAGGCTAATTACAATGACTCAATTCGATGACGGTTTGTCATCGAACTGATGACATGCTTTATTAAACGGGCTCCGATTCGTAATTTATATGATGACAATGTGTCATCCCCTTAATGACATAATTAAAATTTTTGACCCTGATGACAATTTGGCTAAGTTATGTTAAGGCTGTTATCACAGTGATGTAAAGTGTCATGGGGTCAAAAATGAAGACACTTCTTATTGTACTGATGTCAAAAAACATCAGCTTTATGACGCCTTTTCTATCAGTGTTGCCCAGTATTGCGATTAACTAACTTTTTTTACGATAATCGTATCGTTAAAATAAATATAACGAAAATTTATCGAATTTGCTATACAGTAACATTTTTAACTATATTCGCTGTCGATTAAAGTCAGCTGTTACTTTAAGCAGGTTTTTTTTTGTTATTTTAACGACAATAATTTACGTTGTGTTTATTTAATCGATAAAGTATATTTTATGCTTAAAATAGCTGAGGTCCGACTTCTTACATAAATACATAAATATGTATATTTAGAAACAAAAACAAAATTCTAAATTCAAAATGTACAAAAAAAAGCAAATTATGAACAAAAATAAAGTTCTAAATGTAAAATTCACAAAATAAAATATAAAAAAACATTAAATTAAGAACAATTTCATTTGTATTTTCTTTATTATTTTTTGTGTGCTTTTCGTTTATTTTAAGATTTTGTAGACAGAGATGTTCCAAAAATTACAGCTGTTTACAATCGTTAAAAATAAAAAACAGAATCACACTATCGTTACTGCGAGCGAATATATATGTCGACAAAAATTACGAATGTCGGATCGTTAAAAGTTAGTGAATCGCACCACAGTTTGGATAAATAGCCGACACACACAAAGAATAGGGTATGTTCGGAAATGCATCACTGCGCTGCATCTGATGCGTAGCAAATATCCGCTGTTCGAAAATACATAAAAAAAAGCAGATGATGCGCAAATAAATCTAAAACACGCATCACAAAAATGCCTGATGGATATTGTGATTAAAATTATAAGCAAAGTGTGCAGCAAACAAGCTGATTTGCATGAGCATCGCAAACTAATCACAGATGCATCACAGTGATGCACTTCCGAACAGGCCCATAGACACACAACTCAACACTACAATAAGATTGATTTCAGGAACAAAACTATGCAACATTGCGCCTCCACAGATAAGAAGATAGCAGGCATTATTACGAGAATACAACAAGATTCAAAACCACGATGACATTCCTTTAAAGTCCGACTATTGCAATCCCCTTAGACGAAGACTTTAATCAAGACAGGCGCCTCTAGATCTCGCCAAAATTCCTTTGAATGACAATTTTGCATTAAACACAGCTTGGGCTAATATCTGGTCAAAAAAGGCCGAGCTTCAACTACCAAGGAAAGCTTATGGTGTAATCTGAACAGATTGCGAACTGGTACCGGCAGAACCCTAGAAACCCTCTATAAATGGGGTCATGTAGACGATCCTAAATGTCCATGCGAAACCCTAGTTCAAACAACTGACCACATTCTTCGAGAATACCAATTGTTATCTTACGAGGGCCCATTAAGCAACATCAACACCATGATGCCAGACGCAGTTTCTTGGTTAAGGTCATTAAGTTTTTCACAATTATATATATTCTTTCTTTTGCAAGGTATTCCATTCGCTAAATAAATAAATTTATTCTCCAGGTGTTATTTATATAGTCTTGAAAGAATATTTCTTCATGTTACACAAGGAATATGACAAGTTTCAAATACAATCTGTTACCTTTTGTGGTGGAAAAGTTACACTTAAAGTTGCCTAAATATCTTTTCTTACAAAGTTGCCAATTTTATTTTTAAAAATTAGAGAAAAAAAAACATAAAACCCCAACTGTTTCCCTAATTTCATCTAAATTAGCCCTTTTTATTTTAAACATAATTCCCTGTAAATATTTTGTTAAATTAAAAATTTATTTATTTGTCCCACATAATGTTTCTTTCACAAATAAATTCCCACAAAATCCTCTTTTTTTTAAATAAAAAAAAACTTTTTGTTTTCTTTAGAATTTTTTTTTAAACCCACGTTTTTTCAATTAGAATAAATAGAAATGACAAACACTCTTAAATTTATTATACATATAAATTTTTATTAAATATTTTTCCACAGAAAACTTTTACACATGAAGAAGTTAAGATGTGAATAAGAACGCAAAAAAAATATAAAACTTTCCGAGGATTTTTTTTTCTTTCTTTCTTTAAGTCACTTTTGTTTTGAGCCATAAAACAAAAGAAAATATTATCGTACAGAATTTTTTATACGCACACTACAATTGTGGAGAGGGTATTATGCATTTGTGCTGATGTTTGTAACACCTTAAAATATACCGATCGACTCAGAATCACTTTCTAAGTCGATCTAACGATATCCGTCCGGCTGGATGGCAGGCTTGCTGGCTGATACAATTATGGTATATAGGGGTTTATTGGCGCAAGGATCAAGCCTATAGAAAATGGGGCGAATCGGTCCATAATTTCACATAGCCCTCATACAAGTTTCTTTCCGGAATAGGGTCTTTGTGCCCACTAACGATCTTATTATGTTGATATTGAGATTTCATTTGGTGCAGATTATAATTAGTATTGTGGTTATTTTATTAATGCCCAATTTTCAGGATAGTATTTAAATCTATATTATGTTTATCTATATATATAAAAATTATAAATGCTTGTCTGTTTGATTGTTTGTTTGTTGGCTTATAGACTCCTAAACTACTGAACCGATTTTATTGAAATTTTAACAGTAACATCACGTGAAAATAAAATAGGCTACTTATTTTTTCGATAGGGGCAGGGGAATTGGTGCCCCCCATAGGATGACAATATTAAATATCGCATATCTTAAGATCCGCTGCACGCATTTTGTTGAATTTTTGGTAGTAGAATCTTCTGAGCCCCAAAAATGAAATAAAATAGCGGCGGGGAAAGTGGTACCCCCCCATAGGATACCAATATTAAGTATCGGATACCTTTTTTTTGAATTTTTTGTAGTAGGATCTTCTGAGCACTGAAATTGAAGTAAGATAGCTGCAGAGGGAGTGGTACCCCCCATAGGACGCCAATGTTTAATATCGCATATCTTAAGAACTGTTATAGGGAGAATGTTCTAACTTGGTAGGAGTTACTCTTATGATAAAGTTCACCTTTGAAAATTAAAATAAAAGGGGGTAGGCGCAGGGGGAGCAATATCCCCTATAGGAAACATATATTAAATATCGCGTAACTGAAGAACTATTACGGCGAGATTATTCAAACGTGGTTAAAGCTACTATTAAAGTAAACTTTAAATTTTATAATAAAAATGGGCGGAGTAGACGAAGCAACAACAATATTAAATACTTCGTATCTAAAGACAAAAGTATTCGAGCTTCGAAGGACCCACTCTTATGGTAAACTGCACCTTTCAAAATAAAAATATAATACATATATAAATGAAAAAGCGTATGGTTGTTTGTTTTCTACAGACTCCTAATCCACTGAGCCGATTTTCCTGCATTTTTCACAGTAATTTTCTCATTACCCGGCGCTGAACATAGGCAATTAATATATTTTAATTTTCATGTAGGCGTGGCACCAACCATATAATAAAAATATGAATAACCTCATATCTGGCGGACGGTTACAGGAAGAGTTTTCGAATATGAAACAAATAACTTGGTTATCAATGCACGACATCTGCCAAAAAGCGGGCGTGACACCTCCCATACAATTACAATAAAGATTTCTACGTATTTGGAGTACTGTGAAAGTATTCCAATTTTGTACAAATTGCATAGATAATAACACACAACATCTCTCAAAAGGTAGGTTCAATACGAAAAGTAAGCATGGCACCTCACGTACGAAGACACTTGAAATTTCTGTATATCTGTAGAACGGTAACTGTAAAATCATTTAAATTAAGTCCAAGAGGCTCTGTTATCAATACACGAGATCTGTTTAAAAACAATTTTACTAATTTTGTTTCGATGGGGGGGTAGCAAAGCGCACCGGGTTAAGCTAGTTTTCATATAAACTTAAATCATATATTAATACAGATTGATTATTTGACTTTTATTTGAAAAGTCTTATTTAAATAAGATTAAAGTATGTTAGCACTACCAAATACAAAAAAATATCATAAACAGTGTAGTTATTTACAAGGTGGTTTAAAAAAACAGCTGGCTGTTATAGCGTTGCCTGCTGTTGTTGTATTGTATGATATTGAGGCCACCTTGCTAAGGTAATCCAATGGAAACTTAAGTTGAATTTAAATGTGCAACATCGGTGAATATAAGGTGTTTTCTTTTCTAAAAAAAAAATACCATCTTGTTAAAAGGTACATGTATAAAATGTCTTTCCGACCCTGTAATAATGTAATTTTTTATTTGACGAGAACAAAACATAAAATTGGACCACCCTGTTTTTAACAGCTGACAAAAAGTTTGTTCTTCAAAATATAAAAAAAAAATATACATAAACCAAAATTTGTTAATAGATTGATATTAAATAAATAAATAAATGAACAAAATGAATGACGAAATTAAAATTTCTTTAGTTTGTTTTTTACAAAATTCGTAAACAAGAAAATACCTCTATCAGATTGCTGATTTATTAACACCAAGTTTTTCAGATTTCTTGATTTGACGATTTTTTTTTAAAGACAAATTTATAACACCGAATCCGCTTGAATTTTATTACTGTCCTGATTAGAGGCGATTTTTTCCCAACTTCGTCTGGTAACCCTATATATAAACAGCAGCCATCTTTTTACAGGGCATTATCAACACTGTCGATTTATACGGGGAGTAAAGTGCAGTGCCTTATGCCCTTAAATAGGGTGCATTTTTAAAATAAAACAAGCCACCCTTTTAGGGGGCGAAGCATTTTTAAGAAACGAACACCAAATTACATTTCGTCACATTTTTTGTAGAAAAGAAAACACCATAAGTTTCATTTAAGTGTTTAGTGAAGAAGAGAATTTTGTATTTCAAATGATTTTAAACATAAATGTGTTTTAATAGCAATCCTGAAAACTGGCCACAAATTGTTTATAGTTTTTAATCAAAATTTTTATATTTCAATCAGGCTTAAGTTCATCAATTTTAATTTTCATTAAATTATTTTTAAAGAGGAAAAGAATTTACAATATGAAATTGATTAAAAATTTATTGATAATTTTTCATTCTTGACTGAAGCTGGGACTGAATTCACGGACAGTTTGATTTGACATGTTACGATGGTAACGACACTATCTACTAGGGTATTCAAGCAATTAACCGTTGTACGATTAATCGATTAATTTTGGTCAAATAACTGTATGAATAACTCAAAAATGCTTATTTTCGTTTAACGAATAATTCAAATAATTTATGTCGATTAATCGATTAATCGAAATTTTTTTGACAATACATATGAACATATTTGTTGTTTTCTTTTATGTAAAAGAACAAACCGGTACGTTTTAAATACCCTTTTATTGTTTCTTAACTCAGAAACATTTCCTTCGTGTAATGATTCAGATGTAGACGATTATTGTTTTTTTTTTTTTTGAGGCGAATGCCAACAACCTTCTACCAGACCTAAACAAGACAATAAAAAGTATAAAAATTGTTAAGAAATCAAAAAGAGATTCAAGGGGTTTAATGGAATAATATAGTTTTTAGACAAGAAAAATAATTGAGAAATTGGATATGATTTATAAAGCTTTACTTTTATTCTCTCCAACGTCAGCAATAAGTGAAAGGATCTTTACTAAATCAAGCTGCAACAAAACAAAAGAAAGAAATCGTTTAAAACATACACATTTAAGCTGTATACTCTTTTTTGAAATATTATTTTGGAAGATTAGCTTAAATTGTGACGCTATTTTTTATTTAAAAATTTTTTTACATGAATGAAGTTCCTTTTGTTATATTCTTGTTATTTTTTTAATAAAATTTTCATGTTAAAAAATATACTTTTTGGTTTTATTTTTAAGCTTCTAAACTAGCAAAAATATATTATTCGATTAACCGAATAATTTCAAATTGTTCGATTATTATTCGATTAAATTTTTACTTCGAATAATTATTCGCGCGTTTAATCGATTAATAAAAAAACATCGAATAATTGAATACCCTACTATCTACTCAGAAATCTTTGTGTTTAACACTCATCGCCATTGACGACGGCTGGCAGTCAATAGTCAAATATCAATCTTTAAATCAAATTGTATTTTTCCTGGTGGATCGAAATGTGTTGTTGTGAATTATTTTATCTATTTTCAATTGATTTACATGTTATTTCCTTTACTTCTGTTTTTTCATATTTCTTGTTAAGAATTCTTCTTGAAGTCCAAAGTAAATTTTTAAGTTTTTCTTTTTGGTTTTTTTTTTTGTCGTTGACCTTTTCAGCACAACTTGAAGGACAAATGTAAATAAAGAGCTTGTGCCTTAGCTGTTCCGACTGATTTTATTGTAATCAAAATCATCTAACCAAATTTTATTGGAATCGGTCCATATTTGCCCACAGTTCCGATACAAATACTGATCACGAAAATAGCTGTTAATGACATAACTTCCTTATAAATGTCATCGTTAACATAAAAATTGGAGACAATAACATTTTCGATAGATACTACATCATGAAAAAATGTTGTCCTGGTAGGTCCAAAATTAACCATAGATCTCACATAAACCCCCATCCTTAAATCTCATGAAGACATCTAGAACATTTTACATGAACCTCATAACATAATTTTGTTTAGGCGGATCCTTGACTGCCCATGGGTGCCAATTAGGGTACACTCTCAAAAAAAATTTTATATACGAAGGTGTAGGGTGTTACTTTCTTACTTGTTTAACACATATAAGTAAAAACTTTTTTTTTAGAAATATTTCGACATTGGTAACTGAAAGAAAGAGTTAACTCTAACATAAAAAGAGGGGAAAGAAAAAAAAAGAAGATTCACATATACAAAAATATTATCTAGAAACAGAAAAAATTTAAACTTGTGTTATTTCATTCAGAAAAATATACATTAAGAAAGTTCTCCATTCACACATACACAAACCCAGCGACAAGCAAACATACAAATGACTTTCACACGCACACAAATACACATAAACAGAGACATTTTTCTAACATGCACAACCATGAGGGTTTTTAAGTCTCTCATTCCATGTGAATCACCAAGAAATTTTCCACTCGATCTACATATAAAGTAGAGGCCTGTACTAATCCATCCGAATACACATTGAATTCATTGAAAATTTTTCAAACTCTATACTGTAGAGTCGCAGGTACAAACAAACACTGCAGAGAAGTGTAGACGATGAACTCACGTAAGTGTTTGAACTAGGGATGTAATGGCAGCACAAATCTTTTTCAGATTAACTAAACCTAGTTTAACTGAGATCCCAAAAACACAGCCTAAGAGATAATTAATATTTAAGATAAATTTTAATAAGATTTAAAAAAACAACGAAATCTTATATATTGGTTAGGGTATTCATTTAATCGAGATTTTTCTGTAATCGGTTAATCGCTCGATTAATTAACCGAGGTTTTTTTTAAATCGGTTAATAGTCGTCTAATTTTTAAATTGATCGGTTAACCGATTAATAAAGTTTTTTTTATAAATTAAGTCATTTCAATAAATATAAATGCATAAATTATTTATTATTTAGAGTTTATTGGTAAAAAAAAACAACATAACAAACATAACAATTCTTGAACTAAAATGAGCAAACAGAAGAACAATTCGTAAATATTTAAAACATAAAGGGTGGTTAAATTTTAAGGGCCGATGTTGATTTTGATTAAAACACAAATTCTTTAGGAAATTATTGTAATTTCTTTTTATTATGATAATATTGGTATGGTTCAATTATGTATGGAACAAAATATCGGCCAAATGGACGCAGCGACCTCGGCGGCACAACTCCATCGAAATTTTCGATGACGCTGAGGCATAATTGAGATTCTATGCCGTTAATGTGCCGAATTATCTCATCCTTTAGCTCTTGAATTGTTGCTGGCTTATCGACGTACACATTTTCTATTAAATAACTCCAAAGAAAGAAGTCCAACGGTGTCAAATCACATGATCTTGGCGGCCATTTGATACCGCCACCACGTGAGATAGCACGGCCAGTGAATTTGTCGCGCAAAAGAGCCGTTATTTTGTTAGCTGTGCGTCAATTGGCACCATCCTGTTGAAACCACATATCGTCCACATCCATATCTTCCAATTCGGGCCATAAAAAGTTCATTATCATCTCACGATAGCGAACACCATTAACAATAACTGCCTGACCGGCCTCATTTTGCAAAAAAAAAAAAAAAAATACGGCCCGATTATGCAGCCAGCCCATAAACCGCACCAAACAGTCACTCTTTGTGGGTCCATTGGCTTTTCGACAATTACTCTTGGATTATGATTCGCCCAAATGCGGCAATTCTGCTTATTGACGAATCCACTGAGGTGAAAATGTGCGTCATCACTGAAGATGATTTTCTTCGAAAGTGCACGATGTGCAATTTGAATAACTTTAACGCGTTGCTCGATTGTGCATCTTTCCATGGTTCAAATTGAGTGAGTCTGAAATTGTGAAATGTCAAATGAAATGCACAAAAAAACTTGACGTTTAGGTGTAGTTCACATTCAACATCGGCCCTCAAAATTTTACCACCCTTTAGTTTTTAATTAATATATTATGTATAAATTAAAAATAATTTGTAAGATTAATTTATTAGTTATTTCAATAGGTCTCCTTAATAAATAAAGTTTTAGAAAAATAATTTGATTTAAATGTTTAGGACTTAAGCGATTCTTTTCTTTAGTTTTGATAAAACTTGACTTGGAAAAAATTCTTTCACTTATCGTTGATGTTGGAGAAATCGAAAGCAACCCAATATCGAATATCGAATTTCTCAGTCCTTTTCCTGGATTCCTCTAAACGTATAGAGTCCTGTTTTAATTTTTAAAAGCTTTTATTTAACTTACAATCAGTGTGGCCATTTTGGTATTTTTGCAGCTAAATTTAACACAAATTTTTTTTATTTAGCTGCAAAATTTGCATTTAGCACTTGGCATTTTATTTAGCATTTTTAGAAAATGTTTTTAGCTTTTTTTTACCATTATTTATTTTAAAAATTTGGACGAATAGTTCTATTGATATTACTTACCCGTGACCAGTGAACCAAATTTTATAATCAAAAGGAACGAATTGTGATAGGGGAAAACAAGACCTATCACTTAACTGGTGATAATGTGTTTAGAGTGTAGTTAGTCCAGAGAAAAGGTAATTGGCACAAAACTATTCATCTGACTGGATTTTGTGCGGGTAATGGCTGATTCTCTCTAGTTCTATTACTTTATATGAAGGGCTTATTGACATGGCTTATTTGGGACAATATCTGCGACATGAATTATTTTAACCGAAATTGGAAGGTTGTTTCAGTGACCTGTTACAAAGTGTCAAAAAGGTGGCAATTAACCCCCTCGTAGGACATCGCCATGTCACGTGACAAGTTGAGTGTTAGTTCCCTTTCCAGTAGGGTAATTATCAGTGATGGAAAATTCGGTACTTTGGTACTATTTTCAGTACTTTTTCTTTCTATAAATACCACAGTACCCCCACGTCAGTTTTAGTACTCTTTTTTATGCTCTCTTGCAAAGAAATCAAGGGTGACTCATTGACAATATATTCTACGTGACAATAACATACAGTGTACACATACAATATATTTGTTGAAAAAATGTGGATATTCTTCAAGCACCAATGTCATTTTGAATGCGTTTGAACTACTATTCGATAACAGTATAACATAGTATGTATTTACTATTTTTACTCGCCAATAGTTAACAAACATATTTTGAATACCACTAGAAAATATGTAATCAACTTTTTGTTCGGGAATTAAGAACGAAAATAAAAATATTCTCTGAAACTTAGCAAAAAATTAAGAACGGAAATAAAAATATGCTCTGAAACTTAGCAAAAAATTGAGGCTGCTTCCGTTGGGTAAAAATTAATACATTTCTAGAAAGTATATGTACAGACCTATACACAGCAAAAAAGCAAATACCAAATTAACAAGGTGCCATGTTGATTGTAAATCATAGTCAATTTCTGCAAAAGTACGGCTTTATTTAAAATTATCATTGTTTCATATTAATTTTAAAGCAAAAATGTTAAAATAATATTTTTTCAATATTTAATCAATAAAATCATGCTTTACGTGTTTTGTGTGGAAACAACTTCAACACTACAATAAGAAAGACATAGTACATTTTAATTGTTTTCATATTTTATAATATTTACAAAAATTTCCTTTTTTTTGCTATAAATTTTTAGTTAAATACATAAAATTTTCTACTGATGTCTTTTAATTTTGAGTGCTTCTATAAACATCGGGAGAAACAAAAACGTGAAACATGTGCATCAGGAAAATAAATAATAACATTTTTTCTCCCCCTCTCTAGTTCAATTATTCTAAAACAAAAACATATGTTGTCTCTGAAACTTCTTCTCACTATTATTTCACACTCAAATTAAATTGATTCTACATTAAATCCACATTGTTTCAACTTGAACTAACTCTCATTCAACGTGATTCGTAGTGTTATTTCAATATCAATGTCATGAATGTATTCATTGATGTGAATTAAAGCTATTTTAAAAGAAAAAATGTTGCTCGCAAGTTATTGTTAAATTAACATGAAGTAACTATTAAGCAAAATCGCCACCGAAAAATGTCAAATCCACCCCCGTTTTAGATGATTTTACATTGCTTTTTTTCTGTGTGTAATGACATTTGCATTTGCATATACTTTTATATTAAAATGTATTAATTTTTAGTTTGTTAAGCAAACTTTTATATTTTTTATATAAAACTTAATTAATTTAATGTTTAATTTTTTTTTTAAATTTTTGTGTTTTTTATCAAAGTTGTTTTTGGGAATACAAATATTTATTAAAAGATTTGCGCATAGGAACAGCTTATCCTCCAACAATAAATTTCAGTATTTTTATCAATTATTAAAAAAGGGAATTAAGCACAACAAACAAAATCTTTTAATAAATATTTGTATTCCCAAAAACAACTTTGATAATATATTTTTGCAAGTGCACGTGCATAAAAAACTGAACGGACAAATTGTTTTTGTTTTTAATATGTTTTTTCTTTACCCACTTACAGCTACAATTAATGTTGGGAGAATTCTAACTAATTGTAGTGGGAAATGTAAGAAAAGATAAAAACTCATCACTGTTTTATTGTTTGGTATTTTGTTTAAGCTTTGATATCGTTGCAAATAAAACTTTTTGAGGGTATTGTAGGTAATTCTCATTCCTTCTGTAGTTTTGTTTGCTGATAGCTTTGGCTTTTCTAAAATTATTTAGGAGAACGTTTCCTGACGATCTGGCCTAAGCAACCAGTGAAATGCGCATAGGAACAGCTTATCCTCCAACAATAAATTTCAGTATTTTTATCAATTATTAAAAAAGGGAATTAAGCACAACAAACAAAATCTTTTAATTTTTGTGTTTTTTTAATATAGTTTTAAAAAAAAAATATGTTTTTTAAAAAGTACCAAAGTGTTGAATAAAGTACTCTTTTGCTTGGTGGTCAGTACCATCTCAATTTTTCAATTTTCCATCACTGGTAATTATAATAATTTTGCTTTAATTAGTTGTACCTAAAACAATTTTGTATGCCAAGGGATAATTCTTATGTTAAGAAACATCTTACCAGTCTTGTTAAACAAATAGAATATTCAGGGAATATCAGAAATGTCCTTATCATTTTCACCCTTATTCTGCGTTTCGATTCGGATCGTATATTTCTCAGTTTGGCAACTTTGGTATTCTGTGTTCCGTTCCCCGTATCAATTCGATTTGTTTTTCGATTGTATGTATTCTGCGTTAAGATCGTAGCTACGTTTTTTCAACTTGTTTATTTACTAACGGAAAGTTTTTCGATTTTTGTTTCTGTAGTTAAAAAAGTGTATAATTAAATAAAATGTGAGTATAAAATGCTATAAATTTATTTTGTAATAAATTTTGTTTTTTTTTTTTTTGTAACTTTAAAGCTTTATTTAATTTATTTATTTAATTAATATTATTTAATTTAAAAATTAATTAAATTAATTATTTCACACACATTTAAAACAAATATCTTACAATTTATCACTCATCTCGAATGGATTGCAACTGTCTCTCAATTTCCGCTTTTCTAGTCTTGATTCTGCATTCTGGACCACGTTGTTCTCCTCTTCCAACAACAACGCCGCTGCTATCGATTCCATTTCTTCTCTTAACTAAATTTTTCTTTTGCATTGATGTGTAGAAAATTAAAATTTCGCTCCGGCGCTTCAGGATTCCTCACACTGGAATAGTTTGGCCACAAATACCGTTTGCTTATAATCTGGCTATTTTCTTCCTTTCCGCACTTAACTGATGAGTTTATTTAATTATAGTTACCACAATATTTAGTTTTTATATATGTATTTATCACTATTTATTCGCAAAATTTTATTTTTATATGTTAACAATTACAATGTTTACAAAATTTTTTATTTTTTATGTTTCTATTTCATACGTTTTATAACAAAGCAGCTGGCTTAAACATACTCTTATCTTCTTCTTTTTCTTTCGATTAGGTTTTTTTTAGAATACCTATTTTCGATTCGAGCGTTACTTAATACGGGAACGTAATCGAAACGCAGAATAAGGGTGATTGACTGTAAATATTTTTTGGCCCTTGATTTACGATATAAAAGTACAAGAAAATTGTTCTTTGTATTAAGATAAAAGTTCAATAGTATAAATGTGTGAAAAAATTTTTGCTCTAAACTGCTCAAAAATTTAGCATGTATCACGGGTCTGCTGGCCCCTAAATTTAAAATTTAATAAAAATTTCATATTTATGTGAATCAGAAAAGGATAAAACTTTCTGATTGTCGGTCAACATTATAATATGGATCTTAATCGCAACTAATTTTAATAATAACGCACGTTTTAAAAAATATTTATTAATTATACGAGGGCGGATCAATAAGTCCGTGACTTTTTGAACTTCCCTCGTAGTTATATGAAATGCAACACTGCTCCCATTAAGTACCATCTGTTAATAGCCTCCTGCCAAGTTTTGAGCAAGTTCCGTCATTTAAACAAACAAATGCCTATTTTATGGACCTCGAAGAATCCTATTTTTTGGAAGGGCTACACAAGTTGGAGAAACGTTGGACTAAGTGTCTTGAGGTAAAAGAAGATTACACAACATATGTTCAACATATGTTGAAAAATAAATATTTTTTTTTTTCTAAAAAAAACTGTGTTTGATTCAAAATTGATCATATAGAGCCCACTCCTGAAATATTCGAACTGTCGGTGGAGGGTATCAAAGATTCGGCAAAGCCAAATATAGCACTCTAACTTTTTTAAAGATGAAAATGGACGTTTATTCTGACAAAAAGCTGTCTCGTATAGACATCACATTACAAATTTAAAATAGTTAAATAAATATTCGCTTTAAGTGATGACGTACATATATTTCGACGAAATTTAAATTTAATTTTAATTTTGTGATAAATAACTGCTCTATAGAACTACATATTTTTAATGTTCATTATTTTTAAGCTTAAATTACTTTCAACTATTCTCGTTACTCATACGCTGCGTAATACATTTTTCATACGAACAATCAAATCTTACACCAACAGGTGTCAGATGACATACATACTAAAGTTGACAATTTTCAATGTATTAACAATTCTGTGAATTCGTTTTTTTTTTTTTTTTCTTTTTCTTATTACACGAGTATCTAGGGGAAATAAATGTCGCGGCAAGCAAATTTAAGGAGATAATAAAAGAAAGAATTTAAATTTAAATAAAACAAAAAGTATTTCCCTTAAACTGGTTAACTTAAATTTAAGTTACTTAATATAAAAACATTTTTAAAACTTAAGGCACATGGCTTTTATTTTCAGTAAAAGTTTTCAGTTTATAACCCTGTAAAAACATTTAAGTTTTCCATTATTACCGTTGCCTTGCTTTATTTCAATTTACCTCCATGTTTTTTCTCATTTTGTTTTGTGTTTGCAAATTGTTGTTCATTGTATTAAAAGTTAGTTAATGTCACAAAATAAATAAAGTTAAACTTTTTAATATCATGAGTTAGTTATTTTACGGAGTATGTTCGGGCCATGAATATGGCAATAAGAACACGTGCCGGGTCTTATGCTTTGAACACATAGATGTCAGCAGGCTGCATGACTACACGGCTACACCGGCTGATGGCTGCAGAAAGTAGTGCTGTAGTCAGCAAATTAACTATTTTTAATGCGACAGCAACAACTAAAAAATATAAACTGTTGTGTATGTTCATTATCAGAGATGCCTCAAAATTTTTTTGTTTTACTTTTCTATATTAGAACCACGCCGACTTGTGCAAAAACTTAATTTAAGCCTATAAAAATTTTTTTTATTATACATTTTTAAAATGGTAAAACATACACAGAAAAAATTAAACATCTTCTCTAATCACCAAATTCATAGAATCAAGCAAACAATTAGTTGATTTTGCACCTTTTTCCTTTTTTTTCCTATACTAATACCGCGACGCTCTACGCTTGTCTGCAGGAAAGAAAACAAAGTCTCTGGCGGGAATCGAACCCGCAACCCCGGTGCTGATAGACTAGCTCACTACCAACTAGCCTACCGGGGTACCTGTTACCAGAATTATTATGTTTATTACTACAAATTGTAAAAATTTAAAATTTTGAACATTTTCTTTTCAATAAATGATTTCTTTAATTTTAATTAAAATAAATTATCAAATAACTTTGCCGTTTCAAACAATGTGTTAATTGATTTAATTAAATATAACCAAGTTTTTGACAATTCCCAACAACAATTCTTCAAGTTTAAATTATTTTATTTTAAACGATACAAATCAATTAAGATTTTTTTGTTAAATTAATTAAAATTTATTAATCAAAAAATTTATTTCAAAACAACTAAGATGTTAATTAAATCAAAATTAAATTTTTGATTTTCTTTCAACTAAAAAAAAATAATTAATTCAATTATCACATTGCACAGAAGAAAATAAATATTGATTTCCATTAAAAAGTTTGTGATATTAATTAAAAAATGTATTTAATTTACACCAGCAAATAAATTAATAGTATCAATCAAACGTTTAATTCACTTGACTAAAATTTTTAATTAAAACAAAATTTATTTTTGATTAATGCTTTAATTGGTGAAAAATTTTGGAGAATTTTTTCTGTTTTTAATCCTAATTTAGATATTTTTAATTAGGCTTAAGTTCATTGAATTTCGTTTTCATTAAATTATTTTTATGAAGACAGGAATTTTACAACATTAAATTAATTAAAATTTTATTGATAACTTTTCATTCTTCACTGCAAACCCCACTGACGAGATTGTGTGGTTACAATCGAAACTAGTCTGGGCAACCTGTCCGCGAAAGCCTGGGTTCAAAGCGCAGTCAAGAATGAAAAATTATCAATTAAATTTTAATTAATTTCATGTTGTAAAATTCCTGTCTTCATTAAAATAATTTAATGAAAATTAAATTCAATGAACTTAAGCCTAATTAAAAATATCTAAATTTTTTTAAATTGTTAAAAAACTACTCATAATTTTTTCTGTGTATGAATTTACTTTAAACCTCTTGAATATTTATGCATTTGAAACATGTTAATTTTGTGGTGTTCCTGGAAAAAGTTAAGATTATAATCTTAAATCACCTTGATTTGATAATTATCAAATCAAGGTGATTTCCATGTTCAGCCATGTTCTGGAAATCGAAATGGAGTGAAATTAAGATCGAATAAACTTTCCAGTGTTAAAAGTTCATTTAAATGTTCTGTTTTATATACACATTAGCGCTTCATCAAGAGGCCAGAACCATATTACGGCTGCCTCTGAACATGTTGTGGTTAATAGGAACATTAATATGTTAACCACTTCCAATAGTCTGATTGTTTGATAACCGTAACATGTTGCTATTGGAAAAGTTATTGTTAATTTAAAATCATACAATTATTACTGGTAAAGAACTTATTGTTACTATTAACCATAACATGTTCGGAGGCAATCATAAAATGGTTGTGGCTTATTGATAGAGAACCAATTTAACATTATTATGGTTGCCGGTGACAATAATTTTGTTAAAGCAACCCTGATATGTTAAAAGAAATGTTCAATGTTACTCCATATTAATATGCCTTAAGAGATTTTGATAAAGTATTGTACAACTTTTACGACCTATGACTCCTAAATTAGGAGGGTTAACCCAAATAGAAAACATATTCCTCCAGAACTCCTCTGAAGGATTCTTCAGCCAGGTTGATATTTTTATTCAAGCCGATGTTTTTTTTTTTACACAATAAAATATTTTTTTAGGTACTTACCAATGCTGTGGAGTCAGAGTAGTAGTACCCAAAAAAAAAACTCGTGACTCCGAATTCAAAATTTATCGTTAGGAAAAAATTTCTGATATTTTACAAAATAAAAATTCTTCGAAATTGTCGATGCAATATTTCAAATATCGATTTGAAATTATTACAGAATCATTTTCTTGCTATATTTAACCTTTTAAAAGGTACTGCAGTAAAAACAAGTTAAAGTATTATATTCGACTGTGCCGTACAGTATGATTTCTAGTCATATAGAACGAGCTTGTGCAAAACCTTATATCATGCCGTGCATTATGCCACCTATCATACTTTAGATCGGTCTGTAAATGCCTAAGATATAAAGAAAAACGTGAAAAGGCAACCCCTACATTCGACAAAAAAACATAACATTTGCTTTTGTTTGGGAGCGAAGGCAAGAGGGGTAGACAAACAGACACGATTTCGTTACATTATACAATTTAAAAATGCGACTGTAAATGCTGACTGTCCTGCAGGAATGATGGTAATTCTTCCTTGGCAAAACCGTAATGATTTTTAGCAAGCCTTAATTATCTAATTAAATTTTAAAATGTTTCTGCTGGAATTATCGAATTACTTCCTTAGCAAAAATTTTTAGAGTTTCTTGCCAGATTTAATTTTCTGACGTTAGGGTGGTACGAACAGAGATCTGGTGGATAAAAACTAGAACGAGATACTTGAGGTCAATGACTTCTAAGGGCAAAACATTGGTCTTCTCGAGACTGTAAATGCCTAAGATATAACGAAAATTGCAAAAAGACGACCCCTGCGTTCGGCAAAAAAAAATTTTTAAACCTCCTTGCAAAAATACTCTAAATTAGGGGTGGTACGGCGCAATTTTTTTCCTTGTAAGATGGTACGCTCTACTCCACAGCCCTGATAATAACTATTTTTATTTTGTAGCTGACTAAAATATAAACTACCTTAAGTCGACTACAGCGGCTAAAGCAGTCGTTAAGTTGTGTTAGTGTCAAAATAATCGTCTACATATAAATGTGTGTGTGTGTGTGTGTATTTCACTTTTGACATATTATAGTTAATAGTCTGCTGTCGTCAATGTGTTTAATGCAGGGATGTTAAAGTTGGTACAATTGTACTTTTTTTGGTACATTTTGATCTTCTAAAGTACTGTGGAACTACCGTAACGTATTTGGTACAATTTAAAAATTTGAATTTTTTGTTTAACAAACAAATTATTGAGTTCTTTTCATTGCATTTATTTTGTACAACAAATCGTAAATGTAATAGGTGCTTAAATATGCGAATAGTATTTTGGTGTATAGAGCGTTTAGTCCCCTTTTAAAATGTGGCAAGTGAAAGGCAGACAGACGAAGTTTGTTGGTAAAGGGGCGACGCTGTATCCGGAGCACACTTTACTTTTTTCCTCTCTCGCCTACAAACTTCGTCTGTCTGCCTTTCACTTGCCACATTGTAAAAGGGAACTTACGGTACGCACAGACAATGCAACATTAGTCAAAACCTGTGTTACTACTTTTGTTTCCTTTTGACAACAGACGATGACACTATAAGCAAAACATCAGTATTTTTTTGAATATAGAAGTACTACTTAACTAAACAAGTAAATGCGAAAGACATTTTTCTTATCCTGTTTTTTTTATTTTTATAACATTCACTATTTTTGTTGTTTTAATAAATTTAAAAAAAAAATGGTACCGTGAAGGTCCAAAAAGTACATTTTTTTGGAAGTTGGTACAAAATTTAAACCCCTATTTAAGATCCCTGGTTTAATGCATAAGGGGATCAGTGTAAGAAAGAAAGGGAACAGATGGAGTAGTGTTATAAATTTTTCTAAAATATTTTTAGTTCTCCCTTATGTTTCCTCTTCTTATATTATGTCCGAGCTGAGCGCTTAGCTACCGTCAATAAAATACAATAAATAATTTTTTTTTAAATACAGATCTCGTGCTTTTTTTACGAAGCTATTTCAGCAATACATCCCACTTTTTGACCGATGTCGTTCATTTATAACCCAGCTTTTTCTACCAAATTTGTAAATTGTAATAAAACTGGATTATGAAGGGTTTATTAGACAAATTTGCAAACAAAATCAATTTCAACAGCCTTTTATAAACCAGTTTTATTTTTTATAAATAAAGAGCCGATAAAATCCAAGCTTTTCTGATGTTAAAAATTTTTCACTGGAATAATGATCGCTATTCTTAACATAGTTGGGCAATTCACAAAGTGTTCTATTATGCCATGTTGATTATTTTTGCTATAGTTTTATAAATGTGACATTTATAATACAACCAATATGACGCAATAAAACACTTTATGAATTGCCTAATAGAATATGTAAACTGTGACCATATCGAATCGTATTTTTTTTAAAGGAAATAAGGCCTTTTAACTCTCTTGTGCTCGGGGATCGTAAGTTCTTTAAACTCTCTTGTGCTCGGGAATCGTAGGTCTTCGTATAAGAAAGTTTAATTTAACTTTATTTATTAAACTTAATATAAGTTTATTTAATCTTTAAATAAGTTAAAGTTTAACGACACAGACACCAAAGGCAACATGCTTTCAAACTTTTCAATAAAACAAAATTTAATTTTTACAACAAAACAATAAATAAAATCTTCTTAAGTTGCCAACAAAGACATCAGCTTTAACAAAAAGTTTTTAAATTAATGGATTAACAGCGAAAATATTTAAGGGGGTTGTTGTATATTTATAACGTCCACGACAACAAGTAACAAATTAGTGTATACTAGGGCAGTGGCGGATTTAGGCCTGCTTCCTCCCTAGGCACTCTTTAATATGCCGCCCTTTTTTATTATATATGAGTGATTATCAAAAAAAAAAAAAAAATTAATTAAATATTAAAATTATTGTGTACTCATTTGTATTAATTTATTAACATACAAAAAACCTCAATCAAATCTTCATAGTTTACTTCTTGCACAAGTTGGGCTTCAATAGACAATATTGCAAGTGCATTAAGTCTATCTTGGCCCATACTTGACCGTTGATAGTTGTTTACCCTTTTCAGGGTGGAGAAAGATCTTTCTGCTGAGTAGTTTGTAGCAGGGATACTCAAAAAGTTCGTAAGTCCCTAGGCCCAGGATTCGCGGGCCTAGGCGTAAATCCACCACTATAGCAGGGTAGTCAAACGATTAACCGCTGTTCGATTAATTTTGGGCGATTAACTGTTCGAATAATTTTAAAAGACTTATTTTCGATAATCGAATAATTTATGTCGATTAATCGACTAATCGAAAATTTGTTTTTCACAGTATTATTTTTTTCTTGTATGTAAACAAACAAGCCGGTACGTTTAAAATACCTTTTTATTAATTCTGAGCTCAGGAATTTTTCCTTCGAGTAATGATTCATATGAAGAATATGATTTTTTTGAGACGAATGAAAACAACCTTCTACCAGACCTTAACAATACTATTAAAATTGTAAAAAAAAAAATAAAAGATATTCAAGTGGTATAATGGAAGACTACCAATTTTTAGAAAAGACAAGAAAAATAACAGAGAAATTGGATATGCTTTATAACGCTTTACTTTCAATCTCTCCAGCTTCAACAATAAGTGAAAGAAACTGTTCTAAATCAAGTTTCATCCACACAAAAGAAAGAAACCGTTTGAAACATATGTAAACTGTATACGCTTTTTAATAGATTATTTTACAAGATATAAGATTAAATTTTGTTGCAATTTTTTATTTAAAAAATTGTTCCTCTTTTACATGAAGTACCTTTTGTTAAATTGTTGTTACATTTTTAATAAAAATTTTTATGAAATATAATCCGGGAATTTTTAGTTCTCATGTTGATTTTCATTTTTATAATAAATTTTTGTATTAATTCGAATGTGTACTCTAAGTTAAATTACAATTTGAAAAGCTTTTATACTTTAATAGTCTTATTCTTTCAATATTTTCGAGGAATATTTTCTATGCACTATCTCAATTTAATTGTAATTTGACTTAGAAATCCCATTCAAATAAATACAAAAATTTATAATAAAAAATTTATGTTAAAAATATAATTTTTGGTCTTATTTTTAAGCTTCTAAACTAAACAAAATTAAAATTAATCGATTAACCGAATAATATTAAATTGCTCGATTGTTATTCGATTACATTTTTAAATCGAATAATTAATCGCACGATTAATCAATTAATACAAAATATCGATTCATTGAATACCCTAGCGTATACATACCAGGGCTGCGGAGTCGGAGTCCAAGTTTAATGGTCGGAGTTAAGGCCCAACCATAATATGCATAGCCTTGCTTAACCTACTGTCAAAAATTAACAAAAAGTCGCTCAAATGTATTTAAAAAAACAAAAACAAAATAAAAAAACATTTGATTCCGTACGCAATGTGCGATCAGTTTCGCACTTTGCTTAAGCAAATGACAATTTCATAAAACTTAACAAAACGTCTCCTTAAGTTCAATATGGTTTGGCTCATATGATTTACATGTATTCGCACATTTACTGAAGCCAACTTAAGCACATTATGGTTGGGCCTTTAAGGTTTTTATACCGGAGTCGGAGTCAGAGTCGAAGTACTCACAAAAACTCGCGACTCCGACTCCAAAATTTGTTTGGCATAACAAATTATAAAAAATGTTTTTGAATTTTCAAAAATAAAAATTATTGGAAATTAGCGATGCAATATTTTAAATATCGATTTGAAATTTTTATAGAATAATTTTCTTGATATAATTATTTAAAAGGTACTGCATTAAAAAGAGAGTTTAAAGTCTTATAAGGACCAGTTTCATATACATTTAGCATCAATGTAAGAGTAGGAGTCGGAGTTGGCGTAGGATTCGTAATCGGAGTCGGACTTAAAAAATGTCAGCGGTTTGAGTCGAAGTCAGAGCTAGAACTATTTTTTTGAAGAATCCACAGCCCTGATGCATAAATACTTATCAGAGCTGTAAATGATTGCAATCGGTTAAATTGCAATCACATGATTTCTAGTTTACGGT
The DNA here is from genome assembly GCA_943735925.1 of Pollenia amentaria. Taxonomy (NCBI): domain Eukaryota; kingdom Metazoa; phylum Arthropoda; class Insecta; order Diptera; family Polleniidae; genus Pollenia; species Pollenia amentaria. Next base: position 31,563,400 of record OX031010.1, on the reverse strand, counting down.
TGCAAATGTTTTGATTGCATTAAAAATCAGCAAGTTGATTGTTTGATTGGAATTTGAAATCATGAAATCCATACGAAAAAAAAGATTAAATTAGTTTATAAAATTAAACTGCTATCAAATCCAGTAATTGCAATCAAAATTTATGATGAAACTCCTTCCTCTAGAAATAAAGCTAACTCTGATAACTATGAATTGCCAAGAAAGTTTGTTTTTGCTGATAACCGCTAGATTCGAAGTGTATAATTTTTCATTGGACTTTCTCTCCAGTAACTGTGATATACTGGGAGAAATTAGGGAAGATGAGCTTGCTAGACTTCACAAAAAAAACTTGTTCGCCAATTAAAGCATTAATCAAAAATAAAATCAGTTTTGATTAACAATTTAATTAAGTGAATTCAACGCTTAATCTAATGAATTAAACATTTAATTGGTACTATTAATCAAATTCTAAAAGTATAAAATATTTTATTTTAAGCGAAAAAATCAATTAAGATATTTTTTTATTGAATTAGATATTTATTTCGAAACAACTAAAATGTTAATTAAGGCCCAAATCCTGTAAAACGCAACGCCTAAGAATTGCACTGAAAGCACAAACAATGTCATAAATATTTTGTAATTTTGTTTTTGGTTTCTACAGAAATTCACATTGCGTTTTAAGATTTCAAACGCTGCATTGCTTGTGGCGTTGAATATTTTAAAACGGTAGATGGATTTCTGTAGAAAGCAACAACAAAATTACAAAATATTTATGACATTGTTTGTGCTTTCAGTGCAATTCTTTGGCGTTGCGTTGCGTTTTTCATGATTAGGGCCTAAATCAAAATTATATTTTTTATTTTTTTTTTCATTTGATTTGATTTTTTGATATTTTGATTTTTGATTCAATTATCACATTTATTAAATTGTAGTTCTTTTCAAAATTTTTTTTTAATTAATTAAAAACTACTGAAAACTTGTTCTTGACCACAACCTTTAACCTTTATTAAAAATAAAACTATTAAACATATGGTTCACTTTAATTTTATATGATTAGAAATTGTGATTTTGCGGTAATTGTTTCAAAATTTATTACTCTCGAAAAATTTTAAATTCTTAGTAAAGGGTATCTAAGATTCGACACGGCTGAATATTTTATTCTTACTTGTTTAATTTACAAGCTTTGGTATTAAATTGGTCATAAACTTTTTGTTTGTTGAACATTTAATTAATTAAATAATAAAGCATTTTAGTCTAAAGCCCACCGATCTCAAAAGTATGCAACATTATTTGTGTTTAAATGTTAACGACTCCTTTGTCATTTAAATTTAAAACTTAAATCATTAGATGTTTTTCTAAATGAAAATACAGACATTAAAATTAAAATTACAATTTTTTAATGTTGAAGATAATTATTTTAAATAAATGGAAAGTTATATAATAATAATTTTGAGTTTTGAATAGACAAGTGCTTAAAACCCATACCACAATAGTCCCAGTTGGCCACGTCTTTAAGACATCCTTAAAGACGAAGCATGCCAATGCTGATTCCTGCACGACATGTGAGGGACAGTCAGAACAAATCGTCAACGACATTTTCGAACAAGTGTTGCAAGAATCGTGCACGACAGAAAGAAAGACATTGTCGCTCTTCCTGTCGTGTATAGTTGTTGATGGAGGACTCCTTACAAGCCAATGTCGGTCATGTTTTCGTAGATTGGCTTGTATAGAAGACAACCTGAAAGGTAATGTCGGTCATGTCGTCGTTAATAAACTTCTTTAGAAGACAGTGCACTAGACAATGCACGACATTTACCTCAAAATTGTCTTCCAGAAATCCGAAACGATAGAGGACATGTCGGTCGTAACTAGTTTACGACAATGTCGTCGACGGCAGTTTTGGCAACTGGGGTGTTATACGTTTGTGCTGATATGTGTAACACATAAATATATTTGTTTTAGACCCACTTTTTAGTATACCGATTGACTCGGAATCGCTTTCTTAGCCCCATATAACTCCCACGTGAGCTCTAATTCCTTAAAACATTTCCAAGACTTAATAGACTCATTAATAAGCCATTTTTGGTTTATTATCCTAATTTCTAAAGCCAATTTAATTTCTCTTTTTTTTTTTTTCTTTTTATCCTTGTCAATTCCCCTTCTACTCAATTAGTTTTATTTGCAACAATTACTATTTTTTTGTTTCGGGTTGTATAAAAGGAACCTTCAAAAAGTATAGAATAGGGAAAAAATAACATTTACACACACACACACACACAAACACGCACTTTATAAACTTTTTAATTTGGAATTTTGCTTTTATTCTAAGAATATATTCAGGGTTTTTACTTGCTACTACAACTGCTACTTGCAACATTAAATCCCTGAGGACCTGAACACAGGAAACATATAAATACTGAGTAAAAAACTGACTCTACATGTCAATATCAATATAACAAACAAACAGTTGTTGCCAGTGTGTGTTTCTAACAGTTGCTCTTTACTTTTTTTTCATTTAACTTTTCTTCTTCTTTCCTTCGTTTGTAATTTTAAAATGTTTATTTCAATTCAATGAATTAAATTAAATTAAATAAAATTCTCTGGCAGTAGATAAACAAGTGAAGATATTAGAAAAAACAAAAAAGGAAAAAAACTTCCATTGAACTGTTTTAAAAGCAAAAAACTTTTCCTATGATTGCCATGCCAGTTTTTTTTTTCTTCCGAAATACTCTCTAACATTAATAAATGTTGGTGTGTTTATGTTTGTTTGAATGTCTATTTGTTTGTGTGTCTATGAGTACAAAAATACACTGTATGTTAACATATGTCTGATCTTCCGTTTTACTTGAAAATACCACATCCGTTATAAAACAAATAAAATACAAACTGTCTGCTAAAGTCGCATGTATCCTGTGTGCTCCCACAAACACACACACTCACACACACACATGCATACACTCTCTAGAAGCAAAGAAAAATGCAAGAGAACTAAATAAAAACAAAAACTTACAGATATTTCCCAAGTGATGTGACATTATTACGACATAGCAACAACAACAAACAAAGCAACAACAAATACCAGCAATTAAAAGAAAACGTTAAATTATTTTCTCGTTAAACGCTTTTAATTGTAATAATCTCCCAGGACAATGGAAACATTATCACAGCTTATACATGTGATGGATTCCTTTGAACAATTAAGACACAAGCACACACACCCACAAAACAACACAGACACACATGATAAACCATTTTGAAGGCTAAAAAAATTAGTATAATTATATTTTGCAAAAGAAACCTTTTTCCTAACACATTTTATTGTTGGATTTTTTTTGTTTTTTATATAAATTTTACGTTTTTTTTTTTTCAAACAAAGAGTAAACACTTTTTTTAAATGGACTTTTAAGAAGGTGGCTTTTTTATTAAATTTGTATACCCTTCACCACCACAAGTGGTGAATAAGGGAATACAAAGTTTGTCATTCCGTGTGAAACTTGTTTATTATAAAACTAAGACCCCATAAAGTATATATATATTCGGGCACCTTAAGTAGTGCTAAGTCGATTTAGCAATGTCTATCTGTCTGTCCTTATATCTATCCGTCTATCTGTCCGTCTGTTGAACACAGACTCGAAGGAAAAGAACAAACTGGGTGTCAAATTGCTTGTAGTTACGCTAAGCAGTTTGACATTGAAATCCAGCAAAATCGGTTCAGTAGGATCAGAGCTATGTATCAAAATGTGGAACCAACACCCTAACCAAATTCATAATTTTGTTACAAAAACTAAAATAAATGGTGAAATAATTCACGAATGATATACTGTAGTGATAAAACCTCTAGACTTCTTAATAAGAACTCTAAGTTGTTTAGTTTCTAAACCTAGTGCGAAGTCTGGCGCACTGTTAACTGTTCTTTATTCAAAAAGTGTCTTTTTTTCTGCTGACATCCAAAAATCAGAACAGTAAAAGGTAAATTTCATAAAACAATAATTAATCGTACTGAAAGTTATGCCAAACACTAAAGCTGGAGGTTCACACCACGCGCATGAGTTTTATACCTTACTTGCGTTCTTCGTTTCAAGTTACATGCAACGCTTCTGATGCGGCATCACCACAAGTAAAAATAAAATTTTATTTGTCAAAATCAGCTGATTTATTCGAACACTGCTTGTGACGCTTACAAAAGTAGAAAGTAAACCTACTTTTCGCATTCAACGCCTCAGTGCATCCTAGGCAATTGTGCATGAAACTTGTTACATACAACTACACAGATTCTACTTTTTTGACAGCTGCGTATACTGCGAGAAGGCGTGTAACGCGTGATGTGTAACTCTAGCTTAATAGTGGAAGGCCAATGTAAGCGACATGCGGTCGCGGGCGTCGTCAGTATTACCAGTGAATAAAATATTTATTTGTTTGCAAAACTATTCATACAAAAAGTTTTACATATCACAATTAAATAAACTTGGCAATGCTGTCATAGGCGGCCACGCGGCAAAGTTGAATTTTGTTCAACTTTTTTTTGCCGCTTAAAACGATGTTGTCATACACAAACATATGTTAACACAACAAAGAGTTTGACACAATAAATTGAAAAAATTTAAATAAAATGGAAAAAATAGACAACGAAAAAAAATTTGGAAATTAAAAAATACAATATTTTGTACCAAAAAAGTTCTATTGGATATAGGAATAAGTTTATAAGGGCAAAGACCTGAGCTAAAGTAAGCACAGCAATGAAAGTAAATGGTAAGATTTGTGTATGTAAGTTTAATTTTTCTACGAAAATTTTTAAATTTACATATGTTATCTGTAGAAACTATTTACCAATCGAGATGGAAAAATATCATGTAAAGCTTAACCAAAAAAAAAAAAAACGTTTAGTTTATCTGGTAGCGCGAGTGTTATGGCGGAAACATCATGGAGTTTAATGAATCACCTGGAGTTTTTAAGTGGCCATATCGAACCAAGGAAGTAAGTCAACTTTAAAATTTTCACTTGCACATTCATAAAGTACACACAAATACATATAAATATGTACGTATGGTACTCAGTCAATGAATCAGTCACTATACTTTGTACCTACCGAAGATTCATCTAGTACACCATTAACTTCTAGAAAAAGGAAGAGTGAACGAGATCGCGATGATCCACTGACCAAAAAGATGTGTGAGTTAGTAACACAGTTTACAAAATACCGCAAAGACGCCAGCCGCATACAAATAAGCATGAACCTTTCTTTAAAATGTTGGAAAAAAAATTTCAAAATATTACTGAGCAACACCTCGACCAAATGAAATTAAATATGTTGAATTATGTTTATAATTATGCTATTTCCTTCAATATCATAAAAATTTGGAAAATCCAACTAAATAAAAACAAGTATTCTTCAAAGTCACTATCCATATTTTTGGAAAAAAAAACAACAACAATCGTTTTTTATATAATTTAAATTTTATAATAAGCAAATCAAATTAATTTATTTTGACATTTGCCGCTTTTTTATATGCCGCGCTCAGTTCAAGCGGCAAATAGAACAGCTGAGTGACGCGCGCGACCGCATGCCGCTTACATTGGTCTTCCATTGAACGTATCGAACGGAATATTGCATACGCAGCAACTCAATCGTTGCTTTGGCTTAATAAACCAAAATGCCAGAACAATGAATGCGTTTGTGTGTTTGTCATTAATAACACTGTGCAAGAAATTGACACTTTTTTTCGTGACAAGCTGGGCACCTGGCGTTTTATCATGATTCGGGTACGCTGAATCCAGTGGTGCCCGCGGTTTTTTCAGATTGGCTCTGGTTTTCGAGATATACCGTTATTTCGAAAATGGAGGATGTTGCACAACATATGTTCGCGTAACTCAAAAACTCGTTAGCTTATTGAAAAAATTTAAAAACCGAAATTCCGAAAAGTAAAACTCCTTTTTAATATCCGCAGTCGTTTTAGAAACTTGCCCTATTTTTTAATTTTTTATGAATTTTTAAAAAACAAAAATTTCGAAATTTTGATAAAAAAATTTTTTTTTTCTCAAAAACTTTTCTTAAAGGAAATTTTATTGCGGAATTTTGGTTTTTTAAGTTTTTTCAATAAGCTAAAGCGTTTTTGAGTTACGCGAACATATGTTGTGCAACATCCTCCATTTTCGAAATAACGGTATATCTCGAAAACCAGAGCCAATCTTAAAAAACCGCGGGCACCACTGGATTCAGCGTACCCGAATTATGTTAAAACGCCATGTGCCCGGCTTGTCTATTTTTTCAACTAGCATAGTGTAATTATTATTTTGGTAATAAAAGAATATTAATAATGTGTGTCAGTTATGTTGGTATCATGTACACGCTACAATACAATTTTGCACAAATTCGTTTTATATAACTAGAAATCATAGTGTTAAGTTTCATGAAGATCGGTCCATAGTTTACCCTGTTCCAGTTTAGTACGCCTAAATCCGTAATAAATAATGACATCATAATAAATTTTGGTATGTAACAGTTTTATAAGACTAGAAATCACACTGCCGAATTTCGTAACGATCAGTCCATAAATTAACATAGACCCCATATAAAGCCAACTCTAGGAAATTAAGAGTTAATTACACATAAAACCGTAGATATTGCGTAAAATTTGTTCCAACTTAGCTTCATATGGCCATAAAATATGTCATGCAATTTTTTGATATACGGTCCATAATTTACCTTAGATCCCATATTAAGCAGCCTTCTAAAATTCACTGTAAACCCTAAAACTGATTTCACTGCTGTATTGATATTTATTCTGATTTATGTTTCTAAATTCCAGATATCACTTTAACAATTTAATATTGGTCTAAACCGCAAACGTCCATTTTTATAAAGAGTAATTAATAATATATAATAAATATCATATAGAGCCCTCCTCATGTTTCATGTTTAAGGAGCCCACAACAGGCCCTATAATGGACTAGGTGTATATCGTAGAGATATGACGTTGCATATGATGCTTCGTCCTCCTTTCGACCTAACCTAACCTAATCCATATAGAGCCCATTCCTGAAATATTCGAAATGTCGGAGGAGGGTATCAAAGATTCGGCACAGCCGAGTATAGCACTCTCACTTGTTTTTAATTAAATTTTGTTTTTCTTTCCTTTCCTTTTGTAAAAGTGTGATACTTATAAGGCGTATTTTTATGGGTACATTTAGTAAACCCATCCAGTCGGTTTGATTTTGAACAACTTTTTGAGCATACCCGGTTTTATTTTGTCAATAGTGTTTCGAATGTTGACTTCCACATTATCAATAGTTGCCGGTTTATCAGCATAGACCGGATATTTGACGTACGCCATAAAAAGTATTCCAAAGGTGTCAACTCACACAAACGGGGTGGCCAATTCACAAATTTATTTCTTGAGATTATTCGGTCACCAAACGTTGGCTCAATGGCATTTTAAGCCGTCTAGTTGGAACCATTTCTCCTCCAAATGATTTGCAATGACATGAGGAATAAAGGAATCAAGAAAAATGTGTCTATAGCATTTGCTATTCGTGGTAATATTTTCACCGGTTTCGAATTTAAAGGCAAATGCGCCAATGACACCTTCGGCATGAAAACCTCACCAAATAGTAATTTTTTTGGAATGTAATGGAGTTCCCCAAAAGCAATAATTCTGCCTAGTTATATACACATTGTAACAGAATTAAGCCTTATCGCTGAAGAGGCCTTGACGGTAAAAACCTGACTCTCAGCCCATTCACCGAACACAATTCTTCAAAATAGTACACGTAGTAGACGGGCAGAGACCGAGTTGCTGAGAACGGCGTCAAATATATAAATTCGAGTCCAGTGTAACACTCACTCCAGAGTGGCGACGACTTCTTCTGTACACGCAGAGAAAAAACATGTTTAAATTTGGTCACCTCCAAAAAAACTATTTTTAAAGAAAGTTTTGGGCATATTATGTTTTAATTTAACCATATTATTATCACCGACAACCATATTATTGTTAAATTAGTCCTCCATCAAGAAGCCACAACCATATTATGGTTGCCTCTAAACATGTTATGGTTCAATTTTACAATAATTTGTTTTTAAAATAACAATAGTATTTTCCTCTTTTCCAAGAGCAACATGCTATTGTTGAAAATCAACCATGCTATTATAAGTGTTAAACATATTTTAGTTATTATTAACCAAAACACGTTCGGAGGCAACTATAATATGGTTGTACCTTCTTGATAGAGGACTAATTTATCCATAATATGGTTGTCGATGACAATAATTTGGTTATATTAACCATAATTTGGTCACAATTTTATTTAAAAATAGTTTTGTTGGAGGTGACCATATTTAAACATGTTTTTTCTCTGGGTGTATGCATAGTACGAGCTCAGTTTGGATAAATATTATCCAAAAGAGTAAATGTGGCCATTAATCGATCCATAGTATTGCGCATTAGCTGCTTAGATGAACAATTATGCGCATCAAAGGGATCTATAAGTTTTGAGAACAGAGCGCGAATTTTGGAAATAAATTTCCACAATTTGTAAATGTTGTTCTAGTGCATGTTTGCATGTTGATTTTCCAAAGTACCCCTAAAAAAATCAAACTTTCTTCATTGGTATGACTGTTTTACAGTAATCCCTATTGGAAATTTATAAAATCACATTTTTTTATCAAAGGGTACTTTTATATGGGGGGCTCAGAGCTGAAGCGAAGCAAGTCAAAAAAGAAAATTTGGATTTATTTTGAGTTTGAGTACGTGAACTGCCATTTATTTATAAAGCCATTGACTTGGGCTTATTATCGTTACCTGAGGAACGAAACACTTTTTAGATTTTGTCCGTTACAGAACTGGATAGAGTTAAACTTTGCGGAGAATTCCGCACGAGTTTTCAAACACATATATGTATTATATTTTATGACTTTGTTCGGTTCAGCTCTGAGCCCTCCAGATATAAAAAAAAACTTTTAAGGAAAGGTACTTTTAAATTGACTAGTATTTGCCCAGTTGTCAAAATTCGACCATAATTATTTATGCAAATATAAAGAACACATACATATAAGTATAACTGAATTTACATATTTCGAGCATTTGTTTCTTTTCGTCTTACTGGATCGATTTGGCGAGGGATCTATATGTTATCCTCCCCTCAAGTCAGTGACGTGAATGTTTTATTTATATAAGTTCAACAATTAAAAAAAAAATCCGAAAGTACCATTTTATGTTTTTAGGTTTAGTATTAATAAAAATGCAAAAAGGGCAAGTTAAAGAACCAAAAGGTACCAAAAAGATACCTCTCGCAGATTCTCAATTACTCAGAGCCTTGCACATTTAATTTTATGTTTCTTGGTCTCATAAAAAAGGAAATTTAAAAAGTACCAGTTGAAGAACAATATAGTACCAACAAAGTTCCTTTTAGGGCTGGTTCAAGTTTAAGGCGTCAAGTCGTGAGCTTTTAGGAGAAAAGAGAATGTCACTTCTTTTCCTCTCTCTCTTAGATTTGCAACCACTCAGGACATTATAAATATGTTTAATTTTATATTTCTAAGTCCAATACCAAGTAAAATGAAAAAGTACCCCCTTACAGATTCTTATTCACTCAGGACCATGCATTAATTTTATGTTTCTAATTCCATTATAACGAAAATTCAAAAAGTGTCAGTTGTAGAACAAAAAAGTACCGATAATTTTCATCTTTCTCATTCACTCAGGACTCTGCACCTATAATTATATGTTCCAAAGTTCAATACCATAGAAATTCAAAAAATACCACATGCAGAACGGCAAGTTAAAGAAAGAAAGAAATTTAATTTCCCGTTATTCCCCTTTTTGGTACTTTTTTCTCCCCATTGAAATATCAGAAATTTTTATATTGTAGGGGGAGCCCATAATTTATTATGTATATGTCAATTAATGGCAAAAATGTTTTGTTAACAAAAAAGTACTAAAAGTAGCTTCAATATTAATTAAAGGTAAGCCAACCATCAAAGAGTATATGAAATATTGACGGAATAGGACTATTGCAAGAAAGCTTTATAAATTCAAATTTGATTCATTCAACACATTCGAAAAATAAAAATGGTTACAATTATTAAAATAACTTATAAAAAATAATTCTCACAGTTTATTTGGTAAAAAGAACTTTTTTTAAAAACGGACTTCTGAATTATGTATAGGCTCTTTTAATAAAAATGGACTTTTTTATAAAAATATGTACTCTTTTATAAGAAGATACTTTTTTATAAAAAGTTATTTTTTTTAAAAGGTAAATTACTATAAAAAGGTCCTTTTTTATAAGAAGGTACTTTTTATAAAAAGTTACTTTTTTATAAAACGGTACATTTTTATAAAAAGGTACTTTAATATAAAAAGGTACTTTGTTATAAAAAGGTAATTTATGATAAAAAATGTACTTTATTATAAAAAAAGGTAATTTATTAAAAAAAAGGTACTTAATTATAAAAATGGTATTTTTTTATAAAAAGGTACTTTATCATAAAAAAGGTACTTTTTTATAGAAAGCCACTATCAAAAATGTTAGCATTGTTGTGGGAGCCCATAATTTATTATGTATATGTTAATGAATGCCAAAAAACGTTTTGTTAAAAAAAAAGTACAAAAAGTAGCTTCAGTGTTTCTCAAAGGTTGGCTTAATCAAAGAGTATATGAAATATTGAGGCAACAGGACTATTGCAAGAAAGCTTTATAAATTAAAATTTGATTCATTCAACACATTCGAAAAATAAAACAATAATTCTCACAGTCTATTTAGTAAAAAGGACTTTTTTAAAAATAGACTTTTTAATTATGTAATCTGCTCCTTTTATATAAATGTACTTTTTTTATAAAGAGGTCCTTTTTTATAAAAAAAAGTACTTCTTACTTTTAAAAATGGAATTGTTAATTATGTAAAAGGTAGAATCTTTTTTTTAAAACTGAACTTTATTATGAAAATGGACTTTTTTTATTAAAAAAGGTACTGTTTTATAAAAATGTATTTTTTATAAACAGGTACTTTTTTATAACAAGGTACTTCTTTATAACAAGACATTTTTGTATAGCAAGTCAGCTTTTTAAATTTTTTTGATGTCCTTTTTATAAAGAGGTACTTTTTTTTATAAAAAAAATAGTATATAAAATGGTCCTTTTTATAAAAATAGTATATTAAAATGTACTTTTTATAGCAAATGCTTTGACAGGTACAAGAACGAAGAAGAAAACAAGCTTATTATTTAAAAATATTATTTTTATAAAAACAAGGTACCTTTTTAAAGAAATTTTTTCGGTTTTTATTTCATCACGTAAGAGGCCACATTATTTTGCACTTTGAAGCATTCAATTTTAAAAGCCACTTCATTCATATTATTTATAACCGTATTTAAATTTTTGTGACTTTTTGACTTCTTTTAAGCGAAATTCTTAAAATGCCATAAAACCACCCTCACAAAATACTCAAAATTATGTGCCAACTGTTTGTGCAATAAAAAAAATATTTTGACAGTATTTGAGTTACATAAAAAAACAGCAACATTTATGACAACGTTGAACTTGGAATATTTGATTATACTGTCACGTTACCGTGTGTGATAGAGGGATGATGTTTCTTAGTTTTATTAGAAAATTTTAAGATTAACCTAACTAAAAACAAAAGTCGAATAAATATTCAGCTGTTCCGAATCTTTAATATCGTACCTTCCACCAGGTATAAGAAATTCTCATAAGTGTAGTTTGTATGAAATCTGGGAGAGATTCAGCTTCAGAATTTTTGAGTCATATGTGTGCAAAATTTTATGACGATGACTTTTGTAATGGTGTATTAATAACGGAGATCCGGTTTTATATGAGGCCGCTGTTTAAAGGGCATAATAAGCCTCACAAATAGCTTGGCAAACATGTCAAAATTTAACGTTTGTACAAATATTTTGTGTTGTTAATTGGGGCGTTTGCCGTTTGGACAAACATTTGAAGCAATGTTTGTAGAAATATTAAAAATTTTTAATATTTGGCAGACATGTTGGATATTTGTCAAACTTTTTGCGGTGTCTAGTTATAAAAGAAATCATTTCAGCGACAACTTTGGAGAGTAAAGACGTAGAAGAAGAAAAAATAATATCATTTTCAGCCGTAAATTCTAATTTTTTTTTAGCAGCATTGTTTGCCCCAAAACAGCTCGCTGTTTAGAGCACTTTTTACTACAAATTATTTTCCTTTCTTTAATATTTCTTTTTCGTTTTAAGCAAATAGCGAGCCAAATTGCCGAGCACAATCGTCGTCTGCATTCATTGAAATCAAAATAAAAATGAAAAATTAATGTTTGTACAAAATATGATTGTATGGTTTGTTGACAAACATAATCAAAAACAAATTCCATGTTTGCCAGGCAATTTGTATGGTTTATTATGCCCTTAACCTTCGCCTTACCAACGGTTTTTATGTTTATCCGGTTTTTTTTTCAGTAAGCAAAAATATTCTTTTAACAGAAGTAGATTTAAAGAAGTTATTAAGGAAATTTAACCGATATGGTCAACCAGGTGAGTATTGGTAAGGCGATGGTTAATAAGAGACTGACCATTAAATAAATTTCTTATACAATATAATTATTCGTTACGATTTTAGTCGTATTTAAGTGATTTTCGCAAGGGAGTTTCTTTCATATGAGGTCGATGCCAAGTTATGGACCGATTATCATGAAAGTTGGTACCAGTGTTGCCAATCCACGTGTTATTATACATATTTCGTGTTATGTTAGGCGGCATGAAATAACCCCCCACGAAATAAGTCCCCAAAACGGAAATGAAATAACTCCCAAAAAAATATATGAGAGGCAACAACAACGTTCTTTGGGGATTTATTTAATTTTTTTGGGGACTTATTTCATTTTTATATTGGGGAGTTATTTCATATGAAATAAGTCCCTAAAAATCTGAAATTAAATAAGTCACTACAAATATTTCGGGGACTTATTTTTTTTTTCTCATTATTTATTTATTGAATCTTCATATATTAAATATGAACTAACAATAATTAATCAAATCTTATACTAATACTTTATTTTTGTCCTGCCAATGCTAGATGAAAATTTTTCTCTTCACGGTTTCTGTTCACATATGTAGATGTTTAGCGCTCTTCTTGTCTGATGAGTCCTGCTGTATCTCTTCTCCTTAATCTAGAGTGGCCACTGTCATTTAAAATATTTCGAGCTAGTGGATTTGGGTGCGACTCAAGCCTTTTTAAATATTTTGCTGCGTACTTCGTAATAATAGTTTTTACTAACGGCACATTGAGATCCTTGTGAATATTTGAGTTTTTAACATACCAGGGAGCGGCTGTGATTATTCGAAGAAGTTTATTTTGTCGCCTTTGAATATTTTCGATATTAGAAGCCGAGGCAGTGCCCCATAACTGAATACCGTAGCACCAAATTCGTTTTAAGATGGAGTTGTAAAGTAGAAGTTTACAATCGAGACTAAGAACAGAGTTTCTTCCAATAAGCCAATTAAGTTGAATTGCTTTTAGTTTCATTTGTGTTAGTTTTGCTTCTATATGGCATTTCCATGTTAAACGCCGATCTAGATGAATTCCGAGATATTTTACATGCGATTGTTGGGCCACTAATTGATTATTGATTTTAATAGGGGGACATGACTCCCGAAGCAAGGTGAATGTTATATGTACGCATTTTTGCTCATTAACCTTTATCCTCCATTGTTTTAACCACTTTTCCAGTTCAAATATATGATCCTGCAAGTAGCGAGAAGCTTCATGACAGTTTTCGTGCACGCTTAAAAAAGCTGTATCATCAGCAAATGTTGAAGTTAGGGTGTGGTTGTTTGTTGGCATGTCTGAGGTATATATTAGGTATAACAGTGGGCCCATGATGCTTCCCTGAGGGACTCCAGCGTCAATTGGCTGAGGAGAACTTATAAAAGCACCTTCTTTAATAATAAACTTTCGACCGCCTAAGTAGCTTTCTAACAGCTTGTGTGTGTTTACTGGTAAATTTAGCTTCAATTTATGTAATAAACCTTCATGCCAGACTTTATCAAAAGCTTGAGAAACATCGATGAAGAGGGCGGAACAATATTTTTTTTCTTCAAAGGTTTTTCTTATGGCGTTTACTATACGATGGGTTTGTTCAATTGTGCTATGTTCTCTTCTAAAGCCGAATTGATGGTTTGGAATACATCTATTTACATTTAAAATTGGGGTTAATTTTGACACTAACAGCTTCTCAAACAGCTTTGATATATTAGACAATAAGCTTATAGGTCTATATGACTCAACTTTTGTAGGATCCTTTCCTGATTTAGGTATCATGGTAACTAATGATACTTTCCATTCCTGAGGGTAGTATTCAAGGCGTAAAATAGCATTAAAAATAAAGAGAATAATTTTCTTTGCTATGCTGGGTAGCTCCAAAAGCATTTTGTTACTGATCTTATCAAAACCAGGGGCTTTCTTCGGGTTTAAATCATGAATAGCCTTTTCGATTTCTCTTATCTCAAATCTTAGTGGAACAGCTGCTCTAATAGCAACAGGTGGTATCTCGACCGCCATATCGAGAGATGTGTGAGCGGTAAATACGGTTTTCAAATGATTAACAAAAAGATTTCTTTTTTCTTATTTACTTATTTAATTTTTAAATTACATATTTTAAAAGTCATAATGATGGCAAATTGTGTTTTGTTATATTTACTGCATACGTTTGCCATACATAAAAAGGGACAAAGTATCAAAAACTCTAATTTCAGAATCCTAAAAAAATTGGGATTATTTTTAAGTCCCGGATTTCAGAAATCGGAATCTCTAAGTCCCGAACTTTATAATTTCGAATTCGAAAATCCCAAATACAAGAATCCCGAATCGCTAATTAAAGCTTTCCTGTATAGCCAGGCTTCCGCCGGGCGCAAGGATTTTTTTCTCTATGGTATAACAAAGACCGGCTTCGCTAACTAAAGCTTGTCTGCATATCCAGCCTTCGACGGTTTATTTACAGAAAAAAATGATCAGTAGTTTTTTATCAATTAAAAAAATTGTTCGAAAAGTATTTCAAATTAATGAATGTGATAATTGTATCAATTATATTTTTAATTAAAAGAAAATTAAAAATATAGTTTGGATTTAATTAACATTGTAGTTGTTTTGAAATAAATTTTTAATTAATAAATTAATTATATAACAAAAAATCTTAATTGATTTTTTCGTTTAAAATAAAATAATTTAAACTTGTTTAATTAATTTACACATTGTTTGAAATGGCAAAGTTTTTTGATCATTATTTTAATTAAAATTAAAAATATAATTTATTGAAAAAATATATTCAATTTTCTAAAATTTTAATAATTTTTAGTAATCAATATAATCATTTTGGTAATAGGTGCAAAATCAGCAACTTGTTTGCTTGATTCTATGAATTTGGTGATTAGAGAAAATTTTTAATTTTTACTGTGTCTGTGAGATGGGAAAGAAGAAAAACATGCTTAACATAAACTGTCTTATTTGATTTTAATATCCTTGAAAAAAATTAATTTCAACTAAAAATTGCGCCATATATATTTTTTATATTGCACAACTTATTGCATGGTGTGGAGCAATTCGACAATAATTATAGCTAGTTCTCAATAATATTGTGTAGTCGATAAGTACCTTAAGTCAATATGTTTCTATAATAAAAATCAAGATTTTTTAATATAGCGCCCACTTAAGTGGGCGGATCAAATATTTGCTTACATTATTATAGGGATACATTAAATAAAGTAATTAATGTTGGTACTCTATAGTAAGTACTGTTTAAAACAGAACGGAAGTCTAATGTTTTTTTGGGAGGTCAGTCCACATTTGGGTAATCCAAAGACAACAGGAAACAGTTTAATAGCTAAATCTCGTACTATTGTTCGTAATACATGCCTTCGTAGTTCATCCTTTTGTGGTCGATTTGCCGATGCATTGTATAGCGCATTAAAAGGAAAATTCGTTTTTTAGCCGGGCTGCACGTATGTGGCATACTCTTTGCGCTGAACTTTTTCGATCGTACTTTCATAATGAATAAGTTCAAGTCGAATGTCCACAACCGCTACTCCCTCTATCCTCCCTTTCCCATAGACCATGTCCCTAGTTCCAACCCAATGCAATGCATTAGCCGGGGCCATCCCCTGAGTGCTGGTTCAAACAAATAAAAAAAGAATTATTAAATACATTTGAAAGTTAGCGTTACAGGTACATACATTTTTGTTTATTGTAAATCTGTAATATAAATATCATATATTAAGTTTTTTATGTTATACAAAGTACTGTTTAAATACCATTTATATCACTAGGAAATGTTTCTGTACAGCG
This sequence comes from Pollenia amentaria, assembly GCA_943735925.1. Classification (NCBI taxonomy): domain Eukaryota; kingdom Metazoa; phylum Arthropoda; class Insecta; order Diptera; family Polleniidae; genus Pollenia; species Pollenia amentaria. Next base: position 31,547,099 of record OX031010.1, on the reverse strand, counting down.
GTCATCATTTGAACAGTGTTGATTCCCATCACTGTGTCTGTTGTTTAACGTATACTATTGCTTTTTGTTTATGTATGTGCCAAATATTTACACGCTTTTAAGCGTTGTATAAGTGCAGCTACGAGCTTACAGAACGGGATGGTAAATTACGGGTACATCAACGTTCGCCTTACTCAGCCTTTATTTAAAAAAAAACCCCTCCGATACTGTTCTAAAAATCGAAATCGTATAAAACTTAAGTCCATGGAGACTAAGCTGTTTTTTAAAAATTACCGTAGTTTTTCCTGATTTTAAGAGCAGTTCTATTCAGGATAAGTGATACTCACAGTTAAAAGTATATAAAACAATGCATTTTTATGAATTCGCAAAATAGAATCGATTTCAAAATTTTTCCGATTTCAATACCACCCGAATTCGGTTACCAGAACATGGCTGACAGAGAAGTTTTTATAAAAAAGTCATATGTTTTTATTTTAGCTAAAAACTTTTATTGTTATAGGCAAATGGCCTGTCAAATTTTTCAAAAAAAAAATAAAAAAACAAGTCAGAAAGTTTAGTCGGTCAAGCCCGACCATATGATACCCTATACCCCAGTATATAAAATTAATTTTGCTAGTGTACCCTACTCTGATAAAAAAAAGGCGTCATAACGCTGATGTATTTTGACAACGGTACTATGACAGGTGTCTTCGTTTTTTACCACATGGCACTTTACATTACTGTGATGTCACCCAAATTGTCATCCGGGCCAAAAATGTTTGTTTCACTTTTGTTGCATTCCGCCCTTTGTTAACAGAAGAACTCTCAATGATAAGACACCAGCAGCTTGCCCGATATGGTTTTCGTAATAATTCTACTCGAAAATTTTGATGTATTTAAATAAATATTTAAAAAAAAATAGAATATGGGAATTTTTGCTTCTAATTTAACTTTTCAAACATGAAAATAATGTTAATAATATATTATGACATAATATATTATGTCAGCGTACTGAAAACAGTTTGTCATTGTACTGATGACAGTTTATCATTGTACTGATGACAGTTTGTCATCACACCGATGAAATGATTTATTATGTTTGTCTGTACTGATGTCAAAATACATCAACGTTATTACGCCTTTTTTATCAGTATACACAAAATGTGGCGTCTAATTGAGATCACTGTAGTCATAGCGTAGATGACGCATAAAATATGACAACATTTTAGGATGACGTTCGTTATTGGATTGATGTCATCTTTTGCCTCTTTGGTGCCATTTGTAATAACATTGATGTCACAATTGTGATGTTAGGGTATCATCAATATGAAAATCCATTTTTTATGAACTTATATGGAACACTTTGTCATGACATGTTTAGTAGCTATATTAAATGTCATTGTCGTCAATTTTTATGTAAATAGTAACATTTATAAGGAAGTTATGGCATAAAAAGCTATTTTCGGGAGTAGTATTTATATGGGAGCTAAATATGGACCGATTCCAATTACATTTTGTCTTATTATGAATATTTAATCTAAATACCAACATAATAAGAAAAAAGCTTGTATGAGTGCTATGTGGAGTTTTGCCAGTCTGTCTTCCAGCCGGAAATGCGGAGGACAAACTATGTTATGTAACTACAATTTGACAAAAAAAATTGCCTTTAGATTTGTGTTCAAAAGGCCTGAATACTTCGAAAACGAACATTGTAAATCTACAGAAAAAATTTTTTTTGGAAACTTTTGTATTCATAAATTTTGCACAAAATATCTGACCATGCACAGAAAAAAATAAAAATTGATTTCAATTAAAAAATGTGTGATATTAATTAAATTTGCACCAGTAAACAAGCTAATAGTATCAATTAACCGTTTAATTGATTTTATTAAATCACTTCATTAAATTTTTAATTAAAACTGATTTTATTTTTGATTAATGCTTTAATTGGTGAACAATTTTAGTGATTTTTTTCTGTGTGGATCAGAAAAATTGTTCTGGTTCAAAATCATGTTGGAAAAAGTTCTTTATACCACAGAGTAAAGATTATTTTTAGATTTTCTTTTGCTAAGCAATAATATAACTTCAATACAAATCTTACCAAAATAAATATTTATTTTAAAAAATATATACAAACAAAAGCAATTTTGTAGCATACTTTACGGATGCGCTTTTTTAATAAAAAATAATGCCGGCTTTTAGGATGCTGGAAGAAAAATCTCAATAATCTTACAAATTTAAAAAATGTATAAATCACTTTCAAACATTTTCATTTAAACAACACTTTGCCATTAAATTTAAAAGTAACTTTTATGCCCCAGGGATTTGCACATTTTTCCGGGACATTTTTCATATTTTTATTTCCTTTTCTCCTACTTGCCTTTTTTGTTTAGTGACTTGAACATATTTTTTTTCCTCTTTCTTTCTTTCCTCCTGCAAATTTATTGCTGGGCAATGTTATCCTTAATATGTTTTAACGCTTTATTACACTCATTCATTTGTCCATTCGTTTACTCATTCATTTACTTGTGTATTCGTAGTCGATGTGTCTTTCTTGTTTTAACTTTGAACGTATTTTTAAAAATTTATTTTATGATTCTTGGGAATAATTTGCCTGCAATTGCAGTAGATCTTCATTTAATGGTCATTTGTGCTTTTGTTTTTAATGAGCCAACTTGTAATATCACTTCAACAGCCATAAAATTGATTGTAATAAATTATTTAAATAATTATAGGTTTCATTTTAAATATGCTAAATACATAGATATATAAACTAGACCAGGAGAAAATGTTCAAGAAAAGTTACGAAGGTATGACTGATATTGGTTGGCAGTAAATGAAAAAAACAATATACTTTACATACTTTAAAGTTGAAGACGCTACTTCGTGTGCGTCTCCCTTTCTTTTTTGGACATATGTATTTATATATGCCAAAGTTTATGTTTCTAGATTAAAAAACGACCATTTCTAAAACCGAAATCAAAACCAAGCAGTTATTCTCATCCACTCATGACATTGCATGTTTAATTTAAAAAAAAGTACCAGTTAAAGAACGAAAAAGTACCAAAAAGATCCCTTTCACAGATTTTCATTCACTCAGGACCTTGCACACTGAACCAAAACGTGTTCATAATATTAACGAACAACGTTTATTAAAGTAATTTTCGTTGGCTCAATGAGTTATTCGTTAATATAATGAAAAATAAAATCAATCAGATATTTCAATTTACGTACGATTCGTTGACTCAATGAACATGCATTTATTAAATATTTCGTTAAATATTTAACTAAATATTTCGTCTATAATAAATAATGTAAAATTTTTGGAATAATAAATGTACGTAAAAATTAATAAATCTTTCATTTGGCAAAACTGTAACTATTTCATATGTCGCCTCAATTGAAATGTACGTAAAAGGTAATAAAATGTTCGTTGAGCTAATGAAACATTTATTAAGTCATATTAACACAAAAGCGTGTGAATTTTTATAATATATTAGTAAAATATAGTTAAATTACGTACAGTACTTTAAGATGTATTGAAGATTCTTGTGTTCAAGTGTTTCAAAATTCAAAACTTTTATTTTTAATACTATAAAAAAATTAAACATAAAATATAAGCATTCAATTAATGTTAGATTTTTTTTTTTTTTTTTTTTTGCTGATAGTCTAGATGCGATAATTAATGCTTTAAGATTTGCATGGTAGCCTGATTTCTACATTGAAATTTGTGCGCAATGATTTAAGTGGAAGAAACCCACTTCAAAATTTACAATTAAGGATTCACAGGAATTGTTTGTTTACGTTGCGGAATCAATTGGAGTGCAAAGTAAAGCCCCAACGCGTGGCTTTAATTGGCAATAAACTTTGTAAATTTTTGTAAAAATATATACATTTCAATTATGAGTTTTTAATTTTATAGGTGGTTACATGAGTTAATTATGATTCATTGAGACAATGCACTGTGTTCGTTGAGTAAACAGATTTAAAAAACAAAATTAAACTATGAATTAACGTAAAGGTTTACTGAACTAACGAAAAAGTTCATTGGATTAATATATTATTTCATTAAATTATGAATTTACAAAAAATAATATTGACGATCTTTGTTCATTTAACTAATAACCTTTTTTCTTATATTAACGAACAGTTCTTTAAATTATTCATATCACATCTTTTTTAAAAACGGTCATTAATTGTCTCAACGAACAAATTCATTGGACGAAAATTAATAAATTTTTCGTTTGCTCCACGTAAATTTTCGTTGACTTCACGTACCTTTTTGGTTCAGTGCATGTACAATTTGATGTTTCTAGGTCCAATACTAACGGAAGCTTAAAAAGTATCAGTTAAAGAACAAAAAAGTACCAACAGCCCTCTTACATATTCCCATTCACTAAGCCCCTTGCACTCTTAATTTTATGTTTCTAGATCCGATACTAACGGATATTCAAAAACTACCAGTTAAAAAACCAAAAAGTACGAAAAAATTTACTCACATGTTCTTATCCACACAGGACACAGCATGTTGAATTTTATGTTTATAAAGTGTAGTTACATTTTAAGGGCCGATGTTGAATGCGAACCTCACCTAAACGTCAAGTTTTTTTCTGCATTTCATTTGACATTTCTCTATTTCAGACTCACTCAATTTGAACCATGGAAAGATACACAAACGCGTTAAATTTATTCAGGCTTATTATGAAAATGGGCGTTCAAATCAAAATGCATATCGTGAAAATCATCTTCAGTGATGAGGCACATTTTTACCTCAGTGGATTCGTCAATAAGCAGAATCGCGTATTTGGGCGAATGATTATCCAAGAGTGATTGTCGAAAAACCAATGCACCCACAAAGACTGACTGTTTGTTGCGGGTTATGGGCTGGCGGCCGTATTTTTTTCAAAATGAGGCCGGTCGGGCAGTTACTGTGAATGGTGTTCGCTATCGTCATATGATAACGAAATTTTTAAGGCCTGAATTGGAAGATATGTATGTGAACGATATGTGGTTTCAACAGGACGCTGCCACTTGCCACACAGCTAACGAAACAATGGCTCTTTTGCGCGACAAATTCAATGGCCGTGTTGTCTCACGTCGTGGCGATGTTAATTGGCCGCCAAGATCATGTGATTTGACACCGTTGGACTTCTTTCTTTGAGGTTATTCGTCGATAAGCCAGCAACAATTCAAGAGCTAAAGGAAGAGATAATTCGGCACATTAACGGCATAGAACTTCAATTATGCCTCAGCGTCATGAAAATTTGAACCATCGGGTGGAGGTGTGACGCCGAGGTTGCGGCGGTCGATATTTTGTTCTACACATAATATTAACTATAATTAAAGAAAGTACCAGTTGTAAAACAAAAAGCTAAAGAAAGAAATATAATTTCCCGTATTTCGCCTTTTTTGCTACTACTCTTTTCTCCCCATTAAAGTATCAAGAATTTCAATATTGTAGTGGCGCCCCATAAATTAATACGTATATGTCAATGAATGGAGAAAAATGTTTTGTAAAATAAAAGTACTAAAAATAGTTAAACGTTTGAATTTGAAAAAAGGGCCGAACTAGTATTAGTACTTTTAAGATTAGTTTCGAATGTGATATAAAATTTATGGTTTAATGGTTTAAAAGATAGATAGATGGGTTGACAAAAAAAGTTCCAAAATACAGGTTTCACCCGTTTACTCCCTAAAAGGGCCAAATTTCAAAAAAGTATCAGGCACCTGTCCGTTTATTTTGCTAAAGAAGAACGATAAGTATTACATTTTTTTGTATCACTTTTAGTTCATGGGGATATTAGGCTTCTGAATTTACCCGCATTTACCCTTTTTACCCCCTAAGCATTCGAATTTCCAAAAATCCCGTCTTGCATCGATTGGGGGAGAGACCAACCTCGTGTCCACATTTTTAGCTTCAGGCTTTTAGGCTGTGCGATGATGAATCAATCAGTTTTTATATATTTGTGCATATCTACACAAAAATAGCTTTGAAACGATATATGTTTCATCAAAATCGATAAGATACTTAAAAATCAACTACAAAAACAATTTTCTCGTTTACGGCTGTTTACGAAAAGCTGGTTATCAGGTTATATGATTATTTAGTTATATTCACAACGAAAAAATACTTTTATTTAAATTTTTTTTAAATATACTTTGTTGCTGTTAATATAAATACATAACGATATAACCTTATAATCCGCCTTTCGTGATCAACCCAATAGATTATCTTTAAGTAAAATTTATTTTCCCGGCCAAGTTAAATCAGAGTTAATTTTTAAAAATCTTTTAATGTGGCAAAATATCTTTATAAAGAAAATTCGTATTATAACCACAACACAATTGAGTGTTTGTGTTGATGTGTGTAACACTAAAAGATAATGGTCCCAGACCAACCTTTTAGACTACCGATCGACTCAAAATTACTTTATGAGTCGATCTAACGATATCCGTCCGTCCATCTGGCTGGTTGTCTATCCATGTAACCATAGATGGGGGTAGTGTACTAATTTTGCAGTTTCAACTCACAGTAAGCGATGGTCAAAATGATTGCAATCATTTGGTTGATGTCGAGTGATGAATTCAAAATTAGCAGCCTCACTAAACATGAGTGATTGTGATGTTAAAAAATGTTGCACTCAAAAAAAAAAATTAAGTTTTATTTTAAAAAAAAGCGATCATCAGTTTATTGCAGCTTTTTTGTTCTTCACTCATTTGAGTGCAACTACAAATTTTGCACTGAATTTACAAGCAATAAACTTGTTTTTTAATGATTAAAGCCAGGAGATATTCTGTTATTGATAAAACTTCATGTTGTTTATTTCCTTTTCTTATGCATATCATCACAAAAATCAAAAACCACGCACATACAAAATTAATTTTTTTAAATTTTAGTGAGAGTTTGAATTAGGGATGAGTAATAAATATCGATATATCAAAATATCGATATTTAAAAAAATTATAATCAATATATATCGCCGATATTAAAAATACCCATATATCGATACATCGATATTTATGTACAACTATCGAATTCGATATTTTTAAGATCTCTTTATAAAAAAATTCAACATTTTAACCGTTGCTCAACTGCTTACAATACTTTTGTTTTTTTAAGAATTGCATCATATGTTTTTTAACTAATATTAAAAAAATAACGGCGCTTTTCCACTGTACATTTTCATAGATAACACAGATCAGTTTTGTCTCGGTTTTTTTACGAGATGACAACAAAAAAATTAAGCGCGAAAAAATAATCTGGAAAGGTTTCCTAGAAATTTGCAAAGAATCGCCTTAATTATGGCGTATTAGCAGCAATAGCCTCATGAAAGGTGGAATGTTAATAATAAAAAAAAAATATTTTATATATTAAAAATAAAATATATAACAGTCTACTTGCATAGTATGTGTCACAAGTTTCGTTTACCGGCAGTATATAATCCGGCATTTTATAATCCCAATAATTTTTTTTTAGATTTCATATGGCGAATAAATAAAAATTTTTTTGTATTCTTTATTTTTTTTTTTTTAATTTTTTATTATAGAATTAACTGCCGGTCCCTCGACTTCAAACGAAAATTTCGTTCGGATAACTTACGTTAAAAACTATATTTTAAAATTGGTTTTTGTTTTTAAAAAAAAGTTAAGCGAATGAAAGTTTCGTTCGAAATCGAGGGTCAGGCAGTAAATTTTAAATGAAAAGAAACAATAAAAAGTTAGAATGGAATTACTTGTAAAATGTTTGTGCCTATGTAAATATGTATTAAAATTTGGTAATAATTTCAGCTTAATACGTTCGCTACATCGATATTTTTAATTAATAAATATCGATACTCCTAAAAAATATCGATACGATATTTATCGATATATTTTTTCAATTTGCCCATCCCTAGTGTAAATGCAGCTTTTTTGATTGGAAGTACAAATTTTGCACTCTTTGAATTGAGTGCAGATTTTATGCATCCAATCACTTAGTAATAGTGCAAAATTAAATTTTTTAGTGCTAGTGAAAAAAATACCAATCATGGAAAACATTTTTTTTATTTATCGTGGATGTTGGAGAAATCAAAAGCAACCCATAATACAAAATATCTAATTTCTCAGTCCTATTTCTGGATTTCTCTAAACATATAAAATCTTCTTTGATGCCTTTGGAGTCCTGTTAAAATTTTTTAAATTTTAATAGTTTTGGTTACTTCTGTTAAAATATTGTCTCATATCAGAAGAAACAAATAACTAAACGCATACATATAAACAGTACGTGAAACCAAAAAGGTGTTGACAGCAAACACTTATTTAAAATGAAGATCACTGAACGAACACCTTCTGTGTTTGCATGAAAAAAATTTTTCAAAACACTTACCTTTTGTATATGAGACGAAACAAATAATTAAAAACACAACAAAAAATATGTTTTAAAACTACAAAAAATTAAAAATTTTGTTACATCGGTTAATCGACTAAGCTTAACCGTTTTAATCGTTAATCGAAAATAGCCAATTTCAAATTAACCATAAGTTAATCGGGTAGTAATTAATCGGCTACCCGATTAACGGTTAACCGAATGAGTACCCTATTATGTACATACTTTGGTTATTACCATACTTATTACAACATAATTAAATATGTTTGACCTTTTTAACAGAAATATGTCTTTAATTTGAATTTATTTTCACAGATGAAAATATGTACATTAGAGATATAACCATTTGCATTTTTTTGCAAATATCAAAAAGGACCTATCATAGTGAGATAGTGCATAAAAAAATATGAAGAAATGTGCCTTCCTTTTTTCGCGAGCGTTCAAAAAGGTTCGGCACCGATCGCGATGAAGTTTTAGCTTATAATTTTTTTCAGTTTTACAGGAAATCCATAATTCTAACGTCGAAAGCCATGCTGGTCTTTGCATTTCGTGTTTTTTTTATGAAATGGCGATTCCTTGTATTCCAAAAAAAAGAAACCAAAAAAACGGTACAAGAGAAGGATACCCACCATAAAAATTTATATTACAATTTATTTGTTTGGTGTTTTAGAAATTGCATTCGGTGCCGAAGGTTTTTGGACCGAAATGAGCCCTGATATCGATTTTTAATATCAGTATAACATTGCCCATACCGTAATGATAGGTTCTTATTTTGGTAATGCCCCTAATGTACATACATACATACATACATATTTATGCAGATACATATGCATCTGTGTACATTAGGATGGTGCGTGTCGGTACACAGAAAAAGTTATTATATTTCTCCAATTACCAAATTTATTCCGAATTCATAATATCAAGCAAACAAGTTGTTGATTTTGCATCTATTACCAAAATGATTATATTGATTACTAAAAATTTTAAAATTTTCAAAAAATATTTTCAATAAATGATATTTTTAATTTTAATTAAAAAAGTGATCAAAAAACTTTGCCATTTCAAACAACGTGTTAATTTATTTAAATAAATATTGACAATTCCCAACAACAATTCTACATGTTTAAATTATTTTATTTTAAACGAAAAAAGTCAATTAAGATTTTGTGTTTTTTAATTAAAATTTTAATTGAAAATTTATTTTAAAACAACTAAAATGTTAATTAAATCAAAATTGAATTTTTAATTTTCTTTCAACAAAAAAAATAATTGATTCAATTATCACATTAATTAAATTTAAATACTTTTTAAACCATTTTTTAAATGATAAAACACTTTTTTATGTGTATATTAAGGTAAAAAATTCATCAAATGAATTTCTAATACCTCCTGAATTTTAAAATGCAATACTGTTTAGGTAGATGCAACATTGTTGCCTACGCCTTAATTATATTCATACATAAAAGACATTTGTTCAATAGTTCCGGTTTAACTTTTAGCCCTCTACCAGGGCTGGAGGTTGGACAAATTTTATGAATTTAATTTTAGTTTGCTTAATAAATATGGAAAAAAAATTTTTCTATTTCTTTTGACTTAAAATCGAGAAGATCTAAAAAAAAAGTAAGAAAGTTATATGCGATTTAGTGGAAAAAGCCGTTTTTCCCCATTACAAATTTATTTTAATAAAACCAAAACTTGTTTTTTTGATACATTGGTGGCTATCTTTAACAAAATGTTCGTAATTAATAAAATGTCTTTTTTCTATATACGAGTATACGAAGGCGGATCAATAAGGCTTTCGATTTCTCTAACATCTACGATAAATAAAACTTTTCTTCTCAAGTCAAGATTTATCAAAACCTAAGAAAATAATCGATTTAATCCGAAACATTTAATCCAAATTATTTGTCTAAAAGATTATTTTATAAAATCTTCTTAAACTATTGAAAAAACTAATGAAATGCACTGACAATTTACTTTGTAATTAATACATTTGCATTTTTATTTATTGAAATTACTTAGCTTATCAAAAAACTTCAATCAATAACAGCATTAAGCGATTACACTGTGCAAGAAATTGACACTTTTTTTCGTGACAAGCTTGGCACCTGGCGTTTTAACATAATTCGGGTACGCTGAATCCAGTGGTGCCCGCGGTTTTTTAAGATTGGCTCTGGTTTTCGAGATATACCGTTATTTCGAAAATGGAGGAGGTTGCACAACATATGTTCGCGTAACTCAAAAACGCTTCAGCTTATTGAAAAAACTTAAAAAACCGAATTTCCGCAATAAAATTTCCTTTAAGAAAAATAAAACTTCTTTATTATATCCGCAGTCGTTTTAGAAACATGATTTTTTTTTTGGAAAAAAAATAATTTTTTTAACAAAATTTCGAAATTTTTGTTTTTTAAAAATTCATAAAAAAATTGGAAAATACAGCTATGCTTCTAACCAACCCCACCAACCCCACTTTATTTTTCATCTTAATCATTTTTTAACATACCCACCCGCTATCTCCATTCCTTAAGGGGCTTCCATACAAAATGTTCAATGCAGACTAGAAATATATTGAAGAAAAAGTCCCATAAATTCCCAGAAGTCGCCCCTAGTGATATATAATGTATGACCGACATCAATTAATTTTTTGTCCTTAACATTTCCTCGAGACATACTTGCCCCTTATCTTCACTTCTTAGGGGGACTCCCATACAAATATTGCGTTTTATGAAACTCTTAAATTAATTAAAATTTGTCGACTTTTGTGAATAAAATTTTAATCATTTATGGCTTGTTTTGTTTGGAATTTCCTTTTTTATACATCCGCAAAAAATTAGAAGCATAGCTGCATTTTCCAATTTTTTATGAATTTTTAAAAAACAAAAATTTCGAAATTTTGTTAAACAAATTATTTTTTTTTTCCAAAAAAAAAATTATGTTTCTAAAACCACTTTTTTACTTTTCTTAAAGGAAATTTTATTGCGGAATTTCGGTTTTTTAAGTTTTTTCAATAAGCTAAAGCGTTTTTGAGTTACGCGAACATATGTTGTGCAACCTCCTCTATTTTCGAAATAACGGTATATCTCGAAAACCAGAGCCAATCTGCGGGCACCACTGGATTCAGCGTACCCGAATTATGTTAAAACGCCATGTGCCGAGCTTGTCTGTTTTTTCAACTAGCATAGTATTATTAATCGATTAAACCAAAACCTCGGCTAATTAATCGAGCGATTAGCCGATTATACGAAGACCCTAGTAATGAGTTACAACAACTATAAAAAATGTAAAATGTTGCATCATATGATGTTTCACATATTGATCGATTTGTCCTCATTTTCAAGATATTGATGCTGCGGTAGAGAGCTAAAAGTCGGCCCCAACGTTTTTACATTATTTTTCCGTGTACCTGAGAATAAAATGCAAAATTTTAGTGCTATTAGAAATTGAAATTTGCAACAAAATTGTGACACACCACCCTAATGTACATGCAAACGAGTATGTAAGTAAAGTAAGTAAATAAATTTATATTTAGCCTTTTAATATGCAATATTTCTGTGCAAACTCTACCATCAGATCTTATTTACTCCTACTCTCTTTACCGCAGAGCACTGCGTGTGCTTATGCGTTCACCCAGAAAACAATTATTGCCAAAATGTTTGATGCCAACCAAAATATACAGAAAAAAAATTGATTTCAATTAAAAAATGTGTGATATTAATTAAAAGGTGAATTAAATTTGCACCAGTAAACAAAATAGTATCAATTTAACGTTTAATTAGTTCATTCACTTCATTAAAAGTTTAATTCATTTGATTAAATTTTTAACTAAAACTGATTTTATTTTTGATTAATGCTTTAATAAGTGAAAAATTTTGGAGCATTTTTTCTGTGTAGTCTTAAGGCCCAACTATAATATGCATGAGCTTGCTTAAGTTACTTTTTAAAAATTAACAAAAAGCCTCTCCTGTGCATTCGAACAGTTGCTTAAGCCAGCTTATGCATGTTATAGTTGGGCCTTTTTACTTTTTCAGAAAGTCTACAAGAAAGTATAAATTCACTTTAGACATTTAACGAAATGTCATAACATTTTAATGTTAAGGCTAATTCAAAATTAGTCTTCACATTTTCGGAAAGTTTATTGAATAAGGCAATAATTAGATTGTCCACCCGTGTGTTACAGCACAAAATATTTGTCTTAGTCCCCATCAAGAACGAGGGCGGGTCAATAAGTATGTGCCTTTTTGCATCTTCCGCCTTTTATCTGAAAAGGAAAGCCCTGCTCCTGCCATCCGTCATTTATCATTTGACTTCGGACAAAATTTTAATAGCCTGCCCCATTTAGATTTTGTCTGACAGCGATTGATAGCTTTTGTGATTTGAAGAAAAAATTTAAATAAGGGAATTTCGTGCGATAATAAGCTTCCCCATCTGCCCTATTTAGCCCATGGATTAAGCCCCGAATGATTTTTTCACTTTTCCAAACCTACATTTGGCATATCCGATTACAGAACACACAGAAAAAATTCTGCAAATTTTTTTCACCAATTAAAGCATTAATAAAAAAATAAAATCTGTTTTAATTAAAAATTTAATCAAGTGAATTAAACGTTTAATCAAGTAAATTAAACGTTTAAACAAGTGAATTTAACGTTTAATTGATACTATTAATTTGTTTATTCGTGCAAATTTAGCTAATTTTTTAATTAATATAACAAGTTTTTTAACTGAAATCAAGTTTTATATATTTTTTTGTTTCTTATTGTGCTCTAATGTCTAGATGTTGCTTTTTTATACTACAAACTATTGCGTAAAGAAAAAAAATTATATATACATATCTTCAGTTTATTATTGGTTTAACCTACCGACCATTTTTAAAAAAAAAATTGAGTGAGTTTTGGGTTTATTTTCAATATCCTCTTTTTGAATCTAAGAACTGTTTCACGAAATGTTTATGGTTCTGAAATATTAAGCATTAATTTTGCTCCATATCAACTGTTTTAAGTTGTTTTCGCCACTGCTTAGCGAATGCAGCGAATTCCTCATACATAAACGTACAAAAAAAAATTGCACTCTTACTTTGCTTCATTGCAGTAAGAAGAAAAAATAGTTACAGCGAAACCAAAATAAAATGACAGCAAGAAAATAAATACCACTCTTTTTTCGCAAAATAAAATGTCAACAACTCAATACACAGCAGAAAGTCTACGTATGCAGCACAAAACGATACATTTCAAAAACTAATTTAGAAAAGTGGCGTTTGCGGCTCAAAACAATAATTTTCCCTTTCAGTAAATTACTATTAACTTCTAAGTTCGTTCATGGACGTTCACAAAAATTTACACTTTTCTTCAAAACATATTCCGTAAGCAGAGCAGAAAATACAAAAAAAAAATTCTATCGGGTATAATTTCAGAAAACTCCATGTAAACCTTCATTGTCGTTTTTCTCCACTTCGACTTGAGCTGACGATATAAAAAGTGTTCTTAAATTTAATTAAAACAAAATTATTAATTAGTTCAACTTGTAAACAATTTTTATTTCTGTTAAGATCAGAACTGTCCTAATAACTTTCTTTCGAATAGAATTCTGTCTAACATAATTAAAAAGTTTACCGAAGTTTTTCCTAGACAAAGAGTTCTGATATCTTGCAAAAAAATGCTCACGGGGTAAACATTAACTTATTTACGTTAGAATATGTAGGAGTTGTAGGTTATGTTCCTTTTAAGATGGCGTTCGAAAATGTCATGTGCTTGCGTATTTTTTTTTTTTTTTTTAGCTTCACCATGATTCGTCGCTAAAAGTCTCTGGGGGTGAATTTCCATTAAATTGCAGGCAGAAAAAATTGGCAAGTAAAAGAAATGAAGTAAATTATTAATATTAAAAATTTACAAAAAAAAAAAAATAATAATAATAATAAAAATAAAAACGCACATATCAACGGTTATAACAACAACTGCTGTATTCGGTTGCGCCAAATCCTTTATACCCTCCACTAAGAATGAAATTTTTCAGGGATCCGACTTCATATGGAATCTGTCATAAATTATTAATTAGTCATACTGAATTGTTCTAATGTCTGTCAAATTTTACCGCAATATACCGTTCCATTAAGGCCGGAATTCACTATCCTACACAATCGTACGATTCATTCATACGAAAATCTGACGGAATTCTATCCGACATAAAAAAAAAATGTCTGCAAATTCTGCTGTCAGTGCCAACCTATGCCACAAAAAAGATGCAAACTCAAATGACTCAGCTACTTTACGAGAAAATGCAACTCTGATCGCATAGAATTGAACATTTTTATGAACATTTTCCACTCGTAAAGCTGCTCTGAGTGGAGAAGCAGCTCGCGCTCGTTTTCATTATTTCTTAACCCATCTTTTACCACTACCCGAAATCGTTAACATATTAACATGAGTTTTAGTTTGCAAGCTCTTGTCAACCTCCTGATCACGAAAATTAAGGTTAGAAAAAAATCGGGTGACCGTATTGGTCGTAGGGGACTGTTGGGAAAACGCAACGTTGGCTAATTACATGCAAATCACATTTGAACTAAAAGTTAGTATATTGTTCTAAGGTAACAAAAGAATCATTTGATTTTTGCATATTAAAATAAAATAAAATTTTTATTTATTATAGAAAGGTTTTATAAACTATTTGAGTGCGATTTTTAAAAGCACTTTATTACACTTTTTGCGTTGATAATTGTCTCGAGTTTTCAAAATAACAAGCTTATGAACATTAGCACGTTATTTCCAAAATTTCCAATTCGTTTACCTCTAAATCATCTATATGACTTTCCTCGTTAAGTTTTTCTTATAATAGCAGGCAATTAGGTAGCTATTTTAGCTTTAAATCCTATTTGCGACATTTGCTTGCTAGGTTTTATCAATAAGACATTTTAAAAGCTTTAACAGTTGTATAATTAATTGCATTCGTCCATTAGGGATACCACCAATTTTTTTCACGAACTGCAATACGATAATTAGATACTGAGTAGTCATGTAAAGCTACGCATAACATATTTTTTTTGTAATATTTTTAAAGATGAAAAGATTCTGGACTAGCAGCAACAAAATTTTAAATTTCGGTAACTTTTGAATTACCCTGCCAACGAGAAACGAATAACATATTAATTTTTTTTGATACAGTGGTCATAGTCATGCTTTTTGAGCGAGCCACCAGCAACTGAACTGAACTGATTCCAACAACTATAAAGCTACATAAGTTTCTAACCCAAAATTATGGTGAAACTAATTCTGCATATGAATATCGAACAAAGCCACCAGCACTGAACATATGAACATTATGTTGGCCAAAATAAGTTATTATTTGCCCATCTAATAACAAATACGTTTCAAATATAACAAACTGTTTATACTTCCGATTAAAAGCGGCAATAACTGGACGCACCTTAGCATATCTATCAGAAACTATTATTTTGCTATTTTTACCTATCATGTGAAAAACACTTTTAATTTTTTTAATCATTTAAAAGGATAGATGCTTGGCGATGGGAACACCCAATCGAAGGATCAGTAATGTTGGATATGGGGAATACCCTGACAAAATATGTGTACCTATGAAAAGGTACAAATGCGCTTCTGCTTACCATACGTATTGGAATATATTCCATAAATACTTACTGATTGACTGAACGATATTATTCTGAAGTGCAATAATATGAGTGTGAAGATACCTAAGCACAAAGGTTTCATTCTAGAAACAAATATATAACATTTTATTAAGAACAGCTCTGTTGCGTCAGTAGTGGGCGGAGAAGAAATTGAGAAAAGGGATTTGCATGCAATAAGATTATACTGAATAAGTGGAACTATATTTTCATGTATGGTTTTTTGATAAGCGTTTTTCAACGGTTTTACTTTATGAATGAAAGAGCGGAAATAATTTTTTTTGTTTAAAGGTAAATTACGTCGTTTTTGAGAAGGCATTTTTTTGGACTGTTTTGAAAATTTTTTGATCTTAATGAAACAAAGGAGGAATATTATTTTTATAGTTAGAGCGTTACAATAAAGCCCCTAAACTAACAATAAAAAACGAAATCATTAAAATCGAAGAGCTAAAACCAATTTTATATATATATATATGTTCCTTTAACTCCCACTGGAGCATAGGGCGCCAAACCAATCCAGAAAGGACTTGGTGACCCCTATTTTTGACAAACGAGGCCCTGTCGACTGATCTTAGGCGGTATAACCTTAACAACCGCACAGAGGAAATTCTGTTGCCAACCTGGAGTGTCAGCGAACCCTGAATGGACGTCTCTGGAAGTAGGAGATCGCGAATACTGGACCCTCTGAAACACTGGTTCCAAACACAGCACGTTTGGGTGCTTAGATAGCAGCCCCATCACCAAACTAGGGAACGAAGGCTAGCAACCTACGTTTCTGAACTTAAAATGCTAACGAATCGCTAAACCAATTTTATATGCATCCAAAAATAGTGTTGCGAAAAAGCAATCAGAACGTTCTTGTTTGTCTACTTTTCGTGCATTTAGCGTTGTCACCTCGCATTGGTTAATGGCTTGGCGTCGTATAACTGTACCGAGTTACAGTTTTTACGGTCGCCAGCATTGACTTTGTGCAATCGTTCGTAACCTCAATGTTTTAACGTGTTTGTCTGGTGGAGAATCAAAAATAACGCAACGTGACTGGTGGAGAACCAAAAAAAACTCAGACGTTAACTGGTGGAGACCAAAAATATTCTGGAGTGGATTCTGGAAGCTCTTGCCTTCCTATACGAAGGTCTAGGTCGAACGAGGACTTGTGGTTGATGCTCCAAAAATTCGTGTGCGGTCGCCAGCATTGACTTTGTGCAATCGTTCGTAACCTCAATGTTTTAACGTGTTTGTCTGGTGGAGAATCAAAAATAACGCAACGTGACTGGTGGAGAACCAAAAAAAAACTCAGACGTTAACTGGTGGAGACCAAAAATACTCTGGAGTAGATTCTGGAAGCTCTTGCCTTCCTATACGAAGGTCTAGGTCGAACGAGGACTTGTGGTTGATGCTCCAAAAATTCGTGTGATACCCTGGCAATATGACTTTTCAGTTTTAAGTAAAATCAAAAAAAAAATGAAAATTTTCATAACTTGGAGGCCTCACGATCAAGTTTTGTCTTTCAATTCCTTTCAATAAGGGTTAACGTTGATAATTTTCTAAAAGGGTCACAAAAAGGGGATTTTCCAATAAAAGGGACCACAAAAAGGGTATTTCAGAGTAAAAAAGGGTCTAACAATTTATAAATAGTATTTACCAATGAGGGGGTCAAAAAAAGTTTCATTTCAGGCAGCTAGTGCTCAAAAAAAAATAACTTTATTTATTTATTAACTTAAGTTATTCAATACATTAAAAAATAACAAATATGTACATATATAAGTTAGATTACTACGGAATTTGTACTTTTAATTTGTACTTTGCTATCGTAAAATTAAGTTAGAAATTGCAAAAATATGTTTTAGTAAATGTTTTTACGAATACAAACAATTTTTTATTATGTTCGTTCTATATTTTGTTAATAAATCTTCACTTGAGTTCCATTCTTCCAGCTGCGTTTCGAGCTACATAATTAAGAGACGAAGGCCTGGAATCGCATTTCTGCTTTGAGTCTGTTCAAAATTTGTTTTTAAGCAATGCTAATTTCGAAAACGAATTGGTTTAAATTTGAGTAAATAAGTTTCATAGATCTGTTTTTTTTTTTTAAATTTCCGACCTCAACATAAACTTTTCCGCATTTGGCTTCATACGTTTTGTTATCTATGAGTTGTAAATTTTTTTTTTTTTTTCATTATTTATTTATTGAATCTTCATATATTAAATATGAACTAACAATAATTAATCAAATCTTATAATAATACTTTATTTTTGTCCTGCCAATGCTAGAAGAAAATTTTTCTCCTCACAGTTTCTGTTCACATATGTAGATGTTTAGCGGTCTTCTCGTCGGATGAGTTCTGCAGTATCTCTTCTCCTTAATCTAGAGTGGCCACTATCATTTAAAATATCTCGAGCTAGTGGATTTGGGTGCGACTCAAGCCTTTTTAAATATTTTGCTGCGTACTTCGTAAAAATAGTTTTTACTAATGGCACATTGAGATCCTTGTGAATATTAGAGTTTTTAACATACCAGGGAGCGACTGTGATTATTCAAAGAAGTTTATTTTGGCGCCTTTGAATTTTTTCGATATTTGAGGCCGAGGTCCCATAGCTGAATACCGTAGCACCAGATTGGCTTTAATATAGAGTTGTAAAGTAGAAGTTTGCAGTCGAGGCTAAGAACAGAATTTCTTCCAATAAGCCAATAAATTTGAATTGCTTTTAGTTTAATTTGTGTAGAGTTGTAAATTTAAATTTATTTTCTTATAACTTAAATATGTTAACAAGCAGAGGCTTTCAAAATTATGTGTTAAATTCTGAAACACCCAGGAAAAACTTTTTGAATTTTGGTAATAGGTCATAGTTATTTTTTACGTTACCTGCTAAGTAGTTGTCATTATAATTGTCATTATTCTAAAAACCTCAATAAGTACTTGCTAGTAATGACCTCAGTAAGTACTTTGCACTACTATTATTTTCAGTTATGAATATTTGCTTACTAATAATCAGCTAAATAACTACTTATTTGTTGTCTTGTTATCAGTACTGAATATTTACTCACTGGTAACTAGTTCCATAACTACTTATTAGGTCTATTAACTAGCGCCAATTAAATAAAAACTAGTTATTTTTTGGCTTCTAGTAAGTGCATTGTAAGTACTGAATTCTGTGGACACCTCGAACAAAAATATGTAGTTATTCAGCGGAAAAATAAGTAGTGTTTATTTTTCTCCAATGTTACTTGTTAAATTACCAGGTAACTAAAGTTTTTGCTGGGCAATTTCTATATAATATATGTACATTAGGGTGTCCCTTATCTTTCGACGTAATTTTTTCGCGCATTCCCGCTAAAAAGTTTCGGAATGACCTAAAAAGCCACCAAAAAATATTTACTTTGATCTAACAATGGTAACCCGTGGCGAATTGCGATTTATTTCAGTGTTATTAATAGCTCTGTATCTTTACTCAACTTTGGGATCCCCCGGGATCCCAATTTGCACGAAAAGCTTTCCCGTACTTTAAATTTGTGTAAATGAGAGCGAGTTTGAGAGAATAAAATTCTTCTTCTTATTGCACGAAATTGTTAAACAGATGTAAAACATAAACAAAACAAAAAGAGGTATTAAAAAAATACTAATGAACAAAATTTTGCAAAGTGTTATGGAATAAAATAGTGTTATTAAATAAAAAAGTTTTATATTAAAATATCAAGAAAAATAATGCACAGAAAAAATTATTAAATTTCTCCAATCACCAAATTTGTTCTAAATTTATTATATCAAGCAAACAATTTGTTGATTTTGCACCTATTACCAAAATGATTATATTGATTACTAAAAATTTTAAAATTTGGAAAAAATATTTTCAATAAATGATATTTTTAATTTTAATTAAAAAAGTGATCAAAAAACTTTGCCATTTCAAACAATGAGTTAATTTATTTAAATAAATATTGACAATTTACAACAACAATTCTACATGTTTAAATTATTTTATTTTAAACGAAAAAAGTCAATTAAGATTTTTTGTTATTTAATTAAAATTTTAATTGAAAATTTATTTCAAAACAACTAGAATGTTAATTAAATCAAAATTAAATTTTTAATTTTCTTTCAACAAAAAAAAATAATTGATTCAATTATCACATTAATTAAATTTAAATACTTTTTAAACAATTTTTTTAATTGATAAAACACTTTTTTCTGTGTGTAAGTTATTTAAAAAGTGTTTGCATTGTTCTATTTTTGGTAATAGTAGTTTAAAAGTGCCGCAAACTTTTATTGGTTTGTTAATACTAGGGATGCCAAACAGGAAATCCCGAAATCCCGATTCAGGATTTATCAATCCCGAAAAATCCCGGAATTTATTTTTATGAGTCCCGGGATTTTTAACATATCAACTCTTATGTACAAAAATGTTCGTTTTTTTTTTTTGAATTTTTATACTCTATACAAAATATTTTTTAAAAATTATATTTAAGTTTATTTTTTATTGCAAATAATTCTTATTTTTGAGTTTAATTTTTGTATTTGGAACACAGCAAGTATTTAAAATTTTAATTTTTTGCTTGTTATATGACGACTATTTCTGGATTTTTATATTTTGCTTAATAAAAACCATTATTTTAAGTAGAAACGAAATTTGCAGGTGCACATCTCAAGCCTTTTTTACAATTACGTTTAGCAAGTTCAGCTTTGGCTTAAGACATAATACCAAAATAAAAATGATTATTTTTATGCAAAATATAGAAATCAATAAATTTGTTATATATCAAGCAAAAAATAAAAATTATTCACGATCCAATTAAAGTACATTAAGAAACTAAAGAATAAAAGTTGATATAATTATAACAATTAAGTCGTAATAGCGATGAAATAGCTCATATTCCTTCCGGTCCAATAATAAAAAAAAAATTTGGTTCAAAAACATACGGTAAATAAAAGAATCTTTTATTAATAAACACTATCTGACGAATTCATAAAAAAATTATTTAAACTTGAAATCTGTTTTAAGAAACATTTTGTTTTAAAAAAAAATTCAAACGTACTTAAATTATTGATAATGAATCTCGCCCTCAGCCTGGAGATGCACTGCACTGCAGTCGACATAGTTTTACAGTTTTTAACTCAGCTATCGAGGTCGATGAGGGACTACACTTTGCCGTGTATTAATGTCGTCACAAGTTAATTCACATTAAAAATTTAATTGCTGTCAAAAAACCGAAATGAATTGATCTAGAAAAACTAAGAGATACGTATATTTTTTTAAGCTCTTTTCAGAATCTGATCAGTTTGATCATGTGTGAGGCCAGTGTTATAAACATATGTATAAAATAAATTGGTTTGTTGTTTTCATTTTTTAAAATTCTTTTGAATATTCAAAAAGTGTTGTTTATTTTAAAAAAAAAGTCGTATCTTAAAGAAAAACATTGATCCCGAATCCCGAAAATCCCGGGATTTCGGGATCGGGATTTCCAAAATCCCGAGTCCCAGGATGATTTTCAAAAAACAAGTCCCGATTGGCATACCTAGTTAATACTGTCAAAACACTTTGACTTTTTATTTTGTTCTAAAAATGTTTTTTTCTGTTCCCGTACTTTTGTGTAATTTTGTATCTTTGCGAGAGAAATTTATGCTCTCTCTCATTTTCACGAACTTTACCCAAAAAGTAAAGAAACAAAGCTAATATGTGCCAGTAAGACGCATAATCAGCTGTAGCTCAACGAAAAATGATATAATGTTAACAACAATAAACTAAATTTAGGATATATTGCATAGTTTCTATGTTAATTAAGTCGAAGAATACTATTTTTTATATTAAGGTTAACAGAAAACAATAAAGGCCTAACTATAATGTGCTTAATGAACCTTAAGCAAATGTGCGAATACACACTTAAGACACTTTTCGTTAAGTTTCGTCAAGTGTCATTTGCTTAACGAAAGTGCGGTCAATTTCGCTCTTCCTTAAGCAAATGACACATAATAGATACATATAATTGTTTACAATTAAAAGATGCAACCGCAGTTGCTTTTTTTAGTACTTTTTTATTTTAGTTTTCGCTTACTTTAAAAATTAATAGAAGATAAACATAGATTTACTTGTTTATGGTAATATATTTATAACTTTTACAAATTAAATGACATTTCGTCAAAAATATTACATTTTAAAGAAATAAAAACGAAAATAGTTTTCCAAAAGTACAAATTTTTGCAACTAAGTGTAGAAAGTCTTTAAGCCCAATAAGTACAATATAGCCACCTAAAAGTCTTCAGTAATTTACTTAAGCATTTGATATGCTTTTCGTTGAATTTTGACACTAGCTTAAGCACATTTTAGTTGGGCCTTAAATCGTAAGATAGCTATAAACACAAATATATCTCAAAGGTGCATCCTCTAGTACATTGTACATATGTATATCTTGTTTGGGCTTTAAAAATCTTAAAAACATTCATTCTCGTCTCTTTTATATTTATTTTTGACACAATTTAAAAAAATAATCAAACAAACCCCTATCGTGAATAATTTTTCCCTCGTAATTTGTTCCCTTTTCACGTATTTGCGATCATGAAAAACTCCCATGGACAAAATTAATTCATAGGAGAATAATAACGTAAAAAAAAGGTTCGCGGGAAAAAATTCCCCTTATCGTGAAAAAATGTTTCCCCCGTAATTTGTTCACATTTCCCTTTGAATTTCTCACTTTATTTTTGCTGGGGAACAAAACATTTATGTAAGTAATTCTTCTCATAATTCGAATATTAAAGTTTACAAAATTAATTTGAGATATTAAGGGTTTTACCAAAAATAAATTGTTTGGTTTTTATATAAAATTATTAGCCACAGAAAAAAAATGCGCATTTATTTAGAACAAAACTCTAAATTTTATAAAAAAAAAGGGGTTTTTAAAGGATATAAAAGTAAAAAAAAAAAAATAGCAAAAACTGATATATTTTTTATTTAATTAAAAATAATTTATAAATACCAAAAGAAAAAAAAAATTTATCGAATGGGATTTGAACCCGTCCACACTCAGACGTTTACTTGTGACATAACGGCTAGACCACTCGACCACTGGTACGCATGCGAACTTAACTTCAATATACATAAGTAAATAAAACAACTTAATTATATAAAATAAAAGTAAATATTGGTATTTCAGTAATTTGGTCATAACTCAGGCATTTTTCAATTGATTTAATAGATTTATACACCTACGTCTTTAAGAAGAAATTTACCATTTACTTTGGTAATAAACCTTGGACTCGGAAAGATTTACGGTTCCCGAAAATAGGTATTTTTCTTAAAAAAATTATATTTTGGTAAAAACTTTTTTGTATCTGAACCGGTTTTTCCGAGTTTTTCAGCAAAAATTTCCGATCTCTTGATATATAAGACGTATCCATAGGTCATGTAACAGCTCTAAAAATTTAGTTTTTATAAAAATGTTGATGCTTTTTAGCCAATTTTTGGAGTATTTTGCTAATAACTTAACCATTTCTTAACCGATTTGGCAGATTTATATACCCACGTTTTAAGGAAGAAAAAACCATTTACTTAGATTATAAAACTTGGACTCGGGAAGATCTATTGTTCCCGAAAATGGGTATGTTTAAAAAAAAAAATATTTTGGGCATTACTCTTCTATTTTTGGGAGAAAGGTTTCAGGGTTTTCGGGAAATATATGCTGCTAAAAATTTTGGTATATAAAACGTGTTCATATGTCATACTAGAGCCCTAAAATTTAAAATTTTGAGTATTTTCAATAATGTCTTTGTACGGGAGGTACCACGCCCACTTTTCCAATCGCGCCCATATTTTGTGGGATACTGTGTATTAATAACCGATATGTTTGTACCTAATTCGGGAACTTTAGCTCGTTTCGTTCTCCAGATATACAGAAATGTATAACGTCTTTGTATGGGAAGTGCCACACCCACTTATCCAATCCCGCCCATTTTTTTAGAGAGTTTGTGTATTGGCAAGCAACATGTTTGTACTAAATTTGAAAGCTGTAGTTCTTACCGCTCTCGAGATATGCAGAAAAAAAGAATTTAAAAAACAACAACAACATGGGATTTATGGAAAAAACTAGAGGTAGTCGTGGTTTTTTGCTCATATCTCAGCCATTTATGGACCGATCTTTCTGAATTTCAATAGCAATCAATTCCGGACTATATGTGACATAAATGTATAAAAATCTAGCCTCCATCATATCTGGGGTCTTCGGAAAAGCCATTTCAACGGACGGACAGACGGACAAACGGATTTGAACTTCCCTTCTCATAAGAAGCCAGAATATATATACTTTATATGGTCTTAGATCAATATTGTAGAAATTACAAACGGAATGACAAAGTTATATATACCCTTTTACCTTCGGTGAAGGGTATAAAAACAGGTCGATTGCCTGAGGAGTTATGAAGCTTTTTTAAGACGTAGTGGCAGAATTTTAGAAATTATTTAACTACATAAAAGGGCAATAAGTTAATGTTGCAATCAAACTATCGCTCCAATGCAATATATTTTGCTTAGTTTTTTTTTCTTTTCTTTAAAATATAGACGTATATTTTTGAACAAAAAAATTTTTTTTTTATAATATGTATATATAGATAATATTTATAAATTTTCAAGTGGATGTGGCACTTACCATACATAGGCAAAATAAATTACAGTACCTGGAGAACGGTCACAGTAAAAGTTTCCAAATTTGGAACAAAGGCTTTGGTCATCAATACACTTTATTCGTCAAAAAGCGAGCTGAATTGGAAAAGTGAGCATGGATACTCCCATACTAAAATAATATAAATATCTAAATATCTGGAGGAGTATAATCGTAGACGTACCTTAATTTGGTATAAATTGCACCGTTATCAGTACACGAGATATGTTTTACAAAATGTTACTAATTTTATTTTATAGCGTGTAAGGGAAGCGCTCCGGACAAAGCTTGTATGGTGTACATTAGTGATGTTACGAATATTCTTATTCGTATTCGAATTGCCAAATATTCGACTATTTTACGACATTGATATTCGTTATCGTATTCGCCAAGTTCAAGCAAATATTTCACGAATATTTTGTTAATACATTCAAAAAGAAAAAAAATACAAGTCTAAAAAATAATTCAAAAGAAACCAAAATTATAAATTTTTAATAATTTTTATTAAAACAAAACCTTTTGTCTTTAACGCAATATTAAATCTTCTTTTAGTAAGGTAAAAAACAAACAAACATTGTGCCGCCACAAAAGGTTAGGTTAGGTTAGGTTAGGTTAGGTTAGGTTAAAAAGGGTTATACGCCGGAGGCCGCAT
This sequence comes from Pollenia amentaria, assembly GCA_943735925.1. NCBI lineage: Eukaryota > Metazoa > Arthropoda > Insecta > Diptera > Polleniidae > Pollenia > Pollenia amentaria. Next base: position 31,521,826 of record OX031010.1, on the reverse strand, counting down.
CTCCACTCGGAGACCAATGAGGTCCATTGTAAATCCCTTCAGTATAGAAAAAAAGGAAAGAGAGAAGTAAAGAAGAAAAAAAAAATAGTCCACTGGTTTAAGACAGAAAGACAGATACTGCGTAGGGCAAGTCCCCCCTATGGCCCCCCTAACAGAAATAGTCGTCCCTGAAAAACCCCAGTAGATCGTCGTGAAATCTAGCCCCTAGCCATTTCTGCCTGGGACCCAGCATAATAGGACAGTGGCACAGTACATGCCAAACCGTCTCTAGCTCCTCGGCATCCCCGCACAGCCTGCAGAAGTCCGGTATGGCATTGTCCCATTTACTCATAAAAGCCCTAACAGAACAATGCCCAGTCAGGAACCCTATAATGGTCCTAAGACTACTCCTATCCAATCCTAAAAGAACCCTGGCTGCCCCTGCGCCCAATCCGGGCCATAAATCCCTCGACACCCTGCAATCCGATCTATCCCTCCAGGACCGGTTAACGGAATCACGGAATCTTTCCCGTATCACCCCATTGAGTGACATAAGGGGGTTTTACCCCTCTCTCCCTTACCTCTAAGTACAGATGCCACAGATATTCGTATTCGCCAATATTCAAAATTGATATTCGTTACCTCACTAGTGCACTAGTTGGGAAGAAACAAAGAAAAAAAGAGCTTTAAAATAAAAAAAAAAACCAACATAAAGAAAAGATAAACTTATTTATTTCTTCCAATTTTTATAAATAAAATTTAATCTATACAAGATATTTCATATTCATAAGGGAACACGAGTTTTCTCTATGGAGTCTTTTCAAATGACTTTTAGGACTGTAAAGGGTATTAAAGGTTTTCGATAAATATACAAATTAAAATTATTAAAAATGTTCTTGTAAATATTTTATATAATAATTTAGTTAAAGTAAAATAAATGCAGGCAATATAAAATATAAATTTAATATACATAAATTTGTATTTTTAATTTTCTTAAAGTAAATGGAAAGTTTTGCAAAAAGTTAAACGATAATATTCCTGGAAGCATGTCATTTTATATCTTTATGTAAACAGTTGGCGTTTAAACGTTACATATAAAAGTATCTGAGGTATAAACCCGGAAAAAATTATTTAATTTAATTAGAGATAAACTAGGCATTTCGCTAACTTTTTTTTGTAAAATTCGAGAGAAAATTCAAATAACTGTGCCCATATTCTGTAACTCCCGGGTCGAGAATTTTTCCGATTGAAGCAAACAGTTGTTTTTCTTACTTAACTGGGCCTGTAACATTTTTGGCGAGTAATAGCTGTCACGTAAGGAAATTACCCGACAACATTCTGAAAAATTATGTCTGTAAAATTTTTGTGAGAAAATTCCCGCTTTGAACTGTCAAATAAACTCACGAATAAGAACGGAGTAAGAAAAAATGTTAGCACTAAAAAATATATTAAAAATGCAAAGAATAGTAACGCGGAAGAAGTATTTTGTTCTTGGTAAATTTTTTCATTGTTGGGTACAAAATTATAGTCTGATTCGTGTCACGAAAACAGAATGAAGGTATGTTAACTATTTGGATAATACTGGTAACAGTATTAGGCCCTAATCATGTAAAACACATGGCAACGCCAATGAATAACATTGAAGCACAAACAATATCATAAATATTTTGTAATTTTGTTGTTGCTTCCTACAGAAATTTACGTTGCGTTTTAAAATTTCAAACGCTGCATAAATTGTGGCGTTGAAAATTTTAAAACGGTACATGAATTTCTGTAGAAAGCAACAACAAAACTACAAAATATTTTTGACATTGTTTGTGCTTTCAATGTTATTCTTTGGCGTTGCGTTAAATGTAAAATCATAGAAATCTTAATAAAACCAGACTTGAAATTATCAAACTAATCCGGCAGCAACTTGCCTAATTTTTTAATTGAAACACTCAAACAATTCGGCATTTCCTTTGAACGCCTTACGAATCAGCTGGAACCCTAACAGCATTTTAAAATAATCAAGGGCTATAGTGAACCTAAATAAATTGACACCCATAGACGCACCACAATATGCATAAGTAAAATATGAGATTTTTTTGTTATACATATTTTAACTATGAGTAGAGACCATTAACGGCCCAAAATTGATTTAAAGATCCTCAAGAAGCTGTTGGTGTAGGGTTGCCAGTCGGGCTTGTTTTGGCTGGATTGTCCAGCTTTTTAATGGCCTGTCCAGTTTCCAGTCAAAATAAAATGTAGCAAAAGTCAAAAAACATTATGAACAATGTAAATACAAATTTTTTTTAATGACACAGTTTTTGAGATATTGTCATTTTTTAATTTTTTCGACCTTTTTTCACTTGGCAAAACATATCTTGGGCTAGAAATGTGTATAATCAGATCTTTGATTAGTAAAGCGGTGTAAAAGTTATCGATGAAAATATATTCAATTATATTGATTCAATTATTTTTTTAGTTGAAAGAAAATTAAAAATATAATTTTGATTTAATTAACATTTTAGTTGTTTTGAAATAAATTTGTAATTAAAATATTAGCTGCCGTATTCATAAAAAACTAAAATGGATATGAAATCAGTTTTAAGAAAAATTTTTATGGATATTTTGTTTTAAAATACGTTTGAAATCTATTTTATTTTTTATGAATACGGCAGTAATAAAATAAAAAAAAATTTTAATTGATTTTTTCGTTTAAAATAAAATAATTTAAATTCGTAGAATTGTTGTAGGGAATTGCCGAAACCTGAGCTATATTTAATTAAATCCATTAACACATTGTTTGAAACGGCAAAGATTTTTAATAGTTGTTTTAATTAAAGTTAAAAATATCAGATATTGAAAAAAATCTTCAAAATTTTAAATTTTTACAATTTTCAACCATCTATAATATGTGACCTTCTCCGAGAAAAGGGACCTAGTGTGTCAAAAAACGGGTTTGGCCTTAAGTGTGGATTCTGGTACCTAAGAGGGTATAGAATAGGATGAAATGAGTTAGATGTCTGATAAAAATTTATTTACCCCATAAAAACGTACAAAACGAACTTGGGAAAATCGATAAAAATGAGAAAAACGTTAAAAAAAAATCAAGTATCGAGATCATAACAAACAGAGCAGCAACAATAGCAAAGGTATTGACACACTAAAAGCGAAAAAAATGCGTCACAACATAGGCATGACGTCACCAAAGTCGGCACCCAATCATAACTAACCATACCAAATCGCATCCCCAACTAAAGGTGTGTTCACAGTGATAATGCGTTATGAAACTTTTAATGCGTTTTTCTCAAAACTTCATTTTCACACACTAGGTCCCTTTTCTCGGAGAAGGTCACATATTATCATTTTGGTAATAGGTGCAAAATAAACAAATTGTTTGAATTTGGTGATTAGATACAAATTTTTAATTTTTTCTGTGTGAGCATTTTTACTTTCGAAGTTAAAACTTTTTTGAGCATACAGAAAACTTGCTGTGGTCACACTGAATTTACTTACATCTTTTTTTTAATTTTGCTGGAGTTTACATAAAATTTAATGGCTTTTTATTTGTTCGAAACATGTTCCAATTAGTAGGTCATTGCAAAACTACAACAAAAAAACAATAGAAAAAACAACACGTATTTTGTTTGTGTAAAACATGTTAAAGATGTCAAAAACAAATGCATTTGTTTGTGTAAAAAATTGTAAAGATGTCAAAAACAATTGCACAAATTACACAACTCTGCAAAAAAACAGCAGGCGTTTCGAGCAGACCTACTAATTGGGCCATGGATCTAACAAAGTAACACCTCTGAAAAGTACCTCAAAATGGATCACTTTATATATTTTTAAAGAAAAAGAACTCATCATAACTAACACTTTTACTTTGTAATTTAAACTTTCTCTTTTCACTTTCTTTTTTTATAATAAAACTTTTAGTTTTGTTCTTTTTTTACAGTTCTATTAAAAAAAAACTCTATCAAGCGCAAAATGTTTATATATTATGGCATAAAATCCTCTTCTTGTTAAAATTATGTGTCTTATATTTCCCACATTTACAGCAAAACAACTCGGAAATAAGCTCGTAAGTTGCCAAGGCAAAGGATGTTTGATAAAAAAAAAAATGGAAACTGGAGGCGTTAACAACAGCAACAGAATCATCTTCATCATCATCGTTAACAGCAACATAAAACTCGGATCCATGTGTTTAATTGTCTGCAGGGAAAAAGCAAAATCAAACAACAAAATATACAGCACTTGAAAACACGTTTTTTTTTTTTTTTTTTTTTTTTTGTGAAACGGAAATGGCGAAAAGTTAAAATTTATATGTGAAAACATTTAAGAGAGTTCATTCAAAGGAAGTGTTAATTTTTAATTGTAGTTGGTTTTTAAAGATCTTTTCGCTTTGTATATGTTTCAGATCCGAGTGAATGACATTTCTAAAGCAGGGGTATACTGATAGAAAAGTCGTCATAACGCTGATGTATTTTGACATCATTACTATGACAAGTGTCTTCGTTTCATCATTCTGATTTCATCATTGTTATCAGCGGCAAAAATTTAAATAATGTCATCAATGGGACGACACTTCGACATCACAGAGATGCCGAATTGGAGTCAGCTTAATAATAAATAGGTGTGTTCCACAAGATCTCGGGTAAGTTCGGACTGATGAGAGTAAAATGAAAATTACTCTCTAAATTTGCAAAAACTACCCAAAATTGCTGGAACTCAAAAAACAATTTTTGCATTTCTTCAAATACCACTGCGGCTTACTTTCCAAATTAAGATCTATTTAAGTGAATTTAGATGCTTAAAGGTCATAACATTACGAAACCAAAACATTTGCATCATTGTTATTTTTTATATTTTGTTCTTTTTAATATTAAAGATTAATGGAAATTGCATGCAATAATTTATTTACCACTTTAATTTTTTTTTATTAAAATTTTACATTTTGCTTTTTAATATATTTTTAATACAAACTAAACTTTTTCTTTTGCTTGTAAATTTCCTGATTAATTTTTCAATTTCATTTGTTAACAAACCAACTGATTTTTAATTCTTGTCCGAACTTACCCAAAGAAAAAGTTCGTGCAAATTTGTACAGGAAATGAAAAAAATTGCTCTCTCAATTACTCTCTTAATTGCTAAGAAATTGTTATGTGGAACACTTTTGGGTAATTTTGTGCAAATTCGGACTGTTTCGTTATGCATGTGGAACAGAGCTAATGTGATCATTGCTCATTATCATCGGAGATAGCGCACCTTGGTCTCAATTTTATGATTTTTGCTAATTGAGTCATTGGGCTTGACTTAAGTCAAAATGAGAGAATATTAAGAGCCAGCCCCCGATGTTGATCGATAACTTAAGCGAGCGACAACAAGTCACTCATTATGGTTCTCTTCAGCGGCCCACTGATTATTTATTTATTGTCAAATGACTGTATTGCCATCAATTCCATAAAAAAAGCGCTAGTTTGGAAATACAAATCGACAAACCATATAAATTAAGCCAAAAAATAGAGCTCTGGCTACAACCTAATCAGAATAGAGGCCCAACCATAAAATGCTTAAGTAAGTTTAAGGGACTGTTAAAAATTAACGAAAAGTCTGTCAAATGCATAAGCAAATTAAAGAAGACTTTTAGGTGGACATAATGTACTTAAATAAACTTAAGATACATGTTGCATATTTGTGCAATATTTTGTTTTAGTGCAAGTACTTCAAACTAAAAAGTACCAACAATTACAGCCCTGTATTTGCTTATTTATGTTTTATTTAATGTCTTATTTAATTTGCATGCAAAGTTTTTTTTTTTTTTTTTTTTTTTTCATTATTTATTTATTGAATCTTCATATATTGAATATGAACTAACAATAATTAATCAAATCTTATCCTAATATTTGCTTTATGTCCTGCCAGTGCCAAACACAAAAGATTTAGTCATCACGGTTTCTGTTTACATATATAGGTGTTTATCGCTCATCTGATTGGGTGAGTGCTGCAGTGTCTCTTCTTCTTAAGCGAGTGTGGCCGCCATAATTTAAAATATTTCTAGCTAATGGATTTGGGTGCAGTTCCAGCCTTTTTAAATATTTTACTGCATATTTCGTTATCATAGTTTTTACTAATGGCACATTGAGATCCTTGTGGATATTTGAGTTTTTGACGTACCAGGGAGCGGCTGTGATTATTCGAAGAAGTTTATTTTGGCGCCTTTGAATTTTTTCGATGTTAGAAGCCGAGGCAGTGCCCCATAACTGAATACCGTAGCACCAAATTGGCTTTAAGATAGAGTTGTAGAGTAGAAGTTTGCAATCGAGACTAAGAACAGAATTTCTTCCAATGAGCCAATTAATTTTAATTGCTTTTAGTTTCATTTGAGTTAACTTCGCTTCTATATGCCATTTCCACGTTAAACGCCGATCTAGATGTATACCGAGGTATTTTACATGCGAGTGTTGGGGTATTATTTGATTATTTATTTTAATAGGGGGGCATGTTTCCCGACGCAATGTGAATGTTATATGTGCGCATTTTTGCTCATTGATCTTTATCCTCCATTTTTTTAACCACCTTTCTAGTTCAAATATATGATCCTGTAGATAACGAGATGCTTCTTGACAGTTTGCGTGTACGCTTAGAAAAGCTGTGTCGTCCGCAAATGTTGAGGTATGGGTGTAGCTGTTTGTTGGCAAGTCCGAAGTATAAATTAAGTATAATAGAGGGCCCAGGATGCTGCCTTGTGGGACTCCAGCGCTAATTGGCTGTGGAGGACTTAAAAATTCGCCTTCTTTTATAATAAATTGACGACCGACTAAGTAGCTTTGTAACAGCTTGTGTATATTTGCTGGTAAGTTTTGCTGCAATTTCAGTAGTAAACCTTCATGCCAGACTTTATCAAAAGCTTGAGACACATCGATGAAGAGTGCTGAGCAATATTTTTTTTCTTCAAAGGCTTTTCTTATGACATTTACTATTCGATGAGTTTGTTCAATTGTGCTGTGTTTTCTTCTAAAACCGAATTGATGATTGGGAATACATCTGTTACCATTTAAAATCGGCGTTAATTTAGACACTAGAAGTTTCTCAAAAAGCTTTGATAAATTAGACAATAAGCTTATAGGTCTATATGACTCAACTTTTGTGGGATCCTTTCCTGGTTTAGGTATCATGGTAACTAAGGATACTTTCCACTCTTGTGGGTAGTATTCAAGGCGTAAAATAGCATTAAAAATTAGTAGAATAATTTTCTTTGCTATGCTGGGTAGCTCCAAAAGCATTTTGTTACTGATCTTATCAAAACCAGGGGCTTTCTTGGGGTTTAAATCATGAATAGCCTTCTCGATTTCTCTTACTTCAAACCTTAGTGGAACAGCTGATCTAACAGCAACAGGTGGTAACTCGACCGCAGTATCGAAAGATGTATGAGGGGTAAATACGGTTTTCAAATGATTAACGAAAATATTACCTTTTTCTATGTCATTTCGTGCCCAACGTCCATTTAAGTTTCTTAATGGTGGTTTAGTGATAACTGGTCTTTTAAGATTTCTAGCTGCACGCCATAATGAGTAATCGGATTGAGGAGTTGCATCAAGTTCCTTAAGATATTTTTCCAGAGAAGCCGTTTTTTGAGACTGCAGTAAGTTTCTTAGCCTTTTTGTGCACTCTTTTAGTAAATTTTTAAGTTGAGGGGATCTGTGCAATTGCCACTCTCTTCGAACTCTCCTTTTTTCAGTCAAGAGACGCTCGACATCAGTAGAATATATTTTACTATTTTTGATATTTTTGCGGGCTATGCTAGAATGTTGAACAGCTAGTTTGAGATAATTGTCAAAATTTACAATAGAAAGATTCACATTCTCCGGTGTTCTAAGCGGAATATTTTCAGTGCAGTGGGTACTGAGATATTTTTTATATTTTAACCAATTTATTTGTGTGGCTGACGTCACTAAGTAACCAGACGGTGATACAATTCTATAAGGGTTTGATATGGTAAGAATTGTAGGTGTGTGATCAGAAGATAATTCTAAAGAAGCTTCAACGTGAATCGTTTCTGCGGGGATGTTTTTAACCACGCCAAAATCGATGACATCTGGAATTTTTTGCTGATCAGTAGGCCAATAAGTTGGTTGTCCACTCGCGACCACATTTAAATCCATTTTAGACATTGTATTATACAAAACACGACCCTTTGGTGTAATGAGCCGTGAACCCCAGAAGGTATGTTTAGCGTTGTAATCGCCAGCGGCTAGGAAACAGGGTCCTAATGATTTAAAATATTTATAATATTGGCTTTCTGATATTGAAAATCTAGGTGGAGAGTATAAAGATGAAAGTACAACGTTTCGATTTAGCTCTTCAACACAAATATTCGTTGCTTGCAGATAATCTTCACGATGATCACACATTAAGTAGTGTTTGATTCGGGTTTTTATCAAAATAGCAGAACCTCCACAAGCTCTATCTCGAGGGTCCTTGGTATCATATAATATATAACCATTAATTTTAAACGAATTTCTTGAAGTCAAATGAGTTTCAGAAACCATCATTACATCAATTTGTTTACTTTTAAGAAAATATTCTAGTTCATTTTTATGTTGGCGAATGCCGTTTGCGTTCCAAAAACAAATTTTTAAACAATTCATGGCTTGTTAAGTACAGCTTGCAATAACATCGATTGCATTCTTAACATTTCCTGCATCATATTACCCATTGTATTCGTAAAGTTTGTTACTGTTTGTACTAGTGTTTCCATGGTTTTTTCTAGACGACTTAAATTAGAAACTGGGGTCTCATCATTATTTGGCAAATCACCTTGCATTGGCATATGGTTTGATTTTAGGACGTTAGCGTAGGATGTTCTGTTATTACTAGGCTGCGGTACATGAATGTCATTAGTATTATTTTGATGTGTTTCCTGAATTTGAGGTGGATTAGGTTTCGGTCCAACCGAGCGCTTGACGATAGAGTATACAGGGCATCCTCTATAGTTGGCAGTGTGATTACCACCACAGTTGCTGCATTTTTTTACATTGGGGTCGTTTTTAGACTTATCGCAGAGAGCTGTACCATGCAATTCTCCACATACAACGCAAACAGGTGTTAAATGGCAGTATGCCTTAGTGTGACCAAATTCTTGGCAGTTTAAACATTGCACGGGACCGTTCCTTTTATGCGGCTCCTCTATCGTTATTTTCCTATACAGGATATATCTCAGACTGTAAATGGGATGAGTTTCATTTTTTTTAAGCTTAACGTCGCCGGGTTCTAACTCCACACGAAATAGTGGCTGGGGATTTTTTTCTCTATTTTTAATATTAACTACATTTTTAATTTTAAAGCCCTTCTCTTCTAAAAACGTTTTTATTTCACCTGGGTCTACGCATGAATCAATGCCCTTTATCACTACCTGAAGACCTTTACTGCTCTTCAGTTGGTATGTATAAAAGTTTTTTTTTAGTGCTTCTAATTTAGTTATTACTTTACGAAAATCATCTTCACGATTAACTTGTATTTTAGTTTCATTTATACTACCACGTTTTATTGCAGCTACATAAAAAGAATTTTCACCTATTACCGAGATCAAATTCTTTATTAAATCACTTGAGTTTTGCTCTCTAAGATATATCGGGGGTGGCTTAGAAGATTTTGTAACGTTTTGTGCTTCCGAGGATTCCTCTTCCAAAATTGCAAACCGATTTTGAGAACTTATTCTATCAGCTGTACCCTCTTTTAAAACTTTTGGGACAGAAGCAACTGCAGAAGAGGTTGGGCTGCGACCCCGTTTTAGCACTGTTATGTACCTATCCATTCCAACTTGTACTTGAGGCTTTTGACCGCTTTTCACCTGTGATACTGAGTTTTCCATCATGCCTGATTTGGGGGTAATCTTTTCATCACTTGTTAAAATCGTTTCTGCCACTGAGGCACCGCTTGCAGGTTTTATATTTTTTATTGTATTCGAATCAACCGTATTATTAGACACCGAAGGTGATACAGAGTTTTCTATTGTGCCTGATTGAGGGTTAATATTTTTATCACTTATTAAAATTGTTTTTGCCGTTGAGGCAATGCTTGAAGGTTTTATATTTGTTAGTGTATCACCGTATTATTAAAAACAGATGGTGAGAGGGATCGCGTACGAGTAATAGGTTTAGCTGTTAGGTATTTGCTATCATCGACTCTTTTTTTTATTTCTGCATTTGTTTCGTTAACACTCACTGTGATATATGCATTTCTATCATTATGCTTAATTGTTTTTGCACTGTTTGCACTCATAAGAGTTTTTTTTTTTTTTTTTTACTGTTTACAGTTGTGCTCTTCTTATTTGTTATTGTTTATCAACACCGAGAATAAAAAGTGTGTATGTTTATGTATGTATGTACATACATGTATTTTTTTCTTTTCTTTTATTTACTTTTTTTTTTTATACTTTATTTGTTCACGTAAAAAAATAAACCGTATGCCGAGCTTATAAAACACGTCTATCTTCAACGAGCGCGACAGACAGATTATGCAAAGTTTAAAAAAGAAAAAATTGGTGTTTGTTGTGCATACTTATTAGTAAAATGTGGATACATAATTAAAATGTGTAAACTTCCTCTTTTGCTTTTTTCTTATTTTTCTTTATTCATTTCAATTTATTTTATTATTTTTAATAATGCACAAAAGCTGATTCGTATGTGCGTTCAGTTTGGCACTTTTCTTAAGCAAATGACATTTGACGAAACTTAACGAAAAGTTTCATTAAGTACATTATAGTTGGCCACATATGTATTCGCACAGTTGCTTAAGTTGACTTAAGCGACTTCATGCATATTATGGTTGGGCCTTAGAAAACAAAGGAGTAAACAAAAAAATAAACAAATATATAGAATAGAATTTTAAATAAAATATTTTAAATTATCAATATGTAAATTTTAAGTCATTCAATGTTGTAAAATTTCTTTCTTCATAAAAATAATTTAATGAAAATTAAATTCAATGCACTTAGGCCAGATTAAAATATCGAAATTTGTATTTTAAAAACCTATATAATTTTTTTGTTTTAAAAAAATATAATAATAAAAAAAAAATATTTAGTGTTTGTGTATACAGAAAATTTTGTTAAATATTTTAACCAAATGCCTCTGGCGACAACATTTGTGGTCGCATAATATTTCTTAGTGGGCCGCGAATTTTGTATGAAAACTGTTACGCTATCGTTCGCTTGCATCGACGATCAACTTTTCGTGCTGAAAATTGTTAGTGTGCCACAAATCAGCTGTTTGTCGTTGAAAATGCAAGCGAACGATAGCGGTCGACAACGGGGGCCAGACTATTATTATGCATTTACCCGTTACACATGATTGTTTCACTTTTGTTGTATTCCCTCCTTTGTTTACAAAAGAACTCTGAATTATAAGACAAAAGCAGCATGCCCGATTGGTTTTCGTAATCATTCGACTTTGAAAATTTAATGTATTTAGCTAAATTATTTAAACAAATAGAATATGAGAATTTTTACTTCTTATTTTACTTTTTAAACATGAAAAAGTGTATGTTTTTTTCCTTGTAGTGTTGTTGTTGCTTCTACACAAAACTAGCAAATCGTTTTTCCTTTTTTGCTTTTACTACGAATGTCCATTAATGCGACGCCTCCCATGGTGAAATAAACAGGAAATCTAGAAAATTTTAATATTCAATAATAATTTTTCCAATTCTCATAAAATTATTAGCTCATCATTGTGGCAAATGAATTAATTAATAATAAATATTTCATTCCCGAAAATAATTTTTGATAATAAATTTGCATGTGCTCGGCAAATAAAAAACTGAAATGGCAAGCTGATTTATTTAAGCAACTTGTTTTTTTTTTTTAATTTTGTTTTTTCTTTCTATCCTCTTACAACTACAATTTGTGTTGGAAAAAAACCAGCCAATTGTAGGGGAATGTAAGAAAGAAAAATTGACGGTTTAATGTTGTGTCTTTGTTGAAGCTTTGATATTGTTACATGTAAGACCTGAGTGTTTTAAAATTCTTATTCACTTTATGGTCTTACTTGTATAATATTTTTAGCTTTTCTAAAGTATTTGGAAAAAGTTTCCTGACGAGCTGGCCTAAGCAACCATCGAAATGCGCATAGAAACTAGCTTTCCCACAACAATAAATTTCAGTCTTTTTAATCATAAGTTGGGATTATTAGCACATTATTAATAAATGAATTAATTAGCAATTGTTGCCATTTTCCGATTTCTTTTTTTCATATTTTTCTCTTCGAATTGCAAAAGCCGTACACTCAACAACTGCTCTGAACAAAATGGGAAAGAAAAAACAGTTGACATCGATACACATGATGGAATATTCAGCCTTATTGCGGTTGTCGTTGTCATATACGACTGTCTCGTTGTTTGTAATATATTAAAGTAACACACACCCTGTGCTACTTTAATATGAAAAATGTAGCACGCGGCAACATAAAGTAAAACATGCTTATGTTTTTACTTAATTTGTCTCGTCTGTGGGCAGCATTAGAAAAAAATGGAATAGATGGTGTTTGTTGTTTTTATTTCTGTACAAGAACAAGGAAAATTTAGTAAATATGATAGCGAAAAGCCGGCTGACTCGTGACAGTTTAACGAAATTGTTAAGGTATTACCATGGCAAAATAATACAGGTCGTAGCATTATGGCAACACATACAAAATAACAACAGAAATTACCACGTCAAAAAAATATTTTAAGCGAATATCAAATTGTGTTGGTGAACGTGATGAGATAAGTAAATTTTAAGACTATTACTATTTCATTATTTTCAATTCTTTAAATCAAATTAAAATGATGAAGTAATTCCTTTCTGGAGAGCTTGTAAAATTATCTTGTTAACTGCTTTGTCAGTTGTTTTAAAACGTAAGTATTTGCAAAAAAAAAACGATGCCAATTTGCTATTCTATAAAATTTTTCGAGGTTGGCATGTTTACAAAAACTAAAAAGCCAACCGTTCAAAAAATATTTCAGAACATTTTTAAGTCATCTTTCGAAGTTTGGAGGGGTTAATTAGCGACTTTCTTCAACAACTGAAATATTAAGATAAATTTTCGGATACGAAATAAATATGAAAAAGTTGTATAAAACAGCCCATACAGTTGCAATATAATTGTTAAGTGTTTCGTATTGTACAATTATATCGCCAATGTGTATGTGATATTCGAAGGTGGTACAATATATTGGCAACAATCAAAAGACTTTTAGTTTTTAATCCTCAACGAAAAAAGTGCAATATAATGTGTAATGTATTCGCAATATTGTACAATATTGTTTTGCTTAAAGGTTACGTTTTTTTTATGAAAGTTCCGCCACATGTTAACTGAAATCATTGTGCCACTTTTTGCATAATTTAGGGAAAAATGGAAATAAAACGGTGAATAACATATTTAATATTAATGTATAATGGATGGGGTGCTTTAGAGGCCCCAAGGAACCCAAGAAACAATAAATATGTTCTTTTCGCAAAAAAGTCGAATTTTGAAATATTGCTACATATAATAACTTACCTTTTTGACTCAAATTTCATAACTGTGTCCTACACAATTTTCCTATAACTTTAAGCCCTTTACACATTTCAACAATTTAATTTTCTTTCTTTTGCACATTTTTATTAGAAAACAGGCCATATTTTGTGGCAATTTGCCATCTTTACAAATTGACTTTTTTAAAAACACATCTTCTTATTTACTCTTTTACAAATTATCACTTCATCATCCTTATAAAAGCAAAAACTATTACACACATGACTTTTATCTGAATTACTTTGATGTTCACTAAAACATAAAAACAATTGGATTTTATTTGAACAGAAACTCTGTTTAGCACAAAAAAGTTTTTAGCTCTCTGCTTCAGCCCTCTGCAAACTACTTAACCGACGTGACTCTCTTAACAAAAGAAGCAGCGATCCAACAGAGACTGCGCTGCTTAGTTACTCTGCGTTTATATGAAAAAATTTTCCCAACTCATTTTTTTTATAAGGAAACTCATTTATTACTCAGATTTTTTCATTTACTGGTAGAATTACAATTAAATTACATTTATTTAAAAAAATAACTAATTTTCAAACACTTTTTCTTATAAATAAATATAAATATTTAGAGAGCATCTACTAAAACGTTCACGCACTACAAAATTTTCTAGAAACTAAAAAGAAGAGAAAAAGGAAACCAAATAAAAAGGGTGTGCAATAATCTTCTTTTGTACTTTAATAAAGTGGGAGTGGGGAGAGAAAATAATATGCCATTTAAGCAACAATATTAGCTTTTTATTCGCATGTTGTTATTGTATCTGACATTAATGTAGTAGTTAGCGCATCACGAATATTTCACGAAGCTTACAAGATGATAATATTGTGTAAATGCAAGAAGCAGCGGGAAAGGGAATTAAGCAACATTGAAATAACAACGACAACAACAGTAAGTTATTGGGAATATGTAGTAATTTGTTGTTGTCAGTCATGTGGTTAAAGTGGAGTTGAATAAAATTGCCTTTATTGTTTACAGGGATGGGAAATACTTATGGATATACAGTATGTAGAATTATTTAAATAATTAAAATTGTTTAAGGAGTTAAATTCGAAAAGATTTAATAAGAATTTAATTGTGTTTTGGGTAACAGACATAGAAGATAATAATTTTTTTTACAAAAATTGTTAGATAAAAATCATCACATATTTATTTGTTGGCTTTGTTGGCAAACGGTGTAGAGAAGAAAGAGGGGTAAACAAAAAGACACAGTTAGATTTTTACTTCTCTTTAAACTTCTGCTTGCTACGTTTTATTATTTTTCTTACTTTAAAGTGTCAGGTTGAAAATACAGTGAGACCTCGATTAACCATAACAGGCGGGACCGGCAACATTCTGGCTTATCATTTTCTTATGTGTTTTTTGTTTTATGTAAACTTATAATGTTTAATATTTTATAATATGGGGGAAAAAGTAATGTTAATAGAGGTAATCGTTGCAAAAAAATTTTAATCAATGTACATTTACTTTAATGACAAAAATCGAAAACATATAAACACATAGCAGGGATGTTAAAGTTGTTAGAATTGTACTTTTTTTTTTGTACATTTTGACCATCTAAAGTACCGTGGTGCTACCGTGACTCATTTGGTACAATTTAAAAATTTGTCATAGTTACCCCTTTTTGAATTTTTAGTATAGCAAACAAATTATTGCGTCCTTTTCATTGCATTTATTTTTTTTAATTATTATTTCTTATATTATGATTTAAAAGTCCTTCTTTTAAATTGCAATTTTTATTTATGCAATATGCACTTACGATTATTAACATGGTTAATTTAGAAATGCAGTCAGAAGATACTCGAATGCATGCATTTTTACAAAGGCTAACTTTTTTGTTCCGCCAAATATCACGTAATTTCATAAAGAAAAATTTCACGTAATTTCATGAATAAAAATGTTTTGGATGAATGTGATATCTCTATCGTAGATCTTTGCAAAAATCACATGCCCTTTGCGGAACAAAAGTGGATTTATATATCTCTAAAAATAATATCAATATTGATATTGTTAAAGAAATGAAAGAAAATGCAAAACAATTTTATAAAAATGTTTGCGAAGTTTTGAGAACCAAAGTCAACTGTAATAACAAAGTTTTAATATGGTTCCATAAATTTACTCCTGAAAATATTATTACAGGTAAAACAATTAGTTGGTACCTCTTCTAGTAAAAATGTTTCCGTATGAAATTGCAAATTTTGATTCAATCAATAATCCATTTAGAGCTTTAGCTGATGTCGAGCAACTGCAGTTGTTAGAAACTGAAAACGTTTTTAGTGTTTGGTCGGCAGTAGCTATTTTACAAAATGAGCTGAATGTTCATACGTTTCCTCACATTTCTAGAGTCGTTGCTGGAATTTCATCCAAAGAGTTTTTTTCTTTTTAAAATATAATAAAAACTAAGGAAAGAAACAGACTACATGTGCCAACACTATCAAGTCTCATACAAACAAAGAATTGGTTAAGATCGACAAATTCATGCTGCTATGATGCAAAAATTCCACTAAACAAATAAGTGCCTGATTTTGATCTCATATATACATTATATGTATGAATAAAATAAGGTACATAAGCTTATTTTATTCATACATATAATGTTTGTTAATTTTAAGTTTTGTTTTTTGTGTACAATTGAATTTTTAGGTACTTTTTTGTTGTTTTAATAAATTAAAAAAAAATGGTACCGTGAAGGTCCGAAAAGTAAATTTTTTTGGAAGTTGGTACACAATTTAAAACCTCATTTAACATCCCTGATGTATGCATATGAAAGTAAACAGCTTTGAAAGCTCTTTCAATTTGCTGTTGTTTCTTTACAAAGTACTTACAAAAGCTCATGCGAAAGCTCGCGCATTGTACATATAGCTTGGACGCACTTGCTATAATAGAACTAAAAACTGACAAACCGTGATCACAATCACAGTTTTAAGGAGCAGTGATTTTTAAATCACGTTCGCTAATCACGATGTCCTTTATCACGGGATCGCTCATCTCTAGTATGTAGTATATATCAGACAAAACCTTGATTTATTTTTATTTATTAAAAAATATTGATGCAATACTCGAGCTAACACTTCAAATTTCGATCACCATGTACAGCCTTCTTTGACTGCAGGAGTGGCGAATTTTTATCGCATCGCTCATATAAAATTCCTGGTAAATAAATGTCTTTTTTTTTAAATATAACAATAAAAAGTACAAAGTTTGGCAAGTTGCCGATTTTCTTTAGAAGGTTTTAGATGTTGAAGGGTTTAAACACAGAGTGGTACAAAGGATAACAATTATTTTACTTAAGAAGAATTGAGAGATACCTTAGACATCATAATATTTCTAAAGTCGCAGATCTGCTTGCTTACGGGCGCAATGGCGTTCCCAAACTTGAAGAAAATTGGGCAGAAAGATTAAAGTTTTCAAATGAGATCTGAGCTATCTGAGAGACTATTTTCCACTGCAGGTCTGGTTCAAACGGATTTGTGAAATCTACTATTTCTGCAAAACCTTTTATATAAGTTTGTCATTGTATTTTTCAACAATTAATTAAAACGATTAATTCAATATATTAATATTACATATAGTTCGGAATGGTATGATATAGTAAAATGTAAATTGTTTAAGTCCAGTGATGGGAAATTGAAAAATTGATATGGTACTAACCACCAACCTAAAGTGTACTTTTTGCAGCAGTTTGGTTCTTTTTATAAAACATTTTTAATTAAAAAATATACTCAAAAACCAAAAAAATTTAAAAATATAAAAAATTAATGTATTTTAATAAATAAAAATATAAAATTTTGGCTAACAAACTAAAAATTAATTCATTTTGATATACAAATATATGTAAATGCAAATGTACATACACACACACAAAAAAATCAATGTAAAATTGTCTTAAACGAGGTCTATTTTACATTTTCGGTAGTGATATTGCTCAATAGTTACTTCTGTTTATTTCATATGATTTTACAATAATTTGCGAACAAAATTTTTTCTTTTAAAATAACTATTAATTCATATTAATTTAACATCCCAGTAAAGTTGCGCAAAATGAGATTGCTATTAAAATAACGCTACGAATTTAGTGTGACATGATTTTAATTTGAGTGGGAAATAACAGTGAGAAGAATGATTGTAAACACGTAGCCCCTGAACTAGAGAGGGAGAGAAAGAATATTATTATTAATTTTCATATTGCACATGTTTCACTTTGTTGTTTTCCCCGATATTTAGAGAACAACTCACAATTGAAAGACACCAGCAAAAAAGGCCCAATATGTTTTCGTAATCATCCTACTTCGAAAATTTTATGTATTTAACTAAATAATTATAACAAAAAAAAAAGTACGGGAATTTTTCTTCTTTTTATAAATTTTTTTAAATATGAATCTAAAAAAATGATGTCTTTCTTCTTGTAGTGTTGTTGTTGTTTCCACACAAGACACGTAAAACAGGAGGCTTATTCTGATTTGCGATGCGAAAATCAATGCGATCTGTTAGACTTTTGCAACCGCATTAATAATTTATTTCAAATCGTGGCAACGCTGCTCAAATAAACGTTAGTTTTAACAAACGTCAAATTAAAAATAAATAAATTGTTTGTGTTTGGCTGTGAAAATCGATTATAAAATTTATTTAGGACATTCTGTAAGAAAAAAAAAATAATAAAAATGGATTCTGTGGCACTGTGGTTCGACGACGTCAATGTCAGTTTTATTTCGTCTAAGCTTCTGTTTGGTGTGTACTTTAAAATCGGTTCAAAACTATTAAAATTAAAGTTTAAATCAAATATTTTTGAACTGGTTTATATATTTTATACTTTTTTCCATCCTGCAGCTTCTCTAATAGGTGGCCCATTGATATTTAGTTCTTCAGTTAACGTTTGCCACAAAGTATTTGCCGACTGACGTGCATTTGGTGTTTTCAAATGGCCTCTTGCCAATTGGCTGTGCTTATTCATAAATATCATTATTTCAAATAGACGCGGTTTGGTGGTCTTATTGCTTGCTTCCCTGAATTAAATAATAAATATATGATGAATAAATAAATAAAATATTATCTTTCACTTACAACATCTTTTACTTACAAGTACAAACAGTACTTTGCGAATGCTATTTTGTTGTCGAATAAATTTTTCGAATTTGACATGCGTTTGACATTTGTTTTCGCAATGTAGAAAACCGAAAAAAGAACTTTGCGAATATCGCAATACAAAATAGCAATTGTTCGCATTTATGTATTTTCGCATCGCATTGATTTTCGCATCGCAATTCAGAATAAGCCTCCAGGCGTTTATGGATTCAAAATTTAAAAAATGTTTTTTTAACATTTTGCTTTAAAAATTAATATGCAACAATGATAATTTTAAATATATTCCGTACTTTTGCAGAAATGTACTATAATTTTCAATCAACATTGCGCCTGGTTATTTTGTACATATACTTTCTAGAAATGTATAAATTTTTACCTATTGGAAGTATCCACTTTTTGCAAGGTTTCAAGGGATCTGTTTTATTTTCGTTCTTATTCCCCGAAAAAAAAGTTTATTACATTATTCTAGTGGTGTTCAAAATATGTTTGTAAACTATTGGTGAGTAAAAATAGTATACAAACACAGAGAAAAAACATGTTTAAATATGGTCACCTCCACAAAAACTGTTTTAAAGAAAATTTTAAACTTATTATGTTTAATTTAACCATATTATTGTCAGCGACAAAAATAATATGGTTCCATTAGACCTCCATCAGGAAGCTTCAACCATATTATGGTTGCCTCTGAACGTGTTATGGCTAATAATAACTAAAATATGTTTAACACTTATAAAAGCATGGTTGATTTTCAACCATTGCATGTGTTCTTGGAAAAGAGGAAAATACTATTGTTAATTTAAAAACAAATTATTGTCATATTTAACCATAAAATTGTTAGAGGCAACCATAATATGGCTGTGGATTCTTGATGGAAGATTAATTTCACCGTTACATGGTTGTCGTGACAATAATATAGTAAAATGATACATAATATGTTTAAAATTTGTTTTAAACATAATTTTGTTAGAGGTGACTATATTAAAACATGTTTTTTCTCTGCGTGTACATACTATGTTAAACTATTGTGTAGTTCAAATATCTATATTTAATTCAATTACCGATGGTAATTAAAAATAAACAATAAAATAATTAATGAAGTAATTGATTTGAGCAAGCTAGTTATCAAATTATTTGTAAGTTTTGATTAAAATATTTATGGAATTAATTACAAAAAATATATTAAATTTGAATTTAAAATTAATTACTGCCAGGCCCACAATGTCGACAAGAACATTTCTTTCGCATTTTTATATTGTAAACAATAATAACAAATTAAAATTTGTTTTTGTTTTCAATATAAATATAAGAAAGAAATGTTCTTGCCAACATAGTGGGCCAGGCAGTTAATAATGTAATTGAATTGAGCATGCTAGTAATCAAATTATTTTTAAGTTTTAACTAAATTATTTATGGGATTAATTACAAAAAATATATTAAATTGGAATTTAAAATTAATGATTGGTCCCTATTTTACTATAGAATCCATATAAAACAGGTAAATACGTCCAATTTAGTTCCTGAGCCTAGAAAAGGCTTTTGTGGCAGCCGATTCAGGATTTGTCATAGGTCAGTAGGTTTTTTTATCAATTAAAAAAATTGTTTGACAAGTATTTCAATTTAATTAATGTAATAATTGAATAAATTATTTACTTAGTTGAAAGAAAATTAAAAATATGATTTTGATTAAATGAACATTTAAGTTGTTTTGAAATACATTTTTGATTCAATAACAAAAAAATCTTAATTGATTTTTTCGTTTAAAATAAAATAATTTAAACTTGTAGAATTGTTGTTGGCAAATGTCAAAACCTGAACTGTATTTAATTAAATCAGTTAACACATTGTTTGAAATAGCAAAGTTTTTTGGTAATTTTTTTTTTTAATTAAAACTTAAAATATCATTTATTAAAAAAAAAAATATTCACAAAAAAAATATTCACAAGCCTGGGTTCAAATCTCAGCGCAGCCAAGAATGAAAAATTATCAATAAAAAATTTTAATTGATTTCATGTTGTTAAATGCCTGTCTTCATAAAAATAATTTAATGAAAATTAAATTCAATGAACTTAAGCCTAATTAAAAAAATATCTAAATTTGGATTAAAAACCATTAACAGTTCAACAAAATAACCACAATACTAGTATTGTTATCAGCTAAGGCACGAGCTGTGTTTACATTTGTCCTTCAAGTTGTGCTTAAAAAGGTCAACAAGAAAAAAGAAAGACAAAAAAACATGAAAAACAAAAAAATGTACTTTGGATTTCAAGAAGAATTCTTGACAAAAGGTACGAAAAACAGTAGTTAGGAAAAACATGTAAATCAATTAAAATAGATAATCATTCATTCAAAAAGCAAATTTCGATCTACCAAAGTGAAATACCATTTGGTTTAAGGATTGATGTTTGACTATTGACGTCGCCCGGCCTCAATAGCCGAGTGAGTAAAACGGCAAACCCCACTAACGAGATTGTGTGGTTACAATCGAAACTAGTATGGGCAACCTGTCCGTGAAAGCCTGGGTTCAAATCTCAGCGCAGTCAAGAATGAAAAATTATCAATAAAAAAATTTTAATTGATTTCATGTTGTTAAATTCCTGTCTTCATAAAAATAATTTAATGAAAATTAAATTCAATGAACTTAAGCCTAATTAAAAAAATATCTAAATTTGGATTAAAAACCATTAACAGTTCAACAAAATAACAACAATACTAGTAATATTCACAAACTTAAATTTTTAGTTATCAATATAATCATTTTGGTAATAGGTACAAAATCAACAAATTGTTTGCTTGATTCTATGAATTAGGTATGAATTTGGTGATAAGCACGTTCACCACTCAGCGTGACATGGGAGTTTACATAGAAACTCATGTCACATATACATATGAGTCGGATTTTTAGTGAAATGTATTTGCCTCATATTTTGTGAATGTTTTTTGGAAGTATTTTTCTTGTACGTTTGAGTGTCTCTGTTACAATGTGATATAACTAAAAGTGCTGCGGTTTGTGTCTAGGCTGAGATGTTTTTAAAAAATAAGCTTTTTGTTTGGGTCATGTCACATAGGTGTGACACATATGTTTTGTTTTTGATTTGGACAAAAAACGCAAAAAACTGCTGAGTGGTGAACGTGTTAGAGATAATTTTTAATTTTTTTTTGTGCACAAAGCATCATTTCCAAAGCACCTTAATATATCTAAAACAGAAATTAATCATTATATTTTAGAGATTTTTCCAAAATACAAAATGTATACATATTAAACTTCAATAGTATTGCCGTTCTAGTTATACCTTTTATTACCTGGAAGCTTTATTGGCAGTTTCTAAGATTTCAAAATTTTAACTGTATATTTTTGCGAGTATTACCAAAAAAAAATTTGCGATTATTGTATTCAAAATTATTTTTGATCCGTAAAGTATACGTTCACGTAAGAGTACTTCGATAATTAAATATCTGTTTACTTAGAACAGAAAATTGATTTCATCATTTCAAAAAGCTTGGAAGAGTAATAAATATCAAAAACAAATTTTATTTTTTTTATTGTTTTCAATATAAATATGCGAAAGAAATGTTCTTGTCGACATTGTGGGCCTGGCAGTTAATTTGGATTTCACGAAAATAATTTCTTTAAAATAAGCGCAGCAAAAGCATTCAAAGCGGCTGAGAGAATTTCCTTGTTTATATAAAATTTTTTATTAACTTGAATTTCCAAAAGGGATTTTAACAAAATTTAATCCAAGATAATTTCAGTGTTACAGTTTTATTATTATCTTAATATTATATTCGGTGTAATCAAAATAAATTACAATCGTTCCGAAAGTAAATCTAAATTATATCACTGGCCATCTTTGATCTACAGTGGTCTTGTGGATTTTATTACTATCATTATGCCTCCGATTGTCTTATATTTTCTCATCTTATTGGTATAGCAGATGTAAACGTTTCGCCTTTTGGAAGCTACTGCTGACTTTTTTATTTTTATTTTTTATATTATTTTGCAAAGTTGGTTAATGAAGGAGGCTCATAAAAATGTATTATACTTAACTTATTGAACAGGCCCAATATATGGTGTTGAGGCGGATTCTTTCCTTTATATGCAATCCACGCTCTTTATATTACATGACTTATTTGTAGTTTACATATCCTTAAGGCACCTTTCTTAACGAAGAGCATATAAAAATCAGTGAGATATGTCTAATTACCCGTCTCCACTATCCATCAACTTGGTGAGAACATCATGTCGCACATGAATTCTACTTGTGTAGACTCTTCATGTTCATGTTTCGTCCATGTGCTGCCATCGTTGGCTAAACATATGTCTTAGAAACCATGTTCGCCATGATGGTCGCTTTACAATGTAATTTTTTGTCTACAACCAAACGCACAACAACAAAAATTTTGGTAAATCAAAACATGAACATCCACACGTATTCGCCACATACAAGAACATGAACAAATAAGTACCGTTGCTCTGCCGGCGTTATGTTCATGTCTTGTTCAAATCGATAGCGCATGGAGACGTGGAGACAGGTTCGTTGGTAATCGTGTTTATCTGACCCAAATGAGTATATATCTGGGATGGACTTTTATCTATATGTATGTCCAAATGTTAATACAGCAATTAGGGACAATTAAGAAGAGAGTTAAAATAATGCCCAATTTACAGAATTCACCGTCTGGTAGAGCGATTAACATAAATACAACTTTGACATGATATTCGAAAGATCTCTCAGGACGAGCACAAACTGAGAAATTGTGCAGAGGAATTTTTTAACATTTTGCAATTGCTTATCTTGCTGAAACTGTTAAGTTCTTCTTTAAGAATAAGTTGCATACTTTTTAAGTCAGCAGTTGATATAAAAACATTTAAAATAAAAAAAATCTATCGAAAGTTTCGTATAATACAGTTTTAATAGCTCTTGAAATTTACGATGTTTTTACATTTTACAATATTTTTGAGTTAGTGATTAAGAGTTTTCAGGATCTTAGTTTACGAGATTCTTATGACCTATTGCGCGAGCAGTAAGAAAGACTTTGGTCAAGATAAACTTTATTTAAGCATGAGTATAAAGATTTTTCCTTCAACAATTGATATATAATGATAAATTTTCCAAAACGCCAAATAGGCAAAAAGTTGTGGAGCAACTATTGCCTAAAGCGGCCCATACAGTTGCAATATCATTGTTAAATGTTTCTTATTGTACAATTATATTGCCAATGTGTATGTGATATTTGAGGGTGGTACAATATATTGGCAACAATCAAAAGACTTAGTTTTTAATACTCAACGAAAAGAAGTGCAATATACTGAGCAATGTATTTGCAATATTGCACAATGTTGTTTTGCTTAAAGATCACGTTTTTTTTAAGAAAGTTCCGCCACATGTTAACTGAAATCATTGTGCCACTTTTTGCATAATGTAGGACAAAGTGGAAATAAAATGGCGAATAACATATTCAAAAATTATGTATAATGGATGGGGTGCTTTAGAGGCCCCAAGGAACAATTTATAACAATAAAAATGTTCTTTTCGCGAAAAGTCGAATTTTAAAATATTGCTACATACCTATAATTT
Source organism: Pollenia amentaria (assembly GCA_943735925.1). NCBI lineage: Eukaryota > Metazoa > Arthropoda > Insecta > Diptera > Polleniidae > Pollenia > Pollenia amentaria. Next base: position 31,497,648 of record OX031010.1, on the reverse strand, counting down.
TCGTAACTTACCGTTTTAACTAAAATTTCATAACTTTGTCCTACACAATTTCCCTATAATTATAACTTTAAGCCCTTTACACATTTCAACAATTTAATTTTCTTTCTTTTGCACATTTTTATTAAAAAAACAGGCCATATTTTGTGGCAAATTTAAAATTGACTTTTATTTTTTACTACAAAATAAAAACACATCTTCTTAGAGGCCCCAAGGAACCATTTATAACAATTAAAAAAATGTTCTTTTCGCGAAAAGTCGAATTTTGAAATATTGCTACATATAATAACTTACCTTTTTGACTAAAATTTCATAACTGTGTCCTACACAATTTTTCTATAACTATAACTTTAAGTCCTTTACATTTTTAAATCATTTAATTTTTTTTCTTTTGCACATTTTTATTAGAAAAAACAGGCCATATTTTGTGGCAATTTGCCATCTTTAAAAATTGACTTATATTTTTTACTACAAAATAAAAACACATCTTCTTATTTACTCTTTTAAAAATTAGCTCATTATCATCCTAATAGAAACAAAAACAATTACACACATCACTTTTATCTGAATTACTTTGATTTTCACTAAAACATAAAAACAATTTGATTTTATTTACACAGACACACTGTTTAGCACAAAAAAGTGTTTAGCTCTCTGCTTCAGGCCTCTGAACACTACTTAGCCGACGCACAGTGGCGCCCGTAGAGCAAGCGAGGTTGCAAAAATCAAAATTTTCATGAGTGCCGACGAAGTTTTGAATAAACCCATGTTATAGGAAACTTTTCAACGATTTCAAATATGCCACTCTTAATAATATCACATTTTTAGTTTAGAAGATATAACCGTTCAAAGTTGACCGACTTTCGGTTTTCAAAAAAACACACAATTTTTAGTCAATTTGTTGCGATTTCAGGTGTAATATCACGAAAAATAGGTAACGAATCGCCTTATTTTTTGTTTGTATTGATTGATGTATTTATTAAATGTATAATGATAAAAAAAAATTAACTGTTTGCTTTGTGTTTCTCCTGGTAAATCACTATTTAAAAACTATCCGTTTTTTCACTATTTTTCAACTTTGACGGAAAATAAAAAAAAACTATATTTTTCTATATTTGCCATATTTGCAAAACCTGTTCTTTGATTATTTCTTTACATAATTCAAAAAGTTTTATCTGCCCGTACGTGCCCGTTTGGCTTCTAGAGGTAAAAAAGTTTAAAAAGACATGGTTGCAGAAATTGTATGGCGTCCATCCCTTATATGTTTTGACGGACAGTAGTTTGATCTAATAGTTTAAAAAAAACTACTCATTGAAATTAGCAGGTACGTACCTCACATAAACAATACTTTGGCGTACAAATGGTCAGGAACAATATTGACTTATGGTCCCTACAGGTAGGCACAAATCTTATTTGGACACGTGCATAATATCAAAATTGCATTATTCAGCCTAAATCCATATGTATGCAGGGAACAGGTAAATTTTTAGGCATGGTAGCATAAGCCTATATATTGCAAAATAAGCATAATGCCTGGATTAGTCTACGCCTGAAAGTTGGCGCAACAATTACTGAAACCATTAAACAATTTAAGTACTGAAAACATGGCGTTGAACAATTTAAAATTATTTGAACTGTTTAGAAAGTCAACCACACCAAAGTTTTTCACGGAAGTGAAAATTCTTCCTGAGAAGTTGACAGTGATCAGCAAATGGGGCTGCGATGGATCATCCGGACAAAGCGTTTATAAGCAAAGGATATCTTCCGATGACGCTACAATATCGGACGGAAATATGTTTATGGCATCTGTTGTTCCTTTGCGGCTAAAATCGGATGATTCCCTACACTGGAAAAATCCACGTCCGTCATCAGTGCATTATTGCCGACCAATAATGTTTCAGTTTGCAAGGGAATCGGCAGAACTCATAAGGACTACGGTGAAGGACATTGAAGAACAAATAAGCAAGATTAAGCCTACAAAGCTGCAAATTGGAGAAGGAAAATATATTGAATGCAATTACGAACTGACAGGAACAACCTCAACAATGTCATGCCCGATTTGCAAAAAGAGTCAGAAGAACTTTTTTCAATTCAATTCAATTTATTTCATATATAATATGTTACATCTCAATTTTATATAATTAGTTGTAAAGAGTTTAAGATTAGTATCTTTTTCTGCTTAATTATAATATATTTCAATTAGTTATCATATACATATATATAGACAGAATTATATTGGAGGTAAAAATTTAGCAAAAACCTATTTAAACCCCTTTTTTCGTTTTATTTTTATATTTTTTTTATCGATTTTATATTATTATTTGTCAGAAGAACTTTGGTAATTTAAACGATTCTACAAATGAGGAGAATTACGAATATGGAATGTCACCATTGCACGCAAGGATAAGTTGTATGGAATTCTTGCTAAAACTGGCATATACCCTACCACAAGAGGAGGAAAACTTCGATGAAAATACATCAATAAAGGATAAGGAAAAGATCAGAAAGAAGCAAATACAGGATGCTTTTTTTAAACACGTTGGACTAAAAGTAGACTGTCCCAAGCACGGATACGGTAACTCAAACGATGGAAACACTTCTAGGAGATTTTTTGAAAATGATGAGGCAGTAACTAGAATCATTGGAATTGACAATCAAATCGTGAAAATTGAGTACCAGTCTTTGCCAATTGGAGAGCTTTCTGAAGAAGCACAGGAGTCTCTTAACAAATTTTATAAAAAAAATAGATTGCAGAACACATTCAAAGCATCAAGGGTAAGGCAAAATAAGGACCTCTTCAACATGTTGGCAGCATCTTCCGATCCACTTATTTCTTCCCTGCGGCATGTGAAGTCACGAATAGAGTTACAAAATAATTATAGTTTAGAAATGGTTAGTCTTTTAGATATACCTTCTCTTACGAATTGTGATGAATATTTTACAGAAAATTGAAAAAATAAATTAAAAAAAAAATAATTTTTTTTTTAATTTGTTGGGTAATAATTTAAAACATAAAACCCTTAAGAAAAAAAATAAAAACAATCTAAAAATGTAAAAATAATTTTTTTTAGTTACCATAAAATTGATTTTTCTACTAATTTTAACTTTGATAACCCATAAGTAGGCCCCTACAAAGCGTAGCACCCTTTCCAAACGCTCATTTCATAGGCTGAACAGTTATCTATCATATGCTGTTTAAACTGTTCAATTATCTTATTCGGTTCAAAAGATATGATTTTTGCAACGAAAAAACTCAAATGGCGCCACTGTGCGACGCGACTCTCTTAACAAAAGATACAGCGAACCAACAGAGACTGCGCTGCTTAGTTACACTGCGTTTATATAAAAAAAATTTTCCAACACACTTTTCGTTATAAGGAAACTCATTTATTACTTAGATTTTTTCATTTACTGGTAGAATTACAATTAAATTACATTTATTTAAAAAAATAATTCATTTTCAAACACTTTTTCTTATAAATAAATATAAATATTTAGAGAGCATCTACTAAAACGTTCACGCACTACAAAATTTTCTAGAAACTAAAAAGAAGAGGAAAAGGAAACCAAATAAAAAGGGTGTACAACAGTGATGCAATATTTGAAATTTGAGATGAGCAGAAGAGTACATTATTAAACATTATGGTCTTTTTATAAAACCAATTTTTGTCTTGCAAAATATTCTTAAAAAAACAAAAATATAAAATATTTATTTATTTTAATATAAAAAATTTTAAATTTTGGTTAAAAAACTAAAAATTAATTCATTTTGATATAAAACTAAATGCAAATGTAAAAGTACATATGTGCATATAAAGTGTTATCCATTTCGAGGTTCCCTACTTTTTTAAAGAAAAATAAACACAGAATATTCAAATTTAATGGGGAATGTTTATTATCATTTGAAAGAACATTCTTTGGCATTTATTTTTTGAAGATTATGTCTATCAAATGTTGGCCGTTGCTACGTCACAGATTGTCCATCCGTTGAGTCCAATTTTCGATGACTCGTTCGAGCATTTCGACTGGTATCTGGTGAATGACACGCGTAATGTTTTCAACCAAGGCCTAATCGAAGCGGGTTTGTCCGTATAAACTTTAGACTTTACATATACCCACAGGAAAAAGTCTAACAGTGTGATATCACACGCTCTTGGTGGCCAATCGACCGGCCCAAAACGTGAAATTATGTGCTCACCGAAGTTTTCTCTCAATAAATCCATTGATTGATGCGCTGTGTGGGAAACCAAATGTCGCCGAAATCACAAGCTTCAATTTCAGGCATCAAATAGTCGGTTATCATGGCACGATAACGGTCGCCATTGACGGTTACGTTCGCACCGGCATCATCTAAAAGAAATATGGACCGATGATTCCACCGGCCCACAAACCACACCAAACCGTTGTTTTTTCTGGATGAAGTGGTAGTTTTTGAATCTCTTCAGGTTGCTCTTCGTCCCAACTGCGGCAATTTTGTTTGTTTACATACCTATTGAGCCAGAAATGGGCCTCATCGCTGAACAAAATTTGACTCGAAAACGTCGGATATTCTTGGAATTTTTCAAGAGCCCATAGAGCGAAGCGATGTCGCTTGGGAAGGTCGAGCGGCATCAGTTGTTGCACAAGCTGTATTTTGCGCGCCAAGTCGTTCCATACATCAGTCCGAGTTGCTGGGAACGGCGCCGAATCGACTCTCCACGGTCTTCGTGTACACTCTTAGCTACGGCCGCTATATTTTCTTCACAGCGTGCTGGACGTGGTCTATTCGGTCGAATATTACCCAATAATGAATGCTGGGTCTCAAAATGGGTGATGGTAGACCGATTGATGACCATAAGTTGAGCGAAGTGCACGAAACACATTCTTCACAGAACGTGAATTTTCGTAATAATGTTGAACGATTTGTAAACGTTGTTCAGGCGGAAGTCTTTCCATTATGAAACGCCAAACAATACTAAACAAAAATAACATGACAGCATGACACGACTCACACGTGATCTGTTAAAAAAAGGCTATTGAAAAAAGTATCTCTACTTGAATCCCATTTCTAGAAATGTATTAATTTTAACCCATTGGAAGCTGCCATTTTTTGCAAAGTTTCAAAGCATCATTTTATTTTTGTTCTTAATTCCCCAACATCATTTTGTTTGAATTCTAGTGGTGTTCGAAATATGTTTGTTAACTTTTGGTGAGTAAAAATAGTAAATACATACTGTTATAATGTTATCGAAACCATGTAGTTGAACGCAACAAAAAACATGAACGAAAAAAAACAATAAATTATATGTGTACCCTGTATGCAGTGTGACCAGATCTAAAAAAAAAATTACAGCTAAATCTGGCATTAGACATGGCAAAAAAATGCTAAAATGATTTTAAAGATTTTTTTTTGAAAATGTATGAAATTTTATTCGAAGCAAAATACATTTTAGTGACTTAATTTTTAACGAAATGGAAATAAATGAATATATTTAAGCAAGTGGGTAAAGCATCTGATAGACATAAATATGAAGCACTGGTAGTTGAGATTAAATTTTAAATTTAGGGGCCTGCAAACCATACATGCTATATTTAAACGATTTATTTCAATGATATCCAAATTTTTTAGATCATTTTATATTTTATAGTTTAAGAAAAGTTGAAGCTTTAGAATTATAATTTTTTTCAGCAGCTTAGAGCAAACAATTTTTTCACATATTTACTCTAATGAAAGTTGACTTAATACAAAGTGAAATTTCCTTGTACTTTTATATCGTAATATCAAAGGGAAAATAGTATTTTAAATCAACATTATAAGGGCATTTCTAATATTCCCTGAATATTGTATTTTTTTAACAAGTAAGGTAAGATGTTTCTTAACGTAGGAATTAACCCTATTCATACGAAAATATTTTAGGTGCAACTATTTTGAGTCAAAATTTATTATGATTTATAAAAAAATGTAAGTAAAATGAATAGAAGTATTCGTCCAAATTTTTACAATAAATAATGCTAAAAAGCTAAATACATTTTTTTAAAATGCCAAGTGCTAAATGAAAATTTTGCATCTAAATAACAAACTTTAATGCTAAATTTAGCTGCAAAAAATGCCAAAATGGCCACACTGCTTGTATGTTATTGGCACGTTGGTAATGGTGTCAATGTTTAAAATAATAGCATTCCTGGATTTCTTAACAAAGAATCTCAACAAGCAAAGAGTACTAAAACTGATGTGGGGGTACTGTAGTATTTATGAAAAGAAAAAGTACTGACAATGGAACCATAGTACTGAATTTTCCATCACTGGTGTACAATAATCTACTTTTGTATTTTAATAAAATGGGAGTGGGGAGAGGAAAGAATATGCCATTTAAGCCAGTGATGCATTTTGAGTTTTTAATTTTTGGGCCAAAATTACTATTTAAAAGGGCCAAAATACCTTTGACAGGGCCAAAAATTTTTCCCAGAAATATCCTGCTTATATTGTGGCCAAATAGAATCAGTGATGCTGACTTGTGGTAAAAAGCAAATCAAAACTAGCGCAATAAAATAAAACGTCGAAATATATTAGAAGAACCATCAAAAATATTGCTCAATTTTGCGCTTACTTGGAACCCTATAGGTAGAGGACGCTCCGTCGCGCCCTTGAAGAAAATCTGTAGGAGAGCTATTGATGAGGAGCAGCGTCACAATAAAGCGAATAAAATATTGAAATACAGTTGCACGGTTGAGGTCCTATGGTCGAATAGGAGAAAAGAACGACTGAAGATAATGGACTGTCTACTACAGTGATTTTTGGTATTAACTTGATATACATACATACTTACAAAAAAGAATTTTTATTTAAGACAAGATAGGTTTGCCAATAAAATTATAAAAAATTTTTAATAAACAAAACAATGTTGTAAATAAAATTCATGTTTGAAACAGTGAGAAAATTACATTGGAAAATGTACTGAACGGTTAATAGTAGTTAGTTGAATTTTGAGCTGAAAGGGCCAAAATAGTTTAGAAAGTACCACAGGGCCATCAAACATTCAAGAGTGCCACAAATGGCCCAATTGTGCCACATTTTGCATCACTGATTTAAGCAACAACATTAGCTTTTTATTTGCATGTTGTTATTGTATCTGACATTAATGGAGTAGTTAGCGCATCACGAATATTTCACGAAGCATACAAGATGATAAGTTTGTATTAATGCAAGAAGTAGCAGAAAAGGGAATAAAATAATTTTGCATAGCCAACTAACTACAACAACATCAGTAAGTGATTATTGGGAATATGTATTGTTTTGTTGGTTTAAGTCAAGTGGTTTTTTTTGTTCTAACAGTGAAGTTAAATGAAATTGCAAATATTTTTTTACAGGTATGGGTAATACTAATCAATATACAATGGGGGGATTCACAAGGTGTGCTATCAAGTCATATCGTCATAATGTCCTAAATAATATTTTACAATTGTTTAAAAAAAAATATTGTTGTGTTTCAAACATCATAAAAAAATATTTTTTTTTAAACAATTGTAAAATATTGTTTAGGACATTATGACGATATGACTTGATAGCACACCTTGTGAATCCCCTCAATATGTATAATTATTTAAATAATAAAATTGTTTAAGGAGTTAAATTCAAAAAGTTTTATATTGAATTTAATTGTGTTTATTGGTAACAGACATTGAAGATAATAAATTTATTATTACAAAAAAAAAAAAGATAATGTTAAATCATAATAAACACGAATCCATATTTTGAATAAAAAACTAAATTAACTTTAATGAGAAAAGACGAAAACATATGAGCACATGGGTACATAGTACATACATATGTATGTATGTTAACAAAATTCAATATTCTAGGAAGATATAAAATCGTTTCTAGTTCCTTATAGCAGCATCTAATGGTGCAAAAACCTGAAAAAATTTTTTTTGTAGTTTTAATAAAATCAATATTAAGTCACATCTAATCCTTTAAATAAGCGTCCAATCGTAAAAGTAGCGAAAAATCTGTGATTACTCATTAGTTTCATTAAAAATCGATTTTTGTATGAAAAACTTAACTTAGCTCTGGTTTCTTAAATAAGCGTCCAATCATAAAAACAATCAGCCATAGTTCCTTAAAAAAGCATCTAATTGTAAAAAAGGCGAAAATCCATGATCACTCTTACATTTTATTTAGGATCTTAATTTTTATAAAATCGTTATACTTTCTTTTACCGTTTTAAATTTATGTGCTTACCAAAATAAATGTTTAACTGATTGAAAATCAAAAATTCCTGCTGAAAGTAAATGTTATATAATTTAACTCTACTTTACTACCTAAAACAATCCAAATTCTTTCCCATTTCCTCGTTAGAATAAAGCAGAGTACCGAAACATTCACTAATTTTTCAGTCATGATCGAGCCTGAAAACTTAAAAAATTTTCTGCTGATTCATACTCATGAGGGTGAGGAAAAAAAATATTTTGAATTTGCTCACTCATAAGGAGTAAGCAAAAAAAAATCATATGTGAATTTTTCAGTTATTAAAAATTTGAAATAATTCACATTAAAATTCTTCATAAGGAAAAAAACTCGATTTGCCCGACCATTTCCAACGGGAAAATGAAGTAGTAAAGAGGCCTTAGAAAAGGCTTTTTTGCAGACATAAGATATCCCAGCCGCATTCCAACTTTGTTACTAATTAACAAGGTGTGTCATTGGAGACCAACGCCTTGCTCTCTTGCATCTACTTTAAAGGCCTTCTAAACAGATTTAAGAATAAAGCTTTATCCCAGTTTAAGTGTTGTTGCTAACAATGCGAAGTGAGTATATTAATAACTGAACTTGTTTAACTTTCCAACATAACTACTAATAAAACGATTTTGACAGGCCTTCGTATAGAAAATTTGAATTTGTAAAATGTTTAATTAAAACCTTTCTAAAAGACCTATTCAAAGAAGGCAGAGTGAAATATGTAAAAGTTTACTAAAAATTCAATTGTAAACCTTCTTAAAGGTCTAAAAAGTAAATCGCTTGGCAAGTTTTTCCCACTGAGCAGCTCGATTAGCCTGTGTGTGTTTTGTTTTTGTAAAATTATTTCTTGGCAAGTGAACCGAAATGTATGTGTTGGTTTTTTTCGTAAGCAAAAATTATTGAAAAAATAAAATAAAAGAACTGCACATATCGTCATCTTAAATGCAGAGTAATATAACATCACAGTTTAAATGAGAAGAAAAAAACGTTGTAAAATGGAAATTAATTGAGATATAAAACAATTTTAAATATTTAGGATAAAAATGCGATAACCGATATATTTTTGACGAAAAAATTAAATTATTTTTGTTGTTATTTATTTAGTTATGTGTGTTACGTTATTTTAATTTGTAATTCTCTGAAACAAAACGAGGTGTCATCAACGAAAGTATGTTAGTATTAAGTAAAGGCAACATTTGAAATATTAAATAATTAAATATTTTGTTAAATTGCAGGTATAATAGAATAAAGTGCATGGTTATAAATGCAATACTGCTCTAAAACAATAAATTTAAATGTGGTTAAATGCACCTATAAAAATGATAATCACACAATTAATATGTGGCATCATTGAAAAATACGTAGCATCATTGAATTACGATTGGACGCTTATTTAATGAATTAGCTGCAACTTAATTTTTTTACAATAAAGCCGACAGTTAGTGGTAAATATTGATTTTATTTATATATATATAAAAAAAATTCAGATTTTCGCACCAGAAGACGCTGCTACAAGGAACTATAACCGATTTTACATCTTCCTAAAATTGTTTAGTTTTATTTTCTTCGAACTTTTAATATAAGTTTGATGTAATAAATATTCAAGGTCAATTATATACAAAATGATTTATTTTTTTAGATAGCGAAATATTGAATAAAAAAATAAATCATTTTTTATATAATTGACCTTGCGCTTGAATATTTATTACATCAATCTTCCTAAAATATTAAATTTTGTTAACATACATATGTATGTACTATGACCCCTGGTGTTCATATGTTTTCGTTTTATGTCATTGCAGTTAATTTAGTTTTTTTATTCAAAATGTGGATTTGTGATAATTATTATTTAACATTATCTTTTTTTTTTTTTGTAATGATAAATTTATTATTTTCAATGTCTGTTACCAATAAACACAATTAAATTCAATATAAAACTTTTTGAATTTAATTCTTTACAAAATTTTATTATTTAAATAATTTTACACATTGTATATCGATTGGTATTACCCATCCCTGTAAAAAATATAGGCAGTTTAATTCAACTTCACAACAAAAAACCACTTGCCTTAAAACAAGAAAGCACTACATATTCCCTTTAATCACTTACTGAAATTGTTGTTGTCGTTTTTTTGCAAAGTTCTTTAATTCCCTTTTCCCCCACTGTTTGCATTAATTCAATTTTATATTTGTTTATGCTTTTATATTCGTGATGCGCTGCCTACTACATTTTCTCTCCCCACTCCACCTTTATTAAAATACAAAAACAGATTTTTGTAAGCCCTTTTTATTTGGTTTCCTTTTCCTCTTCTTTTTAGTTTCTAATAAATTTTGTAGTGCGTGAACGTTTTAGTAGATGCTCTCTAAATATTTATATTTATTTATAAGAAAAAGTGTTTGAAAATTAATTATTTTTTTAAATAAATGTAATTTAATTGTAATTCTACCAGTAAATGAAAAAATCTAAGTAATAAATGAGTTTCCTTCTAACGAAAAGTGTGTTGGTAAATTTTTTTTATATAAACGCAGAGTAACTAAGCAGCGCAGTCTCTGTTGGTTTGCTGCTACTTTTGTTAAGAGAGTCGCGTCGTTAAAGTAGTGTGCAGAGGCGTGAAGCAATAAGTTAAAAACTTTTTTGTGCTAAACAGAGTGTCTGTTCAAATAAAATTCAATTGTTTTTATGTTTTAGGGTAAATCAAAGTAATTCATATAAAAGTGATGTGTGTAATTGTTTTTGTTTTTATTAGGATGATAAAGAGCTAATTCGTAAAAGAGTTAATAAGAAGATGTGTTTGTATTTTGTAGTAAAAAATAAAAGTCAGTTTATAAAGATGGTAAATTGCCACAAAATATGGCCTGTTTTCCAATAAAATTGTGCAAAAGAAAGAAAATTAAATGATTGAAATGTGTAAAGGACTTAAAGTTATAGTTATAGGAAAATTGTGTAGGACACAGTTATGAAATTTAAGTCAAAAAGGTAAGTTATTATATGTAGCAATATTTCAAAATTCGACTTTACGCAAAAAGAACATTTTTTTAATTGTTATAAATGGTTCCTTGGGGCCTCTAAAGCGCCCCATCCATTATAAATTATTATTGAAATGTTATTCACCATTTTATTTCCATTTTTCCCTATATTATGCAAAAAGTGGCACAATGATTTCAGTTAACATGTGGCGGAACTTTCATAAAAAAAACGTAACCTTTAAGCGAAACAGCATTGTACAATTTTGCAAATACATTTCACAGTATATTGCACTTCTTTTCGTTGAGCAATAAAAACTAAAAGTCTTTTCTAGGCTCAGGATGGTAAATTAATGTTTCTATTTGGCCCATTTTTTAATATTTAGTGCTCCTTATATATAAGAAATATCTGGGTCAAATTTGGTTATACTAGTTTACAATAAGTTTATGAGTTATTATGCCAAAACCATTTGATCGGGAAATTTCATAGATTATAGACTTAAGCAAGTTTAATTTTATTAAAATTTATATTAATTTTTAAACATCTCTGGCATTTGTGAACCGATCTATCATACTATTTCGAACTATATGTAATATTAATATATTGAATAAATCGTTTTAATTACAATGACAAACTTATATAAAAGATTTTGCAGAAATAGTAGATTTTAGTGGAAAATAGTCTCTCAGATGCCTCAGATCTTATTTGAAAACTTTAATCGTTCTGCCCAATTTTCTTCAAGTTTGGGTATAACACGCCATTGCGCCCGAAAGCAAGCAGATCTGCGACTCTAGAAATATTACGCTTTATTAAGTATCTCTTAATTCTTCTTAAGTAAAATAATTGTTATCCTTTATACCACTCTGTGTTTAAGCCCTTCAACATCTAAAACCTTCTAAAGAAAATCGGCATCTTGCCAAACTTTGTACTTTTAGTTGTTACATTTTTTAAAAAAAAAAATTTACAAGGAATTTTATATGAGTTAAAAATATGAGATAAAAATCCGTCACTTCTGCAGTGAAAGAAGGCTGTACATTGTGATCGAAATTTGAAGTGTTAGCTCTAATATTGCATCAATATTTTTTAAAAAATAAAAGAGAAATCAAGGTGTTGTCTAAAATAAACTACATACCCAAAGCTAAACGTCTAAGAATTAAAACAAAAGAATTTCATTATTATGTTTATTATGCTCTGCTTTTAAATGCATTATTTTTCTTAGTTGTTATACAAAAATAAGCATAGAAAATTAAATTGTTTGATCAAAAAAACTCTGAAAAAAAAATTTCGTATCGACAGTAAAATATCGTCGATACCGATATATCGGAAAATCTGAAGTATCGCCGATATATCGGTATCGGTCTTCATTACTCCCTACTTATATGTATGTTTTCTTTATATTTGCATAAATATATATGGTCGAATTTCGACCACTCCGCAGACACTATTAAGATTTAATACACAGCGATACTGAAATCAATTTCAATTATAAAATAATGTTTTAAATAAATAGATATTGGTAATTATTTATTTTAATAAGCAACTTTATTATATTCAACATTATTTATTTTTCGAATTTATTCTATGAGTTAAATTTCTGTTATGTATTTTATAAAGCTTTTTGTAATAGTTCCATTCCTTAAATTTTCAGGAATGACTTTATACACTACCAGACTATTATCTTGTATCTTCTTCTTACATTTTACCTTAGCTTTCCGTTGGATAGCAATGAAGTTTGTACAGAAAAATTTACAATTCGAAAAATAAATAATGTTGAATATAATAAAAATAACAGCCGTATTCATAAAAATTTATTTATGATTAATTAGACGTTTTTAAGGAAAAATTGCTAAAGTTGTATTCATAAACGAAAAAAAATCTATTAAACCTTTAATAAACCATTCGTAAAGTAAGAAAATTTATTGCAGGTTCACCCTTCTTTAAACCAAAAATCAAATGACATTTTGGTAAATGTTTGTTTGCATTTTTTGATATTATTTTTGGGTAATATGTTTAAAAAAAATAATGGAAAAATGTTTTATTTATGCATATGTGCAAACATATACATATGGTTAATACATTTTAAACTTTTTTTTATTTTTGACAACTAATTTAAAGTTATATTTCTAAATATTTTATAAAATGTTTATATAATTAAAAGGAATATGTTCAGGGGCAAATGCCGATATACCCCCATATTCCAAAAAAAATATTTGAGGTTTATATCAGGTTTATGAAACGAATTTTCTACAAAATTTTGTTTAATAAGTCTTTTATTAATCAAAAATATATTTTATGAATATGCGGGATAATCCTTGATTATTTATCAAATTATTGCAATACGTTTTTTTTAGCTGTGTTCATTTACTAAAAATTGTTACAAATTTGTAACAATTGTTACTGGAAAGTGTTCATTAACCCAATCAAAAAATAACTATTATTATTGTTCAAAAAAATAAAAATCATAAAATAACTGTTATTTTTGATCGAAAAAATAAAAATGAAAAATAACTGTTATTTTTGTTCAAAAAAATAAAAAATCAAAAAATAGCTGTTGTTTTTGTTCAAAAAAATTCAAATCAAAAAATATCTGTTATCATCTGACTTTTATGAAAAAAGGAATAACTGTTACGGTCTCTGTACACAGGTTATATACTATATCGAAAAAAGTGAATATCGCAAGAAAAGGAGCAGCTAGGATTTCAATTCAAACGGCTTTGAATACATTTTTCATCACAAACAAGCCCCCGCTTTTGGGTTTTGTCGCCATTTTTATGAAATAATAATTTGCTTCCTACCCACCGTGTCGTGTTATGGTCCCCTAACTACTACTTTTTAAAATTTTTTATGACAAGAAATGCTTTATAACTTGAAGTAAAATGGTCTTTAAGTCGTGATAATATTATTTTTATTTAAACTCAACCGTTTCAAAATTGTTCAGAGAGCTATGATGAGAAATATTTATATTTCTTGGCAAAATTGTAAAATTTTTATTTTTTATGGAAAAATCTATTTTTATAGCATTACCTTAAAACTACATATATCCAAATAAAACAAGCTTTATTTCATGAAAATCGATGGATAAATGTTGATTTTATTCACAATTAAGAAAAATATCCTGATTTTAGCAAAAACTTAGTTTCGAAGAGAATTCTCCACAGGTTTTTTTCTACTATAACTTGAGAAAGATTCGTCTAAGTTTGAAAAAAATAGCAATTTATAATTTTAGTCGTCTTTCAGCGGTTGTTCACAGTAGGCTGGTTATCAGGTTATATGGTCATAAAGTGATATTCACAACAACCAAAAACATTTGTTTAAGTTTTCTTTTTTTAAATATATTTTGTTGCTGTTAATATAACTACATAACCATATAACCTGATAATCCGCCTTCCGTGAACAAACCAATTGATGCTTTTCTGTGTGCATTTTAATGAATTTTTACCAAAATTGAGCGAATCTTTCAGAAGGTATAAAAACATTTTGTGAATCTCTCTCTTCAAAAACCATTTTTGCAAAAGAAAAACAGGATGTTTGACTTTATTGTGAATAAAATCAACATTTATCGATTATAATGAAATTAAGCTTGTTTAATTGGAAATACACGTAGTTTTAAGATAATGTTATAAAAATAATAAGTTTTTTCACTTTTCAATTGTTCATAAGTTTTCCATTTTGCCAAAAGAAAACATAATATTTTTCATTATTGCGGTCTGAATTATTTATAAGCCTTTGAGTATATAAATAAATTAATATTAGCACGACTTAAAGGCAATTTATTTCAAATTATTTAACGTTTCTTTTAATAAAATAAAATGGATAACCACTTACTAACTTATGATAAAATCGGTGGAACGGCCTCTTCAAAAATCCCAAATTTTAGGAAAAAAATTTCCATAGAATTTTAAATTTAGATTGTTTTTGTAGTTGTTGTGATCCATAGCACATCTTAAAAACAAAATTTTACTCCTTTTAATATTTCATGCTGCATTGTGCCATTTATTTTATGCAAATCGCTTGCACATTTTATTTTAAAGATTCCTATTTAAATTCCATTTAAATTTTTTGTTTAAATAATTTAACAACTCTTTTCGATATATGACTTAAAACTTTTTTTAACTCTTTCATTTTTTTGACACTTAAATGTAAATTTACTTTGAAAACATAATTATGCTTTACTTGTTGCATACAATTTTACTTACTCATACCTGCGCATAAAAAAACAGCAAAACACGTTTCACCTGGCCACATTCAAGTGAATATCTGTTATTTCCACAGTTTCTTTTTTTTTAATTTACTTTATATATTTGGAAATACCGTTAAGACTTCAAAGATGTATATCACGATATTAAGCCTAAGGGTATGGGAAGAAAAGATGGTGTAAATTACATTTAAATGTTGCTCATTAATTTTTTCCCTTTTATAACGAATTTAAGAAAAATTGTTGGGTAACCAAAAGTTTCAGGGTACGTACCTTAACCGGGATAAAACTCTGGCAGGCAGTAAAAGTAGTCAGCTAGTGAAAACCTCTTAAGATTTTTGGGCAATAGTTACTTTAGTCTACAAAAAAATAATTTCACACTTGAAGGCATTAGCTAAAATCCAAGGCGAATTCATTACAAAGGGGTGGCAGACCTTTACAGTGCAAACCAATTTGTATTAGTTTTGTTAGTGTTTTGCTAGAAATGGTTGACATTTGAACCGTCAACTCAATGCAAAAAAAAATGTTGTTGCTTCTGTTTTGGATTGTTGTAGTAGTGCCACCACCTGTAGTTGAATTGGCATTGGCTAAAAACTTTTATAGTGCCTTTACACTTGTAATTTTCAAGCTAGTTTATCATCGTAAGCTACTTTCATAAATTATACCGTTTACATTAGCATTTTAGATAGTTAAGTTTTTTATCTTTGACAAGTCAAAACATTTTTAGCCCCAATATTTAAAAAAAACGTTGATGCACGTACATATGAACACATAAACATACCTTTAATTTCCGTTGTCCATATTAAAAAAAAACTATTAACAACAAGTTAGAGTGCTATATTCGGCTATGCCGAATCTTTGACACCCTCCACTGACAGGAGTGGGCTCTATAAGATAAATACATATATATTATTAACTAAAGGTACGGTCAGATATGGCAAACATTTGCCGAAAAACGTCAAATATTTGTTTGCCGTAATGTGACCACAAAATATTTATTTGCGACAAACAGGAAAACAGCTGATTTTGGGCTAATAAATTTGTTTGGTGTCAAACAAAAATGCTTTTAATGTAACCACTCAAAAACAAATATTTGCCTGTATTTTAAGCAAACAAATATTTGTTCTTACAATTATTTTGTAAGTGCAAACAGTAGCAAATAACTGCTGTTGGGAACAACTTAAAAAAAAATACCACTAAAATCAAATAAAAAAACACAAAGTATTGTAATAATATTTTTGTAAAATTTAACATTTATCTAATTTATTTATTAAAAAAAACACATGATTTTGGAATTACATTAAATTCGTTTTTGATTTTCAGTATTTTTTGTTGTTGTAGCCAAATCGTCGTGCGGTTACTGCCTTGGATCAAAGATAAAAAAGTTATCTAATCTATATACATATATAAAATTGTAAAGTTACTGATTCACTCACTGATTCATCATCGCACAGCCTAAACGACTGAAGGTAAAAACTTGAAATTTGGACCAGGGCTAGCTCTCCCCAAATCGATCACAAAGACGGGATTTTTGGAATTCGAATGTTTAGGGGGTAAAAACGGGTAAATTCGGTAACCTTATATCTCTAAAACTAAAATTTCATACTTATCGTTGTTCTTTAGAAAAATAAGCGGACAGGTGTCTGGTACTTTTTGGAAATTCAGCCCTTTAACGGAGTAAACGGGTAAAACCTGTATTTTGGTACTTTTTTGTCACCCCACCTATCTTTTAAACCCATAATAAGAGAAATAAGGGTTATATCACATTTGAAACTTATCTAAAAAATCCTAATACAAATTTCGTACTTTTTCGAAATTCGGACGTTCAAGGGGTAAAAAGCGTAACTATTTTTGGTACTTTTTTACAAAACATTGTTTTTATTTATTGACATAGACGTATTAAATTATGGGCTCCCACTACAATATTTAAATTTTTTTATGCTTCAATGGGGAGAAAAAGTACAAAAAAGGGGAAATAGGGAGTAAACGGGTAAAATATGTATTTTGGACTTTTTTGTCACCCCATCTATCTTTTAAACCTATAAACATAGAAATAAGGGTTATATCACATTTGAAACTTATCTAAAAAATTCAAATGCCAATTTGGTACTTATTCGAAATTCGGGGTAAAAACCGTAACTATTTTTGGTACTTTTTTACAAAACATTTTTTTTAGTCAAAAATTTAGTACTTATTGTTGTTCAATAAAAAAAAAATAAGCAGACAGGTGCTTGGTACTTTTTTGAAATTCGGCCTTTTTGGGGAGTAAACGGGTAAAACTTGTATTTTTAAACTTTTTTGCTATGCCATCTATCTTTTAAACCAATAAACATTAAAATAAAAACTATATCACATTCATAACGTATCTAAAAAATACAAATAAAAATTTGGTACATTTTCGAAATTCGAACGTTTAAGAGGTGAAAATCGTACCTATTACAAAGTAGCTGGTTAAAACCTAGAAACATAAACTTTGGCGTAATATGTCCACGAAAGAAAAGGAGATGCTAACGAAGTAGCGGGTTAAATGCTAGTTATTGTATAAAACCATTTTTTGAGTAATTACCATTTTAAGATTTCAAAAATGGATTACGAAATATAAAAAGAACACTGAAATCATATATGTATAATCGATTTTAAACTCAACCTTTCAAAAATGTTTAAGCAATTTTACACGATATTTATTTTGCGGTGGGTTTGTCAGATGTAAAGTCCATATGTAATTTCACATGTCTGTCAAAATTGACAATTACAGAAGGTTAATCATTTTTGCTTTAACACGTTCCTTTTTGGTTTCACCTGACATAACATAAAAACATTCATATTAGCAAACTATTTACTGATTTATATTTATATTCACTTTTTATTGTATTTTAGTTAATTAAAAATTTTGTTTTTTTTAAGAATTTGTGTAAGTAAATAGATTTTAATATATATTTGCCTCCACAAACAGACGACTTGCAAAACAGCTGATGTCAGATGGTTTGCCAGATCAAAATAGAACACGCTCTAATTGAAAGAAATTCCTCTATATTTTCCATCACAATTTGTATAATAGTGTTTTGGCAAATAAATTTATATAATTTGACAGTTTGGTCAAATATTTTGCTTCGGCAAATATTTTTTTAAGTGTGACCATATGGAAAACATGTTTGCTAATATGTGTGTTTGCCGCTATTTGACATCTGTTCGAGCAAACAAATATGAGCAAATAAATGTGCGCAGTGTGACCACAAAATGAAACCTACATTGTTTTGAAAAAAAATTTGCCAAATAAAGGCAAACATATTTGGGGCTAATATTTGCCATATGTGACCGTACCTTAAGCTTCACAAAAACGAACGTCAGCATTAAAATTGGTTGCGGTTTAGAACTATATTAAATTATTAACCGACAATAACAAAGTTTAATGCGTTTTTTGTTAGAACTTTGAACTGGCTTGAGTAAAATATCATGATTCGTAAAAGTTTTAGCCGAACTAAAATGATTTTAAGGAGGCTAATTTGTATTGGACCAATGGTAAATTATGGACCAGTCAACCCAAAATACTGAAATAAATTAGAATAAATTTCAATACAGCCGTTTAATTAGTTTTAGCGTTACCAGTAAATTTCACAAATTTGCATGATATTTTTCCTGACCATAAGTTGGAAGAAATTTTACCGCAATATCTATATCTGGGATTGTTTTAGCCGAATTTAATTCTTTTCCCAAGGTGGGCTTTAGTTAGTTTTAGGCGAAATAAACTGTTTTCCAAAAGTAGGGTTTATGTGGGGCTTAGCGTAAATTATAGACCGATCTTAACAAAATTTTACAATGTGATTTCTGGTCCAACAAAACTGTACCATACGAAATTTAATTATGATAGCATTATTTATTACGGTTTAAGGCGTACTAAACTGTTTTCAGGGAGTTTTCCGGGAGGTTTATATGGGGTCTAGGGTTAATTATTGACCGATCTTCACGAAAGCAGTATGATTTGCAGTCGTATAACGCAAATTCGTGCAAAATTTTATATCATTCCCTGCATTATTCCACCTTTTATGTTAGTTTTTGTATCAAAGTTATCAAATTTTTTAGGGTGGTGGTTCCACATTTTGATTCATAGTTCTTGTCCTACTAAAGCGATGTTTCAATTCCAAACTGCTTAGGATAACTACAAGCAATTTGAGACCAAGTTTGTTCTTTTCTTTCGCGTTTTTCGAAAGTGAGCGTGTTTTCAACAGACGGACAGACAGGCGGACATGTCTAAATCGACTTAGAATTACTCAAGGAGCCAGAATATTAAAACAATTAAAACAGTTGTCCTTTAGAAATATTAAGGATTTTCATTTTTGATTATACTTTATGGGGTCTTAGATGTATAATAAAAAAGTTTCACACGGAATGACAAACTTAGTATACCCTCATTCACCACTAGTGGTGGTGGAGGGTATAATAACAATGGCAGCCAACTGTTGACAAACTGCAGTCGGTTGAACTTACTAAATAATTGGGACTGGTAACTAACTAGGAATGCCAATCCCGAAATCCCGATGCCAAAAATTTTATTTTTTAGCCCAGGAATTTTTGAGATTCAGGGTGTGTTCTAGGTGAATAAAAATTGTCAAAAATTTCTACGCTAATGTCAAAATGTATACTATCACCCAGGGCTAGTTATTCACCACAACGGTGTCAAAATTTTTAATGAGTACTTTGCTACACGTTCAGCGTTGCCATAATCTTAAGAAGAAAAAATCTGGTCTTAACTTTAAAAAACTGCTCATAAAAATAGCCCAAAGATATGTATATAATTTACTTATTTTTTTTAAATACACGTACGTTCAGAAACAAATACAATATTATATTATTAACGAATATGGATACTTTGTTGGATAGATGAAAGAGAGTGGAATTAAGTAGGGTACACTAGTACATTTAGTCTTGCGATTTGTTTTGTTTCTTCATTTAATACAAAATTTATTTTAGGACCGGCTTAGATTTGCTATTTGTGAAGTGAACATACATTAAAAATTGCTGCAATAGATATTTTACAATGAAAATCCAAATCCAACTTTAAAAAAGAAACAACAAAAATCACAAAATGTAACCAGGAACTTTCAAAAGTAAAAGCCAAATAAACTACTCAAACGGCTTGGCAAACATGTCAAGATCCTTATGCGTTGTTAATTGGGGGTATTTGACAAACGATGCATATTTTCCAACCTGTTTGCGCTACCTAGTGCTAAATTTTATAATTTAATATAAAATTTTGCAGAGTCAAGAAGGAAACGACGAAGCATAAAAAATTATAAAGAATAAAAGTTTTTGATTAGAATTTATTGAAAAATTATTTTTAAGGTTTGTGTGGCTTACTTGTTAATGGAGAGCGCGTGTTTCCCAAGCCGTTTGGGTTTTTTGTTTGGCTCTTAAATACTGCCTCTGTTATACGAGTATGTGTTAAGCAAATTAGGTAAGATTATGGCTTAAGAAATAAAAAATAATATAATGGATTTGAAATTAAAAAAATTTTAATGCAAAAACTGCAAAATCTGCACAGTTTGCAAAGAAAAACTTATTTTTAAATAAAAAAACATAAATTTATTTCATTAACTCTGTTTATACTGACATTAAAAACGAAACTGCGTCAGCAGTTACAAAGACATTTTAATGTTAGAAGTGCTGAAAATAATTAGTATTGTGGTTATTTTATTGAACTGTTAATGGTTTTAATCCAAATTTAGATATTTTTAATTTGGCTTAAGTTCATTGAATTTAATTTTCATTAAATTAGTTTTATAGAGACGGGAATTTTACAACATGAAATTAATTAAAAATTTTTATTGATAATTTTTCATTCTTGACTGCGCTGACATTTGAACCCAGGCTTTCACGGACAGGTTGCCCAGACTAGATATTTTTAATTAGGCTTAAGTGAGTAAAGACGGCAAACAACACTGAAGAGATTGTGTGGTTACAATCGAAACTAGTCTGGGCAACCTGTCCGTGAAAGCCTGGGTTCAAATCTCAGCGCAGTCAAGAATGAAAAATTATCAATAAAAAAATATTTTTAATTAATTTCATGTTGTAAAGTGCTGAAAATAATTAAAGAAAAAAAAGTGTCCTTTGAAATGCACAAAACGAAACGCATAACTAAAAGTTCCGTATGGTTTTATTTTCTAATTGAATCCACTGATGCACCAAATGCAAACTTTTCTCGTTACGAATTTAATAATTAAGTTCCAATTAATAATTAAATTTTTAATTTTTAATGTTAATTCATTTTATAATAATTTTAATTGAATCTTACAAATAATGTAATTACTAGTTTCCTCAATTCAATATTAAATATATTTAATTTAATTTTTTTTATTTATTTTGAATTAAATAAAATACAGATTTTATGTTTATAATTTTTTTTTTTAAATTGCATTAATTAGCACATTGTTTGAAATCGCACAGTTTTTTTATCTTCATAATTTAAATTAAATTAATCATTGATTAAGCAATTTTAGTAAAATCAATTTAATCATTTACTGTGTGTACTTAATATTTTTTGTCATATTTCAACATGAATGTACAGTAGAATCGCGAAAAGGGCAACCGAAATGTCCCAAGGGTTATTAACCTTTTCGAACTATTAATTTTTCTAAGCGGGTTTTTAGTTGTAAAAAAAAGGCAGTCATAAACAAAGATTTTTCAGAAATTAAGCACTTACAGCCGTATTCATAGCAAAAAGTTAGCCAAAGTTGTACACTACGTATAACGAGCTGGTAACTAAAATGCCGATCAAGCTTAGCAGCTTAATCGTGTTAATTCATAACAAACGCGGATTTCCACTGTAGTTATGTTTATGAATAAAATATACAAATTAAATTTATTAAACCATGTGTAATGTGATTTCGAAAATTAAACAAATCTTATTTAATCAGTATATTTGAGCCTAATTTTTATCAAACTAGCCTATTTGTATAGAGCTCCAAATTCGTAAGGACACTTGATGTGGCCATGTGAAATAATGGACCGATTTTGTTATCCGATTCCAATATTTTATGCGCCTTATATTTAAGAATTATTGAGCCAAAGTTGGTCCTTCTAGCTCATGTGGCTTAAAACTGAACTTTTTTTTGGCTGTGTAGTCTGGGGTTTTTGGAAACCCCATTTGAACATACACACGGTGAGGCGGCAAACATTAAATCAACTTAGCTGGTACATACTCTTTCCAATTCTGGTGAGGAGTATACAAAATATGTAAAAAAAAAACTCATTTGTTGAGCGCACACGTTTTTAAAAGGTCTATTCACAGAAGGCTTATTATCAGCTTATATGGTTATATAGTTATACTAGTTGTTAAGTCCCGGCGCTCCCCGCTGGCAAATCACTATGGACTTTTTATTTTCTAACTTTAAACACTTTGTTAAAATATTTTAGCATAAAAGCCCAATTATTTGGGCAATTTTACACTTATAGTTCTGCTGGGATACAGAATTATATTTTTCTTCACGCCCACTTTTCTTATCCCGCCCACTTTTTTTTTTGATGTTGCGTATTGATAGCCGAGCTATCTGTTCCAAATTTGGAAACTTCCCCTATTGCCATTCTCCAGATATAAAGAAATATATTTTGTGCCACTCCCACTTCTCAAATCCCGCCCAGATTTTGTCAGATGTTGTGTACTTATAATCAAGATATTCTTATTAAATTTGGAAACTTCAGTTATTGCCAAGTGAGTGAAGATAAATACGCCGAGTTAAATATGTTTTATGACGTAAAATGTTACGTTATTAAAAACATATTTCAGCTACGCGTATTCCAGCTACATGCATTTCAGCTACGCGTAGTTCAGCTACGTTTTCACTTTTGGCCGGTGAATCTGGCAGTGTTTTTTTTTTAACTTGTGACCAGACCAAGAAAGATTACGGAACGGGAGGGGCTTCAAATTATAGGAAATTAGCTCTACTTTCGTAATCTTTAAACCATTTTCATGAAATAGAATTTTTTTAAAATAGAAAAATTTATATTTCATAAAAATTGTTTAAAGATTACGAAAGTAGAGCTTATTTGCTATAATTTGCAGCCCATCCCGTTCCGTAATTTTTCTTGGTTTGGTCACAAGTAAAAAAATACCTCCCAGATACACTAGCCAAAATTGAAAGAATTTTTTAAGAATAGAAAAATTTATATTTCATAAAAATTGTTTAAAGATTATGAAAGTAGAGCTTATTTGCTATAATTTGTAGTCCCTCCTGTTCCGTAATCTTTCTTGGTTTGATCACAAGTGAAAAAAATCCGTCCCAGATTCACCGGCCAAAGTTGAAAACGTAGCTGAAATACGCGTAGCTGAAATGCGTGTAGCTGGCATACGCGTAGCTGAAATATGTTTTTAATAACGTAACGTTTTACGTCATAAAACATATTTAACTCGGCGTATTTATCTTCACTCACTTGTTCTTGCCGTCCTCCAGATATACAGAAATATATATTGTCTTTATTTGGGTGGTGCCCCGCCCACTTACAATTTTAAAAAACTATATGGCCTATAGCACCTCCCAGACCATCAATAATATACTGTAAAAGTTTAATATAGATCGGTTCAGCGGTTACGAAGACTACCTATGTCTTTGTATAGGAGGTGCCACTTTTCCAGTCCCGCCCTGAATTTGTCAGACGTTGTGGATTGATAACCAAGATACTAAATTTTAAAACCCAGCTCTTGTCGTTGAACAGATATACATAAATCTATAATGTATTTGTATGGGAGGTGCCCCGTTCACTTAAAATTTCAAAAAATTTATATCCGATAACACCTCCCAAACCATCAGTAATATACTGTAGAAGTTTGATAAAGATCGTTTTAGCGGTTACGGAGATTAACTTCTACAAACAAGCACCCATTGCCTATTTATAAGACACAACTGGACATGATGAATCCAGGTGCTATGCATGCATAAATTTTCGTCCTGGATTAAACAGACAACAATTGAAAACAAAAGTATACACTGCTGCATTTACTGCCACACTTCCAGTGCAACGCCCTGCTGATACCGATGCACCTAAACCTCCGAGTGCGGATACTGTGTCCCTGCTAGCCGAAACCGTTTTCACCAATCCGACCGATTTGGATGATGCTGATTGGATACCCGATATTGAAAATAGTGCACCACAACCGCTGCCACAAATCGAAATGGATTACATTGTGGCCAAGCTGGGACTATCACAACACGACTCCGAATGGCTGACATCATTTTTGAAGAGAAGAAAACTCACACAGCAAAATGTCAGCGCAACATCATACCGACAACGCCAAGCTGATTTTCAGAAATTTTATTCCGTTGACGAAGCAAATACGTTCACGTACTGCCATGATATCCCAGGTTTAGTGAAAAAATTGAGAATGGATTATATCGCTGGCGACTGGCGTTTATTCATCGATGGTTCAGTTACTAGTTTGAAGGCTGTGCTGCTGCACAAAAAAAATAAAAAACCATGCATTCCATTGGGATTCAGCACAACTATGAAGGAAACGTATGAAGCATTGGGCGAAATTTTGAAGAAAATCAAATACGATGAACACAAATGGAACATTTGTTGCCATCTGAAGGTGGTCAACATACTACAAGGGATTATAGAAAAGGGCGGATATCCAAAATACTTCTGCTTCCTTTGTAATTGGGATTCACGATACAAAGGAAATCAATATCAATGTAAAGATTGGAAAGGAAGAACTCCCGAGCTCAACAAACAATTAAAATTACGCAATGAACCTATGATAAAGGACCTGGATGATATTTTGTTGCCACCGCTCCACATGAAACTGGGAATAGCTGGGAAATTCGTTGAAGTGGTGGTCAAAAAAGTTAACGGCGCCTTTGACTGTTTGAAATCCATCTTTCCGAAACTCAGTGATGAGAAAATTAAAAACGGTACGTATCGTACTCTGTATTTCAATATTGTCATATCTAAATTTGTTAATTTCTATACATTCGCATTACCAATAATTTTTTCGTTTTTCTTATGTATTTAAAACAGGTATTCTCAATGGACCTGATATTCGGAAATTGATCAAAAGTGATTCTTTCACACATTTGCTTTCAGAGCATCACGACCACCAACATGCATGGAACGCATTGAAAGAAGTAATAGAAGGCGTTCTAGGAAAGAACCGTGACCAGCAAGAAGAGATACAGCAACGAGTGGACAGGTTGCTGTTTTATTTCGAAAAAATCGGTGCATCCATGACGCTGAAATTGCATTTCTTGCACCACCACCTCGATACTTTTTTGGCACAATCACCTCAGGAATCAGACGAACAAGGAGAGAGGTTCCACCAGGTGACCATGCCATTTGAAAAGCGGTTCAAAAGCAAAAAATTGGATGCATTGCTTGCGGAGGTTTGTTGGTGGAGTTCCACAATTATGCAGTTTGAAGAAAGCACCGAAGATGAAGACATTGAAATTGGTTGACACAGTGAAAGAAACACGCCCTTGAATAGTATGTGTATCTCGGATGACGATACAGACTCAGACCATGAATATGAACAACCTACGAAGAAAACAAGATCATCAGAACCACAAGCGTCAACTTCTACAAGGATGGATATTGCCAATAATTGAAAAAATGTTCTAAATTTTGTTTTTATGCATATTATAATTGCGTATTAATTGCATATTATTTTATTTTCATTAAGTTTTTATAAATAAAGTTTTTTTTTTGCATGATAATTTTTTAATTTATATTTTTATTTTAAGGGTGGTGGCTATAACTGATTTTTGAAATTCATACCTTTACTCAATTGCGAATAAAAGCGAAACGCGTGCATCGATTTTTATGATCTTTGTCTCATTTTGCTCATAGGTTATGTGACTTTGCGAAAAAATAACTAGACTTGAAACTTTTTTCCATTTTGGATTTTTTATGTATTTTTAAAAAAAAAAAAATTTTAATTTTTAGGCAAAAAATAATTTTTTCCCTTCATACATTCATTTTTAACTTCGAAAGTGTTACTTGTATAGGAAAACAATATATGAACAGATTAAGGGGATTGTAATTCTTAATTTTTTAAAATTTATTTTAACTAAATTGGGCTAGTGGTTGTCGAGCTATGTCAAACTGTCAAACAACAGGGCCTAAAACGTGATAAATTCCCCTATACGATAGTACTAACTTCAAATCGATACTAACTTCAAATCGCAGGTAAGAAGACAAAACGAATGATGCAGAAATTCATCTTTTTGGGTCTAATTTCACATACAGTTCACAGAATTGAGTTGGCAAATCATGTGTTGTACTGTGTTAGTATAGATTAACAACAACAAAATATATTTATTGACTTTTTTAATGTATTTTGTTGCTGTAACTACATAAACATATAACCTGATTATCCGCCTTTCGTATACATACATATCACCCTAATTTTTTTTTTTACACGTTTCGTTTTTTTCTCAGAACATTTTTTTTATTTTATTTCAATTTGAAATTTAACACACAACTTTAAATTTGTTTGTGTCAGTACAAAAGGTTTTTTATGTGTTAGCGTATTGACAAAGTAAGTATGTATATGAAACCGTAGTAAGCAAAGCATCCTGTTAAAATGTTAAAGGTCAAATTTTTCAATGTTGAACTCTGAGGTTTTGGAAAGAGGTTTAACTACAGAAGCGACAACATTTTATGCAAATGTTATCTTTGACATAGTGGGCGACTTTTCGTTTTCAAAATGCTACAATCTCTTATTTTGCGAGGTTTGGAAAAAAATAAATGAGGTAAAAATAGGGGAGGTAGAATGAGTGCAAGTAACCGCTCATCAAGGCAAAGTTTAAGGAAAAGGTGAACAATCCACAAACTGTCCTATAACTGCCGTGGAGTCACTCGTAGAGAGATGAACTGTGAGAACAGTGTTCGAAAATAAGCCGAACATAATTTAGCTTACGGTACATACACCCAGAGACGATATCTATTGTTAAGTGTTTGTGTATTAATACACAACCCTTAAAACCATTCATAACTATTTTCACGAAAGTATCAAACATTGGGCCTGTTAGGAAGTGCATTACTGGGCATTAGTTTGCGATGCTCATGCAAATCAGCTTGGCATCATCTTGTTTGCTGCGCAGTTTGGTTATATTATTGAACACAATAGGCATCAACCATTTTTGTAATGCGTGTTTTAGATTTATATGCGCATCGTCTGCTTTTGTTATGTATTTACGCTCTTTCCTTATAGGAGAGAGGGAAGAGAGAAACTAAAGGGGGTACACCAGCGAGTGTACTCTTCCTTTCGTTTTGTTCATTCATTCGTAGTGTCAAAATATATGTATATCTACTCAAGAAGTTGTAACGATAAGACCGACTTTAAAGAAGACCCGATAATACTCGCAACGACAAATGTAAATTGGGACTAACATCTACTATCAATAAAAAATATCACTATTTCTGAAAAAAAAAACTTTTTGTTTTAAATACTTTTTTCTACAAAAGTACCAAAATTTTAACAGAAAACATCAAAATGTATTTGGAATTAATTATGTTTAATAATATAAAAAAACAATTAAACAAAAAAAAGACTTGCAAAAAGGAAAAACTTGACAAATGGTAACGCTGCTTTCAAAAAAAATGCTATTTTGTCAGTGATGCCACAATAATAATAGAATTTATTGCCACTTTTCTAGTGATGACACGAAAATAATCGGAAGATATAGAATTGAATACAAGGGGATAGAAAACTCTTGTCAATATGTTGATTTAATTTCTTATGGAAAAATTTCAACATCTTCGCAAATTAATGGGAGATGTCAGATGTTAACAAGTATAAAAAGGCCACAAAGGCGATTTTTGTTGCAGACCTAGGCTTGCGAGACGGTCTTTGTTTTTCTTAATTTATAAGAATTTTTAGTGCTTGTCAAGAATCGAGAAAAGCATGTTTTGTCAAGATTTGTTAAGGCCCAACCAAAAACTAAGTTATTATTCTTTTATAATTTGTTACAAAGCTGAAGGAAAGGCATACAAATATTTTATCGTTTTATATATGTGTATTTGTTTAAAAATCTATCAACACTACGTTTCTTTTATTCAACACTAATAGTTTGACAACACTAAGACGCTGATTTGAAACAGAAACCCGTATCGACAATTGTTTTTCCCCGACGGGTACACCTAATTTGTGTTCGCTGAATCAGGGATGCTAAAGGGGTTTTTAAATTTTGTACAAACTTTCAAAAAAATTTACTTTTTGGAACTTACGGTACCATTTTTTTAATTTATTAAAACAACAAAAAAAGTATATTAAAATTCATTTGTACACAAAAAAAACAAACCTTATCATTAACATCCATTAAATGTATGAATAAATCAGGCATTTATTTGTTTAGTTAATAAATTGTTTGGAAGTTTTACATCATAGCAGCATGAATTTGTCGATCTTAACCACTCCATTGTTTGTATGAGACTGGATAATGTTGGCACATGTAGTATGTTTCTTTCCTTATTTTTTATTATATTTTGAAAAGAAAAAACCCTTTTCACATTTGCAGCCGAATGTGGAATGGATAAAATTCCAGCAACGACTCTAGAAATGTCAGGAAACACATGGACATTCAGCTCATTTTGTAAATTAGCTACTGCCGACCAAAAAATACAAACGTTTTTAGTTTTTGACGACTGCAGTTGCTCGACATCAGCTAAAGCTCTAAATGGATTATTGGTTGAATCAAAATTTGCAATTTAATTCGGGAACATTTTTACTAGAAGACGTACAATAAATACTACTTGTTTTACCTGAAATAACATTATCAGGAGTAAATTTATGGAACCACATTAAAACTTCGTTATTACAGTTGACTTTGGTTCTCAAAACTTCTCAAAATTTTTTATAAAACTGTTTGGCATTTTCTTTCATTTCTTTATCAATATCAATATTGATATTATTTTTAGAGATATATAAATCCACTTTTGTTCCGCAAAGGGCATGTGATTTTTGCAAAGATCTACGATAGAGATATCACATTCATCCAAACCATTTTTATTCATGAAATTACGTGAAATTTTTCTTCATGAAATTACGTGCTAATTGGCGGAACAAAAAAGTTAGCCTTTGTAAAAATATATGCATTCGAGCATCTTCTGATTGCATTTCTAAATTAACCATGTTAATAATTTTAAGTGCATATATTGCATAAATAAAAATTGCAATTTAAAAGAAGGACTTTTAAATCCTAATATAAGAAATAATAACTAAAAAAAAATAAATGCAGTGAAAAGGACGCAATAATTTGTTTGCTATACTAAAAATTCAAAAATGAGTCACAGTAGTACCACGGAACTTTAGAAGGTCAAAATGTACCAAAAACAAGTACAATTGTACCGACTATAACGTCCCTGCGCTGAATCCTGTGGTACAAACCTTTTTTTTTAGGTAAGATCTTTTAAAACTAATTAAGATTACAAATTTATTTCTTTTCTCAGTGTTTTTACCATTTATTTATTTTTATATCGATTTGCATATGTAAACCGATTCCAAACAAATATTGTTGATGAAAATGGATTCGGCGTGCTCGAATTAGGTTTAACCGCCGGATGCCCCACTTGTTATATTTTTGAACTAGCAAAGTATAACTAAAAACGATGAACAGCTGACTCAAGGCCTATGCAATAGGTCTGCTTACCTCTATAACAATACAAAAAACAACAGGCATTTTGTTTGTGTAAAATTCCTCGCCATTGTCAAAATCTTACTACTACATAAGGAAAACAAAAGGAAAAACGTGTTTTGTATGCATGTATGTGTGGAAAAAAACTAAAATATACATGTGTAAGCAAAATGTAAACAACTTTTGACATCGTTGAGGAATAAACCAAATAAACATCTGGCTCCTTGTGCAGACCTAATGGATAGACCTTGAGCTGACTCAAAACTAAAACGAAATTTATGGTGCGAATAGTGAGTTTAATTTGCTTATATAATTATAAGTATTTATCGACCTTCTTTTTTGATTACTCTAAATAGTTGTTATAGTTTTCTATATACAGGCTTTCAAGGTCATTAATTTAATGTAAATAAAAGATTATTTATTTAATTTTCAATAAAATCCGACGTTTCGTTGGTATTCTTTCCAACTTCTTCAGGGATTGAGTTTTATTAAAATAATAATCCTTTTTCGTCAGTTTACATCATTTATAAAATATATCACAGTATTTTGTATAGGTGGACAACACAACACAAAACTTAAAATATTAAAATAAATATATGTAAATTTAAAAATTATCACAGAAAATTTGTCCTTTTTTTAGATCACAGTTGTTATTATTTAACGAAGTTTTTAATTGTCAAGAATTATTTTCAAAAAAAAATTTTTTTTTAGGGAATGTAAAAAATTTGGCAAATTTTAATATGGCAAGCCTATGCAGACCTGCCTTATTAGTCGATTGGTATACTTAAAAGGCACAGTCTCCAAAAATGAAATGTGTACTTAAATTATAAACAGCATTAACCTTTCAAAAATGCTTCAATAAATTCTCTATAACATACATATAAAATGTTTAAAAGCGCTAAACTAAAAAAAAGGAAAAACTTACAACATTTTATTCCAAACAAAATATTAAATAATCCACATGTATTAAAAGAAACCCATCTGCTTTTAAGTCAGATAATTCTTATAAATATAAATAGTATACATATCATAAATATAATATTATGTTAATAAATCTTGCACAAGTTTTAGTTTTAGATTTTCTATCTGCTACTAAAAAATTTTGCAATAACACCAGCTGGGTTTAGATATTACATTCATTTGTCTGACAGAATGGTTGTGCAGACAATGTGGCAATAATGTAAATATGTGTGTTTATGTACATACCTGGGCCCTAGTTTACAAAACAACTTATCAACTTTTCACTTTGAACTTATAAAATTTTTCGTCAATTTACAAAACTTTCTGTTCCTCAGAACTATTAAATTTGATAAGTGATAAATGTAATTTGCAAAGTCTTTGCCATTTTTATACTCTCTTTGCAATTTCTCTTCCACGTACGTTCTCTTGTGCAAAATCCAAAGTTAATATTAAAAAGTGTAATTTGCAAAACTTTCGTTACTTAAAACCCGCAAAACTGCCTCTTTCAAGCTCCTAAATTCTTTCATGACATCTCTATCATCATCAGCTGTTACATCGAGCCTTTTCACAGTGTACGTCTGTGGCTTCGCAATTATCCTTGCAGTTTCCTGGGCCAGGGCAAATATAACAGTCTCTGCAAATGTTGTCTTTTGTGATGCACATACCGCAATTTTTATATCTGCATGCCGAATTCCGTTTATAAATGCCTCCGTTTTAAAATTATACAAAAATGGATGATGCTCCCCAGGGTACGTAAGCTGCACCAAACGCTCTATCTCGAGTGCAAAATCCTGTAAAGTTTCGTTTGCCTTTTACACTCTGCCACGCAACTCCATTTTGTATAACTCTTTTCTGTGTTCACCACCATGCTTACGTTGCAGTGCTTCCATAATGTCATCATAATTGTTTCTACACTTTCTAGAATTTCAGCTGCAGTCCCCTTTAGTGCAAGAATTAGCTCTATGGCCTTTTCATCACTGTTCCATGCATTTCGGTTAGCAACTGATTTAAACTGGAATTTAAAAACAATAAATGGAACACTATCGTCAAAACAAGGAGCCTTTATTCTACTCGAGACCTCGCTGCCTCCTGACATTGAATGTTATTAACTTTTGCCTCCAGATGCTGTAGTGTTTTATCAAAAACCATGACATGTATTTTTACATCCGAGCCTTGTATTTTTACATCAGGCAGCTTATGGTTAAATTCTATTTCCATTTCATTTACTCTTTCATTTATTTCACTGTAAATCTCTCGAAGTTTCTCATTTGTAATTCTCTTGAATTTCGGCTAATATGGTAATTGAATTTTCCTTTACCATTTTTTTTACATTTCTTGAAGTTTCATCAAGAATAGCTCTGGAATTTTCATCCATTTTTCTAGAAGTTTTAGCCAGAATATCGCTAGAATTTTATTTGATCATCATCACCATGCTTTTGGAATTATCGTCCATTTTTCTAGAATTTTCTTCAGACATTTTCTTCATTTGTTCCATCATATCGGCAAACATTGTATTTAAGTCCATACTGCTGGCAACTGCACGTGTACATACCTCTATTTCTTCTTTACACAGGGTCTCCACCTGAGATAATATCTGATATAATATCTGAGAGAACGTCGGCAGAATGAGAGAATACATTTCTTTATGTTAATCTTAATATTATAACATTTATTATAATATTAATACTAACACTATTTGAGAGTCCACACGTAAGATTATGCTCTCTGCGTTGGATATAAAAATCTTATATCTTATCTCAGGTGGAGACCCTGTGTTATCCTCGAACTCGTGGCTACCAATGTCAATATTACGTCGAATTCATCTATTAACCACTTCTGCAGCTCTGCCTTATTTCCTGCAGTTGGTAGATCTAACTTGCTCAACTCTTTCTTGAGCTGTTCCACTTTAAGTTCTTCAAATTTCATTGCTGTCTATTTTTATTCTTTTTATATTTGTAATTAATTTTTTTTTTCTTTCTTTTTTTTTAATTTATTTTATTTTTGCAATTCCACTTCTGACATATAAATAAATAAAACATTTTAAACACTTTATTTATAGCTAGTACTATAAACTATTCACACAACTTTATTTAGAACTTAGACACTTAAGGTAGAGTTAGCCGAACGTCCACGTCCCCTAACGAAACGTCCGGTCCGTTTTGTTATTTGCTTACAATGTAAATGCTTACCGAATAAAAATGACACGTTGACGGAACGTCTCAATCTGTATAATTTCATGCCGTCGTTACGTGACAGTTGTAAAGCAGTGATGGCCTGCTTGTATATTAAATTGAATACATGTAAATGTGTATGTAAATGTTAAAATACATATATGTTTATTGTAAATCTATAATATAAATATCAGATATTAAATTATTAATATTTTTTTACTTACACTAAATACTGTTTTAATACCATTTTAATCACTTGGTACTTTTTCTGCACAGCGGTCAACATTTAAACCTTTTGATTTCCCATCACTGTGTTTGTTATTTTATGTATACTATTGCTTTTTTTGTTTATGTATGTGAAAAACATATGACACGTTTTTAGATGTTCTATAAGTGCACCAACGTGCAAGCAGTCCGTTACAATAAGTTACGGATACAGCAACGTTCGCCTAACTCAGCCTTTATACAACTTATAATTGCGATCTACACACTTAAATGTTTGTACTAATCCTCTTTTTTAGTGATATCTGAGAGAAGTATTTATACTCTAATTTATACTTTATGTTCTAGAGGGCTCTAGGCAGTGTGGCCAGGTCTAAAAAAATTTTACAGCTAAATCTGGCATTAGACAATGCCAAAAAATGCTAAACATTATTTTTAAAAAATGCTAAAATTTTTTAAATATTTTTGTTAAAAATTTATTACCAGTATGAAATTTTATTCGAAACTAAACACATTTCAGTGACTAATTTAGTAATGAAATGGTAATATTTAAGCAACAAATAAATTTTTTTTATTTTTTAGAGTTTAAGAAAAGTTGATGCTTTAAAAAAATTATTTTTTCAGCAGTTTAGAGCAAACAATTTTTTCAAACATTTACACCATTGAATTTTTATCTAAATAAGAAGTGAAATTTCCTTGTACTTTTATATCGTAATATCAAAGGTAAATTAATAGTTGCAATCGACATGATAAGGGCATTTCTAATATTCCCAGAATATTCTATTTTTTTATCCAGACAGGTAAGATGTTTCTAAACATAAGAATTATTAATTTTCATACGAAATTTAATTTTTGGTACTATTTTTATTCAATATATATTTATTATAATTTATAATTTTTTTTTAGTAAAATCAATAAAACTATTCGTCCACATTTTTAAAATAAATAATGGTAAAAAAGCTGAAAACATTTTCCAAAAATGCTAAATAAAATGCCAATTGCTAAATAAAAATTTTGCAGCTAAAAAGAAATTTTTAATGCTAAATTTAGCTGCAAAAATGCCAAAATGGCCACACTGGCTCTAGGTTACTCGAATTGTTTCCGGAATGCTCTCTAGCGTCAATTATCTAAACTTACTTAGCTAATATCATTATGCATTATCACTATGGCTGAATTTAAATTGAGATATTATACACCAATAAACTAAAGCATACTTTATGGGTTGACAATAATCTTAACACTATTATGTTATACAATTATGTATAACAATTAAAACATAACATTTGTACTGGAAAATTCTGTACAGTGATTTTTACATTAGAAATATGCATAACTAATACAATAGCAATTTAAACTAACAAAATTACTAGCAAATACAAAATAACTAATAAATTAACTTATTTTTAACTAAAGTTACTTTCGTAACAATTGGGGGGTTCACAAGGTGTCATAAAGTCATATGTCTTAAAATAATAACATGAAAAAATACGACTGTTGTGAGCAACCCCTCATAATTTAATGTGCTATTTTGAATTTAAATCAGCTGATTAAAAAAAAATATAAAAATTTTCCACAATGCCAAAAATAAGTGAAAAAACATTTTAGATGTTGTGATGGCAAACTCAAGTATTTTCCATTTTTCGGTTTTGTTGCAAATTAGAAATAAATTTTATTTTGTTTGTTTACCAAACAGCAGAGTCCTAAGTCGATCTAATTTGACGCCGCAAGTAATTTGTCGCAAAAATTTCTAGCCGCAGGTTAAATACAGATGTTATCCGGATAAAACTATACCATCAACGGCACAATAAACATAGCAAGCAACGTTCTATTTATTTAAGACACTTTTTGTTTACAAACCAACAACAATATTTTTAAACCATTTTAAAATGTTAGAACATTATGACAATAAACCATTAAAGCACACCTTGTGAATACCCCAAATATGTTATATATTTTTAAATGTGTTAAACAAAATTTTAAAATTTTGTTAAATAATATTAAAAACTGCCAGTTTTTTCCATTTTTATTTTGCGGCTCATTTTAATAACTTTTATTTAGCAACGGAAAGTGAAAAGTGATAAGACAGAAATGCAAAGATGATTAAATGTTTCGCGGAACGCTTTGCACACTCACTTTGACTGAAAGCGTAAAGACTTTGCAAAGAGCAAAATTTTTACAAAGAGGGCAAAGTCTTTTCAAAGACAGCAAATTCTTTGCAAAACTTTGCTTACTGCAAAGTGAGATTTGCAAAGAATATTGTGGAACAGAAAGACTTATCACTTTGCCAAAAAAAATGAAATTTAATAAGTGAAAAGTTGATAAGTTGTTTCGTGGTACAGGGCCCTGGTTTAACTTTTACCTTTAAGAAGTTTCATAACTAATCTAAATTCAATTTTATTTATTATTAATTTTTGTTCTTTTTTTATCTAAATTCAATTTTATTTATTATGTTACCGCTGTTAAAAATTAACAAAGATAAATAATTTATGTGTATTTCAATTTTATTTATTATTCATTTTTGTTCTTTTTTTATCTAAATTCAATTTTATTTATTATTAAAAATGATTTTGCGTTGTCCACCAAAATGAATTTGTTTGTTAATAACTACAATTTGTGGAAATTTAAAATGTATGATTTTTTACTAAATTAATGATTAATTTAATTAAAAATATCTTAATTTTTAATTAATATTTTCCTATTAAAAGCAAATAACCTTGTCCTTCAACGCAGCCAAAAATAAATTTTAATGTTTTTCTTAATTAACAAAAGGCATTTATAATTAAGTTATATTTTTTCACATTTGGTAACTTTTTCAAATATTTTGGTTGTAAAAATCATAGTCGTGGGAGCACTGATTGGAAATCTAGTCAAAACCGACAAGATTTGGCTCGAAACCTTATAAGTATTAGATTTCGCTGTCATGTAAACGGGCTATAAGACAGATGCACAAGTGCTTAACTAAGTTAAATATGTCCTCTACTTATAATTTTAAAGTAGGCAAGGTTGTGTTCACAGCTAAGTATTAATACAGCATTAGTTTATTATTCGGTCAGTCACAGTAATTCCACATTCCGATTCTCAAAATACCATCAGCAATCATGGACAAACACCGTGGTGAGAACAACACTATAATTCCCACAGCTGTTTTAAGCAACACCAACCACCAATAAATGTGGTGAAGTTCACTTGAAGTACGACCGAATACGATTAAAATATCTTAAAAACTCATGGCTAATAAATCAGTGAATGCTTAAACGCTGGCTTAGTTGAATTAAACTTAAATCTATATATAGCTTAAACTCTACAGATGTAAGTGAGGGTGCGTTCGTAAACGCATCAGAAAAGCAAACTTTTTTAATTGCAGATAAAAAAGTAATTATTATTTTTTTTTATTGTGTGACTATTATTTTTGTGAAATATTTGACAATTTTTTGGTCCTCATCTACTTCATTGAAATATATAAAAACATTTGAAATCACTGATGCAGCGCAGTGATGCATTTACGAACGTACCCTGAGTATGCCATGTATTATATGTAGTTTAAAAAATAACATGTGGCAGCACTACGGTATGTTGTCAAATTCATATGGTCTGTATTGGTAGTTTAAACACCTCATTTTATGAATTTAGAGATGCTTTATACATTTAAACAAATTCTAAGCCAAAAAGATAGCTTAACTTGCTCTGATTTATTAGCCCTTAAAGAATTCTATCTATTTAGGGTTCGCAGTGTGCGGCGAATTTCCAGCGGCGCTCGGATTGTGTGTATTTCCCGAGTTGTGTTCCTAGCATCAAGCGAGCAACAAGTCACTCATTATCGTTCCCATAAGCGCCCCACTAAAGGCTGAGTTGGGCGAACGTTGCTGTACCCGTAACTTACTGTAACGGACTGCTTGCACGTTAGTGCACTTATAGAACATCTAAAAACGAGTCATATGTTTTTCACATACATAAACAAAAAAGCAATAGTATGCATTAAACAACACAGTGATGGGAAATTAAAAGGTTTAAATGTTGACCGCTGTGCAGGAAAAGTACCAAGTGATTAAAATGGTATTAAAACAGTATTTAGTGTAAGTAAAAAAACATTAATAATTTGATGCCGTATTCATAAAAAATAAAATAGATTTCAAATGTATTTTAAAACAAAATTTCCATAGAAATTTTCATTAAAATATATATCAAATCCAGTTTAGTTTCTTATGAATACGGCAGTTAATATCTGATATTTATAGATTCACAATAAACAAATACACAGTGTTTAAAAATGCTTGACTATTTTTAATGTTTTTGTAATTGCTTAACTTAACTTAAGAAAAAGAACACAGCAAAAGCAAAAAGCAAAAGCAAACGCAGAAAAAGTGAGAGTAAATAATTTATTTATTCTCACCATGTTTATGTTCTCAGCTTAAAAAGCCAGCCAAGCAACCACTTGAAAAAAAAAATTGCTGTTGCTGTAAGTAATAAGTTTTTGTTTATTTTTTTTTTTGCTTTGGCTTAACTGTAAATTGATGTGCTTAAATTCAGCGAGTATTAACTTCTTTGCTGTTTTTGACTTCATTGCTGTTGCTTGCTGTTGCAGGCGTTAGTTTCATAGAATAGGTATATACATAATTACATAACACAAAATAAACAAATTAGTTTAAAAAAACGTGTAGTTTCATTTATGTATGTATGTACCTATTTATTAAAAAAAAACGCAAAATACCAAAAAAATTCGAAACAAATTCGTTCATAATATATTAAGTTCCAGCAACAGCAAAGAAGTTAACTTGCTGACTTTAAGCGCATCAAAAGCAAAAAAAAAAACAATCAAAAACTTAATACTTACAGCAACAGAAAATTTGTTTTCTTAAGTGGCTTCTTTGCTGACAGATTTAGCAGAGTACATGCACATAGCGAGTTTAAACAAATTATTTACTCTCTTTGTTTTGCTTTTGCTTTTTTGCTTTTGCTGACTCGTTATCAAAGAGTTAAGTAAACACTTAGACACACAGTTTTTTAATTTGCTGCAAAAAATGTAAACAAAGCAAAAATGTGCGACTGTTGCTATTTTAAAGCAAGCAATTTAAACACTGCAAATACATATGTATTTTAACATATATGTACATCACATTTACATGCGTTTATTTATTGTGAAGTAAATATATTACCACATCATTTATTAACACAAATTAAACGCTATTTTGACAATAAAATTCGGCGAAACTTGTAAATTAAGCCATAAAACTACAGCTCTGTGCCATAAAAATGACAACAAAGCTTAAGTTCATTGAATTTAATTTTCATTAAATTATTTTCATTAAATTATTTTTATGAAAATATCCATAAGAAAATATTTTATAAGATAATAAAATTTTATTAATGTTGTTTTAGAGAAATATTATTATTTATACACTGGTGTTGTAAGTAATATTAATGAAATAATTTCGTTTCATATTACAACAAAATGCCTCTGTCGACAACCACAACACACGTGACTGATTTTAACTTTTGTGGTCGCATAGCATTTCATAGTGGGTTGCAAATTTGTATGAAAACTATTCATTTATCGCTCGCTTGCATTGTTGATCAACTTGTCGTGCAAATTTTCTTCTTAGAATTATAATCAACCTGGATTAACACGTATAGGGTAAAGAATCACAGCAAACAAGAGGTCCATAAAGCGATTCTCATCAATTATTTCTTTAATTATTTTAACAATGCAGTTTGTCGTATATGTATTTATTAACTTTGAATATTATCATAAAGTTGTTTGTAATTTTTGCCTCTGAATTATCGAAATGCCGATTTTAAGATTTTTGCTTCAAAAATTACGAATTTTTGATAAACACTTAAAATACGATTACACAATGTAAAATACTTATTGCATTGAAAAGAGATAACTGTTATTACGTCCGTGCTTCTACTAAAGGAAAGGCTTATCAATATTTAATGCAGTATGTGTTGATTTAATACATTTTTATTTGTTAAATATTCCACTATGCAGAATTTAAACACAAAGCTAAATGAAGAAATAAAACAATTCAATTAAAATTTATTTTTCTATGGGGAAAGTATTTTATATTCATAAAATGTATTTTAGATTTATAGCAGGCTTATGAAACGAATTTTGTATGAAAATTTGTTCAATAAACCTTTTATTATTCAAAAATATTTTTTTATGAATAGGGGTCTTTATATTTGTGTTTGAAAATGGATACATACTTAAAAAATAGTAAAGGTCAGCTAAATTTATACATACCAAAGTGAAGGTCAGACAGTGGCCGAGTTTGTAGCAGCGCTGCGCGGTGATACCAATGCTTGCGAATTTATTTCTCCGTGTGTTTGTCAGATTTCAATTGCGGAGGTGTTTTTAAGAGCCCAATTTATTCGAGGCTTTCGCGACAATAATGTGCGTGAACAGCTACTTCAATCTGGTACGTCGAAGTTTGAAGAAATTGTGGACAAGGCTATGGCGTTAGAGGCTGCGAAGACGGATGCTCGGGAACTATCGCAAGCTGCAGCAAGTATATCAAGTAATAATTCTATGGAAATTAACAAAATTTTTAACTACAAGAAAGCAAAGAAAACCCCTAAGCCCAACCAACGGCAACAAAATAGAAAAGTAAACTATGAGCAACTGGGTATTGCAGGTTTGTGCTTAAGATGTGGTAAGAATAACCATTTCGCGGGAGAGTGTCGTTCCAGCAAAAATTTAAAATGCAACTTATGTTCTAAACAAGGGCATGTAGACAAAGTATGCATTGCTTCACTTTTGGCAAATGGTCCTGGTGCCGGACAAAAATTTAAAAGCAGTAGGCGAACAACAAATCAGGTACATGGTGGTGAATCTTTCGGGATCTTAAAAATCGTCGATGTATACTGTAATACAAGGTCAGAACGGTACTATGCCAATATATTAATTGAGGGCAAAACCGTACATTTCGAAGTTGATTCTGGGTCTGGATGTTCTTTTTTGCCAAAAGACCAGTACACGAAATTAAAATTATGCAACAAATTAATGCCAACAGAAACTGTTTTCCGCTCATACACGCAAGATACGTTTAAGCCAGAGGGGAAAATATTAGTCAATATCAAATTTAAAAATGTTTCCATATCTGACGAATTATATATTGTATCAAATGGTTGTTCAGCTCTGATAGGTCGAGCATGGATTCGTCGACTGGGGATTAACCTACAGGACCTCGACGAAATCAATTCAAATCACGTTATTACAAATTCTATTAATGAATCAAAAGAAATAAAAGAATTCATTTCAGAATTCGAAAATGTTTTTCAACAAAGGATTGGCTGCATACCTAATCTAAAGGTTTCCCTGCAATTGCGTGAAAACACCACACCTATATATACAAAAGAACGCAACATTCCGTACGCTTTAACAGAACGTGTCGAGAGAGAACTAGTTGAGTTGGAGAAGGCTGGCATTATTACAAAATTTGCACACAGCGATTGGGGGTCGCCGCTAGTCGTTATCCCGAAGGGAGATGGTAGTGTACGCTTGTGCGTCGACTACAAAGTTGGTGTAAATAAGCGCTTAGTAGACGCACATTACCCGATAAGGAGAATGGACGAAATTTTTAATAGTCTAAGGGACTCTAAATACTTTTGTCGCCTAGATTTGTACAAGGCGTATCTACACGTGCCAGTGGACCAAAAATCAAGCGAAATACAAACAATTTCAACGCACAAGGGGACCTTTCACATGAATCGGCTATCGTTTGGCATAAAAACGGCACCCGCCGAATTTAATAAAATCATAGATGAGATCTTACGGGAAATCCCTAAAACTGAATCGTATTTCGACGACATCGTGGTCCATGGCACATCGATGGGTGAATGTAAAGCTAATTTGAGAGCTTGCTTAAAACAACTACAAAAGTATGATTTACATCTAAATGTTTCAAAATGTAAATTTTTCGAAAATCAGATAGAATTTTTGGGGCATGAGATTCAGTACAATAGAGTAAAGAAGGCCTCCTCAAAAGTCGAAGCCATTTTGCAAATACCTCAGCCCAGTTGTGTGGAAGATGTACGCAGGTTCTTAGGTATGGTGACCTACTACGCAAGATTTATACCAAACTCTTCTACAATTACTACACCGTTACGACGTTTGCTAAGAATTAATTCAATTTTCAAATGGGCTTCACAGTGCGAAAAAGCGTTTAATACCCTAAAAACAGAAATTGCCAGTGACCGCGTTTTGATGCCTTTCAACCCGATGCTACCAGTACAACTCGCTTGCTATGCTAGTCCTACGGGAATATCAGGCGTGTTATCCCATATTGTAGAGGGTGAAGAACGACCTGTGGCATTCGCTTCGAGATCGCTGACACAAGCCGAACAGAATTATTCTCAGCTAGATAGAGAGGCTTTAGCGATTGTCTACGCCGTTCAACATTTTCATCAGTACGTTTATGGGCGGTGTTTCAAACTCATTACGGATAACCAGCCCTTATCCAGAATATTTCATCAACATTCGAAACAGCCTCAAATGACGTCCTCCCGTCTTCAATGTTACGCAGCATTCCTAACTGGCTACAACTACGAAGTAAGTACAAAAAGGAACGAGGAAAACACAAATGCAGATTTCCTGTCTAGAACCCCTATTAAGTCAGAGTCAGATGCAACTAATTTCATTGATAAGGAGGTACACTGTATCTGTGATTCTACCCTACACCAAATCAACTCCAGCCAATTAAATTTTAAATCGATCCGTAGTGCAACGAGAAATGATCCGGAGCTATCAAAATTAATTTTAAAATTGCGCAATTCAAGTCTAGAATCTGAGTACACCATTGACAACGACATTTTGTTTAGAAACCAAAGGGTTGTCGTACCATCTTGTCTACAACAAATTGTTTTAGAAGAGCTACATTCTACACACATTGGTATTACTAAAATGAAGCAGCTGGCGCGACGATATGTCTACTGGGTCTCAATTGATAAAGACATCGAAAGGGTGGTACGATCTTGTGCTGCTTGTGCTTCAGTGAGGAAAAATCCACCAAAGGTCATTCTACACCCGTGGGAGGAACCGGATGGTAATTGGCAGCGTGTCCACATTGACTATGCTGGGCCCTACCAAGGTTATCAATTTCTAGTAGTAGTCGATGCAAAATCAAAATGGGTGGAAGTAGGCGTGTGTCCCTCAGCACCCACATCAACTTCAACAATTGAAATATTACGTAACATTTTTGCGAGAAACGGGTATCCAGACGTTCTGGTATCCGACAATGCTACAATATTTAAAAGCGAGGAATTCACAAACTTTTGTGCCAGCTCTGGAATATTTCCTGCAGGCCATCCTGCAACGAATGGCTTAGCAGAGCGGAATGTACAAACACTAAAACAGCGTTTAGCCGCTATGTCCAGTGACCCGTCGTCAATACAAAACAAAGTACGGGAAATTGTATTCAAGTACCGAGCGACGCCACTTCGAAACGGGAAATCACCTTCAGAAATGTATCTAGGAAGACAGATAAGAATTCGTTTAGATGCCTTAAGGCCAGGGAACATAACAAAACCAACTACATTTCAAGCCTCGATTAGACAATTTAGTGAGGGCGACCGAGTACAAGTCAGACACTATCATCTCAACAAACCGATATGGAAATTCGGTACTATCACCCAAAAGTTGGGGTACCTTCACTATATGGTCGAACTCGACAATGGATTTATTCTCAAACGGCATATTAATCAACTGCGTGCTACGGATGTACAACCACCTCACGTAACAAATAATCAACAATCCGATGTGGTTCCCGAACAAACGCCACAAAGTGGTCATGATCTTCTTCCGTATCAACTTGGGGCATTAGTCGGGTCCAGCACTACAACACAGTCTCAAGAAGCATCCGAAAATGAAGAGCCGTCAACATCGGGGAAACAACCTGTGGTCGAATCAACACCCAGTCGACGTACTTCGTCAAGACAACGTAGAGCACCTCGCCACCTGGGCGATTATGTTCGTCATTGAAGTCCTGTTATTCAAATTAAGTGGGGGAGAATTGTTATAACAGCTAGCGGTGCAACACTAAAGATTGTTACAATTCTAACCGCTTAATGTACAACATTGTTTAATGCCATTTTATTATACCGCATCTCATTTCCTTTTTGTAAAATCATTTTTGTCTAAGTCTTGTAAAATCTCTTGTAAAGTTAAGTAATTTATCACGTTAATAAAAACCCATAATTAATTGAAATTGTGCTTCGACTCCTCATTTCTACAAAATACAACATTAACTATCAATGAAAATAATTTAAATAAAGAAATTAAGTTTATAAATTGTATATACAATTGAAGAAGATGCAGGTGCTTCAGAAAGCCAATCTAATGCAAGAAAGTTAAGTAAATTTGCAGAATTGTTTGCG
This sequence comes from Pollenia amentaria, assembly GCA_943735925.1. Lineage (NCBI taxonomy): Eukaryota > Metazoa > Arthropoda > Insecta > Diptera > Polleniidae > Pollenia > Pollenia amentaria. Next base: position 31,453,928 of record OX031010.1, on the reverse strand, counting down.
AAATTTTCGAATTTTAAGCTAGAGGATTCTACTACTGCATTCCCCACAAATGTTGGACTTTCTACATTATTCCGCAAATGCGGAAAGAATTTTTTATTTAAACAAAATTTCGATGTTCCCTTTTAAAATATTCTTTAAAGGAAACTCGTTTTTTAAAGATTATTTAAAATTTAATGCGGATTTTAAAACGGATTTAATGAAAATGTCAAACTCGAATATGTATATATAGAATATACTTTAAGCCGGCGCTACACTATCTTATTCAGTGGTACAACTTGTCAAAAACATAGTTTGTGCTCATAATTTATTACAGTGTGGCATAAAAATGAATTGAGTGACAATTTTTTTGACAAGTCTCTCCGACTTGTAAATGTTTATGAAAATTTTCATAAAATGATAGATTCTATCAGAGCGATCAGAGTTGCATTTTCTTGTAAAGTAGCTGAGTCATTTGAGTTTTCATCTTTTTTGTGGGATAGTGTGGCATTGACAGAAGATTTTGCAGACATTTGTTATGTCGGATAAAGCGTCTTATTATTGTTTTATATGTATGTATGTATGTGTATTTCGCAAAGCTCATCTTATAAGATAGTTGTTGTAATATTTCTCATAACAACTGTCTTATAACATTTATTATAATATTAATACTATTTGAGAATACACACGTAAGATAATACTCTCTGCGATTTAATATGACGTTTGCTGATATAAAAATCTTATATCTTATCTCAGGTGGAGACCCTGTGTACTTAAAGATAACATAATTTTGTCATTTAATGCAATATATGCCGCAATATTTTTCTCTGATATAAACTGCCAGTTACATCCAAGTACAAATGAGCTGTTTGTCGTTGAAAATGCAAGCGAGCAATAGCGGTCGAAATTGTGGGCCAGGATGTACATTTAAAAATTCGAAAAAAAATCTCCACGTTGTGGAACAATATTTCTTTACAAAAAAAACTGAAAATTTTTTAACTATTTAATTAAGGTTTTAGGTTGGATCCCGCCGAATACATTATTAGAGGTGATAGAGTGGTGAGTATATATTTTCTTGCACAAGTAAAAAAGAAAAATTGAAAAATAACAAATTAAATTAAATACCTTAAACAAGAAAAAGTATTAATTTATGTTATAATAAAAGCATATATGTACATATATAATTTTGGTTTACTTGTTTTAAAAAATAATCTTTGCAAAAACCTCTTATTAGAATACAATCACAAAACAACTGTCAAATAGTTTTGCCCTTTTTTTAAGAATGGCAATAAGAAGCATATGTCAAAATTAATCTACTTGCTTTTACGAAAACACACGCTCACACAGCATCAACTGGAATATTTTACAATATTTTGTACATTTTTTTATTAAATTATAACAAACTATTGAAACATAGTATACTTAAAAAGGAAATATCCCTGGATTTATTAAAAAGAACTTCCTTTAGTGGCCAGTGTGATAGGAATATACTTCAGAAATTTGTAAAGTAAAAAACAGGCGGTGCATAAATGCACACAACCGGGTGGTCGGCAAAATAGAAAAAGGAAAAAGAACTTAACACAAAGAAATAGCAAATAAATACGGAAAAATAATACAAAAAAAAAAACTGCTTAATGCACATGCAATAAATTTTTAAAGTATTTTTTTCTAATAGTCTATATAAATTTATTATTTGCAAACTAAATTTATTCTATGTTCAACAATTAAACAGCACTTACAGTTTCGTTGTGCAATTATATAAGGAGTTTCATTGGACTGCCGGCCGTAGTGCCACTAAACGACCGACCGACCTCCCACATTGTAAACGTGCTGAGGAATTGTAAAAAAAAGTTTTCAAGGAATTTTTTTTACTGAAACAGCTGCCTTCACAATGGATGTGTACGATGTTAGTGATGATTTGATTAAGAAACTAAGTGATTGGAAACTAATCGGTATAATATCGGGCAAATTTAATGAATTGAAGGAGAATCACTCCAAGGTGAATTTTGTTGAACATGCCTTAATCGATTTCAAATACATCGAGAAAATTCTATTAAATTTCAAACTGCGCGAGGAAAAGTGCAATAAACGTAGCTCCGAATATCGTATGTTGGGTAATGAACAATTTTCATTGAAAAATAAAAAATATTTTCAGGTGAGTAATAATGATTTTTATGGAAATTGGTATGGGAAAAGGAAAATGTGTATAGTTTTTTTTTATTATTGTTTCTTGTTTTGTTATTGAATGTGAGCTAAAATAAAAACATCATCTGTTGGTTTCTTTCAAAATACTTTTGTATGTATGTAGTTCATGGTAAAAGTTAATGTTTAATAAACTTAAATAATTTAAATTTAACAAATTCTAATAGAAAATTCGTTTTATAAACCTGAAATATTTTTTTGAATAAGGACCTAAATATTAATTTGAATATTTATAAATAATTTTACAAGCCAAAAAAAGGCTAAATCTAGTTTACCGACTCAGCTCCAAATAAAAAAAGTATCTACGGTGATAGAAAATTGAAAAATAAGAAGAAAAAAGAAAATAAAAAAATTGGCGCGAACGCTTAGTTTTCGAGTTACGGACGTTTAAAGTTTCCATATAAATATGCGATTTTCCACTACATTTCCAAACGTATATGGCAACTATTGGTATCATTTCAAAGCTTTTCACTAGATCTTTCTGGGCATAAATAATTTATTTGAATATTTTAGTTCATTAAGAAATGGGACGAGTTTGTAAAAATACAAAAGTTTTGAGTAAGCATAAAAACAAATTTATTCATTTTTTTTCTAATTGTTTAATTTATGTATATATGTACTTCATACTTATTCATTTAAAACCTTCTTTATGCTTATGTTATACTAATGAGGAGAGAATCCTTGCCTTTGGGCAAAGGCCGGCTATGCAGAGCAGTTTAAGTTAGCGAAGATAGTGTTTGGCATACCATGCATGAGAAAATCTTTGCGCCCTGCCGAAGGCCGTCTATGCAGAGCAGCTTTAGCGAAGCCGGTATTTGTTATACCATAGGGGAGAAAATCCTTGCGACCGGCCTAAGGCCGGCTATGCAGGGAAGCTTTAGTAAGCGAAGCCGGTGTTAGTATACCATGGAGAAGTAGATCCTTGCGTCCGGCCAAAGGCTGGCCATGCAGAAAAGTTTTTGTTTTTGCGATGCTGGTGCTTTTCATTTTATAAAACTTGTATTACACTTTTATTAAAAAAAAACCACATTCTTTCCTAGTGCACTTCCGTAACGTTTCGACGTAAAATAAAAAAAAACTAATGTGAGCTAAGAGTTTAAAATTTTGAAATAAATTTTGCATATTCAGAAAAATCTGTTCAAGAGCTTTAATATGATATCAATATTGGCCATATACGTTTAGAATTTTAGTGGAAAATCGCATATTTATATGAAAACGTTAAACGTCCACAACTTGAAAACTAAGCGTTTGCGACAATTTTTTTATTTGGAGCTGCGTCGGTAAACTAGATTTGTTCCAAAAAAAAAAAAAAAAATGCTAAAATTGGAAAAGTTTTCAATTTGAAAAAAAAAATTAAGATATAGGAATTATCAGCTTCTTATGTGGTAAATATTAATAGATTCCCAAATAATCCTTTTGAATAATCAGAATTAATGTAAATTAACCCATATTAAATCCTTAAATTTCTAACTAGTTCATAGTTATAAAGCTTTATATATATTAATATGTACCTATATACATACATACATACATATGTATTTCTTTACTTCCTTTACTATATGCATACATGTGTATAAAGTTTCATTTTGAATTCTATAGAATTAATAAATATATATATTTATTTAATTTTTATATTTGTATAATTTTTAGGCTCTGGAATTGTATAATAAAAGTATTTGTTTCTCCGAACCCGGTTCCGAGAATCTCTCCATTGGTTATGCAAATCGTTCGGCTGTTCTGTTCGAATGGAAACGTTATCGCGAATGTTTGCTCAATATTGAACTGGCACGCAAAGCCAACTATCCTCCAAGATTGATGCACAAATTGGATAAACGTGAAAAAGATTGTCTTAAATTATTGGCAAGTCAGCCGCCTGATATTGAGCCTTACGATTTTCAAATGGAATTCGAAGTGCATCCTCAAGTTCCCCATATAGCCGAGTGTCTGGAAATGCGCGAGACACCCGACGAGGGCCGTTTCATTTGCACGAAATGTGATTTGGTTGTAGGCGATTTGGTAGCCACTGATGAACCATTTTGTTCCACTCTACTGCCACCAATGCGGTTTATTCGCTGTGCCACCTGTAAAGAAGAAAACTATCTAACTCTCATACCCTGCGAAAGTTGTTGTTCGGTCATGTTTTGTTCAGAGGAATGTCGTGATACAGGTGTCAATACTTTCCATAAATATGAATGTCCTGTCATCGATTTGCTGCACACGCTATTCAATAAGATCCATTGCATTGCATTAAGGGTGTGTCTTACAGCATTGGAACTATTTCCCACCATTGAAGAGCTGATGTCATTTTGTGATGATCCTGAGAACCAAAATCGTTCTGCATTTGATTTAGACTATACTAATTTTACGCCACGCGAACACTATAGAGCCATACATGGACTGGTCACTAATCAACATTTGCGTTCGGTTTCCGATCTATTTCAGCGTTCAGTTGTTTGTGCTATTCTCAAGCATTTTATGATAAATTATACACCATTGAAAGACTTTTTAGGTGGCGAAGAAGGTCAAAATTTCTTTACGGAATTGTTGTTCAGACATTTGCAGACATCGCCCTCTAATATGCATGGTATCGATTTGGTGGAACAAATCAATGAGACTAAAGACGATACCACACATTCATCGGGGGCATTCGCATTTCTATCACTGCTTAATCATTCATGTGCCCCAAATACGGTGCGTATTTATAAAGGCTGTAAGGCCTACATGTTTGTGCTTCGTCCAATACCTGCCGGTGGCAAGTTGCATGATAACTATGGGTAAGTTTTTTTCACTTTAAAAATGCCTATTTTTGTTTCTTTAATTTACCAATCTTTTTAGTCAACATTTTGCAATAACACCTAAGGAAAAACGTATTGAAATACTTTCAATGCAATATCGTTTCACCTGCAAATGCGAGGCCTGCGAGCAAGACTATCCCAATATCAACAAACTCATGCCCAAACTATTTGTACCGTATGTGAACGACGAAAACCACGTTAGTAGTTTGATTGCTTATGATTTTGATTTTGCTTTGAATAACTATCGTAAGTACTGCGAATTCCTTACCAAATATGGCGATGCTTATCCCTGCGATAAAATAAGCTCTGCCGAAGAAAGTCTCAAAATGGCCCTACATATTTTAGTTGATGCCGTGCCCCTTAAAGCAAAAATGAATCAAAGTCCTCACTTTCTTGAAGGAAATAAATCAGACGAGCTCAAACAAGAGGCAGAGAATGAAGATAATTTTAAAACAGAAATGGAACAAAATCAGGAAATAAAAGCTGAAGTAAAAACAAATTAAAAACTGACTAAAAACCCACACACACACTCAAACACAACAAAAAATGCTTTGGATGCCATATTTAGATGAAGCTGGAAAACACTACAAAAAATGGTTTGACTATATATAAAAAATTAAGTCGATTATTAAGTAATTTTGATAGATAAGGTTTTTACAAAACCTGAAAAAACCCTTTCTAAAATTTAATGTTTATCTTGTGAATACATATAATAACAAAAAAGGACTTGAAGGAGAAAAAAGAAGAAAAATATCAACGCGTTTGTGTTTTTTGTAGAATACAAATCGAAAAGTTTAACAAAATAATTTTTACCCAAAAAAAAAAACTTTATTTTAGGAACAAGGTACAATTTTATATGGAAATACTATAATTTATAAATCATTCAAAAACAATTATAATTTTATTGAATATTCTAAACTACATACAATTGAAAAAAATTTTAATATTCGAAAATATAAGATGGACAATTCCGGGATTAATTTTATCGAACATTTGAATTGTTAATATTTTAATAGGAATTTTACTGATACAAACTGTTAAAAATTAAATGATTATAAATTTTAATGTATTCTAAAAGTGAATAATTTCTGAAACATTTTAAATACATACATTCAAAATTTCAGGAATAATTTTCAATACAAATTAACATTTTTTAAATATAAAAAAAAGTCTGATCTTTAATTTGAAATTTCTAAATAATTATATATTGGCTTTAAAGCCTAAAACATAGTGAAAAATGTTCGCATTGTTTCGGCTGAATTGCTAAAATTTTAAATATTTTGAATTGTAATTTAAAATTTCAGGAATATATGTGTATGTAAATTTTGAATTTAAATGTTTTTGGAAATATCTAAATTAAAATTTGTACATTAATTCTGGTTGAAGACTTCTTTTGAGCTATTTATTTTAAATGTAATTGAAACTTTCTTAACATTTATTTAAAATATGTATGACATTTTATGTAGTCTAAATATATTAAAAAATTCTTTACAAAAATTATACCACGTTCCTAGACATTTTGCTTTAAGTTTTTATTAATTCCATTTTAATTTTTTTTCTCATAAGATCTTTAAATATCTACAAAAACCATGAAACTAGTTTAAAAATTCATATATGCATGTCTCCATTAACTTTTTGCTAACAATAAAATAAAACAAACATTATTATTTTAATTTCTCATAATTTGATTGTTTTATATTTTCTTCTATTGATAAAAATAAGCAAAAACAGCTTTAAAATTGAAAAAAATATTTTAAATATTGAAAACAATTTTTTAAAAATTCGTTTTATACAAATAAAAATTAATTAAGTTCACTTTTGTTTTTAGTTTTCAACGAATTCAAAGAGATCACAACAAAAAAAACATTTTGTTAACTGTAAAAACAAGAGAATACACTGAAAAAACAGTGTTTAAAAAATAAAAAAAAAAATAAAACTATAAACGAAACAAAACATATTTTAATAGTTTAACAAATAAAATTTAAAAAAAAAACACTAGAATTTAATTTATTTTACTATACAAATCAAAGAGATCCTTATTCAGCGCTGTCTCTGTTTTAATTAAAGGAAGTTGAGCATTTGCTTGAGCATAAGTTGAAGTTGCTGCTGCATTTGAATTAGATGCAACATCTATTTGTCTATTATACACTGGATTAAGTTGCACAAAACCGGCTGTCTGCTGGGCCGAAGAGCAAGCCTCACTATTATTCTTTACACTATTGACATCCAAATCTTCAAATAATATATTACACTGCTGTAAGTTTTGTTCAAATTTTCTTTGAAATTCTTTAACATTAATTGGCTTAAAGTCGTCTGTAGTAGAAGCGCCCGCTTCTAAGTTGGATTTTTGTGGAAAATTTAACATTTCTGCCAATTGATTAACACATTTGGCAGTTGTTGGCATAGACTTTTCATTAATTTCCCTTCTTTTAATTTCTGCTATTTCGGCACTTTTTATATAAATATTATCCCCTATACAATCTTTAAAATCTTGATAGTAAATAGCATCCACATCTTCGAAAAAAGTGCCATCTATTGCCTGAAATCCTAAACGTATTAATAACGATATTTTCGTATTAAACAACTCTAGCCAAGCTTTATTAGTTCTATATATCGCATGTTGCTCGTCATCCGAACAAGAATTCCAAAAATCAAGTAGAGTATTTTTGGTGAAATCGATTAACATAGAACGTTTTTCATCGGGATAGAAATTACCGACGGCCTGCAGATGCCTAAATGTTATATCCATAAGATGATATTGTTGTTTACTTTGAAATAGTTGCCATTTATAGATCATTGTCATCAGGTTCCATAACTTGTCCATGGATCCATCATCTAAGCGCATTAAAGAACAGGTTGCGATATCTTTGAGCATAAATTTACAATGTTCTTCGGTTAATAATTGAGCATTGGGCTGAGTCGAGCCCACAATAAGAGAGTCAACGAATTTCGGTTCCAATAAAACAGCGGTTACATCGTGAATAACTAGAAAGTAAAGAACAAGTCTCATAAACGATTTGAAATAATTGTAAAATTTTGAGAAACAAATTTTCTATAAATCATATTTAAAGCATACAAATTCAATTTTTATAAAAAAAAATATGTTTTTTTACTAAACTTTTAAGAAACTGTTAGCCCCGTTTTCACATCTTACCGATAGCTAAAGGTTTTATTTTATCGGCCGTATTAAATGTGTTCCATTAGTACAACTTTACTTTAACCAAATAGTTAGGACGAGCCTTCCTTTAACTTACGCTCACTCTAGGTTAAAGTAAAGTTGTTATAATGGCATACTTTTTATCCTACCTTAAGCTATCGATTAGTTGTGAAAACGGGCCTAAGTATTTTTTGTTACCGGTTTATTCCTAGGATGGATTTCCGAGGGATAAAACACTATTTAATATTATTCAATATAACATAGGATTGTAAAGAAACTAAACGTCGATTTATTAAAAATATCGGTATTTTGGCAGAAACCTTGAATGGGGGCTAAGGAAAACGATGGACCTTTTGGACCCATTGTAATTACTAATTTAGTTGACATATTGACAAAGTTGACATGTTAAGACTATCCGACCCGAATTTTATGATCCTAGTTTGTTTAGTATGGTCGCTATTCTACCGAAATTCTGCTATGTATCCGGGAGACACACATGGGGGCACTCTAAAAAAAGGACCGATTTGCTCTATTTTCAGTTCTATAAATATACTTTTACCAAATTTTTTCTATTAACTTGATTATTTATTTCGGTAGGAAAAAGAGAGTTATTTGTCTTTATCTCGGATATTTATGAACCCCTGGCGGTTAGTTGTACTACTAATTTTTCTATCTAGGTTATTTAATGAAGGAATAAAGCCCATCCATAAATTATATAGGGACTACAAAAAATTAAGTGTTGAGTGTCAAAATTTGAAGCAAACGTTTTTTTGCTCATATCACAGCCGCTTATGGACCGATTTTATTGGCAGACAACTATCTGCCAATAAATTAATCTGTCAACAAAAATTGTCAGTTCACACGGTTGTCAGAAGAACTGCCAGATTTGTTTTTAGACATTGTCAGAAAATGGAAGCTGCGTGCATTTTTATAATTTGTGGAAATATTGTTATTGCAAGGAAAGGCAATAGCAAGAATTTTTTATGTTGTTTTTAATAGCTTTCATTAAAATTCATTTGAATTTTGCAAAATTAAACTTTTGTTGTTTTTTTCACTCATGTAGGTATATCAGAGATGGAAACTATGGTGCAGTTCTACTTTTTTGATACATTGTTGGCTATCTTTAAGAAAATTTTCGTAATTAATTAAAAGTCTTTTTCTAAACATGTACATATTTATATCAAGGGAGGAGCCAGAAAATATAAAATTGGTGTCGTCATAGTCTCAAAACTACGTTTTGTTATTGAAGTTGGTACAAAATCCGAAACCACATTTTCCATCTTTTATTTTACTGGGGGGCTACTCTCTATTGCGATGCGATAGAAAATGGTAGCAAATCTAGTGATTGGTACTCTTTAATGCGTTTGCGCATTTGTCTTTCGCATCTTTTTCTTTTCGCAAGTCATCACTATTAATTTTAATTAAATTTCTCAATTTCAAATTTTTTTTTACATATTTAGACATTTCATTACTGTCAATCTCCACCATCTTTAATTTTAATTGACAGTACAAGGCGAATTCATTACAGGTGATCCTAAAAGGTCTACTGGTAACTTTTTTTCTTTAGCTTTATAATTTTTGGATGTCAACATTTTGTTTGTTATCTTTGTTTCGGTTTTGATTTGTTTCGGTTTTGACATTGTACAATGATTTTACAAAAACAAATTGATTGTGGTTTTTGTACGAGTTGTACTTGTTGTACTACCGAGATTACCTGGAATGAATTAGCCTTGGTACTGCTCAAGGCAAATTCAACTACAGATGGTGTTGAAACGCCATCTGATTTAGACAATTCGAGCCACTTTGTTTTGATTTGTTAGTGTTTTGTTAGAAATGGTTGACATTTTGGACCGTAAACACTAACAATGCAATGCAAAAACCCCTATGTTGTTTCTGTTGTTTTTGGATTATTGTAGTTCCGACACCACCTGTAGTTGAATTCGCCTTGGTACTGCTTCATTTTCAAAAAATTTTGCGATAGTGATAAAAAGTACGAAGTTGGCATTTAGCTTTCGCATCGAAATTGTATTCGCATCGCAATAGAGAGTAGCCTCCCTATTTTCCTTATATGTATGATTTTTCCTTAGAACCCATGGTAGAATAAGTACAAGGTATAGTCAATAGAAATATTGTTCTCAATTTTAAAATCCATACAACGTCAAACAAAAGAAAATAAGGAAAAAAAAGTAAAACAAGAGTCAAAAATCAAATAAATTAATTTTATTTTTTGAAAACTTTCTTAATATAAAAATTTTGTGATACCAAATTTTAACCAAAAATTAATTTCAAATAAACAATATATTGATTAAAATATAGTTTTATATAAAAAAGTCAGTTTGCAATATCTAAAAAGTGCAAAATATGTTGAAATATAAACATTTGCAAATGAGTAATATTTCGTTGTTTGACATTACATGGGTAAATAATGACAACTCTCCCTAATGAACATACCTGGTATTTATTATACTATGTTAGAACACGTTTTTATTATATTTAAATTATTTCATACGATCAAATCGATTTTTATTTAATTTTGTTTCGAAAAGAAAAGAAAAAAATATTTTTTTTTTTCAAATAAAAAAAATCCTGATGGATTAATAACATTTTTCAATCACAACTTTTTTTTATTTTTATATGAAAAAAAAAAAAAAAAAAAAAGATGGTTTTATAAGTATTATTTCATACAAATATTAATGTATGTACAAAAAATTTTTTTTACTTTAACAAAAATTTCAACTTATTTTTATTAAATTGTAATTAAGATAAGAAATTAGAATTAAGATATTTGTAGATAAGATAAAACAAATGCTCCTGGTATTTTTATACCATCCACCACCACTACTGGTGAATGAGGGTATACTTAGTTTCTCATTCCGTGTTTAACTTTTAATTATAGATCTAAGACCTCATAAAGTATATATATTCTGGCTCCTTGAGTAATTCTAAGTCGATTTAGCCATGTCCGTCTGCCTGCCCGCCTGTTGAATACACGGTCACTTTCGAAAAACGCAAAAGAAAAGAACAAGAACTTGCTCTGAAATTGCTTGTAGTTATCCTATGCAGTTTGGGATTGAAATCCAGCAACATCGGTTCAGTAGGATTAGAACTATGAATCAAAATGTGGAACCACCACCCTAATTGATAATTTTGATACAAAAACTAACGTAAATGGTTGAATAATGCACGGAATAATATACAGTTTTGCACGACTGCAAATCATACTGTTAAATTTCGTGAAGATCGGTTTATAATTGACCATAGGCCCCATATAAACCCTACTCCCAGAAAACAGTTTATTGCGCCTAAAACCAAATAAGGCCCACTTTGGGAAATTAATTAAATTCGCCTAAATCAATAACAGATGTACATAATGCGGTAAAATTTCTTCCAACTTAGATTCATATGGCCAGAAAAAATAAAATGCAATTTAGTGAAATTTACTGTTAACGCTAAAACTAATTACACTGCTGTATTGAAATTTATTATAATTTATTTTTTGTAATACTAGAAATCATTCTTCAAAATTTTGGGATGTTTGGTCAACAATTTACCATAGGTCCAATACAAATTACCCTCCTAAAATCATTTTTGTTCGGCTAAAACTGTTACAAATCATGATATTTTAATCAAGCCAGTTCGAAGTTCTAAAAAGAAACGCATAAAACTTTTAAGGAAACATTGTTACAAGCTGAAAAAAAAGTTGTTTTTGCGGATTTTAGAATACGAATTTATGAATTGTGCGGATTCAAAAAATTTTGCGTTTACAATGCGAGTCGAAACCTAGAACACACCTGTGTATATCTGAAGAGCGGTTAGTGTAAAATAGTCCAAATTTGGTACAAATAGAATACACAAGATATGTAAAAAGTGGGCTGAATTTTAGAAGTGGGGGTCGTACCTTTCACACTTAGAAAATATAAATTTATATATGTACTCGTATATCTTAAAAGAGATTGCATTAAAGGTTACCAAATTTTTTACAAATAACTTCGTCATCAAACGAGATCTGTATTAAAAATATTTTAACAATTTTATTTCAATAAGGGCAGCGAAGCGATTTGGGTTAAGCCACTTTGTTTATATTTGGAACATAATAGTTTCTTTCTTTTAATTTCTTTGGTTTTTTTTTTGTTTTAATCTTTTCGTTACTTCCTTATATATAGGCGGAAAGTCTCCCACCACTTTTATTAGGTCATTTAATTTTATATAGTACGTAAGGATTTTTTATTTTAATTACGCCTTACAATAGGAAGTGTTTTACTATGGATTTTATTTATGAAAATTATGTAAAACATTTTAGAAAAATATTTCAATATGTTTTCCAACAAAAAAAAATACATAGTGCCACAGTATTTCACTGGTACAAACTAGGTTAGTTGGTATTATTGTTCTCTCTTTCCCTCAATAATAACTCTCTGATGTTAGTTTCTCTTCTTGTATTTCCACCGGTAATTAAAGAACTCTGTACCTTGTATGGATTTCTCAAGCTCAATTTGTTGCGCCTTTAAACGCTGGTCGATTACATACAACATTTCACAACCCAAATTGACCATAATAAAAACATTTGCTCGTGGATTTAACTTGCGACTAAACGAAGTCATTTTATAAGTAATAAACTCCGGGTAGGTATTCTTGTTTCCTTTTGCAGTGCGACACGTTAAAGCGACACGTCCGTTAAACACGAAATTTGTAAGAAAACTGTGTGTTGTCTAGCATTTTTAATATTATTTTAGCCAATTACTAAGTTGTTGTTGTACTAACTTAACACATTATGACTGCAAAGGATATTTAGTAATAGTATGTGTTTTAGCAGGTCTCTAAGGGTTCTTACCAGGGACCGTAACAGTTATTCCTTTTTTCATAAAAGTCTGATGATAACAGTTATCTTTTTATTTTTATTTTTTTGAACAAAAATAACAGTTATTTTTTGATTTTTATTTTTTTCAACCAAAATAACAGTTATTTTTTGATTTTTATTTTTTCGATCAAAAATAACAGTTATTTTATAATTAATTATTTTGAAAAATTATTCTTTAAAGAAATGGTCGTGCTATAATTATTTAGTTGACTTTAAATATTTATTTTAATGCGCATAAGATATCCCAATGATGATCACACATTTTAATAAATATTTAAAGACAACTCAATAATTATAAGACGTACATTTCTTTAAAGAATAATTTTTATTTTTGCTCGAAAAAATAAAAATCAAAAAATAATTGTTATTTTTGTTCAAAAAAATAAAAATCAAAATATAACTGTTATTTTTGTTCAAAAAAATAAAAATCAAAAAATAACTAGTTTTTGACGAAAAAATAAAAATCAAAACTTTAAAAATCATAATATTTTATCATAGAAAAGTTCATAAGGTTCAATATGTTATACTTGAATCAGTTTGCCAGCATTTACTTATATATTCTTTTTTTGTTTTAAAATTTCAAAATAACTGTTATTTTCAGTCCCTGGTTCTTACACAATAAAAGAAAGCTAATATGTAACATGTTTGGCATTTAGTGTTTAAAATTTGTTTTAATCGATTTTTTTCCAGTAGTCGATTTTATATAATTTTTTGTTTTAATTTTTCAGCAAATTTTGGACTTGATTTAGTGTATACAAATATGTAAGCATTCTTATAGTCTATTCACAGCAGGAAAAGGTAATCAATAGGAATCGAGTAGGTAATACATAGCTTTTATCATATGGGCAAATCCCAGAAACTGTCCACCAACCGAAAATTTTTCATATTAATCTAATTTAATATTTTTTATGTAATATTGGACTAGATGTATTATTTCAGAAATATAAAAAAATGTATTTCGATGATCTTAAATACAAAAACTATAACCAAATCTTACCCTACATCTTAATGTAATTTTTTTTATTCACTCAATTCTATTTAATTTTGGTATAAAATAATTTTATTTACTATTTTGGAAAGATTGATATTAGGTAAGAAATGTCACGTACAAGAATTGTAGCGTGCGTCACGAAAAGTAAGGGTTTTGTATATTGGTAGTAGAATGAATTTTTTTTTCAAGTCGTCTATAATTTTAATTCAATTTCATTACCTCCTTTTAAGCAAATAAAAAATTTAAATTCTGCAATAAGAAAATAAAAAAAAATTTTCGTATTAATTTCTGTAGCAAGCGTCTCGATTTGAGTTCTTCAAAAAATTGTATTAAAAACCGATTCAATAGTTATTTTCTTTTCTTATATCTTCTCTTCTTATTACTTTTCTTTAGAATTAGAGCTGTTGTGAAGCGAAATATTTGGCGGGTTTTTGGCAAAATTTTATATAAATAGCATTTATGTTTTAAATGTAAGCATATAAGTAGATATATAAAAGCCAGTAAGAAAGTATAGTCGGTAAAGCCAGACCATAAGACATCCTACCCATGGGCAGTAATTGACCCGCTACAACAAAATTATGTTTTTAGCTTAAGATTCATATAAGAGTTAATTGTATTATATTATTTAGATAAATAAATGTATCAGTATGATTTTTTTTTCGACTTTTATGGCTAACAAATCAGTGAATGTTTAAACACAGCTTAAACTCAACAGCTGTAAACAGTGCTCCATATATATTTTGTAGTTTAAATAATAATGCGGAGGCCCAACGATAATTGTTGTCAAATTCATATGGTCTGTATTAGGAGTTTAAATAAAGATTTGCTAGCTTAAGCACATTTTAAACCAAAGAGAGCTTAACTTGGCCTGATTTATAAGCCCTAAGAGATTTTAGGGAGGGGGTTTATCTGACATCTTTGGTAAATTCTAGACCCACCAGCACAATATATTGGAATAAAATAGTAGCTATCGTAAAAGTATTGTCGCCATATTTTTTACCAACAGTTATACGGAAATTAGTGTATAAAAATATTTTTTTCGGGAGTGTTATTTGTATGTGAACTACGGTCAAATATAGACCGATTCCAACAAACTTTGGTAGGATGATTCAAAATATTTTTGGACCAAATTTAATATAAATACCAACGTAATAAGATGGTTTATTGGCGCAAAGTGCTCTTTTCCCCAAAGGAGCTTGTATGGAGGCTATGTGATATTATCGAGTGATTGTCACCATTTTCAATAGGCATGGTTCTTATGACATTATTAATGCACATACCAAATTTCATTTAGTTATATCCAAAATTGCAACTTGTACTGTGCGCACAAGGTTTACATGGGCATCCAGCCATCAAAATATAAAATTCTTTAATAAACAAATTTAGTTTCATTGATAAATGCTAAAACAACAAATTTTTATTAAAAAATGTTAATAAACAAATATAAATATTTATTTGTTAAACTAAATACAATTGTGTTTCTTTATATGTTACTGGAAAAAATGTAACGTGCGTTGAGTAGCGTGCGTCACAGTGGTTTCAAGGCATTTGATAAAAAAAACGGCAACACTTTTTGACTGCAAATAAATTATTTTTTAATTCTCTTATGTTCATTGTTCTTTTAGGGATAGGATTTTGTAGATTTTACTTACGCAAACACAGTTCAACTTTTAAAGGTACTTCAACTTTTTTTTAGCGTGGGTCACAAAATTTTATGATCAATTATTTTGCAACAAATATCTACTATGAAATTAAGATACATGCCATTCGATAGTACCTACACAGTAATGTTACTAAGCACTATGTATAAGATGAAGATATCTGTTTTGAAAGATCAAAAAATGTTTATATATTAATCAGAAAACTCGTATGTATGTAACGTTCGTCACGCAGGATTTTCCCATATGCCTATTCCGCCCATATGCTGATTCCAGAATTCTTTATTCTTAATAAACTGATGTCCTAGGATAATAATGAATTATTTTATTTTGCCCGGAGAACGAATTTTATAAATTATTCTTTTTAAAGCATTATATTATTTAATCATTTACAATTAGTTATATAATTAATTCCCCGGTAAAATTTAAATAATAAATTATGTTTATTTGAAAAAAAATTTATGTATTTTATTTTTTGTATCCGTAGCATATTCTGTTTATTGTATGCCTCACGCTTTGATAGGTACTTCTGTAGTTAAGTAATACACACATAAGAAAATTAACTATGTACCTTATTTAAGACTTTAGCGACTTAAAGGGTGATTTTCCTTTTATTCCTTCATAATTATAATTCATAACCAATTCTTCCAAAATAATTTTTGGTAAATCTTTAAATTTTTTTATTTGGCACGAAAAATTACATTAGCTCTATTATTCGTGCAACAAACATAAAGTTGTTTTCTCTTCCAATTATATACACATAAGCCTAATTCAAATTCAGTGATTCTCATTTTTTGTTATGTATTCACTCATGTTTTTATTACATACACATATCGTCACAAAAAATGAGTTTTTGACTGGTTTTGGTTCGTTTTATTAAACTACATGTTTAGATCCCCCTGCGATCAAAAATGGCGACTTTATTAAAGAAATTCAAACGCCAAGTACACCTTGTTGTTATTGATTTTGAAAAGTTTTTTGCTTCTCCTTTAAAAAAATAAAGTGTTGTTACGCCCTTTTGCATTTTAAGTGACGATATGTAGAACGTACTTTGTAAGATTTAGACGAACATTTCAAGTTAAAAAAAATATGTATATTTTGTATTTTCATGCTATAGCTATTAACCGTGTTTTTCGATTATCCGTGCATATTCCGGTCCAGTGCGTGCCGGATAATCGAGGTTCAACTTTATAAAATGGATCCAACCTTAGAAACTGTTAATATTTCTACATTGCGTATACCTTAATTTGTCATTGTTAATCGCTTAATTGTTAACCCAACAGCACTAATATGGAAACATTGGAGAGAATTTTATATAGGGTTTTCCAATAAGGACTTGACAACTTTTGATAACAAAGTTATTTGTATAAAATTTGGCAACTTTTAATGTAACCGGTTTTAAGAGATATGTAAACTTATATTGTCATTGTATTGGAGGTACCACGCCCCCTTCTAAAATGCACACCACTTTTTAACAGATATTGTGTTTTGTTAACCATTATCTTTATAGCAAATATGGACTATTTTACATTTACCATTCTTCAGGTATACAGGATTCTATATTCTGCCAAATCCACTTAAATTATCCCGCCTACTTTTTGACAAATTTGGTGTATTAATGACCCAGCTATTTGTACCATATTTAGAAACTATTATTGCTACGTTTCTCCAGATATACGCTAATCCATTTTGCATTTGTATGGGAGGTGCAACGCCCAATTCTCTTATCCCGAACCAATTTGTCAGATGTTGTGTATTGATAACCGAGATATTTGTAACAAATTTGAAAACTTATGCTCTTGCCGTTCTCCAGATGTACAGAAATCTATATTGTCTCTGTATGGGAGATGCCACGCCCACTTAAAATTTCAAAAAAAAAAAAAAAAGACATACGCTATAACTTTTCTGAAGCTGCACAAAAAAAAAATGGACCAAATTTTTTCGCAAATGGACACTAAAATATCATATTTTATATATCGCACTTGGTCATATTACAATCTATTAACTCAAAATTAAAAACTTTTCAGTCGATTATTCGACTTTTTTCAATAACCGGTTTTCGAATATTACGAACAGTTGCTATTTTAAAAAACCCGGTTTTCGGTTAAGAATTTTTTTAATAACCGGTTAGCCGGTTTTAATTCGAATACATAAAAACACAAAAATCAAATAAGTTTTTGTAATACAACGTTAATTTGAATAAAAACAAAACAATTTGCAAAGGTAAGGAACTAACAAAATACATATGTAGATATGACTTAGATCAGACCTAACAAATATTTGACGATAAAATCCAAGAAAAGTGGAACCAGTAAATTGATCAAACTTTAATTAGTTTTCAACAACTTTTTATTGATTTACTAAGCTTTATTTTTAAAAAGATATTTGTTTAATGTAATTTAGAAACTGTTGAATGATATTTGATCTAGACACACGTTTTACAAAAGCAAATAAATTATAGGAATTTAATAAAGTTATTATTTAAAATATTCTCCCAAATTTATTTTTATGAGTTTTAATATGTTGGTGGTTAATTAAGCATGTCTATATAAATCAACCATATTTTTAAAAAGTTGCAAACAAAACCTCTTAGCCAGGATTATCTATTTCAAATTATTTTGTTTCAGCATTATAGAAACGAATAGTAAAATGAACATGCTTTTTGTGTGAAATATTTGTCGATTCGACTACAATTTAAGACCTCCATGACATTGTTTGATTTCTTTAATTTTGTTTTTTAGTTCTTGGTGTTTTAATAAATAAAACCGGTATAAACTTTTCCCATATCGTTGATTCCGCCGGAATGTTGTAGTTTTCAGCATGAAGAGATGCTAGAACTACTTAAGAGTTTTTAGTGCCTTAAAGTGCATTTCGTCCTCGGCAACACAATGGGCTAATATTACACCAATGATTCATTTTTGGCCGCATATTTTAGTAAAGTATTCTTTGTCGTCTCTTTAGAACTACTTCGAACTGAGTTAAGTTTAATGTGGATCACATTAATGTCAAACATGTAGACTAATTAAAGGTGATTAATAAGCCGTGACGTGGAAGAACCTTTGTAACTTATCAATTTAGGGTACTTCAAGCACCTAACTTTGTCTTTTAAATCGCGTTCGAAAAATATCTAGAGATAACCTCTATATAAAAATATATTTAATATTTAGAATACTCTCGCACAAATTCTTACTTTTTAACTGCACGCGTTTTTGTAGTATTTTGAATGGTTTTTGTTTTTATTTTTTTTACAAGAACACACGTTTTTATAAGAGATTTGTATTTACAGTGTTCATAATGTTTTTTGACCTTTGCTACATTTTGTTTTGACATTCTTCATTAAAAGTTTAAGTTTGACCAATATTCAATTAGAAAATACTAAAATTACGGGTACATCTATAACCAGAGTAATGAAAATGTATATTAATTACACATTATTAAAATAACCGGTTTATTATACGAAAATAACCGGTTTATTCGATATTCGAAAAATGGGCATATTAAAATAACCGACTTGGGCAAAGCAACAATAACCGGTTAAAACCGGTCGAATAATAACCGTTCGATCTCCCTATTAAATATTAAAGGCATATGAAAAAAAATGTTTAAACCAACTGTATTATTAGAAGTAGACAAAATAGAACGATATTTTTACAGCGAGTAGATATGATTATAACATGTTGATTTTTTCCAAAAAGTTAAGAAATAAAAATTTTGAGTTAATACCCTTTTGTTAATCAAGTGCGATATGTATTAGAAGAAATATTGGAATTTATTGAGATTTTTTCCAAAATTTTTACATACAAAATTTTACATAAAATTGTCCGACGTCTTCCAGATACCGTCGCTAATTTAACTAACCAACCTAACTAGCATTTAACAAATTTTACAGGAGAGCACTTTCAATGTTTTTGTCTTAAATGTAGTCAGTTCCTAGCCAAAATACGATTGAAATTGGGTTTATGCATTATTTGTTATGTATGTAGAGTATAACATCATTTGTTATGTGTTAAATAAAGAAAAAGTCAAATATTTTTATTTTTTGTACTAAACTCAATTTTCAAACAAATTTCAGTTAGGTCAGTTAGTAAAAACAGCGACGATATCTGAGAGAAACGTCGATAAAAAAAGTTGGAATCGTGTACGAATTCTGTCAGATTTCTGACCCAAAAATATATAAAGTGGTTGACACGAATTCTGACAGTGATGTCGTGGGAAATTCTGATTTTTTACCACCATTTCTAATAGATATCTAACAGAAATCTCGCGAAAAGGGCATGGGAAATTCTAATGTGCTATCGACATTCTTATTATATTAATAAAATTATAATCTTATAATCGCACAAATTTCTGTAAGAAGTCTTTTATTTTCATACGTACCATTTTTTAATATTTTTTTAAACAATAAAATACTTATATAAAATAAAAATATTTTCAACTTAATGAGAATTTAAATTATTTAAACGCACATAACAACTTAGACACATCTATATGAATTCGATCAGAAATCTATAAGACATATCGGTACATAAATTCCCTCCGATATATCCATGCAAATTCGACCAGAAAGCGGCCAGACAGTACGTATAATCAATGTCAGACAACGTCGGAATATTTTGCTGGCTGGGTATGTATGTATGTATATCTTCTTTAAAAACTTTTTTTACAGTTTTTATGAAAGAGCCTAGACAAAAATTATTTTAAAATGTAATAAATACATACATAAATTTTTAATCATTTTACGACCTTGATATCAATTTTATTAAAACCAGGGACCGTAAATAATCATTATTTTTCAAATGAGAACTGAAAAAATCCATAGTCTAGGATATATTCAGCATGCAAAAGAAGTATGTATGTACAGGGTAATAACTTTTTTAATCAAAATTTCTAGTTATTTTTTTTGTTGAATTATTATTAGTTGAACACAAATTTTTTTGCACTTTTGCTTTTTCGCATAAGTTTAATTTTTTTTTATCAAAACTAATAAAATATTATCTGGGAATTATTTCTTTTCATAAGCTACTTTATTATATTCAACATTTTTTTTTGTATTTTTCGAATTTATTCTATGAGCTAAATTTCAGTTGTCTTTTTTTCATTAAAAGATTTTATTTATTGCGCTTAATTCCCTTTTTTTATAATTGATAAAAATACTGAAATTTATTGTTGGAGGATAAGCTGTTCCTATGCGCTTTTCACTGGTTGCTTAGGCCAGATCATCAGGAAACGTTCTCCTAAATAATTTTATAAAAGCCAAAGCTATAAGCAAACAAGACTATAGAAGGAATGAGAATTACCTACACTCAAAACGTCTTGTTTGTAACGATACGAAAGCTTAAACAAAATACGAACGATAAAACAGTGAGTTCATCTTTTCTTACATTCCCCATCACAATTATTTGGAATTCTCCCAACATTAATTGTAGTTGTAAGTGGGTAAAAAAAACAAAAATTGCTTTCATTGTTTTCGCAAGAAATCAAAATAAAAACAATTTGCCAGTTCTGTTTTTTATGCACGTGCACTTGCAAAAATTTATTATCAAAAAAGTTGTTTTTGGGAATACATAATTTTTTTCATTAAAAGATTTTATAAAAATACTGAAATTTATTGTTGGAGGATAAGCTGTTCGATAAAGTATTCGATCACGACTGCCAGAATTAGAGTCCTGCAATGGTATTTGTATTTTCTTTTGGTGCACCTACGAAAACCTGAACACGTTCAGACGTTACGTTTTTTTGTTGCAAGCAACAACCTACAATTTACCGTTTCACTATTTAATTCAAATTTAAATATAAAATTTCAAAAAATAATACGAAACATTAAAAATACACTTCAAGATTTTCCCTCATATTACAAATAATGCTAAATTTTTTACCCTTCAAGCGTCTCTTCTGAATTCGTCCACAAACCTCTGTTTCAAAATATATTTCTGTGCGACATAAAGAGTGTGAAACAGGCCTTAAAAAATTTAAATCCCGTAATGCGAAAGCACAGCAAAAGTAACAGACGTTTTTCTGCCTAAATTTTGGTTTAACTTAAATCCTAGGTCCACTTGTAAACTGTCATTTGTTATTAAATAAAAATAATTTGCTAAATACTAAATAAAAACTAAAAATATAACTTTTATTTTTAGAGTTAAAGAAAAATTATGCATTCCCAAAAATAACTTTGATAATAGTTAAAGATAAAGTTTAAACAAATAATTATTCAAACATAATTTTTTGACTTGCGGTCCCTGATTAAAACTACATATCGCTCATTTGCTGCAACGTTGTCATAACTCAAAAAAATAAAAAAATCGAAATAAACGTGTTTATAGTTTTTTATTTGCTGGCACTTGGAAAAAATGACGACACATTCTCTTAAAAGAGGGAAATGATAAAAGATATAAAGATGAATTTTATACACAATGGTTGTAAAATATTATTTAGGACATTATGACAATATGACTTGATAGCACACCTTGTGAATCCCCCCAATATAAAGAAAATCATAGCAAACAATTCTGGATAACTAGCTCCAAAATTTAATTTTTTGAGTTATGACGACGTTGTAGCAAATGAACGATATAACATTTGGTTTTTAATTTATTAGTTCACACCAAGGTTGGCAACCGAAACGAATTTCGGTATTGAAGTTTGTTCATATTTGTTAATTCGGTATCGGTATAAAACAATTTGTTTTTTCGGTATAGTTCTTAAATATTTATACCGGTATAGGCATATCGGTTTACAATATAACTAACCAAACCAACAAAGAATTTAAAAAAAAAAACATAAAACCACCCAGGGTTCCTAAAAATTTCCACTAATCAGCGCAAACAGTTTGAAAAATATTTCACTTTTTGATTTTTTTCCAAAAATTTTATATTTTGTGGAAACGTACAATGTACTAAATTAAGTTTAATCTCAGATTAATTAATTATAGTTTGTCGCTAACACCAGCCCTACATAAGCGGCCTTCGGCCGGGCGTAAGGATTTCCTCCTCTATGGTATACCAAGCACCGGCTTCGCTAATTAAAATTTATCTGAGTAGCCGGACTTCGGTCGGGCACAAGGCCAATTTTATTAGCCTTAGTTAGCGAGCCGGTGTTTATACCATAGAGCAGAAAATTCTTGTTATACCGTAGAGGACAAAATCCTTGCACCCGGCCAAAGACCGGCTATGCAGAGAAGATTTAGCAAGCGAAGCCGATATTGTTATACCACAGAGGAGGAAATCCTTGCGCCTACCGGTACTCAATGGTATCGGTACTAAAACCGGTATCGTTTGCCAACCTTTGTTCACACAAAAATTAAATTTTATATACCTACATACAATAAACTAATGTTTTAAGCTATCTGAATATGTATGTATATAAAAAGACCTCCTGTTATTATAAATACATACATACTTATTTATACAATCAATATTAAATAAAAATTATCACACGCTATTGAAAAGTAAACTGTAAACGTGTATGTACATTAAACCGACTCACCTTACATGGGCAAAAAAAGTTCAAGTTATTATGAGGTTGCTTTACAAGCTCATTTTCTAAATTTGTTCGATTTTAAATCCACTTCATTTCGATTTATAAGTTGTTTAACTTCAAAAAGCAGAGTACGAAAACAAACAAAACGAAACGTTTGCTTTCGTTTTGTTTTGTTCTTTGCAGTAAGTAAAACTCGCCTTAATTTTAGTAGACTTGACAAACACATTATATGTAGATACATAATTGTAATTGACGTTTGCCAATTACAAATCGAATTGCCTTTTTATCGGGCATGTTCTAGAAATCAAAATGAAGTGAATTTTAAATCGAGCAAATTTTAAAATCGACCCTGTTCTAAAAGTTCCAGAATATGCCCGTATAATATAGGTATGTAATTACAAGTAATTGGAGTTTGCTAATTACCAATTTTTATAATTTACAAGCGATAAAAAAGTTGCAAGTAAATAATAAAAACGTAGTTCATATACCTATAATTCGTAATTTTTTATATTAAAAATTATATAGTTTAATTAGCTATTAATCATTAATTAGTTATTAAATTAATTTACTCATTATTGTAAAATACTAATAATACCATATATGGCCCTATGGGCTCGGTTAAATAAAGAACATAATAATAATAAATATTTATTAAAAATTTCATAACAACAAGAAAAATGATATACTTTATACTTGCAACACATACAGCACAATATTTATTTAAATTTTAATTCATAGGCCCCTATTACGGTTCAAAACTCAACTCAGTTGAGTTGTAATTTCTACTTTTTTGTATTATTGTTTACAACTTTGCTATATTGCGGCGAACAAAAACATCAAAAAAATTACAACTCATCACAACCAGTTGTTTTAATTACAACTCAACTGAGTTGAGTTGTAAACCGTAATAGAGGCCATACTGTTTATCTGAAATCCGAAACTTTCGAAAACAAGGTATTAAAATGGCATTGTCGAAAGTGTTAGCAATATACTCGTGGTTACCTCTTCACGGCAAAGCCAATGTACTTATGTATATCATTTTATATAACACAAATTTAAAGCTGTTATATTATCCTGTAAATGCTACTTGACTTCATCCTGGCATCAAGTCTCAAATTCCTGAGTAGTTTAAAAACATAAAAAAGGTAATTCCAAACTCGACAAAAAATGTTTTGAAGATTACAAATTCGTTCAGATATTTGGAACGTATTTATCTGATGACTTTTGTTCCATATAGATGTTTGTTTAGGGGTTAGGTCAACTAAGGGATCGCTTTAGTCCAGGTTTTATACTGAACCTTTCATATAAAACAGAAAAAAGCATACAATTGAACACCAAATTACCAAATAAAAAAAACAGTTGTTTACGACCAATAGACCTTGTAAATGCCCCTATTTGTTTTAATTATATTTGAGGATATCACAAAAATTTATTCAATAAAATTAATGTATGGCTATTAAAACATTAAATCAAATTTACATATTAAGAAAATGTTTAACATTTTATTATAATAAAAACCAAAATATTATAAAGCTGTCTGTTTATTTAAAAAAAGAATTCAATATGTATTATCAATTTACCCCTTATCTACTTATTCCTGCATTCTGAGTATATATTTTTTACCAGTAAAACCTTTGAAATTTAAAGCAGCTGCTGCAGCATCTTTAAAGTTTTGCAAAGGCACCATTTCATGTACAGGGGCTATAAACTTCTTTTGTTCCATTAAATCACACAATTCTCTAAACATTTCGGTACGTTCGGGTGATTGAGGATTTTCTTTGGTCCATCTAGTCATCCAGAAGCCACGAAAAGCTATATCTTTAAAAATTAAAGCTGCAGTGGCAGCTATAACAGGTTCACGCGACATACCACCATATGTAACCATAACACCCTTATCGGCTAAATGACGAGAAATTTCAGTAGCACTTTTGCCTCCTACGCAATTAAAGGCCAATTTAGGTTTTGGCAGTTTTCCCTCTTTAAACAAGGTAGATGTGCGTATTTCTTCTTCAGTTAAAACTTCTGTGGCACCTAAAGATTTTAAATAAGTTTTAAGATGATCAATTTCAGGCCTATTTCTGACCACTCCTACTGATTTAAGACCCCAAGCTTTGCAAAGTTGATGAACTGCTTGGCCAACGGCACTATTGGCTCCATTTTGTACGACACAGTCACCAGGGATGAGTTTGGCGAAATCCTTAAGCATACGATAAGCTGTACAGGGATTAACAGTTATAGTGGCAGCTTCAGCAAGACCAATTTTATTCGATACCGGCATTAATTGTTCATCGGTGTAAACAGCATGAGTGGTCCAAGTACCAATGCCAGTAACATAAGGCACTACATGCTGGCCTATAGTCAAGTTCTTAACTTTATCTCCTACTGCTACTACCTCACCTACGCACTCATTACCAGCTACAGCTGGAAATGAAGGTTTAACAGGATATTTACCTTCATATTTAGAAAAATATTAAATTATGTATTATTATAAATTTTTTTTAACATTCTTGCCTTGTATGGTATTAATATCGGCAGGATTTATAGGTGCCGCTAATATTTTTACCAAAACCTGATTCTTTTGAGGCTTTTCTAAATTCTCTTCCACCATTTGCAAAACATCAGCCGGCTCACCATGTTGTGTATACTTTATAGATTTGGCTACGACAGACATGTAGCGTGACAATTGCAAAGAGTTTATAGTTGAGATTGGGTTAACTATTTTTGTTAACAATTTTAAATGCTTCAACAACATAATAACTGCAGTTGTATATTATTTAAAGATTATAATCAAGGCGAATAATGATAATAATGTTATGAAATAAGAATTAAATAAAAATATTGATTGCACAGCTGGTTTTTGTTTACATAAATCCTTGACTGACGGCAGCGTTGCCATTTGTCAAGATTTCATTATTTTTTGCAAGTTTTTTGAGATGCAAGAAAGTTTTAAATTTATATAAATTTGTCAAGTTTTCTCTATATACATAATTTAAAATTTGCACTATATTGGATGCAATTATTAAGTGTTTTTTATGCAATGAAAATATCTTACTATATATTTTCTCCAATTTTTTAACTGCAACAGTGTTTAATTGGGTTTACTACTTCCTACCTAAAAAATATTTTTATTTACTATATATTTTTATATATTACTAGCATTTAACCCGCTACTTCGTTAGCGTCTACCATATTAACGACAAAGTTTATGTCACAGATTACACAAAACAGGCCGATACAATCAACACAAATTGCATGATCAAGACAAAAATTATAAAACACTAACCACATTAAACAAAACCATTAGTTCCACAAACGTTTTATTTTGTGCAAAAAAAATGTATTTAAAGCCGAAAATCTGATGGAATTTTATCCGACATAAAAAATTTTTTGCTAAATCTCTGATCGCATATAATCTATCATTTTATGAAAATTTTCTTAAAATTCGCAAGTTAGACAGCCTTGTCAAAAAAATCTGTCACTCAATTAATTTTTAAAGGCCGGTATTCAATATCCTACATAATCGTACGATTCATTCACACGAAAATCTTACGGAATTCTATCCGACATAAAAAAAATGTCTGCAAAATCTGCTGACAATGCCACACTATCCCACAAAAAAGATGCAAACTCAAATGACTCAGCTACTTTACAAGAACGTGCAACTCTGATCGTAGAGAATCTATCATTTTATGAAAATTTTCATAAATATTTGCAAGTCGGACAGACTGTCAAAAAAATCTTACACTCAATTAATTTTTAAGCCACACTGTCATACATTTTGAGCACACACGATTTTTTTGACATATCGTGCGACTAAATAGGATAGTGGCTTTTAAACAGGGTCTCCACTTTCAAGACAGCTTGCTTACACCCAGGCTACAACTGACATCAAATGGGTAACATTAACACTAACATCATGTTAGTGTTAGGTATAGCCTCCTCATGTTAGTGTTTTGTTTGTGTTTTAACAGCGTTGTTAAGCAATCTGTCTTGACAGCTATTTTATAACATAACTTGCCGTTTAAGTTTGACAGACAGCTTTTTTTTTTGTTGCTTTTTATTAACTTTTTTATACAACTTGTCAAAAATACGCACGTGGCTGATAAATAATTAAAATTAAAGCGCAAAATAAGGTGCAATAAATATAACAAGCACGTTAATATTTAATATTATTATTTTTAGCGATGTTTACTATGTTTAAGCGCTAAACTTTTTCTTCGCTATGAATATAACACACAATCTGTCTTTAGCTTGTTTTTAAACTTATGTTGTAAGATATTTACGTGTTCTCCACCTAAAACAAATTGGCAATTTGACGAAGTTATTCTGCCGGCGTTATTGCTTGTGTTAAGACATCACAAATTGCACGTGTGGCCGTAGGGCAAACAACAATGTTAAAACACAAGCAAAACACTAACATGACCCTACGGCCACACGTGCAATTTGTGATGTCTTAACACAAGCAATAACGCCGGCAGAATAACTTCGTCAAATAGCCAATGTGTTTTAGGTGGAGAACACGTAAATATCTTACAACATAAGTTTAAAAACAAGCTAAAGACAGGTTGTGTGTTATATTCATAGCGAAGAAAAAGTTTAGCGCTTAAACATAGTATTCATCGCTAAAAATAACAATATTAAATATCCAATTTGCTTTTAAAATTAATTTATTTTCGGAAAACTTATTTTGCACTTTATTTCGCGCTTTAATTTTAATTATTTATCAGCCACTCGCGTATTTTTGACAAGTTGTATAAAAAAGTTAATAAAAAGCAACAAAAAAAGCTGTCTGTCAAACTTAAACGTCAAGTTATGTTATAAAATAGCTTTCAAGACAGATTGCTTAACAACGCTGTTAAAACACAAACAAAACACTAACATGAGGAGGCTATACCTAACACTAACATGATGTTAGTGTTAATGT
The DNA here is from genome assembly GCA_943735925.1 of Pollenia amentaria. NCBI lineage: Eukaryota > Metazoa > Arthropoda > Insecta > Diptera > Polleniidae > Pollenia > Pollenia amentaria. Next base: position 31,425,891 of record OX031010.1, on the reverse strand, counting down.
TAACCATTTGATGTCAGTTGTAGCCTGGGTGTGAGGAGGCTATACCTAACACTAACATGATGTTAGTGTTAATGTTAACCATTTGATGTCAGTTGTGGCCTGGGTGTTATTAGTGAAAAAGTTTGCATGTATTGCAACTGTCTTGCCAGTACTGGCAAATGTAAACACCGTGTTATCCAGTATGGTAGCTTCTACTCTACGGCATCACTGAAAACCAAGGCGAAAACTACTAGTTGAATTCGCCTTGCTGAAAACCAGAAGATAAATTAACTGCAGCCAACTTCGTTGACTTCCTACGTTGTGTATTTCTTTTGCAATTTGCATCTCGTGGAAGGTAGGTGTTTTGTAGAGTGGTGGTGGAAAAATTACGATTTTATAAAAAGTAAATTAATACACGTGATGATATATTTACTGGCCTTGCACCATTCTGAAGCTTTCACCAAAAGCATCTTTTGTGTTGATATGGCGTATCTGATCAAATAATAATCAAATTTGTGACAGTGTCATGTGAAAAGAAAAAATAACTAATTATTTACATTACTTTTAAAGCATTCCAACACCATACAGAACAAATTCACAAAATGTCTATTCTTAATGAATCTAATTCGCGGATAGACCGATGATGTGACAGTTATTTAAAAACAAATAACATTTACTTGAATTTGTTACTAGGTCTATCTTCAACATGGGTGCCTATCGTTATATGCAGGAATTGTACAGGAAGAAGCAAAGTGATGTTATGCGTTATTTGCTTCGAATCCGCGTCTGGCAGTACCGTCAGTTGACGAAATTGCACCGTTCCCCCAGACCCACCCGCCCTGACAAGGCCCGTCGTTTGGGATACAAAGCCAAACAAGGTTTCGTCATCTATAGAATTCGTGTTCGACGTGGTGGTCGCAAGCGTCCCGTTCCCAAGGGCTGCACTTACGGCAAACCTAAAAGTCACGGTGTCAACGAATTGAAGCCATACCGTGGTTTGCAATCTATTGCTGAGGTAAGACATCCTATTTTTTTATAAAACCCTTGGTTAACCCTTAGGCATAACCATGAACCTTACTAACATAGAATCGCCTTTTTATACATGATGCTAACTTTTCTTTTATGTGAGAATAAATTATGTTGACCACATATCCTTCCTTAGATGTCTGATTGCTTGCTTTGAACACAGTTTTCTTAAACATGTTTTGCAAATATTTGTCAGTTATTTTTCCTAATTATTATTGTTTCTTAATTTCAGGAACGTGTTGGTCGCAGGTTGGGAGGTTTGCGTGTATTAAACTCTTACTGGGTTGCCCAAGACGCTTCCTACAAATACTTTGAAGTCATTTTAATTGATACTCACCACAATGCCATCCGTCGTGACCCCAAGATCAACTGGATCTGCAAGCACGTTCACAAACATCGTGAACTTCGTGGTTTGACATCTGCCGGCAAGAGTTCCCGTGGTATTGGCAAGGGTTATAGGTACTCTCAAACTATTGGCGGTTCTCGCCGTGCTGCCTGGAAACGCAAGAACCGTTTGCACATGCACAGAAAACGTTAAGATGTTAAAAAAAACGTTATATTCTGTTGACTCTGAGAAGATTTTTAAAATAAACACTTATTTTATAATACCTACAGTTTTGAATGTTTTTTTTTTTTATTTTAATTATGATTTATTAAAGAATCGATATTGTATGCAAAAATACTGAATGTCTGAAAAAAAATTGTCAAATAACAAGCACTATTTCTGTAATAAAAGAAAGAATGGAAAACTGCCCGTGTTGTTCCGATTCCGAAATCTAAGGCTATTCACGATGCTGATGATCTCCGCCCTATTTCTATTTTACCAATAATGTCTAAAGTTGTTGAGCACCTGATTAGGGACCAAATACTTCAATCTAGGACAGTGCATATTTATGAATCTCAATATGCTTTTCGTCAGGGTTATAGTGCTACATCATTGTTGCTAGGATTGACTGATTTGATTAGAGAAAATGCAAATATGAAGAAGCTTTGTGCTTTAGTGTCTCTTGATTTATCTAAAGCATTTAACTATTTGCCACAATAAAATGATTGATAAACTCTGGAATGAGTTTAGATTTTCTAAATCTGCGTGTAGACTCGTTATGTCGTTTCTGGGTGGTAGATCTCAATTTGTTGATTTAAATGGAATTAACTCCAATTTACTAGCTCTTTATTCTGGTTTTCCACAAGGCTCGGTTTTAGGACCACTGCTGTTTGTACTTTATATTAATGATGTCCACTTGTCTTTGAATATTAGGTTTTGTAAGACTTTTTATTTGCGGATGACGTCTTTTTATTGTTTAATGGAAGCTCGACTTGTCCAGAAATATTTGAAAGTAACATAAATAATAGTCTAGTAAGTATGATGGAATGGACTACTAGAAACTCGTTGGTTTTAAATACATCGAAGACAAAAGCCGTCTTGTTTGGATCGTTGGGTACTAGAATTCGAGATTTTTGCTTATTTTTGGGTAATGATGAGGTTGAGGTAGTTAGTCATCATAAATGTTTAGGTGTAATACTTGATAGTAATCTTTCTTTCGAACGTCATATAGACATTTTATCTGGTAGAGTTTGGGGTGTTCTACGTAGGATTTTTTCTACAAATATATATCTTCCCTTGTATATTAGACAAAGACTGGCTCATTCGCTTCTTATGTCTCAAGTTTTATATGGTATTGAAATAGTCTCAGGTTGTGCTGGTGTTAACTTTGCTAGATTGAGACGTGTTGTTAATATGATTGTAAGGTTTGTTTATAACGTTCGTCGTTGGGATCATGTTTCGGGGTATGTTTACCGATTCCTTGGATGTTCCTTTGATACTTTTGTTAAATGTCGTAATTTGGTTACATTTCACAAGGTTATAAAAAGTGGTATACCATCTCCTTTATGTAATACTTTCTTATTTTTGAGATCTTCAAGACATCCTCAGATTTTTATTCCAAGAATTTATAAACAACTTTTTCATTCAGGTCATTTATGGTAAGAATTGCTCGGTGCTGGAATTGTTTACCTCATGAATTACGTATTTTTTCTCACTCAAATAATGTTTTTCGCCGGAAAATTATTGAGTTTTTTACAAGGGGATTATAGCATCGCTGTATGATGGGACTATAGTTATTTCTTTTTTTATTTTACATTTGAATTAAACTTCAGAACGTTATTGTGGTTGGGGAGCCAAAATGTTGTTTTTCTTTTGGACTTTTTTACATTGATTTAGGTTTAAGTTTTATTATTGAGCTTTTATATATTAGGCTTTGTTATAACTATGTAATACATATTTATATTTTGGCCTGGAAGGCTTTGTATTACTTTATTAAATAAATAAATAAATAAAATTTTCTGACAAATATTTATCTAGTAAGCAGAATTCTATAGGAAAATTTATAAAAATTGCTTTAGGTGTTAAAAAGGTCAAAATTCTTGCGTTTTCGATTTCTAGAACACCGTATGGGTTTCGTCTCTTATTGAAAACGCGAAATCTTTGAATCTGCATAGTTCATAAATTGGTATTCTCAAATCTGAATGTTTTTGTGTATTAGAAGTGGTTCGAAAGTGACGAACAAAAATGCCAGGAGCTTCTGTTTTCTATGAAAGTGATGTTTAATAAAAATTTCTTTATTTATGGACAAGTTAAAAAAGTTTTTGTATTAACAATTGTGAAACTATCAGCCTTATTGTGGTTGTCGTTGTACCTATACGACTGTCGTTTTTTGTAGTAGATTAAACAACACAGGTTGTAAGTTACTTTAATCTATCACAAAAAACGACAGAGTCGTATACGACAACCACAATAAGGCCGTATATTTTTTTGATTAAATTGAATAAAGAACATTGCGTAGAACCGATTGTCGTGGGAACGTTTGTTGCGGTTGTTAGGTTTGGTGTGGGTTGTCTCATAAGAACTAATGTTCCGTTGCCGTATTACTCAAAATAACTGCTAAAAACAGTTGCCGAAACCAGGCAGTCAACTATTAAAAAACCCGTCTGTTTTCAGTGTCGAATAATTAAAATGTGATCTACAATAATTTTATTAACGGTTTAAGTTAAAAATTTTAATCCAGTTGGGACTAAAAGATTCACAAAACCAATTGGAGTTTTTGGTTAAATAAAAAAATATGTATAAATAGGTTGCTTCATTTACTTTACTAGCAGAATCAGCGTTACCGTTATGCGACTAAAGATGCATGAATTCGGCTTAAAAATATTTTATTGATCCTTTAATTATGTATATCACAAATTGTCTGGTCAAATATGGACCTATTGTAATAGAATGTTGTTACAATAGGTCGATATTTGACGATAGCTCCTATAAAAATACCAAATCCGAAAATATTGTAATGTTGGTATTGAAATCAAATTGTGTCCATATAAATAGGAATCTATCAATGTTTTAAATTTTATTAAAATCTGTTAAATTGTTTCGGTGAGGCAGAAATTGCTTCTTGATAGTTAATCGAGTACATACGCGAACACATTTGCCGTATTCACAAACCCCTTTGTTTCGAGAAACGTCATAGTTTTGAAAATGGTAGAAGAAGAATTACCTGAACCAAAAGACAACAGTTTTGATAAGATTTTCATGGCACAAATAAATCGTTCTGACATTAATATAATACAAGGTTTTTGAAAAAAAAAAATTAATTAAGAAACATGTTTGCCTAAACCCCTTTTGTCTTTAAGTTGTGTGGGTGGGGAGAGTGCGTCCAATATAGGAACATTTTTAGATTATCAAGGTTAACTTATGGCGGTATGTCTAGAAAACCTATTACTATTATAGCTGCAGGACCCTTGATTTTTACAAATCAAACAGTTCAAAGATTTTGGATAACATATTGGGTTAGCAAACACTTTAAATCACCAGAACGATTTATTATGTTAATGGATATAATAGAACTTATGTTAAAGGGAGAATTTAAAGCTGCCAATTACGAATTAATACATTTTGGGCAATATAAAGAGAAAGGGTCAAAAAGTTCTTACATTCATTGGCAAATAAAACCAACAAGTAAATTATATTTTATACCTATTTCCTTAAACTTTTATTTAAATAATACAAATTTTCATTAGGTGTGTTCATTTACAAATGATTGCTTATTTTCAATAATTGTTACTAGTAAGTGTTCACATACTCGAAAAACTTGCAAGGAGAGAGTGGAAAAAGAGCATAACATTTTAAGAGATAAAAAATTTTTTTGAAAATTACTGATAGTAAAATTTTTACTAGAAAGAATTCAAGGTAGGTATATTTATAAATATACCTTGCAAGAATTATTCAGCCACCTGTTTCATTTTTTTGTTTCCAAAACTAAAATATTTTTCACTTTTAAATCAAGGCGAATTCATTTTTCAGGTGGCGTTGAAAGCACAGCTATGCTACTTTTTTTCTTACATAGAGAGAAATGTCAAAAGTTGCTTGTGTTTTTGACATATCGATCAACGAAAGCAACAAAAAATATATTGTGTTTTTGGTGCTGTTATTTGTTGTAGTATCGACACCACCGTATACATGAATTCGCCTTGTTTTAAATTAAAAAATGTTCAATAACATGGGATATTTATTTTTCTAAAATTTAAGAACAATATTAATTAAATATCAATTAAATTTTTTTTAAAAAAATAATCTCGTACCTTCCAGCTGAATATTGTCAATATACCTAACTTGCCAGTTTTTGCTGGTAAAGTATTCATTCACTTTTTTTTGAGTAATTTTGAGAAAATTTTTGTAAATTTTAAATATACTCTCTCGTTGCAAGTTTCTGCTAAAAAAAAAAGTAAATAAGCACACCTATTATGTGTTTTATCAAATAAATAAATCAAAAATTCAAAATTTTTATTATAATACATGTCAAATTAAATCTATAATCAATTTGTTGCCATGAAAATTAAAACAATATTTCAGAAAAAAAAATATAAAGCCCGTTTTTCCATAGAATCCTTAAAGTACGAGTATAAAGGCCCAACTATAATATGCTTAAGTTGGCTTAAGCAACTGCGCGAATACATGTACATAAATCATATCGCACTTGTTCGACAATACTGTATTAACTCAAAATTTAAACGTTTTCAGTAGAAACAAAACAATTTTTAATTTTTCATTAAAGGCATATGAAAGAGAAGTTTTAAACCAACCGTTTCATTACCAAAAAAATTTACAAAATATGTAGACCAATATTTTTACACCAGGTAGATATGAATATAACGTGTAGGTTCTTTTCAAAAAGTGAAAATTTCGAGTTAATACACTACTGTTGAACAAGTGCGATATGTGTCAAACCATATTGGACTTTAGAAAACTTTTTCTTAAGTTTAATGTGTCGGTCATTTGCTTAAGCAAAGTGCGAAACCGATCGCACTTTCCGTACGGAATCAAATGTTTTTTGATTGTTTTTTTAAATGCATTTGAGAGACTTTTTGTTAATTTTTGACAGAAGCTTAAGCTGCATATGCATATTATAGTTGGGCCTTAGGATTGAAGTTTTAAGTTAAAAAAAAATTAAAAAATAAAAAAGTAGTTCAGTATAAAAATAAACAAAATTTGCCATAATTGTTTGCATTACAATTGAGTTGAGATTAATAAACATTATACATAGAAAATTTAATACCTTCTTTTGTAAATGATTAGAACTTAAACGATATTAATTTCTTAAATACATATAGTTAAAGTCAAAAAGCCTCTTGCTTATGCAAATTCAAACTTTTTTAAAGGGAGATGAGTCATAAAATTTCCGTTTCTTTAAAGTTGATTTTAAGGGAGTGGCTGTAAAAATAAGAATGGAGAAAACTAATTAATTAATTTCATCAGAAAGGAACTCATATTAAGTAAAAGCTAAAAATTTTGTATATACGTAGGTTATTTGACTATACATATAATCACCCTAATCGTGGTTAGCTTTTTTGTGTCGAATGTTAGGCGATTTTAAGAAATGACCGTGGTTAGCATCGACAACACACACGACACTGCTTACAAATCGAGTACAAAAAAGGTAATCGTGGTTGGCGCATTTGTTGCAATAAATGCCATTAAGTTTTTTAATCACCACAGCGTATGTGTACAAATTTTCGTCTTACTACGCCTACGCCAACCACTATAAGGGTGAATTTTTTTTTCAGGAAATTGTTAGCAACAATGTACGGAAGGGCACATTAAAATTATTAAGTCTGCGTTCACAGTACAAGTTTTCTTTCAGAAAGTCTGAGTTTAAAGATGAGGGAAGAGAATACCATGTTCTAAGTGTGAACCCAGAATTATACATCACGAGGCTGTATAATACTTTGGAAAATAGTATGTAAGTTGCATTCATTACAGTTTTCTATAAAACTGCCTATAATTACCTACCATATAAAGAATAAACAGCATCTATATTATTGCTTGGTGTCCGTGTCAACGTGGAGGGACCTTCACAGTTTTCCTTTTCCTCCCCAAAAGACACAAACTGTGACCAATAATCAAAAGGTATCTTTAATAAATTCAGCATAACCATATATTGTGTATAGACTTCTGTAAAAATGGCATGTTGATCTGGATCCGGAGAGGAATAACCAACTATAGTGGGACCAAAAACTCTAGCAATATTATCCAAAGGCATGAGAACTTCACGGCATTCAGCAATACGTTGAAAGTGCAGAACAAGGAAAGCCAAAGTATCGCGGTTTGTTTGTGGCATGGCTTCAACCGCTTTATATAAATCTTTTTTAATATCTTCCTCCGAAGGATTCTGTACAGCATTACAGAAATCCTTCCAAAGGCTTGTAGGTATTAAAGGTTCGCGTAGAGAACGTAAAAAGTCTTTAATACAGCCACAAAGAACATGTATATCAATGTTGGCAAGATGAGGAGATTTGCCACGTATAAAGCGTTCTTTTAAAGCTTTGACTTCACGTTCAGATCCTGAGACACGATAAATGCCAACTTCATTAAGACCCCTAGATTCAATTTCATTTACACAGTGTACAATTAAAGCTGGTATTAGAGGGGCTACAGAGGGAGCATAATCAGAGATGTAACCCATTAGACCTTTAAACACAGGTGTACCCGTAGAGGGCATACACATAACGGTAAGCAGATAACGGCAATCTGTATGGCAACGTACGGGGCAATCACGACAACGGAGCCCAACCGATCCAAAACGGATTCTGAAATCAAGATTAAAATGTTAATTTTAAACTAAAAATTTGACTTTTTGAGAAACTTACTTTTTTTGACAGTGTATACAAGTCTCCGCCCTGATAAATGTCTTACTGGCAAAATTATGAGGACGTTTTAGAGTTCCTGCTGATTTCAAATTGTGTTGGGCCATGGGCGAATCCATATTGCCATTACTAGGAGTCATAGATGGAGCTGTTGCCTGTTTAAAAGGTGATTTACGAGGTGTAGAACAGGGACCATCATCTAGACTAACTAAATCATCATTTATATCTTCCCGATGTACTACAACTGGTACAGTTTCTATAGTAGATTCTGCACGTATAACACCATTACCGTCTTGTGGTATGGTAACTGTGGTAGTAGCACATATACGATCCGTCCCTAAATCAGTACCAATAGTATGTTGCTGAGTACCCACATTACTGCGTCTAAGAGAACGCCTGCCCGTGGGTGGTGCTCCCAACGGCGTATTGTTAGCAGCAGTACTTAAGCGACTTCTTTTGCTACTTGGGGCTGGCGGATTATTAGCAACAGATGGACGATGCTTATGGGAAGTTCTGGAAGGACGTATGTCTAGAAAATCATCTTCGGATTGGGTAATCGACAAATCAGACAAAAAGCTACCCGTGGAATTTATATCATTACCATACTTCTCCTCTAAATGAGTATTTAGAGATTTTCTTTTTCTTGGCAAAGTATTCAAAAAGGCCAACTTATCTTTGGTCTCATTTTTCAAATTATTTTCATGTTGTAGCAAATCGGCCACGGCCACGATTTTCTTTTCCATTTGATCTCGTTCATGTTCGGCCTCCTTGCGTGCTTTACTTTCCATTTCCAGCAAACGGCGGGCATGAAATAATTTCGTTTCCAAATCTGCCATAGACTGCAAAGAGGCATCCAGCTCACGTTGTATGCGTTGAGCCTCATGAGCCCGGGCTACGCACTCTAATTGCATTTTTTCTTGCAATTGTAAAACTTTTAGAAATTCTTCTTCTGCCGTGCCATCTATTAAAACCTGCACACAGCGTCTTAAATCATCGAATATGGCCAAGGTGGATAATGTAGTCATTTTTGATGTTCTTAATTGCCCTAAACGGTTTACATTTATTGAAATTTTACATATATATATTAAAATTTCTTGATTTCAAAGAAATTTTCTTAACAATTATTATATTGCGCGTGCTAATCCTGTTTTTTTAAAACGCCGTTTGAAAAAATGGAAATTACTTGCAGCAGCTGCGTTGTTTCTGTTTTCAAATCGATTGAACAGAGTTGTGTTTTGCAATTCTATTTTAACAGAGTTGAAATTTTTACACGGTGTTTACATTTGCCAGTACTGGCAAGGCAGTTGCAAAACAAGCAAACTTTTTTACTAACTTGAGGGTTACACGATCAAGTTTTGTCTATCAAGTTTTAATACACTCACACTTTTTTACCAATACACTCATACTTTTAAAAATTGAAGCGAACTTGCCTTTAAAATTCTCTTTCAAGTGAGTGTATCAATTTACGTTCAAGAAAACACAGATTACAAGTTTGGTGAGAACATTTTTCGTTTGTCTTTATAAATTGTTCTCTTGATGACATCTTGAAAGTAAATTGCTTCAAAATTGCGTGCAACCTACGTCACAGCTTCCAATTTTTGGTAATTTTTACAAACTGTATATGTAAAAGACTATCAAGAAAAACTTGATCGTGTGGCTGCAGTGTTATACATGTACACTTTTCCAACTGTCTTGTCTACTGTCTTGCAAATTTTGCAGACAGTAAAATGGACAGTAATTTGACATTTGCTGACAGTTATTTTAAGTTTTGTTCGCAAAAGTAAAAAAATCAACAATTTAATAAATTATGCTTTGCACTGCAACAAACACGTTAGAAATTTTCTTAAAAGTGAACTGTCTTAACTACTGTCTGGACGCCTACGTCACGAAGACAGCAAGTAGTGTTTTTGGCAACAAATACGTATTTTCTTACAGTATGTTTACATTTGACAGTACTGGCTAGACAGTAAGAAAATACATATTAGTTGCCAAAAACACTACTTACTGCAGACGATGCAATATTTGTCAAAACACGTGTTACTATTTTTGTTTCAGTTTTTATCACAGACGATTACACTAAAAACGAAACATCAGTATTGCGTGTTTTTTGAATATACTACTACAAAACACAAAAAAAAAAATTATTTATTTTCTTTGTATACTTAACATATTTTATGTCCCAAAAATTTTATATTCAATTATAATTGTTTTCCAAGTCTCACAATATTCAATTGTTGCCATTTTCCGATTTCTTTCTTCATATTTGTTTGTCCGAGAGTTGCAAAAGCACCTCACTCAACAACTGCTCTCAACAGAATGAGAAAGAAAAAACAGTCAACATCGCCACACACGATGAAACATTGTGTTTGGAAACATAAAATATCAAAACTTTGATATTTGAGAAACCAAAAAGGTAGCAAGAAATTCAACCAGAAACATCCCCACACACGTAGCAACATTTGTCAAGACATTACCATGTTCCGACAAATGTTGCCTGGGAGACCCTGTGTTACAGTACTATTGACACTGCTTTGACTTAATTTAACACAGCAGTTACATTTGACATATGTTCTCTTTCAAAATGCCTTTTTTTAAAAATGCATTTAAGCAAAACAAAGAAACCAAACGTCATAACACGAGAAAAAAATGAATGTCGTTTTTTGTTTTTGTAGTGGTGAGGCCACAGTTTACTTTTAAAAAATGTCAAGCGTAAACGTTGCAGTGCAGGAATGTTGGAACTTTTTTCAACATTAACACCTTTTTTAACAATAAAAAAAAATGGTAGAAAAGTATAAATTTTGTTATATTTTCCTTGATTTGAAACGAAAATATAATAAAAACGATTCGAGCCGGTAAAAAGTCGATGCAGCCGCTGCCGCTGATAAACGTCACAGATTACAATTTCCGGTGTAATCAGCTCATACAAATATAATAGTTTACACTTAGGATTTTGGTAATGGATACATTTTTCAACCATTTTTAAGCACTGAAACATAATTTCTGATGATTGAAATTGGTGTTCTATATCTCTCGGTTCATGTGGCACTCAATTTTCATACTTTTTTATGAATGATTAAAGATCTTAATCTTATTCACGTCTGTGATTCTACAATATTCTTTAATTTTTGGGAATATTCGGATATATGACATCTTGTCTGTTGACAAGTTTCGAGAGTTAACATATATGCACTTCCATATGTTTTTCAAATAATTTCCTTTTTTGGATTTTTAAAAAACTGATTTTTCATATTTAAAATATGCTTGTCGCTGCTATGTAAAATAAATTAAAACTTGCATTTGTAGTAAATAGGAGTGAGAAAAGCGGTTTTATTTTTAAAAATTTTTGAGACAATATATATGTACATATATATGATTTTTTTATTTCCGTTAAAACAAACAGAAAATAGCTACAAAATTTCAAAAACTAACAAAAGTTTGTGTAATATTACTATGATAATATTTGTGACGATTTAAAGGGGTCTGCATACGGTCAAGCATTTCTCATCAAGCGCCATAGTAGATTTGTGAAAAAAATGTTTGTATGTGTGCCACCGACGATTCTGGATAAAAAAATCAAATAATTTAGATATGATGGCGAATATTACGTCCAGAACAAATACACGAAGGAGTTCGCCTGCATGACAAGCATTTTGACCGTGTACAGACCCCTTAAGGAAACCAATTTGATGATATTTTCACATTGTACCAACATGTTAATAAAATTGTACTTTTTGGACCACAATTCCCCTAAATTTTTTTTTTTTGCAATTTCTTTTTTAATTTTTATTTTAACAACAAAAACTTCGTGCATGATAATTAACTAATACATTTATTTATATTTTTAATAAAAGCTAATAGTTTTTACATATTTGAATAAAAGTTACAAAACATCATACAAAAAAATTCACTTCTTCGTTAAAAGAACATAAAAAATTAAAATATAAATATTTTTATCTTTTTTATAAATTTTTAAATATTTAAGAAGTGCAAAACGTCTTACAATTGAGATCGATCATATATTTGTGGATTAAAAATAATTTGATTTTTAAAATTATGGCAACAAGAATTTGTAGAATGTATCTAATCTTTTGCTTGTATATATCTGGTTGGAAACTGTAGAAACATACAGTCTATTTCTTTCTCTAACTTTTATTTTTGATATGAAAAGGCTCTTTCTACATTAGCATATCAATGTGGAATTGATAATATTCCACAAACAGCTAATTGTCTTCAAACATTATTTCTTTTAATTAATTTTTTACTGTGAAAAGCTTCTTACAAGAATTACAAATACTGTAATTTTTAAACGTTTTTAATAATAATAAGTAAAATAAAAGTGATAAACTGAGAAATTTTATAAATTGTACCAAACATGAAATTGGTGTACCATTGTACTTATTATAACTCGATTGTTCCAAAAATGGTACAATTGTACCAACTTTTTCATCCCTGAATTATTAAATGGATCATTTACCATGGCCAAGGCGAATTCACTAGAATGTGTGATCCAAGGCGAATTCAACAAGGTAAGTGCAACTCGTCAGCCGTTCATCAGCTGTTTCCACGGCGAATTTGCCAAACGTCAAAAAATATTTTTGTTGTCATGTTTTTCGCCAAAATAACCGAAATATTTTCTGATAAGGCGCATTCATTGCTATGTAATACGTTTTTTTGGCCTTAATGGCTTTATATTACAATATTTATTAATAAATAAATTATTTTTATCGTACGAAAATTTTTGCCTTGGTCAACTGTTTTTGACAACAAGCAAACAAAATACATGTGGCTTTTTGTAGTTGTAGAGTTGCACTTACCTTGTTGAATTCGCCTTGGTGTGATCAATCCAACAGCTGGTTTTTTCGGTAGTCGAGTTGTCAGGCAACACTTTTTTTATGAAAACAGACATTGTTTTTCTAGCAATATTTTTGACAGTTTGAAAGCAGTGTTGTTGTAGAGTCGACCTCAACATCTAGTGAATTCGCCTTGAATGTTATCATATTTGTTTTTACAAAAAGTTTTTTCTCTTTTATTAATGATCATTATCAAGGCGAATTCAACAAGGTAAGTGCAACTCGTCAGCCGTTCATCAGCTGTTTCCACGGCGAATTTGCCAAACGTCAGAAAATACTTTTGTTGTCATGTTTTTCGCCAAAATAACCGAAATATTTTCTGACAAGGCGCATTCATTGCTATGTAATACGTTTGTTTGGCCTTAATGGCTTTATATTACAATATTTATTAATAAATAAATTAATTTTATCGTACGAAAATTTTTGCCTTGGTCAACTGTTTTTGACAACAAGCAAACAAAATACATGTGGCTTTTTGTAGTTGTAGAGTTGCACTTACCTTGTTGAATTCGCCTTGATCATTATACTCTTCGTAGACTTCATGTGCCAAAAAACTAATTTTAAAAAACACTCCTTTTCCAGTGTTCGTGTCGTGAGTGTTAATTATTTTTTTAAAATAGTTTTTTTTTATTTTTTGTTAAGTAATCACTAAGTTCTAATTAATTATTGTTTTCAGTTTTAAACTTTGTATTAGAAGTATATCATAGAAATATGGCTCAAATTGCTAAAATTTTGGCCGGACGTGTCCAACAAGTCTTGCAAACTGCTGCTAAGCAACCCCAATTGGCTCCACGTTTCTATTGTGCTGCTGGTAAGTTGTTTTTTTTTTTATAAAACTTTCATAGACCGACATTTAAAAATGTTAAGTGTTCCACCCGCAATACTCTTTGGAAACCTGCATTTTAAATTGCAATTGTCTGCTGTCGCTTTGATTAAATTTATCAATACATAATATACTTAACCGGCTTTGCTATACATACATATTGTTGGTTCTTCAATTTTTTAATCAATTGTGATTGTTTTGATTGGCTTCTAAAGAGGGAATATCATTGTTTAATATTACGTAATAATACAGAGCAAAGTTTTCTACTTTGTTAATTTTAATTAATTAATACTGTAAAGCAAGGCTATAACGAACACCGAATATGACGAATACTTGTCGTTGCCGGGCCAATTGGGTCTACGTACCGGAACAACTTGGAGCAGTCAATGCACCGACCAAAGGTTATCATCTGTGCAACACCAACATACGTCGAGCTAGTACAACAACAAAAACACGTTTATAACGAGTGTAGGAGTTGTACCAAACTGTTTTATACCGAACACCTTTTCAATCATAAACCTTTTTTCTTGCAAATTATAATATTTTTACGCAGAATCCTTAGCACATGCTTCATTATTACCTTCACCTCAGATGGAAAGGATCTGTGTGATCTGTATATATAGCTAGTTTTTCATTCCGTTTGCAATTTCTACAATAGTGATGTTTGGCGCTAGAAAGTATGTACATATATAAGTATGGTCCCTATGAGTAGCGAAGTTATTTCATAATATCCGCTTGTCCGTAGTTATGCAGTGGATCACAGTGAAATTGGTCCATCTGTGAGTAAGAACTTGAAAATATAAAAAACCTACAAAATGAAATGCTAAAGAAAATAGGACCAGATTGGTTACTTTAGTAAATATAAAATAAAAATTTATAAAAAGTTATACAATTCCATAACATTTTGCAACAAATTTTTCATTAAGTAAAGTAAAAGAAAATTTATGTCGCAATGAATATGATCCACGATTAAAATGCATTTGATTTTTATTACTAATTACCGACTAAGCGACTGACTGCAACAAACGGCAGGTGAAAGTTTTTTAATTTTAAATTTCAAGATCGGCCGCCATATAATTGTTGAATTAAGAAATTTATTAATTGACCATTATAAAAGTGGAAAAAGTCAGAGAGAAATTGCAAAAATTATTAAGAATTCCCGCACTACGATAGCACGCACATATTGTTAATCCTTTTTAAAATGACGGACGAATAATAAATAAGCCAAAAAACTAGCAACAAAGAGCTACCAAATCAAGATTGAATCAAGGCTGAATTCTAACTACGAGATAGGGTCGAACAAAATCTTTTATATAAGCTGCAGCCTTGAAATCATCCAAAGAATTTTTCGAAAGAATGCATTTAAAAGCAGGATTGCTCGTGAGAAGTGAGTTAAAGGTACAGAAAATTAAAAAATTAGACTTGCACACAGGTACTCTGTAAAAGACTTTTCATTCTGTAATTATAACAAC
Organism: Pollenia amentaria; assembly: GCA_943735925.1. NCBI lineage: Eukaryota > Metazoa > Arthropoda > Insecta > Diptera > Polleniidae > Pollenia > Pollenia amentaria. The sequence continues at coordinate 31,410,547 of OX031010.1, read as the reverse complement.
GATTTTTTCCGGTTAATACCATTATTAAAGTATGAATTAATTGTACTCTCCCGTTTTTGTAATCACAATAGTTTGCTTTTTGTTAAGTTTCTTATCGCCACTTTTATCACTTTCAACGTTATTGGCTTGTTCGCTTCAATTTATGCGATATTGATACTTTTTATTAAATTGTTTTTTTGATCCCAGCTTTTATATAGATGGTAGTTATAATTTTCGATTTTGAAATTGTTTTTGGAATGTATGCACATATCGCTCTTTTATTTCAATAGTGTCATAACTAAAAAACTCGATTTTTTTTTAGCCTATATACCATCAATACATACACACGTATATGCAGACATATCCGCAACACCATGATTATTCTACTTTAGCTAGACTTTTTATTAAATTATAACAATGGCAGATCTTAATTTTGCAAGGATCGTTATAAGGTTAAACGATATATAGTCATATAAAATGCAAAAGGACCTATGAATTAAAAAAAAAAAATTCAGGAGAGATACAAAAATTAATAAAACGCCAACTATTGTGAATATAACAACGATATTTTCTGGTTTATATCGTTAACAAATTATGAATTAATGATACGATACTGTGATCACATTTTTTTTGATTTTTATGGGTGCTCAAGGATAATTTAAAAGCTTATACGGTAAAGTATTTTTGAGATTTTTCGGAAGAGGTTTAGAGGTCACACAAGTCTATTTTTTATTTTGCCAAAAATCGAGTTTTCTGTTCTTTTTTGAGTTTTCTTCATAACTTTGTCAAAAAAACGATTTACTTTTTTTTGAGGAAACATTTTAAAAGAAAAATGCTCAAGGTTTATTTTTGTGTGCAAAAACTACAAGGTTTTGCCATTTAGGTACCCTACATTACAATTTTTCGTATTTTATTCATTCATTTTGTAAATAACGCTATATAACTTTTAACATTTTTGATGAATCTGAAAAAAACTGAAAATGCTGTTCAAATAAATTTATTCTTAATAATTTAGAAAAAAACATTTTTGAATTTGCTCTTACCGTTCCTGAGTTATGTCTGCTTTCAGCATTGTAGCCAGTTTATGATATTATTATAATCTGTTTGCCAGTTTACCAAACATGTATTCGCACAATTGCTTAAGCCAACTTAAGCATATTACAGTTGGGCCTTTAGTGGAGATACTTATAGTGTTCACTAAACATGTATACGCGTCCGCCTAACTAATCGTTTTTGCGATATGTACACATACATATTATGTTTGATTTTCTTTTTTGTACATATTTCCGATTTTTTAGTTTAATAAAATTTTAGAACTTATTACATAATACCCTTTTTACTTGTAGCCTCCAACTTCGAATACATCAAGACCGAATTGGCTGGTGAAAATAAAAATGTTGCCGTCATCACTTTTAACCGCCCTAAAGCCTTGAATGCTTTGTGCAATGGCTTGATGGCTGAAGTCAACAAGACTTTGGATAAGTACGAAAAGGATGAAAGCATTGCCGCCATTGTTATCACTGGCAGCGAGAAGGCTTTCGCCGCCGGTGCCGATATCAAGGAAATGCAGCCCAACACTTACGAGAATTGCATTATGGGAAATTTCTTAAGCGATTGGACCCGTGTTGCCAAGTGTCAAAAACCCATTATTGCTGCCGTCAACGGTTATGCTTTAGGCGGTGGCTGTGAATTTGCTATGATGTGCGACATCATCTATGCTGGCGATAAGGCTAAATTTGGTCAACCAGAAATTGCTTTGGGCACGATTCCCGGTGCTGGTGGCACCCAACGCTTGACCCGTGTTGTTGGCAAGTCCAAGGCCATGGAAATGTGCTTGACTGGTAACATGATCAATGCCGCTGAAGCCGAAAAGATGGGTTTGGTTAGCAAAGTTGTACCTGCCGATCAATTGGTCAGCGAAGCTGTTAAGTTGGGTGAAAAGATCGGAACCCACTCTCAATTAATTGTTCAGTTGTGCAAAGAAGCTGTTAACACAGCCTACGAGACCACTTTGCAAGAAGGATTGAAATATGAAAGAAGAACTTTCCATGCCACATTCGCAACTGTAAGTTTTAATTCAATTGTTATTTGAGTTGAAAATTTAATTTTTTTTATTTTTTAGGGTGACCGCAAGGAAGGTATGACTGCATTCGTTGAAAAGCGTCCTGCTAAATTCAACAACAACTAAATTTTTTTTTTTAAAGTTATTTTTGTGTATTTTCTTAAAGAACTGTAAAACGCATCTTTTATTATTGTTTTTTTTCTATAACCAGTAATGCATTTATAAATATTACTGTGAAAACCAAGTTTTCACTTTTTTAATTTTCTTATATTTTAAAGTATAACAATTTTTTTTTTAATTTTTTCAAGAAAATTGTTTTGTTTTTATTTTGTGGGGTTATTTTTATATGTATGTATATCGGATGATTCATCTTGGGGTTTGATTTATAATGTAAAAAAAAACACATAAATTTGAAAGTGAACTTTAAATTAATATTATCGGTTAAAAAAACGATTTATGGCATTTACTGTTTGAAAATGATATTATGTAAATGTGGGCCATGACTACGTCTGCGGTGGTCCCTTGGGAAGGACTAATATTGGACGACTCGATCGAGCAAAGCGTCTGGTAATCTCGCGAATAACACGAGTAATCTTGGCTTCCAAAGCGCCAATCGTAGCTGGCTTATTTCTGAACACCTCAGACTTTACATATCCCCAGAGAAAATAGTGATATCGGTTTTTTTCACTTTTTTGGGCATTTACTTAGTAATTCACCGACCTTTCTCGGTGGGTATTTACAAATTTAATTTAGGATTTTTCTTTATTTTTCTTAACTTTATTTTAACTTTGTGTCCAAGAGAAAATAGTGATATCGGTGTGATATCGAACGATCTAGGTTATAAATTGCAAATAAAAGCATTAAGAAAAATATTAACTGCCTATTTTACTACATGCGAAATAACTGTTTGTTGTGCAAAACAACAAGTAAAACAAAATCGAATTCTCAAAAATTTTTTTTGTTTCAAATGTATTTGTGCGAAAGAATGCGTTCTTTCGACATCGTGAAATTGGCAGTAAATGACATGCCATGCCGTCTTGATTAGCCATCGTTATGTTAAAACAACAAACAATTTCTTGTGAACACATGAATTAAGATAGTGAAGACTGATGTTGCGGTTTAGATCTATCTAACAGAATTGACTTGTAGTCATATAAAACTTAGTTTGATCACATTTTAGTAAGATGTCATGATTCGTAGCAGTTTATCCCGAACTAGAATTATTATCAGCCCAATTATGAAAGAAAAACTCCCCGGGAGTTTTCTCCCTTCTCCCATTTTTCGTATGTTAATTCAATTGTAGAAATGGGAAAAGGGAAAAAACTCCCAGGGAATTTTTATTCATAATTGGGCTGTATATATTTTTATAAGAGGGGAATCTTATCTGATCTGGTATTAAAAATCTAAATAAGAACAAATTTCGATATACATATGTAGTAAGGATTTTACGAATATCAATTAATAATATTCGCGAATACGAATTCTAATACGAACATCTGCGCCAATATTCGCCGAATACGAGTACGTATGTATATCCAATTTGAAATTAACCGTCACATGATATTTAAAATTTGATTGAAAAAATCTCGAATCTTTGTCCATATTAAAACACTATTATAAATTATGACATATCGATGACTGAATTGAAGTTCGCACCTACTGAACATTTTTAAATTTTTATACTAAAATTATTAGAGTTAAAAAAAGTCATAAGCACCGAGACCCAACGGGTATAATGTGTTGGCCAACTGTTTACTGAATAGATTAAGGCTACAAATAAAGCCAAGTATTCTACACGGTGATATATTGTATACTTCACCTGAAGACGTTAAGATAACTTCAAGGAACTGTTTGCATACTTATCCGTGTGACCAGATCTTTAAATTGTTTACAGCAAAATCTTGCATTAGACAATGCCAGAAAATGCTAAAAATTATTTTAGAAAATGCTAACATTTTTTTGCTAACAATTTATTAACAGTATGAAATGCTATTAAAAGCTACATACATTCGAGGAACTCATATTAAAAAAAAGTTATAAAATTGGAAATATTTTAACAGATTTAGGCAGCCCGCAATACTCGTGATGTAAGCAAAATACAATTAAATTTAAATAAATACAATTCGAATTTAAAGATTCTATAAAGAGAAATTTAAGATCAGATTATTTCCAATAGCTTAAAGCCTATAGTACACGGCATGTAAAAAGACACATGCGTATGTGGTTCTGACGTAATTTTGACGTCAATGCAAAGCCACGATAAACATTGCGTGTTGTGTGATGACGTCAAAATTACGTCAGAACTATAGGCTTAAGAAAAGCGCTGAAATCTCAATATTATTATTTTTTTTAGCAGTTTACAGCAAAAATTTGTTTAGATATTTCGTTGGATTCAGATGAAATGCCCACACATTTCCACTATAGGATTTTAATCTTGGGATCATTTAATTTAATTTTTACGTTACAATGTAAAATTTTCTTATACTTTTATACGTAATAAAAAAATGGAAAATAATTTTTATAATCAACATGATTTCTAAGATTCCCTAAATGTTAATTTTTTTTACAAAACAGGTAAAACGCTTCTTAAGAGAAAACTAATGCATTTTCATATGAAATTTCTTTTTGAAGGCAACTAATTGTAGTAAAAATTTATAATAGTTTATAAAAAAAGTTAAGGTTATTAATAAAACTACTCCTCCAAACTTAAAAAAAGCTGAAAACATTTCATAAAAATACTAAATAAAATGCCGAAATGCTAAAAGAAAGTTTTGCTGCTAAATTTTGAATGCTAAATTTAACTGCAAAAAAATACTAAAGTGGTCACACTGATATTTTTACTTAAATACTTTTAGGCCCTTTCATGTAAAAAGCAACGCAACGCCAAAGAATTACATTGAAAGCACAAACAGTTTAATAAATACTTTGTAATTTTATTGTTGCTTTCAAAATATTTATGACATTGTTTGTGCTTTCAACGTAATTATTTGGCGTTGCGTTGCGTTTTACATGATTAGGGCCTTAGATTTCGTTTTTCTCACTTTTTTTGCGCATTTACTTAGTAATTCACCGACCTATTTCGGTGGGTTTTTACATATTTAATTTAGGATTTTTCTTTATTTTTCTTAACTTTATTTTAACTTTGTGTCACAGTGTTTAGTAATGGATAGCAAACTGTTAAGCTTCCCACTCCTGATTATTGTATCATAAGCAGAACAAAAACATCTCTCCGAGTTTCTTTAAATATTAAATGTCAATCCACCACAATGAACGCATTTCTTATTTGTGTAATGGGATCGGAATTATCCATTCCAGTTGCCGATAATTTTCGTACGATAATAAGACTATTGCTGCCAATGATAGGTTATCTAGGAATTCTTAAAATCAACTTGAGTAATTTTCATAAATTCTTTTTGTGGCGGCACAATAATACTAGTGTATGTTTGTTTTTTACTTTGCTAAAAGAAAATTTTATTTTGCGTTAAAGACAATAGGTTTTTTTTTTGAATAAAAATTAATATTTTTGGTTTCATATTATGTATTTTTTTTTTTTGGAATGTATTAACAAAATATTCGTGAAATATTCGCTCGAATTTGGCGAATACTAATAGGAATGTCGTTAAATAGGCAACAATTCGGTATTTCGAATACGAATATTCTTAACATCAATATTAGCTTTGTTTCTTTACTTTTTGGGTAAAGTTCGTGAAAATGAGAGTTAGCATAAATTTCTCTCACAAAGATACAAAATTACACAAAAGTACGGGAACAGAAAAAACCATTTTAAGCACAAAATAAAAAGTCAAAGTGTTTTGACAGTCTTAACAAATCAATAAAAGTTTGCGCCACTTTTGAAAAATTGTATATTATCTGTAGGCTTTAGTTTGCACAAGGAAAATGGGGCGGGCGAATCGCTCCATAATTTCATATAGCCCCCATTCAAGCTGCTTTCCGGAATAGGGTCTTTAAGTCCAACATCAAATGAAATTGAAAACGTCGATAGATCCATATTTATATGAACGCATAAGCTATTCATTTTTTTTTTAAAACAACGAGAGAGATTGGGGGCAATTTCTGTCTCTCCGAAACTATCTAACAGATTTTAATGAAATTTAAAACATAGATAGATCCCTATTCATAAAGCCACATTAGCTATGCATTTTCAAAACTATGTCCCAACTAGGTACACTTGCAAAAATTTGTTCTTACATACTGTGCAGGGTATCATATGGTTGGGCTTGACCGACTATACTTTCTTACTCGTTTGTAATAGATTAAAATAACACAAAACCTGCATTCTATAATCTACTACAAAAATCGACTTAAGCGTTTACGCCAATGCCAACCCTAATCAGTCTGGATAAACAAAAGCTCCTCTTAGGCGCGATAAATAAGCCCGTTTGGTACTCTGCAAAGAGGCTTTGGCGGTTATACCCGTTTTATTTATTACATTTTTGACTCAAGGAAAGACATACAGAGGAATAAGCCTTTTGAAAATGGTCGTATTAACATATGTACATATTTGAGTTAAATAGTTTTCAAAATATGTATTTATTTAAATTGACAATTACTATTATTGCATCTGCTGTAAGTCTAAGCTTTATAAAAACTTTTTTAAGCTTTAATTATATTAAGTATATAAGGGCATGTTTGTACATATAAACATACATACATTTGTAGATATTTAGCCAAAAATGCTTTAAGAAAAGCTTTTATTGCCATCTGTTTTCCTTAAACATTTCATGGACAAAAATCCATCTCAGTTTGATTTAGATTTTGTTGTGAAAACATAAGCGCTTTGTTAAGGTGTATATGAAACTCTTTCATGAAAAAAATAAAAATATATAAAAAATAAAGTTAAAGTTATAAAATGATTGAAAAAGTATTTCGAAATAAAGAAATATTTACGAAAAAAGATTCTAAGTGAAAGAATTTTTATTAAAAAAGAAACAATAAAACGTATACGCCACCCCGTACTAAAAATAAATTAATGTTTATAGAGAAAATACTAACATAACAATAAATAAAAAAAGAGACATATTCATATATACACATTTTTAACTATTCTACAACATAGTATATACATATATGTATATATATATACACACACATACTAACGTAGAGTTTACGTACGCAAAAATTTACAAGGAGAACCAATTTTACTATTAAATACACTTACACTCATACTTACGTACATATTTAAATAGAAAAGGAAAAATATAATAACAACGAGAACAAGACGAGCAAGCACAAAAGCAAGAGACTGTAGAGAGAAAAAAAGGATTTACATAAAAGCATAGAGACAAAAATCTGACATTTTATTGTATTAAATTTTAAGAAAACTTAAGGAATTTAGAAAAATTAAAGAAATTTATAAACGAATTTAATAAATTAAATGAGTTAAAATCTTTTTTTTTTAAAGACATAAATTTCAGTTGGTTTTTATACTAATAAACCTAATAAAAGTACATAGTATGTATGTATGTATAACTAATTTATGTGAATAAAAAAACCCAAAAAATCGATTAAAATCAATATTTACTGAAAACATAAAATAAAATATTCTTAAATAGTAAAAAATTCTTATTTAAGTGTTATTAAAAAAAAAATAAGCGAAAAAATAAAAACTATATATTTTTGTAAAAATGGATATGTTAAATCAAATTTTAAATATGAATGCTGGTGGTGCTTATGGTGGTGGCAAGGCTGGTGGCGCCTTTGATCCCCTTGCATTTGCAATGAAACCACAAGTAGTGATACGAGCCTTGTGTTGGGTAAGTTTTGAGGGTCACATAAAATAAAAAAAACTAATGGTTAATATAACAATGTATACTTGTACATACATACATATGTATTTATGTATGTATACATATGTATGCATGTATGTATGTATGTTACACAAACGTGTGAAAAATCTCTTTTTCTTATATTAATTTTGAACTTTTCATATAATTTTTCTTATAAATTAATTTCTGTATTTCCTACATTTAACCTTTAATTGTTTTAATTAAAACATTTTAATTTTTCATACGTTTTAACTCGGTTTCGTATTACATCAGTGGTGTCAATTATGATTGTGTTGGTGTGAATACTCTTGTCTCTTACATTCCCAGCGGGAGGAATCTGCGGTAGCGAGGCCTATTACGAGGCCTAATTAACATACATATTTTGCTATGAAGACTTTAGAGCAATTAATAATAATACAATTATCGAAAAATGTTGAGTTATGGACAGACACAATCAGTTATTATTTAAACAAATTTAATTTGGAACCTGCATTTCGCAGAAACTTTGCTTATTTTTTGGAAAAATTGAGCATTTGACAATATTTGAAGTCTTTTTACAACCTTATACAATTCTTTCCAAAATTTTTAATTTGGTGCTCAACATATCTTTGCGAATGCCAACAATGAAAATTCATTTGCACATACTAATGCAAATAATAACCCCATTAAGTTTAAAAATATTCTATAATTATTAACCACCATTATAAAAAGAGAAGATTTTACTAGCCTATAAAAATAAACTTTTATTTACCAATAATATCTTCTAAATTTATATTGCAGTTTCGAAACAACAAAACATTATTTAGGTTTGCGGACGTTAATTTATTGCGTTGTGTTGAGCAAATGTATTTCAAATCGGAAAATATTTGTTCGCAAAGATATATTGAGGAAAAAAAGCGACAAACATTTGAAGGATTTTTTTTTAATACAGGATATAGTGCCCCGTCTAAATTTTTCCAGAACTCAATAATATTTTCCCTATCTGGATGATTAAATTTTTAATAAACTCATCCGCTTGTATGCTCGTTATCGCTGTCTACAAGACTAATTAATAAAATTCAAATTTGAAGTTTATAGAAGCTCAATAAACACAACATCAAGGCGAATTCATCACAGTTATTCTTGATACTACAACAAGTACACTACACCTCGTACAAAAATCACAAGCAATTTGTTTTTTTAAAATCATTGTACAATGTTAAAAACAGAAATAAAACAAAACAGAAACAAAGATAATAAATATATTATTTCTGTTTAGAGGCCTCAAAACAGGCCGTGCGATCGTGCGATATTTCCCGCTGAATGAGAGTGTTTTGCAGTCAGTGATGCCAACTTAGTGCTTTTGGCACTATTTATGGTGCTTTTTGATGCCTCGAAACACCAAAATTTGTTCTTTAGTGCCAAACTAAGTAAAAGCACTAACTTGGTGCTTTTTCAATTTTACGTTAGTGCCTTTAGTGCTTTTTAAAATGTATAGCTTTTTCCTACAATTTTATTAAATTAATTATGGAGTAACAATTTTGTTAACTGAAAAACATTCTTTTATATGCCAACTGTTTATTAGGTAAGCTCACTACAAAGGCATCGCCCAGACTTGCAGTTTTTGTTGCAGCAATTTTTGAGTTTATTGGTGAGAGAGGTGAGAAGATTGGGTAGAAGTACTCAGTTTCATGTACTCTGCAATCCTGCTTTGTTTTGTAAATCTCACATCGATTGTTAATAAAAACGATGTAATTGTTTTCTTTACATATTTTATTAAAGAATTTGCTTGGAAAATATTAAGAATTGTAAATGGAAAAATTAACAACGAACAGATCTTTTTGGATAGAAGTCAACGATTTTAAAGATTCAATAGGACAAAAGCCATTTTTAGATTTGTCTAATTTTGTATTAAGAGTTTTGAGCTTGTCATACTCTAACGTGGAAGTAAATTCAAAATTCGAAACAGATTATCCTTGAACTCTATTAACTCAATTCCTCACATTAAATTTGAACTTCATCGCCATAAGTCATGCTGTAATGATTACACTCTATCACTTAGTACGAAAATGGTGCTCCGACAACGCCGTCGCCATTTTTTTTCAAATATTTGTTAAATTATTTTGTGTTCAATTATCGATTAAATTTAAAAAAAATGGCTTAGTGCTTTTTAACGCTTTTTTTTGCTTGAAATAGTGCCTTTTAGTGCTTTTTTACTTTTTAAAGTGCTTTTTGCTCCAAAAAAGTTGGCATCACTGTTTGCAGTAAACAATTATATTTTACGCTCGCAAAATAAAAGAGCGTAAGCTTACATGTGAGTTTTGCTGACACAATTGTGTATGACGCTGACATCCCTGTATTACATTAATATTTTTTGTTGCTGTAAACTTGACATCTTGTTTTATACAATGGCTTATTAATGTTACCAGATTTAAGAATTTTTAATAAATTTCCCGATATTCATTTTTTTCAATTAAGGCGTGAATGATATCACAATTTTGACAAAAAGCATATGATTTTTCTTCATTGTGCAACAAGGGTCCAATACAAGTTTTAGAACAAATTAAAAACTCTGTAATTTTATTATATTAATATTAAAATTTATTAAAAATAAAATAAGCCTAGAGATTTAAAAATTTACCTTTTTTTTTTTTTAGCAAATTTCCATAAATTCGAAGTCAATTAACATTTTTTATTTATGTCTTAATTTTTATGAAAAAGTTTCAAAATATCAAACTTTAAATTGAAGTCTTAATATTTATTTAGTTCCATGATTGAGCAAAATTTTGAAAAATGTTTAATATTTTACCCCCCATATTCATAAAAAATATTTTTGATTAATAAAAGCTTCATTAAACAAATTTTCAAAGAAAATTCGTTTCATAAACTTACCCCCATATTCATAAAAAATATTTTTGATTTATAAAAGGTTTATTAAATAAATTTTCATAGAAAATTGGTTTCATAAGCCTGCTTTAAACCTAAAATAATTTTTGTGAATATGGGAGTATATCTATATATATAAAAAAAGCTCGTGTCACGGTGTTTGTAATTGAACTCCTCCGAAACGGCTTGACCGATTTTTATGAAATTTTGTACGTATATTTGTTAGGTATGAGAATAGGTTGTAAGGCATATTTCATATCGCTAGAGGACGTAAAATAGGGCAAAAGGGGTAAAAGCTCCCCTCCTTATATCTTCTTAACTAGTCAACTAGAGGGCGTAAAATAGGGCAAAACTAACTTTTTAACTAGAGGGCCTCAAATAGGGAAAAAGGGGTAAAAGCTCCCCTCCCTATATATCCTTAACTAATCAACCGATCTTGAAATTTGGCAGGCAAATAGCGAAACATCTGGAAGGAACTATTGCCTATAAATTTTGTTATTTAGGGCGTGAAAAAGGTCAAGAAGGGTAAAAGCTCCTCTTCCCTAAATCTTCTTAACTAATCAATGGGGTTTTTTTTTAAATTTGGCTTGCACACACTGTAACATCTGAAAGAAACTTAAGGATATACGTTTTTTTGGAAATTCCAACACTTAGGGCGCGATGGAGCAAAACGCGATGGAGAATCTCCACCTACCCATGTCTTTTTAATTAATTATCCGTTGCTTCAAGTTCCTTCCTTCAAGTCTTGAAGGAACTAAAGGCAATAAATGTCAATATCCCCTACTATACCTTCTTAAGGAGCTATTTTGGCAGCGAAAAATCTGGAAGTCGACAATTTAAACTTCCAGATGCAGCAGTCGTTGCCAGGCGACTTACTACCGGTTCATCGATTTCGAACGTTAACGTTCGCATAGAAAATTACATTTAAAACAAAAACAAATTTTGAAATGTTATTTTTGTTTTAAATGTTATTTTCTATGCGAACGCAAACGTTCGAAATCGATGAACAGGCAGTTAATATCATAAAAATCGATCGATACAGTTAGCGATGTTAACAAAGCTGTAAATTATCCAATAGAGTTTTTGAACTCGTTGGATTTGCAAGACATGCCACCAAAACTTCTACGACCAAAAGTTGGATTAACGGTTGTTCTACTTCGGAATTTAAGCCCACCACGGCTGTGCAATGGTTGCAATGATTGTTATTAAAGAAATTGATGAAAAACGTTATCGAAGCCACCATTTTGAATGGTAAATTCCGAAACGAAAATGTTTTGCTGCCACCAACTCCGATGATTCCCACAGACGAATTCAAACGCGTTCAATTTCCTACTAGATTGGCATTTGCAATTACAATCTATAAGTCGCAAGGCCAAACGATGTCTGATTGCGGCTTAGATTTGGGCACATCATGATTTTCATACCTAGCATGTTCTCGCGTCGGCAAGCCATCGAGCTTATTTGTGTTGGCTAAAGACGAACTGAAAAAATATCGTACACGCAATTGCTCTTCGTAATGAATATTAATTATTCTTGTTTGATTTTCATACTTCAGGATAAAAAATACATCACTTTTTTTTTGTGTAACTTTAGAATATTGAACGAACAGAACAAAAATAATTAAATGGCTATTGTTTTTTTTTCATCGACGATCGTGGTATAAAGGCGCTTCATTCCTTTTTCTGATATAGATCCCATCCTAACACACTTACAATACATTCAATTATTCACTAGAAATAAGTTATATGCATAAACAACACAGAAAAAATTATTAAATTTCTCCAATCACCAAATTTGTTCAATATTCATAATATCAAGCAAACAAGTTGTTGATTTTGCACCTATTACCAAAATGATTATATTGATTACTAAAAATTTTAAAATTTTGAAAAAATATTTTCAATTAATGATATTTTTAATTTTAATTAAAAAAGTGATCAAAAAACTTTGCCATTTCAAACAATGTGTTAATTTATTTAAATAAATATTGACATTTCCCATCAACAATTCTACATGCTTAAATTATTTTATTTTAAACGAAAAAAGTCAATTAAGATGTTTTGTTATTTAATTAAAATTTTAATTGAAAATTTATTTCAAAACAAATAAAATGTTAATTAAATCAAAATTAAATTTTTAATTTTCTTTCAACTAAAAAAATAATAGATTCAATTATCACATTAATTAAATTTAAATACTTTTTAAACCATTTTTTTAATTGATAAAACACTTTTTTCTGTGAATAAGAAAAACTATTAAAAATAAATTTTTCCATTTTTATATTAAAAACAGCTTAAATAAGAAAATCTTAAATTTTGAAAATTTTTTTAAAAATTAATAAATGCTCATATTAATTCATATTAAGCTTTCATACTTTAATAGTCTTAGGCCCGTTTTCACGATAGCTAAAGGTAGGCTTTTATCGACCGTATCTAAGAATTTATTTTAGACTTAAGTGAGTGATAAGTTAGGTCACAGTAATGTTGTAATAATGGAACACTTTTTATACGGCCGATAAAATCCTTCCTTTAGCTATCGGTAAGTCGTGAAAACGGGCCTTATTCCTTTAATATTTTCCAGGAAATTTTCTATGTACTAAAAATTAAACTCAAAATTAAAATTTTGAAGTTCAAAATTAAATCAAAATTTTTATTTAGGTCCACTTAAAGTAAAATTAAAAATATTTTTTTTTAAAGTTTTATAATTTTTAATTAAGAAACCAAAAATTTGTGTTAAATAATTTATAAATTAAAATGTTTAACTAATTATCGAACAAAACTTCGAAAGTTATACTTTTATCAAATAGCATTTTTTTTAATATTAGAACTTCGTTTACAATGGCAGCAACATTTTCACTGGGTGTTCACAATAAAGCAACCATTTTCTTCGCATCCACACACATTTTCAATAAAGAAAACAATATTACGAATACATTATTATTTTAAACAACATTTTCATTCAAAACTAAAAAAAAATTATTATAAACGTCATTTATAATTTCATACAAATTGATGCTGAAGTAGAGTAAACTTAACTTAAAAACAAATTTAGATAAATTTTTCTTTTGAAAAAGATAAGGAAAATATATGAAATACTTAAGAAGAAATTAAATAGAAGAAAAAACGAAAATGTTGCTGTTGAAGCTTAATTGAAAAAACATATTTTTTTTTTCTAGTTTTGAAATTTCAAAATTAATTATTAAAAAAAAGACTTTGAAATTCTTTATGATTATCTTCTGCCATGTTCAAAGCGAGAAATTTATGTAATAAATCTTTGAAAATCAAATTTTTTTAATTGAATTAAAATAAGTATAAAAAATTAAGTTTTTGGCCAATGTTCGAAAATTTGAAAACTCTTCGTTTGGATTATTTATCGTAAAAAGAAAAACATTTAAGCGGAGTTTTTAAAATTAAATTTTTTTTAAACTCAACTTAAATTTTTGGTACCCTATGCTCCAATGGGAGTTAGAGGAACACATATATATATAATTTAAATTTTTATAAAGGTTTTAATATTCGAAACTTGAAATTTATATAAAAAAATTAAGCGAAACCTTTCTAATATATATATATTTAATTTTAAAACTAAAATAAAAATTCATCAAGCCAATGTTATAATTCGATAATTCAAACATAATTTCGAATTTGGCGTTAATGAAAAAATTCTTTTTTTTTTGAACTATCCTAACATTTTTAAAATTTCGAATTTCCAAAACTACAATTAAAACAAAAAATTGCTTATGCGGGGGGTTTCAGATGTGGATTCAGTTTAAACTTAGTTTAACGTACTCTGAAACTCGGATATTTCCGGCGAAATGTGATTTTTTTTATTATGTCATTAAAGTCCAACATATTAAGCAACACTAAGCTGTTCCGTCCAAATTTTGTATACAAACCTGGTAATGGCTACACAAAACTATTTTCAGATTAACTAAAGCTAATTTAACTGAGATCTCAAAAACCCAGTCTTTAAGATTTTATTAATTAAAAATACCAGGTTTGAAAGAGTTTCAGAGTTTTCTATAAAAATTTGTTTTATTTAGATTTTCATAAAACTTTGTTGGTGAATTACGTGGATACAATTTTACCATTTGATAATATTTTCCAAATTCGAAATATTTTTTTTGCGATTTCATTTTTTATTTTCTAAACATAATTTTTTTTTTTGTTTGTAAAAATCAATAAGACTTAAACTTTTTAAATGTATTTAAAAATTGCTTAAAAAATATAAATAATAAAAAATATAATAATTTTTCTAAAGACTACTTTACTGAATTTTTAGCAGTTGGCAGCATTGGGCCAAAAATGGCGAAAAAGATATAACAAATTTATATTTTTTAATATTTTAGAAATTTTGAGCCACTGGATAAAGTTTTTTTCAGGATAGAATGTTGAACATTTTTTTCTCCTAGTCTACAGCTATTGCGAAGACAGGAAAACAAAATTCCAATTGGCTTCCGAGATAAGGCCGTGAGAAATATTAAATGTTCTTCGGAAAACTCAAGTTTTAGCCAAAATATACATGAGACTATAAAATCGAAATAACAGGTAAATATAGCAAAACCCAAATGGGGTCTTGTCAGTTCAATGAATTCGAACGAGAAGGAGCTGCACTCGATGACTTCAAAAAATGCTGCACTGTGTAATTCTATTACAGTAGAATTCGGAAATTCCTTGAAATTAAAACAATCATAATCCATAATTTTCTCATTTTATTTGCTGTTTTATTGCATATTGAGTCATACAAATGATTAGGTAGCACTATTAAAAACATATGCTGTATATGTCGCATGTGTCGCATATGTGGACATGTTCATTATCTATGCACAGATTTTATTTATATTTATTCGGCAGTGCCTTCATATGTCGTTGTAACATGTGTGATTGGCATTGCTTTAATTGGCAATTGCATGATGTGCCACATATCGCTATGTTGTATAGTTCAACATTTGCAGGCCTTTAAAGTGTATCCTATATGGGACTCATGGGCAATTATAAACCCGCCAAAACAAAATTATGTTATGAGGTTAAGATTCATGTAAAAGTCCTTTGCTCTAAATACACTGTGTTTGAAATTGACACTTTTTTTGAGACAAGCTGGGCACCTGGCGTATTAACATAATTCGGGTACGCTGAATGCAGTGGTGCTAACCGTTTTTAGGTTAGCTCTGGTTTTCGAGATATACCGTTATTTCGAATATGGAAGAGGTTGCACAACATATGTTCGTGTAACTCAATAACGGTTTAGTTTATTGAACAAACTCAAGAAACCGAAATTCGACAATATTTTCTTTAAGAAAGCTAAAACTTCTTAAATTTGGACCCTGCAGTGCCTAGGATGCACCTAGATGGGTTAAATGTATGACCAACACCACTTTATTTTTCATTCCAATCATTTATTTCTAACATACCAACCCGCTATCTCCATTCATTAAGGGGGCTCCCATACATAATGTTCAATGCAAGCTAGAAATATATTGAAGAAAAAGTGCCATAAATGCCCAGAACTCGCACCTAGTGGGATATACTGTATGACTGACCTCAATTAGTTTTTTGTCCTTAATATTTTCTCGAGACATACTTGCCCTTTATCTGCACTTCTAAGGGGGGCTCCTATACAAATATTGCGTTTTATGAAATGCTTAAATTAATTAAAATTTTGTTAACAGATTTTAATCGTTTATGGCTTGTTTTATTTGCAACTTCGGTTTTTATGTGTCTGGAAAAAATTAGAAGCATAGCTCCACTTTCCCATTTTGATGAATTTTTAAAAAACAAAATTTTCAAATTGTTGCTAAAAAAGAATTTTTTTTTGCCCAAAAAAAATTTTTGTTTCCAACACGAATGCGCATATGAGTTAAACCTTTCTTAAATAATGTCGAATTTCGGTTTTTTGAGTTTGTTCAATAAATTAAAACGTTTTTGAGTTACGCGAACATATGTTCTGCAACCTCCTCCACTGGATTCAGCGTACCCTAATTATGTTAAAACGCCAGGTTCCCGGCTTGTCTGTTTTTTCAACTAGCATGGTGATATTGTTAAGATTTGTCTGCCTTTAAGTAATTTTAGGATGGGGGCTTATACATATGTACTCTATACAGGCATGTCACAGAAATCAATTCCGATCGAAAGTGCAAGTGATTTCGAATCTTGCTTCCCCAAAAACGAAATCACTTTCGATCGGAATTGATTTCTGTGACTGGCTTGATAGTTAACTTTGTTGCCAATTTGTATGTTACTACCACCATTTATAAGAAAGTCATGGAATTTAAATAAATTTTCGGGAGTAGAATTTGTATAGGAGCTATAGTCAAATGTGGACCAATTCCAATTAAATTTGGTAAGGTGCTTTAGATTACAATCAATCTTAAAACCAACAAAAAAGTTGGTTTATTGGCATAAAGACATTAATCCATACTCAAAGTCAAAATAATGTATACTTTAAACTAAACCCGGCTTTAAATGCACGTGAGCACCATTGTTCTTAAGTATACTTTAGAAAAAGTCGACTTTATATTTTACTATGATTATGGGCCATTATTTCCGAAATAAGTTTGTGTGGGGGCTATGTTAAATTTTAAACCAACTCTCGCCATTTTCCAATAGGCTTGGTGCTTGTACTAAATAGAACGTATGCACCCAACTTCATCAAATTATCTACAAAATTGCGACCTGTACCCTGCGCACAAGGTTAACATCGACAGCCAGCCGGACGGACATCGTTAAATTGACTCAGAAAGTTATACTGAAGCGATCGGTATACTTTAATATTTCAAGGTGTTACAAACATCATCACGAACCCACTATTGTGTTGTGGGTATAACAAGAAATTAGAAACGTAAATAAAATCAATAGAAATGTCTACGATTTGTAGTGATGGCAATAGCTACACATTTGAACATTTAGCAATAACATGTGAAATGAATACAAAGAAAATATGTATTTTGTTTCATTGCCCAGCGGTAAATAGAATGAGTAAAGAGGCCTATTAGAAGGCCTTATTTAGCAGACACAAGCTCTCCTCGCCGCATTCCATACTTATTATTTATTTTTTTTAATCATTGGGAGCAAGACCCCCTACACTACAAATAATAACAAATTCGTTCCCTTCGCAAAGAATGGAGTATTGAAGGTGACTAAAAAAAACTGAACAGCTTCCTTTCACCCTTCTTAAAGAAGGGAGTAGCGAATGGGTACTGTATATTTTGGAAGGCTTTTTAAAAAGTGTACCTTCTCGAACACATACTTCTAAAGGAGTATAGAGGCCTTCAAAAAGGCCTGCCACTTGCGGTCCTTTCAATAGTTACCGCTGGTTATTTTAAAATATTGTTTATGTAAGTATGTATAGGCGAGTTTAAAATAGGGCTTTTATTTTTCCAAACTTTTTCCATTCCCGAAAGCTAACAAATTTTCGTTCATACCCGGAAATTCCCGGGAATTTTTTTGTCAAGACTAATAAAGTTTGTTTTTTTTAAGCCCGATAAAACTTACGAAAGGGTTTAATGTCATACTGCGCTCAACTTTTGACATTTATGATGAGTATGCTCTTGGCAAATCATCATGAATAGATTTACACCAAATTAATGTTACCAAATTAACCAAATTTACTGGTAATATCAGTCTTCGATTCGATTAACTTATAAGCGACTTTTTTACGACGCACATTATCGTCCACCAAATGAGTTTGTTAATAGACAAAATTGCCACATATGGGTGAGACCAATCCGCAAAAGATATCCAGAAAAACGCAACGTCAGACCTTATTACTTCAAAAACGAAGCAAGAACTCCTGTTACGTTCAAAAGATTAAATATATCTAATAATGTGTTCTTTCATTTCCATCTATATTAAGAAACTAACAGTCAATGCAATTTAATATCAGAAAAACTTGCATTTAAGTCAAAAACAACAGTAACTGATACAATAACAACCAGGCCGAGGCGGCGATGCTTTCTATGCAACCCAAGAAGAGTTGCATAGATCGACATTTTCTGAAGTTGCAGCGGCATTGAAGAAGTTGAAAATTTTTAAATTATCTGGTCCCGACAATATCCCCGCTGAGCTGTTTAAATTAGGGAAGTAACGAATACCGATACCGATACCGATATATCGGCGATACTTCAGATTTTCCGATATATTGGTATCGGCGATATTTAACTGTCGATACGACGATACTTTTTATATTTTTTTTTTTGAATAATTTTAAAACAAATAATTACATTTTCTATGGTTATTTTTTGCATAGCAACTAAGAGAAATAACAAATTAAAAAAAGAGCATAAATTTGAAACAGAATAATGAAATTGTTTCATATAATAAATTAATCAACGAAGATGGAAAATAGTTGGGAGTCTCAAAATTTAGCGGCTGACTTAGCATTACCTCTAACTAAAAGACTTAAGGCTTTAGAATATGAAACCTATTGTTTATCTTCAATGTTTAACCCTCGATACTATGCTCGAATATAACATGTCTCTGCATTCCGAAAGTGTTGAAAACTCGCCCACACCTTCATGGGGTGCAAGTTTTGATAAGTCTACAAGAACTGGCCTTTGGAGGGCTTGTGAAAAAATAATAAGAGAATCCAAGGGGGATAAGCCTCTTTCCATCCTATGCTGTGATTCTGCTAAAGAAAACGGCATTAGATACCTTAGATCTCCTTATATTTCTAGAGAAATATTAGGAGATCTAAGGGCGCAATGACATGCTATACCCAAACTTGAAGAAAATGACGCAGGGATCCTTAAGTTTTCAAATGAGTTCTGTCTAAGAGACTTTTTTCGGCGCTGCCAAATATGGCCCAAAAATAAAATGAAAATGAACTCCAAAATTGGGACTATTTTTCCTAATGCAATATGACCTAATTTTTATAGAAAAATTCTTTATATTCTTTTTTGGGCCATATTCCTAAAGTCATTTTGCGCACCGATACTGTTTTCCACTGCAGGTCTGTTTCAAAAGGGCTTGCCAAATCGTTTATCTCCGCAGAAGTTGAGAATACTTTGTTTATTAAAGAAAAATCTTATTAATACTTTGTAAAGAAAATTTTTTTTTTGTTTATTTTATCATGAATTCAAATTTAATTCTTTGTTTTTTAGATCCAATAAATATTAATTTTAAATATTTTTAATCTCTTACACTGTAATTTTGTATAATTTTCAATTTACTCAACTTGAGTTTTGTGAAATTCCTAGTTAAAATATGGTGCTGATACGTGAGCAGGATTTCTAACCCCACTGACCAGAAGTGCATGGCTCAACAAAAAAATTACTGCAGATTGGGTGGAAGAAGGTGTAGTAGCAACAATCCCTAAAAAAGGGAAAACTAGCAGTGTAAAACTATCGTGGTATAAACGTGCTTAAAGCTATAGGGAAAATAATGGTGAAACTGATACTGCAACGACTCTCACCAGTAGTAGAACAAATTTTGCGAAACGAACAGGCTGCGTTAGGTATAATTATTGAGCAACCGGCGGAGTATAACATACCCCTTTAACTGCTTTTCGTAGATTTTAGGAGAGCTTTCAACACAACACTCCAAAACTCTTTTTGGTCTGCACTAATTGGTAAAGGCATACCTGAAAAAAACCATCACCGTAATACGCGAGTTGTACAAAGATGCAGAGTTTAAGGTCCGTTTCAACAGTAAAGAAAGCCAAACTTTCACAACTATTGCTGGCGTAAGGCAGGGTTGTATCATGTCTCCCATTTACTAGCCAGAGATATAAATACATGTAGAGAATTCATTGACGGCCTGCAAAATGTTCTCTGTGAACATTTTATTTTGTATTCAAATTGTTTTTAGATATGTACATATAAGAAAATTTTTGATATTTCCAATCGAAAAATTGCCGAAAATTTTAAAATATCTTTTGTTGGGAGTTCCCAGGAATTTTCCTCGAAAAGAAACTCTAATTTCAACAAAACAATTTAAGAGAAAAACATAGTATAATCCATGATGAAATAAACAGGTGGCATTACTACGACAGATGACGATTTTTTGCTCTTGTATTGTTTGTCTAGTCCAAGGCGAATTCAACTACAGGTGGTGTCGATACTACAACAATCCAAAAACAACAGAAACAACACAGGGTTTTTTGCATTGCATTGTTAGTGTTTACCGTCCAAAATGTCAACCATTCATATTAAAACACTAACAAATCATTACAAAGTAGCTCGAACTGTCAAAATCAGATGGCGTTTCGACACCACCTGTAGTTGAATTCGCCTTGGTCTAGTCTTATGTCAAAGTTTTGTTTATGTTTACAAAAAGTCCACGTTTTGTGCTGTGATTATTGTATTGTATTAGAGTTTTTGATTATTTAAATTAAAATTAAATAAGTTAGTAACCACAGTGAAATAAAAATTGGCTAAAAATTAATTTATTTCATTGCGTTCGGCGGCAAAATTTGATTTTAGTTTATATAATTTTTGACGTATACGGACTCTTATTTTTCATTTTTGTTGTAATGTTGTATTTGTTGCCGTAGTGCTGCCACCTACTTATTCCACCATGGTATAATCAGTACCATGTACAGGGTTGTGAACTATTTCTGATAAAAAAGCCCCAATGAGAAAGCGCTAAATAAAATTTAAATAAAAAACTTAATAAAATGGCTGGCAAAAAATCGGTTTAAATAAAAATATATCAAATATCAATGAAATGCAGAAAAAACTTGACGTTTAGGTGTGGTTCACATTCAACAACGGCTTTTATAATTTAACCACCCTTTATAAAGATTTTACTGCGCTAAATTCAAATCCGTTATTAGTCTTTTCTATTATGTCTTGCTCACTTCCAAAAAACAAACTATTTTTAAATAAAATTGTAAACATATTATGGTTAATTTAACCAAATTATTGTCATCGATAACCATATTATGGTTAAATTACTCCTCCATCAAGAAGGCACAACCATATTATGGTTGCCTCCGAACATATTTTGGTTAATAATAACTAAAATATGTTTAACACTTATAATAGCATGGTTGGTTTTCAACAATAGCATGTTGCACTTGGAAAAGAGGAAAATACTATTGTTAATTGAAAAACAAATTATTGTAAAATTTAACCATAACATGTTTAGAGGCAACCAAAATATGTTTGTGGCTTCTTGATGGATGAATAATATAACAATAATATGGTTGTCGGTGACAATAATATGGTTAAATTAAACATAATATGTTTACAATTTTATTTAAAAATAGTTAACAGCAACAAAATATATTTAAAAAAATGTAAGCAAATAAATTTTGTTATTGCGAATATAACTAAATAACCATATAACCTGATAACCGGCCTTCCGTGAACAACCCAATTGTCTTTTAAACATTTATAATTCTTCAGAATATTATAATGCTGTCTTTTTCACATTCGAGAAATGTATGAAAAATGTAGCAAAAGGCAAAAGGCAAAAACAAAAAAAAAAAAAAAAAACAAAATTTTATTAATCCAGGGACCGTAATAATTATTTCTTTTTTCATAAAAGCCAGATAATAAGTTTTTTTTTTGATTTTTAATTTTTTTTGAACAAAAATAAAAGTCATAATTTGATTCTTATTTTTTCGAGCAAAAATTAAAGTTATTTTTTGCATATTATTTTTTCGAGCAAACATAAAATTTATTTTCTAAAGAAATGTGATCACCATGGGGATATATTATACACTTTAAAATAAATATTTAAACATAATTAAATTATTATAGCATGTACATTTCTTTAGAAAATAACTTTTATTTTTGCCCGAGAAAATAAAAATCATAAAATAGCTTTTATTCTTGTTCGATAAAATATAAAATAATAAGTAGCAAAATATTTTTTTATAGAATAGTTTATAATAATTAATATGGTACACTTACATCAGTTTTCCGGCTATTTTTTTATAGAATAGTTTATAATAATTAATATGGTACACTTACATCAGTTTTCCGGCTTTTTTTCTATATGTTTTTTTTTTTTTGTTTTAAAAATTTCAAATAACTGCTATTTTCGGTCCCTGAGTTAATCAAAATCATGTTTGGGTGAGCAAGATAAGCAAGAAAAAAACATTGAATGACATGGTATGGAACACAACAGCTAAGCTTACTTGCAGTGTCATACTTAATCAGTATGCTTGAGTTGGCATAACATGTCATAACACCTCGTTTGAGTTGGCATGACATAGCAATTCATGATATTTTTGTGAAAGAAATTTTTATAGAAAATGTTACATTGTTAATGTCTCTAGTACACTCTCGAAAATTTATTTTTATATTCTGTGGTGTAGCGTATCATATGGTCGGGATTTACCGACTATACTTTCTTACTTGTTTTTTGTTAGTAATTTTCTATAACTTTTTCTAATGTGATTTTTCCAGGGAATACATACCTAGAGTCGACTGTAGTTGTTATTTGATTTTCATTTTTAATATTCAAGGTCAAAAAAATACTAAATGTTTTACATTTGTTCACATGTACTAGATATGTATATTTAGAATTGATTAAATTTTTTATTTTTGCAAGCCAATTTAATTGTTTACGTATTTTATTAGATACATATTTATATTTAAAGTATTGATACACTAAGGCCCGTTTTCACGACTTACCGATAGCTGAAGGTAGGATTTTATCGGCCGTATAACAAGTATTCCATTATTCCAACTTTACTTTAACCTAATGCTAGGAACACAACTGGGACGAACGACGAATTTCGCCCAACACGACGAATTTTTCAGTAAAAATTCGCTGAGTAAATTCGTCGTATGAAGCACAATAACGACGAATAACAAGCAGCTTTTATAATTGAGAGAGTTGATTGCTGTTTGTGCAAAGAGAGAGAAATAGTGTGACCATATTCAAAAAAATAATGCTTAAAAATAAAAACATAATCAAAAACACAACTAAAGACTATTTTTATAGCAAAATACTTTGAATATATATTTTAAATGTTATACAATAAAAAAACACAATTATTAAAGTA
The DNA here is from genome assembly GCA_943735925.1 of Pollenia amentaria. NCBI lineage: Eukaryota > Metazoa > Arthropoda > Insecta > Diptera > Polleniidae > Pollenia > Pollenia amentaria. Next base: position 31,386,901 of record OX031010.1, on the reverse strand, counting down.
AAAAGTAACTTTATTTACTAAAATACTTCTAAACTAAAACCAAATATGGTCACCTAGTACTGATTTGTTCGTCGTTCGCCGGCGTATGAAATAGAAATAAATCTATTGCAAAGACGCCGCGTATGACGAATTTCGCCGGACGCTATTATTGTGTATATTTTCATATACACCAATATGTTTTATTTTTGGCGACGAATATTCGCGGCCAAAAATTCGTCGTTCGTCCCAGTTGTGTTCCTAGCATAAAGTGAGCGATTAGTTAAAGGAAGGTTCATACCACCTGATAGGCTAAAGTAAAGTTTAAATAAGGGAACACTTTTTATACCGCCGATAAAATCCTACCTTTCGCTATCGGTAAGTCGTGAAAACGGGGGTAAGAGAAGGTATAGGAAAAAATAGTCAAATATTTTAGAAAAAACTTTATAATGATTAAAATTTAAAATTTACCGCAGAAACGCAATTGCACCGTATGGACGTAGAAGCGTACTACTTATATGTGCATATCGTTGGTACACAATTATACATAATTTTAACTTTATAGGAGAAGGTAAAAACAAAATAGAAACTGTAACACAAGTAGACATTTTAAAACTTTACAAACTTTTTTTTACCATTCCAACTGCATGCTAAATCTGAATATGAGCTCAGTTTTATCCCATCCCGTCATATTTATCAAATAATGGTGCATTTGTGTTTTTCTCTGTATATTTCTATATCAGCCTCTCTCCAGAGTCAACGTCTGGTTCAATTAAAATTAATTCTATCTTTTTTGAACTAAGCGTCGAACAGTGGCTAATTGGCTTTCATCGGGTAAAAAATGCTTGAGTTATAGTAAATCAAAGCAAAGACTTTATGAAAATGTTAACGTTTTTCACCAATTATTGGCATTTGGAATATGTTTTGTACGACAATTAAACTCTTAGTTTTATATTTTTTTTTTTATATTCTATTTGATTACAAAAATGTTACGCCACCAACATCGGATAAAAACTAAAAAACTTATGGGTAATTCCATGTCAAATCGACCAAGAGTGGGACCCGACCCCTTTCGATTTGAATGAAATTTGTTGTAAAGGTTGCTTTTATCCTATAAGGAACATATATTAACGAAAATAAATTAAAAAATTTTTTTTTCCAAAATGTCATAATTTCGCCGAATTAGCCGAATGTGTTGAGCTTATTTTCTATCTCAAAAACTACTGCGTATGTTTCTTATAGGATGAAAGGAACCTTCACACCAAATTTCATTTCAATCAAAAGGGGGAATTACCCCTATAATAAAACAAGTTAATCACCCCATACACGTTTCAATACAATTGACAACTGAGTCGGTTGTTGTTTAAATAAAGTTTGACAGTTGTCGAGTTGATTGAAGAAAAATCCAAAGATTTTGATTTTTTTAAATTGGCTGGTAAGTCTTTCAATTCCATTGTGCAGTGTGTGCTCGAGTCTCTTGATCAGCTGTCAAAATTAAAAGTTAAGTATTTTAAAAATTGTCTTTAATTTCATTGAATTTTAAAATTAATTTAAAAATAATGAAAATCTTTCAATTCAGTTTATGAAGTATGTGGCCAAGAAGAAACGTGTATGAGGTGTTTTAGGGTGCTATATTCGGCTGCGCCGAATCTTTAATACCCTCCACCGACAGTTCCAATATTTCAGTAGTGGGCTCTATATGATATATATATGTAGTATTAATTAATATTTATAAAAATGGACGTCAAAATTCGTTACGTTTTAGACCGATATTAAATTACTGACCGGCAATCAAAAAGTTTAATGCTTTTTTGGAAGTACTACACCAAACTCTGTACACATTCCCATACTTTTTCCCTCTCCCCTTCAAACTTATGTCAGCGAATTAAACTCTACATGTGCTCTACATGTCGTAGCATCATACCAAAATTATTATTAACTTACTTAACCCAGTGCGCTTGGGGGTAGCGCCATTGAAATAAATAAGTAAAATGTTTTTAATGCAGAACTCGTTTGCTAACGTTTTTAAGAGACATAGAAAATTATATTGTTCTTGCATGTTAGGCAGCACGCACACTTTTTAACAGATGTTGTGTATTCCATTTGTATTAAATTTGAACTATTTTACACTTCATATACATAGAAATTTATTTTCTGCCACGCCCACCTATGTGATCCCGCCTCCTTATTGCAAGTTCTTGTGCATATATATCCAAGCTCCTTGTACCAAATTTAATCCCATTCTCCAGATATACGGAAAACATATTGTCTTTGTATGGAAGGTGCCACGCCCACTTATCCCATAACACCCACTTTTTCGGATTTTGTGCGTTGACAACCCAGCTATGTGTACCTTATTTGGACAATTTTCTCTACCGTTCTAAAGATATAAAAAAATAAATTTTGTGCCATGCCCAGTTCTCCGATCCTGCTCAATTTTTGCCAGATGTCATGCACTTAAATCAAAGCTATTTGAACAAATGTGGACATTTTTACTACTATAATTCTCCAAATATACAAAAATCTATTCTTTACTTGTCTGGGAGGTGCCATACCCACTTTTTCAATCCCGTCAACATTTTATCAGATTTTTTGCATTGATAACCAAAATATATGTACTTAATTTGGAAACTTTAGATCTTGTCGTTCTCAAGATAAAGAGAAATCTCAATTGTCTTTGTATGGTGGGTGCCACTCCGTCTTCTCCAATCCAGCCCGGATGTTGCTTATTGATAACCAAGATATTTGTATTTCCTTTGCCCTTCTCTCGATTGGAGCGTTTTTAAAGAAACCAAAGCCATTTTAATTTTTTTTTACATTTTCGTATGAAAAATTGATTTTCATTAAAATATACGAGTGGTCACAGTTTAACGACCTTTTCTCTGTCTAAGTTTTTTTAAGAATCTACGGCGATTTTTAGTTGTTTTACGATTTTAGTATCAAAAATCAATTTTTGGTAAAAAATTATATATTTTATTATTGCTGTAAATAATAGTGTGTAAAAGTAACAAATGACGAGAAAATTAGACCACTAGATATGTCAATTCTTTTGTATATTTTTTTTTGACTTACCAAACTTTATTTCTAAAAGAAGTCACAGTAAAATATAATTTATTAACAGTTAGGTCAAATCGAACGTTGATCAAAATAGTGTCTAAGATTAGGACATCAAATATTTGTTAAGTGTGACCATCACTACGGAAATATTTCTTTTTATTCTCAGTGCTGGTTCACACTCCTCAAGTCTTACAAGATATGTCTTGAGTTTTTAGAAGATAGAGTAAAATAAATGGCATTCCCTTTTCCCTTCTCTCCTAAAAGCTCAAGACTTGTCATCTAAAACTTGAAGAGTTTGAACCAGCACTTATTTAAACATTATTTTTAAACGCTTATAGGACTATTAATTTCTATCAATATTTTATTTAGCAAAAATCAAAAAAAGCTTAAATATTTTCAAAGATTTTTAAACCTCTCCCCTTAACCAATGATATCACATAGTAAAAGGTCAGTAAAAAAAAGAAGAACATGCTTGTTAATGCGTATGAGCAATCTTTTTTCCAAAAAAAACAACTAAACAAAAATAATAATTATACGTCCCAGGGGGTGAAACAAATTGGAGCGAATGTGTGGTATAAAATTAAGCAAACCAGCAGATAATTACCCTCAATTAGCCTTAATCTTAGCTAAAATCATTCTGTGATTTTCTAATGTTGCACTGGAGAAAGTCATCAAAGTGTGTGTGTATCATAGTTGGGGGTAGTGCACTAATCAGCATTTCACTATCACTACATAAAACTGCAAAAACATTAGTTTGCACTATTTTTTTAACAGCTTTAGTAATGATTGGTATTTTTTCACTTTCACTAACGGTGATTGAATGCATAAAATCCGTACTCAATTCAAATAGTGCAAAATTTGTACATGCAATCGAAAAAGCTGCATTAAAAAGACTCTCACGAAAATTAAAAAAATTTAATTTTGTTTGTGCATCGTTTTTGGTTATTGTGGTAATATGCATAAGCAAAGGATATTAAGCAACATAAAATTTTGTCAATAACGAAATATCTCCTAACTTTTATCAAGAAAAAACCAGTTTTTTGTTTGTAAATTTAGTGCCAAATTTTAAGTTGCAATCAAATGAGTGATGAATAAAAAAGTTTCAATAAACTGATGATTACTTTTTTTTAAATCAAACTATTTTCTTTGAGTGCCAAATTTTCTAACATCACTATCACTCATGTTTAGTGATTTGTTGAAATTGGGTCCGTTTTTGGTTGAGGGTACTTCTTGTTAAAAATTTTACTTCTCGTTTGAAAGGGTTGGCTTTTTTTAATAAGGCTACTTTTTAGTTTAAAGAATGCTCTTTGTTTAAAAGTGTAATTTTAATTTAGAATCGTACTTTTTTAACAGGGTACATTTTGTTCAAAAGGGTATTTTTTGTGTAAATGAAAGCTTTTTGTGCTAAAGCAAATTTTGTATTAAATTATTTTATTTTATTTACCTTTTTAAGCAAGTGTTTTTTGTTCAAAGGGTACTTTTTGTTTGAATCAGTACTATTCGACTTATAGTTTAATATAGTTAAATAAAATGAACAGCACAATTTAAGGTAGAGTTAGCCGAACGTCCACGTCCCCTAACGAAACGTCTGGTCCGTTTTGTTATGTGCTTACAATGTAAATGCTTACCGAATTTAAATGTCACGTAACGGAACGTCTCAATCTGTATAAATTAGAATTTCTTGCCGTCGTTACGTGACAGTTGTAAAGCAGTGATGGCCTGCTTGTATATTAAATTGAATGCGGGTATTTTCGCTCTTTTTTTTTTGGTACTTTTTTCCAGTATATCTTTGGACTTTAGACAAAACGACTTACAATACAACATATTTCTATATATATAAATATACATATGCTTAGATGTACAAAATAAACAAATGCATATGCACATACAATAGAAATGAGAAATATATAAAAGGCTTTAAATGGTTACAAAATATTGTTTTGTCTATGCACATTTACAAAATAATACATGTAAATATGTATGTATATGCTAAAATACATATTTGTTTATTGTAAATCTATAATATAAATATCAGATGTTAAATAATTAATGTCTTTTTACTTACACTAAATACTGTTTTAATACCATTTTAATCACTTGGTACTTTTCCTGCACAACGGTCAACATTTAAACCTTTTGATTTCCCATCACTGTGTGTGTTGTTTTATGTATACTATTGCTTTTTTGTTTATGAATGTGAAAAACATATGACACGTTTTTAGATGTTCTATAAGTGCACCAACGTGCAAGCGGTCCGTTACAGTAAGTTACGGGAACAGCAACGTTCGCCTAACTCAGCCTTTAGGTTTAACAAAAGACTTTTTGGAAATAGAGTCTTTATTTTAGTTTCAAATGTACTTTTGACCTAAAAGGTACTTTTTTGAATTATGCATGGTTTATATGGTGGATTTCGTTTAAAAAATTTTATTTTAAAAAGGTTTTTTTTTAAACGGTAGCTTTTGTTTTTAGAATTTAAAATGGTACGTTTTTTGTAGGATAATGTTTTTTTTAAGGGTACTTTTCGTAATAAAAATTGTTGTCATAAAAATGAACTTGTTGTTAACAAAAAAAAAAGCGAAATGCGCATAGAATCTAGCTTTCTCTCAACAATAAATTTCAGTGTTTTTATCAAAATTAAAAATTGGAAATTTTGCACGTTATAAATAAATCTTTTTAATAATGAATTTTGTATTCCCGAAAATAACTTTTGATAAAAAAAAGTAGTTTTTGCTTAAAATAAAAAAAAGGTGATCTCTTGATAGTTAAGGACTCCTTAATTCCAATAAATGTCGTAACACTCAAGAAACACACTCACACACAAATATCAACGAAATTGTGCACACCCAACATTTCAGAGGTTTGATTTCAAATTGAAAATGATATGAAACCAAAACTAATGATTTAAAAATCATAGCAACAGAAAGGGGAAATTATTTTCAAATTGAGATTTGTATTTATTTTCAACTTGCTTTCAAATGTTGTTCTCTAATACTATTAATATTTCTCAATGACGTGCTAAATTCCCAATTTTTCAAATGTGGATCGTGGAACATAAATGAGAAATTTTTTTATGATAATTTCAATTAATTTTTTATTTAAATAAACTGTGAGCTAGACCAAGGCGAATTTACATCAGGTGGCGGCGAGACTACAACAAGTCAACAACACAAAAAACAACATGGTATTTTGTTTTTCGGTCATGGAATGTCAAAAACAGGGCGAATTAATATATAAATGAATTCGCCTTGCATAAAACAGTTGACTAAAGCAGGGCTACCATAATTGAGTTTCTAATCTCAAATTAGATAAAAAAAAATTTGTTTCGGGGTTATTTTGAGGATGTAAAAATTTTTTTTTTTCTTTTTAGGTAAATTATTTAAAATTTTGTTTTGTCTTTAATACAATTTATATTAAATAAATTATAACGCAAATTCAATATCTGTCGGCTGAAAAATCTGATTTTGCTGATCGCCACATCAGTTTTTTATTCAAAATGTTTCTGCAGCAAAATTTTTTTGATCTTAAAAAACATGGTCGAATGACAAGGTCGCGCAAAACTACAACAATGCACTGATAGGAAAAACAACACTATTTTTGTTTGTGTAAAACATGATAAGGATGTCAAAAACCATTGCTCAAAAGACACAACCTACTAATTTGACCATATAAAAAACGTTTATGTACCCCTTCTGTTTAAGTCAACCTGTAAACATTCTAAGAAGTAAAATTAATTTTAAACGTATATATGTATGTCCACAAATATTGATATTTCACGCGTAAAATTAATATGCTTGTGGGGTCGTTATAATAATGCTAATTCTATACATTTGAAATGTTCACAGCTTCAAAAGTTCATAAACGACATAAAATCATTCAACATGGACTTTCAGGCTGAAACCATTAATGCTAAAAGTATGTTTGGCAATATGCACATGTTCCTTTAGGCCCTAATCATATAAAACGCAGTGCAACGCCAAAGAATAACATTGAAAGCACAAACAATGTCATAAATATTTTGTAATTTTGTTGTTGCTTTCAACAGAAATTCATGTACCGTGTTTTAAAATTTTCAACGATACAAGCTTTTGAAATTTTAAAACGAAATGTGAATTTCTGTAGAATGCAACAACAAAATTACAAAATATTTGTGACATTGTTTGTGCTTTCAACGTTATTCTTTGGCGTTGCGCTGCGTTTTACATGATTAGGGCCTTAATTATATTTAAGCCGGCAGTCATACAGGAAATTTAAAATACATATATTTATAATATTTTGGATTAACTGAATGATCCCTTTTCCTAAATACCGTATATTTTTGGTCAGAATTTGAAAGATAAGTACCAAATTGTGAAATTTCTTTAAATACACTATTGCTTTAGTGTGATTATGCTAATATGAGTTTAAAATACAAATTTATAAGATAAAAATAATCCCCACTGATAAATAATATTAAAACATTATTTTATTTAGTAATAATTTATTTAGTGGCTTCTTATTTTTAGATATTTTAAGAAATTTTTATTTAAAATTTGGGAATGAAGAAAGAATGTATCTGGCAGCCCTAGCCTAAAAAGAACAAGAACATTTGAGTCAATAAATATAAAATAAAATAAATTATTTTTAGAATCAAGAAAATAACAGTTTTTATAACATAAATTATTTATCACACTCAACGAGATAAATGTGAGATTCTGGGACAAATTTTTAGCGAAAACCACTCAATATCATCTAACCTCAGTGATCCAACAACTACTTCGCTAGTAAATAGTGCAGTTGAGAATCTGGCACTTATTGAATGTTTCCCTCATAATAATATTTCCGTGTCTATGGACAAAGTAAAATTCATAATAAAGCAGTTAAAAAACAAAAAATCTCCTGGATTAGACGGAATAAATAATAAATGTCTGAAGGCATTGCCTGATATTGGTCTTAAACATATTACTGATATTGTGAATTTATGTATTCGTGTAAGCTATTTCCCCAAGGTATGGAAACACTCTAAAGTTATACCTGTAAGGAAATCTAACAAGCCTGCTGATTGTCCCCGTTCATACAGGCCAATTAGCCTTCTATCATCTTTAAGTAAAATTCTAGAGAAAATAATTAAAGAACAACTTACGATTTTTATAGACTCTCACAACATTTTACCTACTCAACAATTTGGTTTTCGTAAACAACATAATTCAGTTCAGCCACTTGTTCGAATTAGGAAATTAGTAAACTCAAATTTTAATCTTGGGATGTCTACTGGTATGGTATTAATGGACATAAAAGCTGCGTTTGACTCAGTCTGGCACAACGGTCTGATTTTTAAAATGATCAACTATAATTTTCCAATACACTTGATTAAATTGATTCATAGTTTTCTTTCTAATCGTATCTTTGAGGTTCACATTGGTCATGAACATTCTACTCAGTCTCAGATTCTTGCAGGATGCCCTCAGGGTTCGTGTATTTCTCCAATACTGTACAACATCTTTACTGCAGATTTCCCCATTTTAAATGGTTGCTCCATTTCCATATTTGCTGATGATACGGCGATTCTCAGTTCAGGTATATTAGCGGCTGATATTCTTACCAACCTTCAACGTGCGTTAGCAGAAGTTTATAAGTATTTTACAAAATGGAATATTTTAGTCAATACGCAGAAGACTGAAGCAATATTTTTTTCCAGACGTCGCACAGTGGCGCCCGTAGAGCAAGCGAGGTTGCAAAAATCAAAATTTTCATGAGTGCCGACGAAGTTTTGAATAAACCCATGTTTTAGGAAACTTTTCAACGATTTCAAATATGCCACTTAATAATTAATAATATCACACTTTTAGTTTAGAAGATATAACCGTTCAAAGTTGACCGACTTTCGGTTTTCAAAAAAACACACAATTTTTAGTCAATTTGTTGCGATTTCAGGTGTAATATCACGAAAAATAGGTAACGAATCGTCTAATTTTTTGTTTGTATTGATTGATGTATTTATTAAATGTATAATGATAAAAAAAAATTAACTGTTTGCTTTGTGTTTCTCCTGGTAAATCACTATTTAAAAACTATCCGTTTTTTCACTATTTTTCAACTTTGACGGAAAATAAAAAAAAACTATATTTTTCTATATTTGCCATATTTGCAAAACCTGTTCTTTGATTATTTCTTTACATAATTTAAAAGGTTTTATCTGCCCGTACGTGCCCGTTTGGCTTCTAGAGGTAAAAAAGTTTAAAAAGACATGGTTGCAGAAATTGTATGGCGTCCATCCCTTATATGTTTTGACTGACAGTAGTTTGATCTAATAGTTTGAAAAAAACTACTCATTAAAATTAGCAGGTACGTACCTCACATAAACAATACTTTGGCGTACAAACGGTCAGGAACAATATTGACTTATGGTCCCTACAGGTAGGCACAAATCTTATTTGGACACGTGCATAATATCAAAATTGCATTATTCAGCCTAAATCCATATGTATGCAGGGAATAGGTAAATTTTTAGGCATGGTAGCAGAAGCCTATATATTGCAAAATAAGCATAATGCCTGGATTAGTCTACGCCTGAAAGTTGGCGCAACAATTACTGAAACTATTAAACAATTTAAGTACTGAAAACATGGCGTTGAACAATTTAAAATTATTTGAACTGTTTAGAAAGTCAACCACACCAAAGTTTTTCACGGAAGTGAAAATTCTTCCTGAGAAGTTGACATTGATCAGAAAATGGGGCTGCGATGGATCATCCGGACAAAGCGTTTATAAGCAAAGGATATCTTCCGATGACGCTACAATATCGGAAGGAAATATGTTTATGGCATCTGTTGTTCCTTTGCGGCTAAAATCGGATGATTCCCTACACTGGAAAAATCCACGTCCGTCATCAGTGCATTATTGCAGACCAATAATGTTTCAGTTAGCAAGGGAATCGGCAGAACTCATAAGGACTACGGTGAAGGACATTGAAGATCAAATAAGCAAGATTAAGCCTACAAAGCTGCAAATTGGAGAAGGAAAATATATTGAATGCAATTACGAGTTCCAACTGACAGGAACAACCTCAACAATGTCATGCCCGATTTGCAAAAAGAGTCAGAAGAACTTTTTTCAATTCAATTCAATTTATTTCATATATAATATGTTACATCTCAATTTTATATAATTAGTTGTAAAGAGTTTAAGATTAGTATCTTTTTCTGCTTAATTATAACATATTTCAATTAGTTATCATATACATATATATAGACAGAATTATATTGGAGGTAAAAATTTAGCAAAAACCTATTTAAACCCCTTTTTTCGTTTTATTTTTATATTTTTTTTATCGATTTTTTATTATTATTTATCAGAAGAACTTTGGTAATTTAAACGATTCTACAAATGAGGAGAATTACGAATATGGAATGTCACCATTGCACGCAAGGATAAGGTGTATGGAATTCTTGCTAAAACTGGCATATACCCTACCACAAGAGGAGGAAAACTTCGATGAAAATACATCAATAAAGGATAAGGAAAAGATCAGAAAGAAGCAAATACAGGATGCTTTTTTTAAACAAGTTGGACTAAAAGTAGACTGTCCCAAGCACGGATACGGTAACTCAAAAGGTGGAAACACTTCTAGGCAATTTTTTGAAAATGATGAGGCAGTAACTAGAATCATTGGAATTGACAATCAAATCGTGAAAAGATTGGGAACGATCTTGGATGTTTTAAACTGCAAAGAAAATGTCAATTCTACAAATATGGAGAATATGCGTCGAAAACTGCATCTATTTTAGCAGAAATGTATCCACAGAAGAAGTTGACCCCGACCGTCCATAAAATATTGGCGCATGGCAAAGATATAATTGAGTACCAGTCTTTGCCAATTGGAGAGCTTTCTGAAGAAGCACAGGAGTCTCTTAACAAATTTTATAAAAAATATAGATTGCAGAACACATTCAAAGCATCAAGGGTAAGGCAAAATGAGGACCTCTTCAACATGTTGGCAGCATCTTCCGATCCACTTATTTCTTCCCTGCGGCATGTGAAGTCACGAATAGAGTTACAAAATAATTATAGTTTAGAAATGGTTAGTCTTTTAGATATACCTTCTCTTACGAATTGTGATGAATATTTTACAGAAAATTGAAAAAATTAATTTAAAAAAAAAATATTTTTTTTTTTAATTTGTTGGCTAATAATTTAAAACATAAAACCCTTAAGAAAAAAAATAAAAACAATCTAAAAATGTAAAAATAATTTTTTTTAGTTACCATAAAATTGATTTTTCTACTAATTTTAACTTTGATAACGCATAAGTAGGCCCCTACAAAGCATAGCACCCTTTCCAAACGCTCATTTCATAGGCTGAACAGTTATCTATCATATGCTGTTTAAACTGTTCAATTATCTTATTCGGTTCAAAAGATATGATTTTTGCAACGAAAAAACTCAAATGGCGCCACTGTGCGTCGTAAACCTTGCTATCTGCCTCAACAACCTATTTTGTGCAACAACAATTTAATTAATTGGTCCAGTAAAGTTAAATACTTAGCTGTGATATTAGATCCCAAATTAAAATTTAAAGATCATGTCCCCTACGTCATAGATAAAATCAATAAAATAATAAGACTACTGTATTCTTTATTAAACAGAAATTCTAAACTCAGCATAGCAAATAAAACTCTCATATTTAAATCTGTATTTCAAGCTATTATGTTCTATGCTGCCCCTTTGTGGTCTACATCTGCACAGTGTCATATTAAAAAAATACAGATAGCCCAAAATAAACTTTTAAAAATGATACATAACTTGCCTTGGCATTATTCTACTCAACGGCTACATAACCTTGCTAACGTTGAACTTGTCAACACTCGTATCCACAGGCTTACTACGAATTTTAATAACAGATGCCATGACTCTGACTTTAACCACATTAATGAGCTGGGCTCAACGTAATTTTATTTTCTAACATTAAATCTCTTTTTATAAAAATCAAAAATGTTCAGTAAGGTTTTTGTAAATTTTTCCTTCTCTAAACAATGTTAAACTTAAATGCAAATAAATTACACATTATTGATATTAAATAATTAAGTAGAAGAGGAAAATAGTCCTAAACTCTTAAAACATTGTTAAATTACCTTATACTTAAATGCTAAATAAATAAAAAAATAAATTAATTAATTAATTATAACATAAAATTGTGCAATTTTTGTGAGCACTTAATGCAAATTCGGTGGAAGTGAACGTGGCATTGAAATTAATTTAAACCGTTTCTTTTCTGTATTCATTTTATGCATTTGAAAATTAAAACAGCACATAAACATAAAAACACCTTTAAGATATAGTGATAATGGTAAAAATTTGTTTTTGTGACCAAAAAACGATCTGTACTTAATTCTCACACATAGTTTAATTAATCGTCCCTTTATTTTTTAACTTTTTCATTAATAATTTGCAAACTAAAATTTAGTTTAAAAACACAATTTTAAAAAGCACATGTAAATAAAACTTTTGACAATTCTGGCATGACTAAAAAAAATAACAGGCTGTCTCTTCGCCGCCACCTGAAGTAAATTCGCCTTGAGCTAGACATTTGGCATATTAAAAATTTCGTTATTCCACATAATTTTGATATGCTTTGAATTTTTTTTTAATAATTTTTTTTTAAAGAAACACAAAAAATACGATTTATGTCTTTTTTCCTACCCTGCTTAGTCCCAATTTACATTATACGATTTTTGTCGTTGCGATTCTTACCTTATTGGCGAGAGGGGAGAGAGGAATTAAAAGGGGTACACAAGCGAGTATACTCTACGATTCGTTTTGTTCTTTCATTCGTAGTGTCAAATTATATGTATACACAAGAAGTTGTAACGACAAAAATCGTACAATGTAAATATAAGACCGACTTCAAAGAAGAAACGACAATAATCGCAACGACAAAAATCGTATAATGTAAATTGGGACTTACTTCGCTATCAAACGAAAAAAGACAGGATTTAAAAATAGGGGAAAAATCATCATGAAAATTGGGTATTATACTGAATGTTTTGATTCTATTTATTAAAAAACATAATATATAAATATACATACATACATATGCATATATGAAATTATGAATATATATCTATCTATCTATATATATAAAAATTAATTATGTTTGTATGTTTGTTTGTCGCTTTATAGACTCCGAAACTACTGAACCGATTTTCCTGAAATTTTTACAGTAACATCACGTGAGCCCTAAAAATAAAATAGGCTACTTATTTTTTCGATAGGGGCAGGGGAATTGGTACCCCCCATAGGATGCCAATATTAATTATCGCATATCTTAAGAGCCGCTGAACGCATTTTGCTGAACTTTTTGTAGTAGGATTTTCTGAGCCCCGGAATTGAAATAAAATAGCAGCGGGGGTATAGGAATACCCCATAGGACGCCAATGTTTAACATCGCATATCTTAAGAACTGTAATAGTGAGAATGTTCAAACTTTCTAGAAGTCGCTCTTATGGTATACTACACTTTTGAAAATAAAAATAAAGCGGGTAGGCGCAGGGGGGAAATACCTCCCATAGGATGCATACATTAAATATCGCTCAACTGAAGAACTATTAAAGGGAGAGTCTTCAAACGTGGTTATCAAACCCATGTTTTTCTCATGGACAACTTTACGTTGCATGCTCACGTGTAGGAACCCCTAAAAATTTATTTGTTTACGCCCTTGAAGGAAAGACCAAAAATATTGTATATCATAAAGCATTACAATAATCATACATAATAAGAATTATTTAATTAAGTTAGCTGCTTTTGATAATATAAATTAATATATATATAGATAAAATTAATTTTTTTGTTAAAAGTATATTTAAAAAAAAATTTTAAATGCAATACGTATGTAAATAAATAAATTATATCACAAAAACAAATACTGTAATTTTTTTCTTATTTTTTTTTGCCAGTGTAGCGAAGCGCACCGGGTTAAGCTAGTAAAATATATAAATCAAAATTTAATTCATCCATTTGTTTTATATCACGTATTTAGTTTTTATATTTTGAAATGAACGAAGTTGAGTGAAGATTATTTTTTACAAGTTACAACTAAATTTATGTAAACTACTTAAATTTCAAAAAAACTTTTTTTTTAGAAAAAAAAACTTAAAAACTTTTTTGCATCTAAAAAACCTTGCAAAAAAAAAATAAATCTTACGATATGACAACACTGATTTGTCGACTTAAGAAAAAGAGAAAAAAAATATATGAATGTGCAAATGTGTGCTAGAATCAAAAGAGCACAATAAGCCACACAAATTGCTTGGCAAACATGCACTTGGTTTTTGCTTCTGTTTGGCAATATACAACACAATCTTATTTCGTACAAACATTTGGGGTATTCACAAGGTGTGCTATTATGGTTTATTGTCATAATGTTCTAACATTTCACAATGGTTTAAAAATATTGTTGTTGGTTTGTAAACAAAAAGTATCTTAAATAAATAGAACGTTGCTTGCTATGTTTATTGTGCTGTCGTAATTAATAGCACATTAAATTATGAGGGGTTGCTCACAACAGTCGTATTTTTTCATGTTATTATTTTAAGACATATGACTTTATGACACCTTGTGAATTCCCCAATTAATTTTCCATTTTTGTATTGTTTTCAATGAATGCAGACTACGATTGTGCTGCGTCATTTTTGCTCGCTATTTGTTTAAAACGGAGAATAAATATAAAAGAAAGAAAAAGAATTTTGAGAAAAGAGTGCTCTAGGCAACAAGTTGTTTTGGGGAAACAATGCTGCTAAAAAACTAAAATTTACAGCAGACATTGATTTTATTGCTTCTTCTTCTACGTCTTTGCTCTGCAAGGTTTTCGCTGAAATGATTACTTTGAGCACTAGATACCACAAAAAGTTTGACAAATATCCAATATGTCTGCCAAATATAATACACCCTTATCGCGAATCTTAAGGGAATAAATTCTAGGGTATCGCCAATTATTAGGGAATAAAATAAACATCGTTGGCAAGTCTAATGTTCTATTGTGAATTGATATTATTTTATTTGTTATGGGTATTTATGTAATTTTCTTATTAACTTGTAATTATTCAATAAAAAGAATTGTATTTTGCTACGATTTATACTATTAGAAGAAAAAAAATTAATGGACAAATATAAAAGACGAAATTTGAGAGATGCATCAACTCCACTATGCTTTTTGGAAGTAATGTAAGTGAAAACATAAAGAATTTTCTGGCAGTACGTATATTAATAAGTTATTTAAAAGTTTCAATAACTTTTGAGAGCTGTCAAAGCAGCTTTTAGATACACTGGTCCAGAACTGCTTGCCATATAGAAATTCGTTAGCGATACGGTCAGTTGTGAAGCTTGCAGCATGTCTTCGCTTTTCTGCAGATGGAAGTTATCAAAAAGTTGTAGTGAGGTGTTGGCAGAAGTTTCACACATTTTTTAAAACAAACATTGTCCGAGGTGGATTTGTTGACCGAATATAGAAGAAAAAAATCTATTGCCAGATAATTTTTCAGCAATGTAGCCAAGGATGTGGAGTACCGGAGTCGGAGTCGCGGTACCCACAAAAATTCTCAACTCCAAATTCAAAATTTTTCTACTTTACATATATAAAGAACTATGTAAGTATATTAAAGCACAATGCGAAACGTGTTAGAATTAAAAAATCGATGAGTTTTTACAGAATCATTTTCTTACTATATTTAACCATTTAATAGGTACTGCATTAAACAAATAATTTAAAGTCAAATAAGGACCAGTCTCATATACATTTGGCATCAAGGTTAGAGTAGGAGTTGGAGTCGTAATTAAAAAAACTTCAGCGGTTGGAGGCGGAGTCGAAGTTAGTACTATTTTTTGACGACTCCACAGCCCTGAATGAAGCCCACTGTAGCTTGTTTGCATTCCCACTCCTTTTAAAAAATCCAATTTAACAATTAAAAATAACAAGAAAACTATTTACATTGTTCTTTCTTTTTTATTCCCAAACAAAATGTTTGTGAAAAAGAGTCACATCATTTTTGGGAAAAAACCCACGGGAACAAAAATCGGCGATGCCAAATTTTTTTTTGAACATGCGAGTTTTTTCATGTGGAAATAATTCACGATTGCAACTTTAGGGAAAAGCGAAATATTTCCAGCGAACAAATATTCATGATAGGGGTGATTAAATATTTTTAATATTTCTGCAAACATTGCTTCATATGTTTTTCCAAACAGCAAACACCCGAATTAACAACACAAAATATTTGTACAAACGTAACATTTTGACATGTTTGCCAAGCTATTTGTGTGATTTATTATGCCATTAAGTGTTCATATCACGGTGTACGAGCAGCGTCATAAGAAACAAAATGCTTCAATATGTTTTATTGTTAATAAAAGCCAAAAAAAAAGATTGAGATGTTAAAGTGTTTCTGTATTATTTTTTAGGCTTCCTTCGTTCACTTTATTTATAAATAGTTAAATGTAAAGAACATAAATTAAATTAAATGAAAAATTTTTGTATGTATTATTTATTTGGGTTTATAACTTTTGTCTCTTTTTTTTTATATTTATTTCTTTGGTATAACTTTTAAATTGAAACATTTCAGAATATAAGAAAAATTGTAAAATTTCTTATGTTTCAGTGCCTACTAAGTGGTTATAAAATTAGATTTAAGAAATAAGTGCTAATGTATTTGCACTTTATGAAAATAAATCTTTCTGCTTAAGAAAATTGATTTAAAAGATTAACATTTAATATTGAATAAAATATTTTCAAAAATTTGCTACGCAGAAAAAACTTGTAAATACTAAATTAAAAGAATTTTGTATAAATTGTACAAACTAAATTTGGTTGTTTTTCATAAATATTGGTAAATAAAGGCTGTTTTTTTTTAGAGGCTTCGAACTTTGAAATGGAATAAAACAAAGATTAAGTTTTTAAATTGACATGAAATTTAATTTATTCGAAAGATAATCTTCTGGCATTATAATTTAAATATGACTTCTGGCATATGACCGCCATGGCTGGCTTGGAGGTAGTCTTACCTGGAGGTCCAATTTTCGATAATTTTTTTAACATTTGTGGTCGTATATAGGCAATAACGCGGAAAATGTTGTGCTCTATAAGGTCAATCATTTCAGGCTTATCGGCGTATACTAGCGAATTCACATATTCCCACAGAAAATAGTATAGCGGCGTTACATCGCACGATCTTGCAGGCCAATTCACGTGTCCGAAACGTGAAACTATGCGGTTACCAAACGTTTCGTCGAATAAATCAGTTCTGGCACGAGCTGTGTGATATGTTGAGCCATCTTGATGAAACCACAGCTCCCGCACATCATGGTCCTTCAATCGATGAACAAAAAAGTTAGTAATCGTTACTCTATAGCGGTCACCGTTGACTGTAACGTTCTGACCAGCATCGTTTTTAAAGAAGTGCAGATCAATGATTCCACAAGCCCATAAAGAACACCAAACAGTCAGGTTTTCCTGATGTAACGGTGTCTCAACATACACTTGAGGATTATCATCACTTCAAATACGGATGTTTTGTTTATTCAAAAAAAAGTGATTTCTTCGCTAAACAAAATTCGCTTTGAACAGAACTATGATTTACAAAATAAATTTGCACAATTTCGAAGAAGCGTTGTTCAGACGTCAGTCTATTCATGTTGAAATGCCACTTGACAGCTGACACAATGGCCGCCAGTTCAAAAAGTGTTGTTAACTTACAGTTTTATAACTCTATAAAAAACATCCTTTACATTGAATTTGTCCGTGTAAACATGAAAAATACGTACAACCGACTTTTATTTTATTTTTTTTAACACGGAGAGGATTTCATAATGTTTTGATTCCACAAAGTCGTAATACATTGTATTACCGTGTAAACTAGCCTTAAATGCACTAGCTCGATTTCAAGAGCTCTTAATACCTACATATGGGCATTTCTTAAAAATTAGTTTTTAAAATATTATGGTGTAGGGTATCATATGGTTTGGCATAACCCACTACACTGTCTTACTTGTTAATTTTTAGTTTTTGTATACACATATTTACTAAAAAATATTTCGTACCTTGTAAATCTGTTACGTACGGTATGTCACGAACGATTTTACACTTTGTTTATTATAAAACCTTCCAGAAAAATTTATTACCGTGTAAACTAGCCTTAAATGCACTAGTTCGATTTCAAGAGCTCTTAATACCTACATATGGGCATTTCTTAAAAATTAGTTTTTAAAATATTATGGTGTAGGGTATCATATGGTTTGGCATAACCCACTACACTGTCTTGCTTGTTAATTTTTAGTTTTTGTATACACATATTTACTAAAAAATATTTCGTACCTTGTAAATCTGTTACGTACGGTATGTCACGAACGATTTTACACTTTGTTTATTATAAAACCTTCCAGAAAAATTTATTACCATGTAAACTAGCCTTAAATGCACTAGTTCGATTTCAAGAGCTCTTAATACCTACATATGGGCATTTCTTAAAAATTTGTTTTTAAAATATTATGGTGTAGGGTATCATATGGTTTGGCATAACCCACTACACTGTCTTGCTTGTTAATTTTTAGTTTTTGTATACACATATTTACTAAAAAATATTTCGTACCTTGTAAATCTGTTACGTACGGTATGTCACGAACGATTTTACACTTTGTTTATTATAAAACCTTCCAGTAAAATTTATTACCGTGTAAACTAGCCTTAAATGCACTAGTTCGATTTCAAGAGCTCTTAATACCTACATATGGGCATTTCTTAAAAATTTGTTTTTAAAATATTATGGTGTAGGGTATCATATGGTTTGGCATAACCCACTACACTGTCTTGCTTGTTAATTTTTAGTTTTTGTATACACATATTTACTAAAAAAATATTTTGTACCTTGTAAATCTGTTACGTACGGTATGTCACGAACGATTTTACACTTTGTTTATTATAAAACCTTCCAGAAAAATTTTTTTCTTTCCAATTACGGATTATAAATGAAAAATATGTGGCTGAATGTAAAAAATGAAAAAAGGAAAAATACTTCTCACAATTCGCATTATTTTACATTCACCCCATTATCACTTCTCTTTTATGTCACGTACGATATACACATATTTTGCTCGATATTTTGGACAACAAGGTTCTAAATGAATCATTATGTTAAAACAAATTAGAGTACTATATTCGGCTGTGCCGAATCTTTGATACCCTCCACTTAGTAAATAATATACATATATATTATTTGATAAGCTTCACAAACACGAATGTCAGCATTAAAATTGGTTGCGGTTTAGATCTGTATTAAATTATTGACCGAGAATAAGAAAGTTTTATGCGTTTCTTGTTAGAACTTTGAACTGGCTTGAGCAAAATATCATAATTCGTAACAGTTTTAGCCGAACTGAAATGATTTTTAGGAGGGTAATTTATATTAGACCTATGATAAATTATGGACCAATCATCCCAAAATTCTGAAGATTGATTTCTCTTATTACAAAAAATAAATTTGAATAAATTTCAATACAGCAGTGTAATTAGTTTCAGCGTCGACAGTGAATTTCACAAAATTGCATGATATTTTTTCTGGCCATATGAATCTAATGGCGATTTCTTTTCTGAGAAATATGTTGCATAAATGGTACATGCTCTATCTCTTTTGTGTAGAGCATGTACCATTTATGCAACATTTTTCTCAGAAAAGAAATCGGCATAAGTTGGAAGAAATTTAACGCAATATCTATATCTGTTATGGGTTTAGGCGAATTTAATTATTTTCCCAAAGTGGGCTTTATTTGGTTTTAGGCTGGTTTTAAACTGTTCTCCGAGAGTAGGGTTTATATAGGGCCTAGAGTAAATTAAAGATCGATCTTCACGAAATTTGGCAGTGCGATTTCTCGTCTTATAAAACTGTGACGCACCGAATTTCATTATTATAGCATTATTTATTACGGCTTTAGGCGTACTAAACGGTTTTCCGGGAGTATGGTTTATATGGGACCTAGTGTAAATTATGAACCGATCTTCAAAAAAATTTACAGTGTGATTTCTGGTCCTGTAAAACTATGACGTACCAAATTTTAGTATGCTAGCGTTATTTATTGAGGATTTAGGCGTACTAAGCTCTTTTCCGCGAGTAGGATTTATATGGGCCCTATGGTCAATTATGGACCGATCTAACGAAATTTAACAGTATGACGGTTAACAGCACGAATTCGTATAAGGCCATTCCGTGCATTATTCCACTATTTATTTTAGTTTTTGTATCAAAATTATCCATTTTTTTAGGGTGGTGGTTCCACATTTTGACTCATAGTTCTGAGCCGATGTTGCTGGATTTCAATCCCAAACTGCTTAGGATAACTACAAGCAATTTGAGACCAAGTTTGTTCTTTTCTTTTGCGTTTTTGGAAAGTGAGCGTGCTTTCAACAGACGGACAGACAGACGGACATGGCTAAATCGACTTTGAATTACTCAAGGAGCCAGAATATATATACTTTTTGGGATCTTAGATATATAATAAAAAAGTTTCACACGGAATGACAAACTAAGTATACCCTCATTCACCACTAATGGTGGTGGAGGGTATAAAAAGTTTCCAGTTACTAATATTTTTCCAAAATTCTCATCTTTCTGAAGGCGTACAAATGTCTAACGAAAACCCCCATAAAAGAAATGAGAATTGGAATTAAAACGGCTAGTTTCATCTAAAAATAGCTAATTTGCTATTATTTATTATTAAACGATAAAAAAATAGGGTTGTCATAACAACAAATATAGCAACGCTGCTTATTTTAACGGGCTGTCAAAATCGGATTTTCCAATTGTAAAGCGTTGATTCTGCGCTATTTAGGGATGCTTCATACAAATTGTATGGGCATGACGATTTTTGACCGTATGGCTGTTAGAATAAGATTAGACTTATTATTGTTAGTTCATATTTAATATATCGTCGGTCACAGGTTGACAACTCTTAACTCACTTTTAAATTTTTTGAAATTGTCAACTCGTATTATTTTTTTTAATCTGAAATTATTTCAATACCTTTGTTTTCTTTACACCATCTTACAATAAATATCTCCTACTAATTTTGGTTTTTTTTTTATTTACTTCCAACACGGTTTAGTAACGGAGTAATAACGTTTTTTTTTGTCTCCTGAGAAGTACAAAAAAACATGTTAAGAGTTGTCAACCTGTGACCGACGATATGAAGATCCAATAAATCAATTATGGAAGAAAAACTTGTTTTAAACTTCTATTAGTCAAACATAACGATTTCATCGTTCTTTCTATTCCACCCACTACTCAGCTTTTTAATTTAACAAAGTACCACTATCACCTGCAACGTATGATGACTATTATTTTCGTCTTCTACAAACTGTACATTACGTTTACTTTTAAGTGACCTTAAAAGCAATGTAGTAAGTAAAAATACATTGAAAAAAAGTAAAAAAGTTCTAGTATAAAAAATCGTAAAATCTACTACCCTTCAAATATGTGTTTACAGGCTGGAAAACCCAAGGCAATGTCAACCTTCTGCATGCAGCAAAGAAAAAACTACAATGAATGTATGTAATTTTTTCTATTTCTGGTTTGTACTTTTTCCTTCGTAAATGGGTCAAATCATAAATATTTCATTAGCTTGCAAGGCCACCGTATACCTTGAAGTGCAAATGCAACATTAAATAAACAAATGCAATCTACCTTTTTATCACACCTGTTTGCGTTGTTGCTGCTGATGGTGTTTAAAAGTATTAGTTTGCTGTTGGTTTTATACTTTATAGGGAATCGATTATTCGACTTTTTTTAAAACTCGATTTTCCAATATTCTGACTAGTTCCTTTTTTAAAAAAGGGTTCCGCCAAGCATTTATTTTATCAAAATAACGGGTTTATTCGATATTCGAAAAACTCGACATTTAAAAAAACCGGTTTGAGCAAAACTAAAAAACCGTTTAAGACCGGTCAATTAATAACCGCTCAATCTCCCTAATTTTTAACTCTCGTTTTTAAACGTGTAAAGCTAAAAAGCAAAAAAGTAAATCAAATTAAGGGTGGTCCAACCATAATGCACGATGTTAATTGTGAGTCACACTTTAACGTCAAGTTCTTTGCCCAGCTAAATTTGACATTTCTTGCTTTCAGTGTTTGACAAATTCAACCATGGAGAGGTACACAATTGAGCAGGGCGTTAAAATTGTTGAAGCCCTTTACGAAAATGGGCGTTCAAATAAAAATGCATTAAGTGCACATCGTTTTTTTTTTATAATCGATCAGTGTATGCACAATCGGGAGAATTTGCGCAAATTTCAGCAAACCGCGTCTGTAGGAAATGTGAAAATACCTGTGCATCCTTATGTACTGGCTTATGGGATGGCGGTGTCCCAAATGAGCAAGGCGTTAAGATTGTTGAAGCCCTTAACGAAAATGGGCGTTCAAATAAAAATGCATTAAGTGCACATCGTGATTTTTTTGGTCAGCATAATCGATCAGTGTATGCACAATCGGGAGAATTTGCGCAAATTTCAGCATACTACTTACATATACTACTTACATACTATTTACACATACTACTTGTAAAAATTCACAAAAATTTAAAGCAGTGACTAAAGGGCAAACAAAGTAAACCACACAAATTGCTTGGCAAACATGTCAAAATTTTACGTTTATGCAAATATGTTGTGTTGTTAATTAGGGTGTTTGTTGTTTGGACAAACATTTGAAGCATGTTTGTAGAAATATTAAAAATTTTTATATTTGGCAGACATGTTGGATGTTTGCCAAACTTTTTGTAGTGTCTATTGCTAAATGAAATCATTTTAGTGAAAACTTTGCAGAGTGAAGACGTTGCAGAAGAAGAATTTAAATCATTTTCAGCCGTAAATTCTAATTTTTTTAAGTAGCATTGCTTGCCACAAGATACGAGTAGCTCTTTGCTTAACACACTCTTTATTCCAAATTATTATCCATTATTTTATATTTCTCCTCGGTTTAAAAAAAAAGTGAGCAAAACTGCCGCGCACTATCGTCGTCTGTATTCATTGAAAACAAAACAAAAATAAAACATGAATGTTTGTACGAAATATGTTTGTGTTGTTTATTGGCGAAAATAAAACGGAAACCAAGTGTGTGTGTTTGCCACGCCATTTGTGTGGTTTATTTTGCCCTTTAGGCTGCACGCAATTTATTTTCAAGACGTCATCAAGAAAACAACTTATAAAGACAATCGAAATAGATGCTCATTAAATTTGCAATTAGCTGTTATCTTGAACGTAAATTGAAACAGCCAACTTGGAAGAGTAACTGAAATCGAATTCGCTTCAATTTTAAAAAGTATGAGTGAAGTGGTAAAATAAGTTTGAGCGTTTCAAAACTAGAAATAAAAAACCCCAAAGTAAAGCAAAAAATTGGTTATTGAAAAAAGTAACCAAAATCGAAAAAGTACACAAGTTAACATTGAGTAAAAAGTAACCAATTTTGGTTAAAATAACCTAAACGCCAGCGCTGGTTACATCTAGTAAAGGGCATAATAAACCACCCAAATAGCTTGGCAAACATGTCAAAATTTTACGCTTGTACAAATATTTTGTGTTGTTAATTGGTGTGTTTTCTGTTTAGACAAACATTTGAAGCAATGTTTGCAGAAATATTAAAAAAAATTTTATATTTGGCAGACATGTTGGATATTTGTCAAACTTTTTGTTGTGTCTAGTGCTAAAAGTAATCATTTCAGCGAAAACTTTGCAGAGAAAAGACGTAGAAGAAGATGCAATAAAATCCATTTCTGCCCTAAATTCAAATTTTTAGCAGCATTGTTACCCCAAAACAGCTCTTTGCTTAGAACACTCTTTACTCCAAATTCAGTTTCTTTCTTTTATATTTTTTCTCCGTTTTAAATAAATAGCGAGCAAAATTGCCGCAGCACAATCGTCGTCTGCATTCATTGATAACAAAACAAAAACGGAAAATTAATGTTTGTACGAAATATGATTGTGTAGTTTATTGCCAAACAGAAGCAAAAACAAAGTGCATGTTTGCCAAGCAATTTGTGTGGTTTATTATGAACTTAAGGCCCAACTTACATTTTACGATTTTTGTCGTTGCGATTATTGTCGTTTCTTCTTTGAAGTCGGTCTAATGTTTACATTGTACGATTTTTATCATTACAACTGATTGTGTATACATACATTTTAACACAGCGAATGAATGAACAAAAAGAATCAATGAGTACACTCGCTTGTGTACCCCTTTTAATAAGAATCGCAACGATAAAAATCGTATAAATGTAAATTGGGACAATTATAACTGTCCCAAAGAAACTTGTTATTATTATATTAGTTGCAGGGTACGTATGAATGAAAGTGTGTATGAGTTTGTTAATAATGTAATTTTAAATTCTTAGTACATTTTAAACATTAAAACAAATAGTTGTGAATATTGAAAATTATCTTTCTTATATGTATGACCGTAAGTGTACAAACGTGTTACCCTGACCTTTTTTTTATAGAACTGTAAGAAAAAGCAATAATGACAAGGTTTTTATATACAATACTTATCAGTGATGGAAAATTCAGTACTATGGTACTATTTTCAGTACTTTTTCTTTTAATAAGTACCACTGTACCCCCACGTCAGTTTTAGTACTCTTTTCTTGTTATGCCTCTTTGTTAAGAAATCCAGCTTTGCAATTTTTTTTAAACATTTCCTACCTGCCAATAACATACAGGGTACACACACACACTTTATTGTTCTTTTTCGTTAATGTTTTTTGTTGCAAAAATATTGATATTCTTCAAGCATCCATGTCATTTGAACATTTAATAATTTTACTCCCTGTTCATCGATTTCGAACGTTAGCATTCGCATAGAAAATTACATTTAAAACAAAAACAATTTTTTGAATTTTGTTTTTATTTTAAATATAATTTTCTATGCGAACGTTGACGTTAGAAATCGTTAAGCAGGCAGTTAGTATTGAAATTAATTAATATTAAGTTTTTTATATATTTGTTTTTTATATAAAAAAAAAAAAAAAAAATGGTTATATAAAAAGTACCAAAATGGTTAATAAAGTACTCTTTTGCTTGGTGGTCAGTACCATCTCAAATATTCAATTTTCCATCACTGATACTTATACATTTTTATATATGTATATGTGTGTATTTTCATTGTTTAAACTTAGATTTAATGCAAGTAAAATATATTGGAAAAAAATTTCCACAGTATTAAGTGTTAAATAGTGCAAAATAAAATCGTAATTGGAACAGAACAATTTTTAATTAAATTTCAAATTTTTATTGAAGAAAAGTTGCATTGATTCAATACAAGTCATCATATATTGTAGGAACTAAAATTTAGTCTTACAATTACTTAAATTAAGTTGAATTATCCTTCTAGTTTTTCTTGTATAATCGTTGCAGTAATTGTGTGTGTATGTGTGTGTGTGCATGTTTGTATCTTTGTTTTTTGAAGTTTATTATCTCATCGTGCAAAAACAATCTACTTAATTGTTGTACAATATTGTATATACACATATACTTTTGTCCTAGTTTTGATTTTAGTTTGCTTTCACATTTCTTCTGCTATTATGTCAATATTTTTTTGTTCTTTCTTTTAAAAAATTTTTATTTTTTATCTACGTAGGCGTATGATGAATGTTAATGAGTTTTTGAAGGAAAATTGTTGTTTTTATTTTTTTTATAACGGGTGGTTAAATTTGGGCCGATGTTGAATGTGAACCACACCTAAGCTTCATATTTTTTTCTGCATTTCATTTGACATTTCTCAATTTTAGACTAACTCAATTTGTACACAATCGAGCAACGCGTTAAAATTATTCAGGCTTATTATGAAAATGGGCGTTCAAATCTGATGAAACGAAACAAGAGTTTCCAGCACGCCGGTTTCAATGCAACTGATTTCTTATGCGTTTCAGACCTGTTTCAAAATGGTCGCGTCATGTGTGGTCATTCAAAGGAGTCTATGACATAAACTTAAATGAAACTCAAAAATAACAAGGAGTTGCAGTTTTGTTGCAGTTGCGTTTCACCGTCTGTTTTGGGACTTATTACTTTTTAATTGCAGTGTCTGATTGTTTGTCCAACGTTTGAAACATGTTTGTAGAAAAACAAATAACTTTTATTTTCGTACAAACATGTTCAAGGCGAATTCAACTATAGGTGGTGTCGAAACTCCATCTGATTTTGACAGTTCGAGCTACTTTGTTTTGATTTGTTAGTGCTTTGTTAGGAATGGTTGACGTTTTGGACAGTAAACACTAACAATGCAATGCAAAAAACCCTGTGTTGTTTCTATTGTTTTTGGATTGTTGTAGTATCGACACCACCTGTAGTTGAATTCGAACATGTTCAAGGCGAATTAATGTAAATGGTGGTGTCGATACTACAACAAGTAACAACACTAAAAACACATCATTGTGTTTTTTTGTTGCTTTCGTTGATCGATATGTCAAAACAACAAGCAACATTTGACATTTCTCTCTACGATATGTTTTTACATCTGACTTTTAAAATTTCCCACTGCAAAATACATACATGTCGTGTGTTACCTTTAAAAAATTGCATCGTCATCTGACAAAATTTCAATTAGAGCGTGCTCTATTTTCTTCTGACAAACCATCTGACATCAGCTGTTTCAGAAATCTATGCCGCAAAGAAACTGGCAGCGGCATAGAGTCAAGATCGGTCCATAATTTACTCTAGGGCCCATATAAACCCTACTCCTGGAAAACAGTTTATTGCGCCTAAAACCATAACAGATATGGATATTGCGGTAAAATTTCTTCCAACTTAGATTCATATGGCCAGAAAAAATATCATGTAATTTTGTGAACTAGGAACTGTTAACGCTAAAACTAATTACACTGCTGTATTGAAATTTATTATTATTTATTTTTTGTAATACCAGAAATCAGTCTTCAGAATTTTGGGATGATTGGTCCATAATTTACCATAGGTCCAATACAAATTACCCTCCTTAAAATCATTTTAGTTCGGCTAAAACGGTTACGAACCATGATATCTTACAAAAGCCAGTTTAAAGTTCTAACAAAAAACGCATACAACATTCTTATTGTCGGTCAATAACTTAATATATGTAGGTCTAAACCGCAACCAATTTTATTGTTTACGTTCGTTTTTGTGAAGCTTAGTTAAAAATATATATATGTATTTATCATATAGAGCCCACTCCTGTCGGTGGAGGGTATCAAAGATTCGGCATAGCCGAATATAGCCCTCTAACTTGTGTTTTTTAAATGCATATGTTTTTAAATTGTTGCATATATGGCTTTCAAAAGAGCAATTTTTTATTTTTATGGGGCATAATTTTAACCATTTTCAGGACATATTTTTGAGTTTTTACTGTATATTTAATGTGCATAAAACGAGTTTTTAGAGCATATTTTTGGTTTCCCTGCCTATAAGATAAATTATTACTAAAACTGGAAATAAAGCAGCCCAACAAAATGGATATTTTTCAAATTTTCAGAAATAAAAAAATCTTTCCTTTCCTATTTCAATTTAATTTGAAATATTGAAGGAATAAGACAAGGTGAATTTACTATAGGTGGCGGCGAGACTACAACAAGTCAACAACAGAAAAAACAACAGGGTTTTTTATTGTTGCTTTAGTTGGTCGGTATGTCAAAAAACGTAAACAAGGCGAATTCAATTGTAAACAACTTGTGACATTTCTCTACATAAGTATGAAAAAAGTTGTCTACAGCACATGTTTACAAAATTTATTTCATGATCATTTTATTATTTATGTTAAAAATTATTGTTTATTTT
This sequence comes from Pollenia amentaria, assembly GCA_943735925.1. Lineage (NCBI taxonomy): Eukaryota > Metazoa > Arthropoda > Insecta > Diptera > Polleniidae > Pollenia > Pollenia amentaria. The sequence continues at coordinate 31,359,067 of OX031010.1, read as the reverse complement.
GTTCGAACAAAATAGTTCAAGGTCTGTAAAAGAAAAGTGAAAAAAGTTGAGCAGTAATAAATACATTTATCAAATTCTGTGAATTAAAAATTGCAAGTTTATTTAAAACTAATACCTATGGACAAAGCCTGTTGTGGTGTAAATATAATAAATTATTAAAATACAATTTTCTTCAACACCCGCTGTAAACATGGGACACAAAATGAACCCGATAGCGCAAACAATTCTTACACTAAATATGCAGCCATAACAGAGGTTTATTTTTTTGGTGAAGCTTCTGAGTTTGGCTTGTTTAATAAACTTGAGCTTATGAATAAAAAATCTGGTATGTTTCGATACCAGTGAATGTGATCACTTAGTGGGATGGATGCGCGGAGTTCACTATTTATCAAAGGTGGCTCATTGGGCTGTCGCTTATTTGTGCTACAAAGTAGCATCCCCAGACATTATGTAGTCACTTTAGGTAAGTTTCATATTACATGATGCTAATGGTTTCATTCTAATTTGGATATATTTCAGGTGGGACCACCGTTTCAATAAGATACTTGGTTCAACAGGGCCACATCATGGCAATACCCATTAAAGAGGAATTTGTGCTCATGCATGAAGAGCAGAAAGCCCTCAGGGCTGCTATTAAGGCAGAAAAAGAACAACAGCAGACCTAAAAAATAATTGATTTTCTGATTTACAATGCAAATTATAAGTTGTGTTAGAAAAGTTTGCAGTATGTTTTCATAAAATAAAAAAGTTTTTTCAACATGAAGTCAAGAAATATTTCCAACACTCATCATCTTGATTTTGTCCAAGCAATATAAACATGATGTTACAAACAGAATGTGTTGCAGGAGTTTAAAATTTTTAAAGATGGAGATGGTTGTCTATATGTCCCAGTTCATACGTTGCAAGTCTTATTACTTATCACATTTTCTTCTTTGAATCAGCTTCGGCATAAAACACTTTTATTTTTTATAATAATAAATATTTCAATTTGACAGTTTTTTTTAAATTGAGTTTTCAACAACTTCTGTTTACTATGTAAACATAAAAAACTTCTGACATTTCTCTACATAATTATGGGGAGAAAATGTAAACAACTTTTGACATTTCTCTACCCAATTATGCAAGAAAAAAGTAGCACAGCTGTGTTTTCAACGCCACCTGAAAATGAATTCGCCTTGGAATAAGACTATTCAAGTATAAAAGCTTTTTAATTTTTAATTTGACTTAGAATACACATTCGAATTATTATAAAAATTTATAATAAAAATGAAACTCAAAATGAGAACTAATATTCCCAGATTTTATTTCTTAAATTAACTGCCTGTTCAACGATTTCGAACGTTAACGTTCGCATAGAAAATAACATTTAAAGCAAAAACAAATTTTAATATTTTGTTGCTGTTTTAATTTAATTTTCTATGAGAACGTTAACGTTCGAAATCGATAAAAAACAAATTTTAAAATTTTGTTGCTGTTTTTAATGCCATTTTCTATGCGAACGTTAACGTTCGAAATCGATGAACTGGCAGTAAAAATAATAACGAAATTAACTGAATTTCTATCTATAAGTAAAAATATATCCCTACTGTTCCAGTTTAGTTTATTAAGATTTGTTGAGTTTATTAAATAGATCGTTTAACATTAACGCCCATATTCATAAAAAATATTTTTGATCAATAAAAGGTTTATTAAACAAATTTTCATAGAAAATTCGTTTAAAAACCTTTATAGCAAAATATTTTTTATGAATATGGGGGTAAATATTTATTAAACTATACAATATAATTTATCTTGGCATAAAGATAAGGATAACTGATTTAATTTCATTTATTGATTTAATTAAATTTTTAGCTCTTCTCAATTGTTGTCTTTGGCTGCATAACATCAGAAGGTTATCGCGAAGAAGATGGCAAAGATGTGTGCATATTAAACGATGACAACATGGCTTGCAAATATGGCAATACAGTGGGTGTATTTGGATTTCTAGCATCAATGGCTTTTATAGTGGGTGAATTTCTATTTGAGCGGATGTCATCGGTGAAAAGTCGGAAGCGTTTTGTTATGGCCGATATGGCCTTTTCAGGTGGGAGATAAAATATAGATTTAAATGTGACATTTCTTTTATGTCTCGATTGTGTTTTTAATTTTAGCATTTTGGGCATTTATGTATTTTATTGCCTTTATTTATATCTGGTCACAGTGGAGTTCTGCCGAAATGCCACCCGGTGGCATTGGTGCTAGTAATATGCAAGCTGCCATTGTATTTTCATTATTTTCTATATTCACTTGGGTAAGTACTTAGCACTCGTATGATACATGAATATTATTAGGCGTTTGAAATTTCTTTAATTTATAAAAATAAATTAAATAAATATAAAAAAATCGGCATCCCTGTCGGTTACTTTAGGGGGACGTTACAAAAATGGTCCGAACGTGAATTCTTTCACACATGGACGTCCACTTCTGTATTAAGATAGTCCAAGAGAATTGTGACACTGTCCCGTGTCCAGGCAGGTAAGCTACTTTTGCTTCCCTACAAAAAATGAATAGGGTACATGGTCCAAAGGAGTACTTTTTGGACTACTCTTATATAATGCAGCCATGGACCCTTTCATTTTAACAAGAATTTTCTAACGACGTTAAGTAACAATTGAAATGCTTGGTGTTAAATTACAGCTCTGGTAGCCCTTATGTCATTTGTTTATAAAATTTGGTTAGAAATAAATATGCGGGTAAAAAAATTATTTAAATTAAAGCACAAAATAAAAGTGATATACAATATAAAAATTAAAAAAAACTTAAATAAAAAAAAAACTGACATAATTGGTAGGATCATTTATCTTATTTAATTACAGTGGAATAATTATAGTGGAATAGAGTAGATTCGAAACTAACCCCTATGAGTACTCCATGGGGTAGGGAAATAGTGTACTTTCGAAACTAACCCCTAACAGTACTCCATAGGGTAGTGAAATAGAGTACTTTCAAAACTAGTATTTGTCGGTGCTCTATGATGTAGCGACATAGAGTAGTTTAGGGGGTACCCCAATGTAATGAATAGCTGGGTTACGTAGTTCAGCCCTAGGACATCGCAATGTAAATTGGAGTATGTTTTTACTACATTTAGGTTAGGTATTGGAGTAGTCCTACTCCCTTATGGAGTAGTCCATATACGCATGTATAGAGTAGTCTCGTTTTTTGTAATGTTGAGAAGGCGGAATTTAGGCTGCTTGTTGGCCTATTTACGGGGCACTGTGGTTTCATATACCACCAGTTTACAGTAGGTAATGCATGTACCAAGATATTCAGATTTCGTGAGGTTGATGACGAAACGTCAGAACATCTGCTCTGCTTTTGTCCCGTCTTGACGACTTCCAGACGGATATTTTTTCGGTGGCAAATGATGACCCCAACTGATTTTTATGATCATTCACCAGCTTTTTGGTAGATTTAAAAACCAAATCTCAACCAAATTTTATATTCGGAAAATTTAAGAAAGTACAGCCGATATTTTGAAAAATCAGTCGAAGGTTTTCATAAAATTTATTCAAAATTTCACTGGTTGTTAAATTCTTAAAATTTTTAATTGTAGGTTTTATTAGCTTTCTTGGCCTATAAACGTTTCTTAATTGGTGCCGGTGATGAATTTACTTCTGCCTTTGAAAATGATCCTGCCAATGTGGTGCATCAACAGGCCTACAATAGCTATTCCGTGGACAATGATAATGACCAATATAGTGCTTCACCATTTACAGCTCAACAAACAGGTTCATACGTCATTTTATAGAACTTAATTTAAAAGAATTAACTAATTTCTCCCTCTATTTCTCTCTCTCTCTCTCTCTCTCTTTTAGGAATGGAACAGCAACCCAATATGGATTATCAACAGCCCACTTATTAGATATTTCTTTAAATAAATACTCCCAAGTTTTAGTAGTTGTTAGAATCAAAATACATATTACTTTTGGCATACTACTCACTGTTAATATTTTCCGGTAAAATATAAAATTATTTTTGAATCTAAACTCAAATCTGGCGCTCAAGGTTAAAAACATAAAATAAAGAAAAATTCAACTTTGTAAACTTGAACAATACAAAAATACACCGAAATGATACATATTACAAAAAAGACAAAGTACATTTAAACATAAATCTCACAATAAAACTGTAATAAAAATACATATTATATAATAAATAAAGAAAATATTAAATTTACTAATATATACACACATACTTAAAGTTATTATACTTATGTAAGTTTAAAAGAACACTAAAAAAAAACAACCATGAAATAAAGCTTTGTTTGGATTAAATATAAATTATACACTGAAAACAAAAACATGCTTCAGCTTTAGAAAAGAATTTAACAAAAAACTAAATATTAAATAGAAATAAAAACAAAAACTTTTGTATTTTAATAAGTATTTGAACAAAAACAAACGAAAACTAATAACATAAAAAACTACAAAAAAAAAAAAATGAAAATTTGTTAAAATATACAACAATACATACACTAAACAAAAATAAAACAAACAAGGTTTTTATAAAACTTTGTTAATTACAAAACAAATAATTGGTAAAACTAATTAATTTATACATAATTGCTGTTTGTTTACAAAAACTGATCAGAAAATTAATAAAAAAAAAATATATACATATGTAATTGTATTATAAAAGTAATAAATAAATAAATGTTGAAAATTTAAATTAAATCATTAATATATTGATAACTCAGGTTATAATTGAAAAAATTAAGAGATATATGTTAACATCCTTTAATAGTTAACAACTTTTAGTATAATTTTGTAATATTATTTGTAATTATTTTATAAAAAAAAAAATACTTTATTTAGTTAAGTTAACAATTTTTAACATAAACTTTGTTTAAATATTTAACATTTTACTTAAAGAAAAAAAATATTCCTAAATTTAATAAGAATTACAAAAATGTTAAGATTTAATTAATGTTAATACATTTATTATTTGTATGTATATGTTTGCTATAATGGCCACTCGCATTTTGGAACATCTAAAAAATTGTGTGGTAGCTCTGTAGTTTTCTCACATAAGTGCTGCCAAGTGCTTTATACCGTGCTGCCAGAAGTTTTCTGCTGATTTGGGCAAAATTCGTGGTAAAATATTTTTATATTAAAAATTTTATTATTGAAAAAAGAATCTAGAAAATTTAAAAAAGTTATGTATATATTTGAATTAAATTTTTTTTGATTCCTATGAGAAAATATAAAAAAAATGTAAGTTCTTCATTTTTAAAAAGGTCATTATTTCCTAAATGTTTGTTGAGTAATAAAAAATATTTTTTAAACTTCTTTTATATTCTCGGAATTATATTCAGCAAGCACAAGGAGTGTTCTTTCCCCCACTTTTCCCATTTTTCCAAGCCCGTTAACTTGGCTGGGTTTTCGCTAGATAGAAAGACGGACACAAAAATCACTTTAATGAGTTAATAATGGATAATACTTTAGAACCTCTTTTTATATTTTAGTCAATAAATTTAATTTACTACAGTGTAGCCAGACGTTTTATTTTGTATTTTGTTCAATAATTTCACATATTCTTATGCCTAAGTTTTCAATTACCGACATAACCTTGAAATAAAAATTTCAAAAACAATGTGTATACATCAAGGCACAAATTTGAGAGTAAAATTAAATGAGGATTGGTCTAATTCCAAAAAAAAAACTTTTAACTTCGCTTTTGTCAAAGCAAATAATCTTAACGACATTGAATTTTTTTAGACAACTGTGTCAATTTATCTTAAATCCATTGTGGATTTTATATTAGACTTGTTTTTGTAATATCGGATAAAATTTTTGGCTGAAATATGTGATTTGGAATGCTAATACTAAATTTCATAGATATCGGTCCATAATTTTCTATGACTGTCTTATATGGCTTGCTCCTTAAAAAAATTCTAACGACCAATTTCACCAAGTTAACTTCAGAATAAACCAATAATACGATACATATTTACAAAATATTTGCATAAATAGGTAAAGTATTGGGGTTTTAATATAATTCTTTTGATTGATTTTGAATTTTATACGCGAGGGTTCTTTAAAGGCTTATCCACATTATATTTAAAACACTTTATTACAATAAGATGGTTATATAATACGTTTTAAGTATTAGGTCTTAGGACATCCTTTTTCCTTATAGATCCCAAAACTTGTTATTACATTGAATTGTCTTTTTGCTTATTTTCTTTCTACTATGTTTACTATACTTATATTATTGCACTTAAAATCTATTTCCCTAGATACTGGCAGCACATTCTTAACGGCTACTTGTTAGTGCCGTTATAATGAGTACACCGAAAAAAATTACATTGAAATGCGAATGTGTTTGAAAAATTAAGAGTATTTTTTAATATTTTTTAGATAATTTATTTTAGTTTTCTTTTGATTTAAATTCTTTATTAGTTAAATTGAAAATAACTATTGAAATACATACTTGAATAAGAATAAAAATAATTATAGTATTATTCAACGATTTTTTTAAGAAAAAAAAAAAAAAAAAAAAAAAAAATTAATTATATGTAATACACTCATTAAACACACACTAATAAATATGTAGCTCTTCAAAGAAATTATGAATTAAAACAAAATTTCATATGACAAATTTTTAAATAAATAGAATTAAAAAATATTGCATAAACATTTTAGTATATTTTGCCGAAAGATTTTTAAAAATTCCATTTAAATGCCAAACAGAAAAAAATGTACGGAATATGACAAAATAAAAATATATAGAAATAATTTTAATGTTTATCAATATTTAAAACAAAAATAATGACAAACAACCCCGAACAACAAAAAGTTTTCATTAATTCTTGAAATAAAGAAGAAACATTGTTACATTAATTAATATTCACAAATTATTTATAAATAAGTTATATATAAAAAAAAAAAAAAATAGATAAACACACATACACAAACATTTGAAAAAATTACATACATACATTTATATAATTGTCTATTTAAGTAGTAAATGTGCGCGTTTTATAGAATAAAATAATAAAAAAATCTTAAAACATAAAATAAAACTTAATAAACCATAAAATCTATAAATATGATTATGTAACTAATAATGATTATTTATGTTAAATTATAAACAAATAAATTATAAAAAAAACCAAAATTTAATATACATATATAGAAAAATACAATAAGATACATAAATATGTTTGGTTGAAGAATTATTTAAAAGAAAATAAAACACATTAAATAAATAATAATAAAAATTAAATAAAATTGTGTCTTCGGTTTTCTTTCAGTGTAATATGGTGTTCAGGGGGGCTACTCTCTATTGCGATAGAAAATTGAAGCAAATCTAGTGATTGGTACTCTTTAATGCGTTTGCGCATCTTTTTATTCTTTTCTTTTCGCAAATCATCATTATTTCTTTTATTTAAACTTTCCAATTTCTAATTTTTTTTTACATATTTTGGCATTTTATTACTGGAAATCTGCGCTATCTTTGATTTTTATTACCAGTATTGCTTAATTTTCAGACAAATTTGCGAAAGGGATAGAGAGTACCAAGTTGGCATTTAGCTTTCGCATCGAATTTGTATTCGCATCGCAATAGAGAGTAGCCCCCAGATATACATACATTTTTTATTGAGTTAATATTAGGTTTAATGACAAAATTATCTTTCTGTTCACACATACACCATTTAGCTATCTGAAGGCGAATCCATACAGGTGACATTTTCGAGTCATCTGCTTATTGTTTATTTATTTGTGTGTATACTGAATGTCAAGCTTTGTACATTTTGTGAAAAAATTAGTTAAAATTTAAAATTTGAATTTTATAAAACAAAAAAAAAAGTGAATATAAAATCAAGGAATAAAAAGTGCGTAAGGAATAAGTGGAGCCACAATAAATTTGCAATACAGGAAAAGCAATTGTCTATATTTTATAAACAAAAAATTCCTTGTTTATGTTTTCAACAAATCATTTTTAAATTCAGTCTAACTTTTTACAAAAACAAAATACAAAGTACTTTTTTAAAAAAAGGAATAGCTACATAACTCTATCTCATGATGTGGTCACCTGTATGAATTCGCCTTGAGCTAACTCAATTAATGTTTGACAGTTAAAAGAAACCTTGTTTACTGTACATACATGTATGTGTGGCAAAAAAACCAAAGACTAAAACCAAAATGTACATGTATACGTAAAATGTAAACAACTTTTGACATCTTTAAGGAATAATCAAAATATACATCTGGCTTCTTGCGCTGACCTAATGGATGGACCTTTTTTTTGTTGACATTTTAGTTGCCAAATGTGACAATGATGCATTTTAATTTTACACAATATTTAAACAATTTCGTATTAATTGAACAAAAACTAAATTGAAATTTTATATGGATAATTGAGCTCAATAATCGCATTTATTGCGCAAAACTTAATTAACTGGGCATTTACACGTGAAAGTAGTTTCTTGAAAGTCGCAATACCCTCACAATTTTTTACTAACACATTTACATTTTTCTACTTTCAGTCCAACTTTCAGCTAGCTTTCAATGAAAATTTCAAGAAAGCGATTTCATGAAAGTAAATGACAATAACTAAGCAGTGTTGCCAATTGAAATTTTTTTTCGTATATTTAAAGAGTTTTAATATATTTTCAACTAAATATTGAGACACAATGATTCTAATTAAAATTTATAAATATCATGAAAACTAATAAAAATAAATATTATTTTGAACGAATGCCTGAAGTTCGGCGTGAATAATTGGCTCGGTAACTCTGAAACTTAAAATAAGCAAAACAATAAAAAAAGAAGAAGATAAATGTTTGATAGAAGTTTACCCTTCGACGACATTTTGAAAATGAAATTTCACTTTCATGAAATTTTATTATTTTTTTGTAAAATTTGTGGTGATAATACGTATACAGAAATTTCATGAAAGTACTTTCATGTGTAAATGCAGCGTTAGGTGCATATTTGAACACAGTATAATAACATACCGTCTGCTCGGGCCATTGCTGTGTTCCCAGTTCGAAGCACAAACAATTTTGTCTTTGCTAGACATTGTTTTTTATACACAAAAACAGAACGTTAACAGAATAATTCTTTTCAAGTTCAATTACGTGGGGAACACGTGACACGACAAGTTAAGGGCAAAATAAATTACTCAAGCAGTTTGACAACAAAAACAAGATTGTGTGAATACCAAAAATGTGTAATGTGTATTAACTCAAATATGTTTCATATTCTTTTATATGTTTGTTTAACCGATTTATCGGCATTTTCCCAATTTTGCCCTTAAAATTAGCAAAGTGCCGATTGTCTTTTTCTTTATTAAACACATAACAAAATATGTTATACTATATAACAAACACTGCATTAACCCAATTTCATTCGTATTTTGTCTAGGAAATGACTACATTTAAGACAAAAAACATTAAAAGTGCTCTCCTGTAAAATTTGTTAAATCTTAGTTAGGTCGGCTAGTTAAAAAAGTGACGTTACCCATAAAATATTTGTTAAAATAATATGTTGAAAAAAATTTTTAAACTATAAAAACAATTTGAACCTAAGTAATAGGGCATTTACATTACATTGAAATCTAGTAGATTTCATTTGAAATCTTCCTCCAAATCTAGTTCGTTTACATTATACTTGTTTGACATTAACGAGATTTGGTTTTCACAACAAAAACCGCCGACCGAAATTTTTTTGTGTAACACATACTTACATATAAAGAAATAGGCATTTAAAAATTTGCATTACATTTTCTTTATAATCAACTCCATTTATTTTATCAATATTATTTGTCATTTGCATTTTTTTTAATATTTTACGAAATTTTAAAATTTTTTAACAATTTTAACAAGCAGCTATTATTAGGTGTGTTCCACAAGATCTCGGGCAAGTTCGGACTAATGAGAGTAAAATGAAAATTACTCTCTGAATTTGCCAAAACTGCCCAAAATTGCTGGAACGCAAAAAACCATTTTTGCACTTCTTCAAATACTAATGATGCTTACTTTTCAAATTAAGATCTATTTTAATGATTTAAGACGCTTAAAAGTCATAACATTATAAAACCAAAACATTTGCATAATTGTAATTTTTTAAATTTTGTTTTGTTTATGTTAAAGATTAAGGGAAATATGTATGCAATAATGCATTTACCACTTTGATTTTTTCATTAAAATTTTACATTTTGCTTTCTAATATATTTTTTAATAAAAACTAAACTTTTTCTTTTGCTTGTAAATTTTCTGATTAATTTTTCAGTTTCAAATTAAAAAAAACAGCTGATTGTTTATTCTTGTCCGAACTTACCCAAATAAAAAGTTCGTGCAAATTTGTACAGGAAATTAAAAAAAATACTCTCTTAATTGCACAAAAATTGTTATGTGGAACGCTTTTGGGTAACTTTGTGCAAGTTCGGACTGTTTCGTTATGCATCTGGAACAGAGCTAATGTTTTTGTTTTGTTTTTTGTTAAAATGTCATTTTTTTCTTGTGCAGGGAAGTAGTTTTTAGTGCTATAAGGGGAAAAACATATTTGCATCACTAAGTACTACTAGATTTCGAATAGATTTCGTCAAAATCTAGTCACGGAGTTGATTTTGTTTTGTGCGGGAAATCTAGACAAAAACAACGTAATTTGGCTCGAAATCTCGAAAGTACTATATTTCGTTGTAGTGTAAATTGCCTATAATGTACAATTTTTTTTTAAACTAACTACAATTTATTTATAAAAATATTCTTTTTTATTAATTTTTATGTGTTTTATATAGGTTATATGTAATAGCCAATTTACACTACAACAAAATCTATTACTTTCGAGATTTCGAGCCAAATCTAGTTGTTTTTGTCTAGATTTCCCGCACAAAACAAAATCTACTCCGTGACTAGATTTTGACGAAATCTATTCGAAATCTAGTAGTACTTAGTGATGCAACTATGTTTTTCCTCTTATAGCACAAAAAACTATTTCCCTGCACAAGAAAAAAATGACATTTTAACAATGCTTGTTAAAATTGTTACAAAATTCAAAAATTTTGTAAAATAGTAAAAAAATGCAATTGACAAATAATATTGATAAAATAAATGAATTAAATGCCTATATCTTTATATGTAAGTATGTGTTACACAAAAAAATTTCAGTCGGCGGTTTTTGTTGTGAAAACTAAATCTCGCTAATGTCAAACAAGTAATGTAAACGAACTAGATTTGGAGGAAGATTTCAAATGAAATCTACTAGATTTCGATGTAATGTAAATGCCCTATAAGTTAATGCTGAATTATTCTGTTTTGTTATTTTTGTGTTAATAAAAATATGTTTTATTGTTCTTTAAAGGGATATTTTTAATTTGCCGATTTTCCTTAATTAAAGTGACGATAATGCCGATTTTTTATCAAAATTTTCTGGCACCATTGTTTGTGTGGTTTATTTGGCCCTTTATATAAAAAGCATCAACAAATACCGCATTCATTTATAAAGACGTTGTCCGTGTAGGCTAGTTTAGAATCTGGGCTCTGCCAAATTGCTTTTTATTCAATTGGTTCCTCTTACGAAACAGGTGCTCCGAATTTTAACAAGGGAATTCCCTTGTTAAGATAATGAGTTATTTCAGTTAAAAGGTGCTAAACGAAATTTCTCATTACAATATATTCATGATCGCTTTTAATTAATTCAAAATATTTTATTTCCAATATTAAATTCGTATACAATTTTTCTAAAAAATAATATTTATTTCTTATTATTTTAGCTCTGTTTCTTTACTCTACTTTGGGATCCCTCGGGATCCCCATTTGCACGGAAAGCGTTCCCGTACTTTAAATTTGTGTAAAAGAGAGCGAGTTTGAGAGAATAACATTTTTCTTCTTCTTGCACGAAACAGCCCAAACTTTTTCTTCGTGTAAATTGTTAAACAGCTGTAAAACATAAACAAAACAAAAAAAGGTATGGAAAAATGGCTAATGAACAAATTTTGGAAAGTGTTGTGGAATAAAATAGTGTTATTAAATAAAAAGGTTTTATATTAAAATATCAAGAAAAATAATGTAAGTTGTTGTAAAAGTGTAAAAGTGTAGAACAATACTTCTATTTTTGTTAATAGTAGTTTATTTCGACAGATAATATTAAATTTTTCAAAAGTGGCGCAACCTTTTATTGGTTTGTTAAGACTGTCAAAACACTTTGATTTTTTATTTTGTGCTTAAAGTGGTTTTTTCTGTTCCCGTACTTTTGTGTAATTTTGTATCATTGTGAGAGAAATTTATGCTTGCTCTCATTAGGTGCGTTTGAGTACTTTTACAGTAAAATGCAGTAAATGAGTAAACTTAAAAATTTGCTCTCACAAAAAGCTGTTGTCCAAAAAAGTACGCGAACGCAAAATTTGTAAAAATTCGTAAAATAAAGGCAACAGCTGATGGCAAATAATTGAAGTGTTGAAAAATGTTTACACTTTTGACTACTTAACTCGTTTTCTTATCGGTACTCGATTACATACTTTTTATAACACGAATATTTTTGGAAAATACAAACAAATTATTTTATGTAATCTTTCATATTTGTTTGTTTTTTATTTTATTTGAATTTGCTAATTTGTGTCCGGCTAAATTTGATCAGTAGTACACGAATACTTTTTTTACTACTGATAACCTTAAAAACAAGGGCTGTTTTAAGTACCCGAGTACTTGACACTTTTACAACTCCAAAAAATTAACATAACAAAACAAAGTTTCAAAAGTTGGTATTTAGCCATATATATTCTTCACAAACAAGTTTAATTAATTAATATTAATTCATTTTTTGTTTTTATTTTAGTTTTATTTCAAATTTTCTTTTTTTAAACAATTTTTTCACAATTTGTATGCCTTTTGTTTGCTACTTTTGTTTGTTTACCTTTTAAAACATATGTTTTTTTGTTTTACTAAATTTTACTGCAAAAATTTCTGCAGTAAAAATTTGTAAGTACTCAGTCAAGAACTGTCACTTTACGCTCTCAATTTGTGTTCTCATTTACTGTATTTTGTGTACGCGAACGCAATTTAGTAAAATGCAGTAAAGTTCAGTAAAAAATAGTAAAAACTTTTGTGTTCTCGAACGCAGCTATTTTCACGAACTTTACCCAAAAAGTAAAGAAACAAAGCTTTTATTTAAACTAAAACGCTAACAAAACAAATTTTTCTTAAGACTATAATTTTTTTATTTTTTTTTTTTTAATGAAAACCAACTTTTAAATAATTTTAACAATCAACTTATAATGAATAAATGGTTCTACAATATGGGATAACTGCATTCGCTTGCTATGCCACAGAAACTGTTTTCATTGCGTGGCAACTTCATAAAACCATTCTCACCCCAATTGGCCGAATATGAATTTTTAATAATCCAATAATCACGGCCATTCTCCGAACCATAGCCAACCACCACTATAGAGTGATTAACTTCACCCTGGTTGCAAGTATCATCGTCAAAAATGCCACCACTATATTGTTCAAAAGTTTTGAGATCCGCATTAATGGAACAAGCCAAGGGGCCTAAAGTTGCTATAACTTCTTTCATTTTCTCCTCGTCTCCAGGCTTAATGCGGGCATAATCTCTTATAAAAACTCCCTTATCATAGGTTTCATTACGGCCACATTGGGCATTTTCCATTTCGGTATAAGGATATTTGGCTTCCAAAGAAACACCATGATCGCGTATATATTCGAAGCCATATTCCTGGAAACCACCATCACAACCCATACTGCCATAGTCTTCGGCACAATCTACTAAATTTTGTTCAGATAAAGGTATTAAGAGACCAGTACGTCTAAATAAATGACCCTCCAAGGCTCCTATAGTGGCAAAAGACCAACAAGAGCCACAATCTAAACCTTGAAAACCAGCAGGTGTAACACCGCCCAATTCACGCCAGTCAAAATGGTCTGGTAAATTATTCGTATTAGTTTTGGCCGTAACAAAATTAACATGTTTGGAAGTGATTTCTCTGAAAATTAAACACAAATAAATTGAAATTTGTATAAGTACTTAGTTGTTTTTTTTTATAAAAAAGAAAACAAGCAAACTAACTCGCCCATAAAGGTTATTTTAGAACCCAACAACTTGGCCACTTCTTTACGGGTCAAATCGGCCAAAGGGTTAACGGCCATATGAAATGAACTTAAACCCAAAGCAGTATATTTGTTTCCCATTTCCACCAAAGCTTTTGTACCGATAAATATAGACTCTCTGTACTCTCTCTCTTGTTCATCTCTGTAGACTTTACCCGTCTGCTGCAGATAATCATCAAAATTCTTCACATCACATAATTTAGGAAAGTTGAGCAATGCATCAGACAATGTTATAAAACTGGCTAGGAACGTTATTGCCGGTACAATCAGCGACTTAGAGATTTTAAACATTTTTGAGTTTTTGCTTTTGGTTGTTGTTTTCGCTTTTAAGTGGGAGCTAAAAAAAGATAAAAATTAATTTTATGTGTTTTTTTTAATTCAAAAAGTGGTCATTTACATATGTAGACCATATACAAAAGAAGAAGGAGAGAAGAGTTAAATAGTTCGTTGAACTCATAGTATAATAAGTACCAGGTATGTTCAGTAGGGAGAGTTGTTTATTTGATTTTTCAAGCTTGTTTTAATTTTTTCCTTATTTTCTTTTGTTTGTCGTTATATGGGTTTTAATATTGAGAACAACATTTCCAATGACTGTATATTACTACGTTTATACGCACGACTTATTCGCAAATAATTATATTGTAAGTAGAGAAAATTGCCGCATAAAAAGTGAATTAAATTTTTATTTGCGAATTGCTAATTCACGAAAACAATCCCTATTATACCTTCTACTTATTCTACCATTGTTGAACTTATAAAACTGATATTACATGGTAGATTTATGGGTTGATTTAATTATTTCGAAATACCTCACTATTTTTTTAAACGCTTTAAGATTTTATATGCTCAAAAATTGAAAAAAGTGCTTAAAGCCGAGATTCACTTTCTTACAAAATCGTATAATAACTCAATTATAAAAAATCTGACACAATTCTATCCGACATAAAAAAATGGGTAAAAATGCAGTTTAGGGGACACACGAAAAAAAAAAAAATTTAATCCCCTCTGGAATTAAAAAAGAAAAAAACAAAAAAGAAAACTTAAGGGGGCTGAGGCCCGTGGGCCCACCCGGATCCAAAAAACCGGGTCATCCACTATGTATTAAGTGTGGGTACTCAAATTAAAGGTAATTGTGTAAGAAAAACAAAAATAATAAAATTTAGGGCAGGCGGGGCCCTCTGGGGCAACAAAAGTGGACCCACCCCTATGTGTGGATACTCAAAGTAAAGAAAATAGCCGGCCTTCGACTGGTCGCAAGTATTTTCTTTCGTCTATGGTATAACAAACACCGGCTTCGCAAACTAAAGCTTCTCTGCATAACCGGCCTTCGACCGGGTGCAATGATTCTTCCTCTATGGTGTAACAAACACCGGCATCGCCAACTTAAGCTTCTCTGAATCTAAAAGATTCTTAGACAAATCTAGAGGGGGAAAATAATGATCGAATCCAAAAAAAATATGCATATTTTCAATCGTGAGCAAAGTTCCTGTAATTTGAGTACCCACACATACATATTAGTGGGGGTGGGGGCACTTGTTCTGCCCCATAGGACCCCAGAAGTCCCACCCGCCCTAAATCTTATTATTTTTGTTTTTATTACAGAATAACTTAAATTTGAGTTCGCACACATACCACTAAGTGGGGCGGTTATTGGGTCCAGGGGGCCCCATAGGCCTCAGCCCTCTTAAATTTTAATTTTGGTTTATTTTGTTTTTAATTCTGAATCGGTTGGCATATCTTTTTTTTTTGCGTTCCCCGTAAACTGCATTTCAGTCAAAAAATGTCTTAATGCCACACTTTTGTTCGATTTTAAATCCACTTCATTTCGAATTATAGAACATGGTCGTATTTTTATTACAATTTGACAAACAAATTTGTCGTAAAAAGCCGTCGTAAAATATAATCTCTTTATTTTCAGAACTTTTTTTCTAATCCTCTCACATACATATTTTTTCATTGATAATATGAAACATTAAAATTACCTTTTTTTCAAAAAATTTGTCAAAAATTTTATTAAAAATACGTTTTTATTACACTTCTATGAAGAAAATATTTTTTTGAAATAAGATTTTTTCTCTGAAGCTAGAGATCTTTATTTTGTTTTCATTGAGTTAATGATATTTTTTATTGAAAATATAAAATTAAAAAGGTTTCCTTTTTTTCATTAGTTTTAAAATATTTGAATCTATATATATAAAAATGGTGTAAAAAATTTATAGTAATTCATAAAATGAGAACGGCTGGGCCGATTACTGTTGTCAGTTGCTCGTATTTTCGAGGAGAAGGTTTTAACGAGAAGAAATCCCTCCGGAAAAGTCGGAAAATTGGAAAAATCGAAAATCGAGTTTTTGTATGAAATTTTGAGTGAAATTATTCCTTAATGGCTTTCCAAATCAAACAATAGAAAGTTCTTAGTGTAAATCATGGAAAATTGCGGAAAATGCGAAATGCGGAAAATTGGAAAATCTCTTCGCAAAAGTCGAAAAATTGGAAAAATCAAAAATTGATTTTTTTGTACGAAATTTTGTGTAAAATTACTCTAAAGTTTGTCTGAAGGCTTACAATTGGGGCGAGGCGAAGTTCACCGGGTCCGCTAGTATTTTATATAATTTAAAAAAAACTATTGAAATAATGTATAACAATTAATTGGATTTCTCTTTTAAAAGGGATATTAAGTTTTCATAAATCCAATGAAAATATTTAACAGCATTACGAAACTCAATTTCGTAGTGTTAATGAAATTGTTTCATTAAATTTTAAATTTGTAAAATTTCATTTCCGTAATAAGATTGTTTATTGATTTATTCAATTATTTTCTTGCATCTACGATTTTTTTTATATCTGCTATGGTTTTACGTATGTGGCCAATTTCACAGAGTGGGCTTTATATAGGGCCTATGGACCGATCATCACAAAGTTTATTTCTGTCATATAAAACAAATTTTTGCAAAATCTTATATAATTCCGTACATTATTCCACCATTTACGAGGGCGGATCAATAAGTCCGAATGAAACACAGTTTTTTTTACAAAAAAAAAAAAAAAATATTTTTCAAAATAATCTCCTTTTAGCTCAATACATTAAGTCCAACGTTTCTCCAATTTGTGTATCCCTTCCAAAAAATAGGATTTTTCGAGGTCCATAAAATAGGCATTTGTTTGACCAATAATTTCATCGTTGGAGCTAAATCTCTTTCCACCGAGCCATTTCTTTATGTTCGGAAAAAGGAAATAGTCACTGGGGGCTAAATCCGGAGCAAATGGCGGATGAGATACCAATTCGTTGCCCAGTTCATGTAATTTTGCCATTGACACTGCACACGTGTGCACCCGTGCATTATCTTGATAAAAAAAAACTTTTTTCTTGGCATATGGGGTCGTTTTTTTTTAAATCCTCGTTAAATCGGTCCAATAAGTTGGCATAATATTCGCCGTTTATTTTTTTTTCCCTTTTGAAGGTAATCGATGTGGATTATCCCGCGTGCATCCCAAAAAAATTGTTGCCATCACCCTATTGGCCGACAAACTTACTTTAGCCTTCTTCGGAGCCGGTTCACCCGGAGAAACCCTATGTTTAGACAGCTGCTTGGTCTCAGGAGTTTTTTGAAAGTGATCGTATTTTCTTAGATGCATAATAAAAAAGGTTTCAAACGGAGTGACAAACTTAGTATACATTCAGTCACCACTAGTGGTAGCGGAGAATATAAAAATGTGGTTGACTTAAAAGAGAATGTCAATTTTCAAAAACCAGAAAAAAAACTTAATTTAAATCACAAATATAAAGATAAGCCTTCCTCAATGTCGTTGTTCAAAAAGCCAAACAATTGTATTAAAAACTAATAACGAAATATGGCATTCATATTGCACCAAAATTTAAATAAAAAAAAAAAAATTTTTTTGAGGTTTTGGCCGAAATATATGTATCTCTATGCAGATGGAAACAACATGTTTAAGTTTGTCATGCCGTTAGTAATTTTTACAATATTGATCTTAGACCCTACAAAGTAGTCTGGATCCTTATGCGCTTCGTAGTTGATATAACGATGTCCGTATGCATGTTGAAATGAATTTTTCGAAGACCACAGAAATGATCGGGACTAGGTTATTATATATATATGTCAAATATACTCTGTTAAAGTTTGCTATTAAAATTCAGCCAAATCGGTCTACGAACGGCTAAGATATGAGCAAAAAAACACGAAAGCCTCTAGAGAAACGAATATTAAACGAACAACCGTACTGAATTGGGTGATTCAAAAGGTGTGCTATCTCGTCATATCGTCATAATGTCCTAAATAATATTTTACAATTATTAGTATTGTGGTTATTTTATTGAACTGTTAATGGTTTTTAATCCAAATTTTGAGTAAAGACGGCAAACCGCACTGAAAAGGTTGTGTGGTTACAATCGAAACTAGTCTGCGCAACCTGTCCGCGAAAGCCTGGGTTCAAATCTCAGCGCAGTCAAGAATGAAAAATTATCAATAAAAATTTTAATTGATTTTGTTGTAACATTCCTGTCTTCATAAAAATAATTTAATGAAAATTAAATTCAATGAACTTTAGCATAATTAAAAATATCTAAATTTGGATTTTACAATTATTTTAAAATATTGTTGTGTTTCAAACAAAATAAAAATTTTAATGCTGTGTTCATTGATTAGTGATAACTGTACAGTAGAAATCTTAATTATAAGCGTTTCTTGTAATTATTTTAAGACAAGCTCCAACAAATATTTATTTTATCTAAAGTGTCACAAATCGAATTAAGACTATTTAGCATTTCTTACACAATTAAAAATAAATCACTTTATGAAATATAACTTTATACCAATTGAAATATAAAGAAAGACATAACGTTTTCTTAACAAGAGTTTACAACAACAAAATACACTGATATTTTATTATGGATAAACAAGTGCATTGTGCATAGTTTAAGCAAATAAACCAGAAAAATTAAAATTTTGAGTTAAGTCACTTTTGAACTAGGTGTGCGATATGTAGGTATGTATATTCTGGCTCCTTGAGAAATTTCAAGTCGACATTGCCATGTTTGTCTGTTGCAAATACCTTAACTTTCGAACGACTCGAAAGAAAAGAACAATATTGGCATCAAAATTGTTTATAGTTCTCCGAAGCAATTTGGGATGCAAATCCATCACAACCGGTTAAGTAGGAAAGTAAGACATTAGTCCAAATGTGGACGAACTACCCTAATAATAAATATATTTTTTTTATTACCAAAGTTGTTTTTGGGAATACAATTATTTATTAAAAGATTTTGTTTGTTGTGATTGTAGTGGGGAATGTAAGAAAAGATAAGCTCATTGTTTTATTGTTGGTATTTTGTTTAAGCTTTTATATCGTTACAAATAAGACTTTTTGAGTGTTTGTAATTCTCATTCCCTCTGTAGTCTTACTTGCTGATATTTTTGGCTTTTCTAAAATTGTTTGGGAAAAACGTTTCCTGATGATCTGATCTAAGTAAAATGCGCATAGGTATTTTTTATCAGTACATTTATCAATTATTAAAAAAAGGGAATTAAGCACAACAAACAAAATCTATATATATTTTTGTTTTAGAAAAACTAACATAAATTAATGGCGAAATGCACCGATTGTAATTCGATTTTTTTAGCTTTTGGAAAAAGTTTCCTGACGGGCGGGCCTTAGCAACTAGCAATAAATTTCAGTGTTTTTATTAAAAATAAAAATTGGGAATTTAGCACGACATATACAAAACTTATAAAAACTTTGTGCAAAATTTAATAACAATCATACAAAATTTTGTGATGATCCGTCCACAGTTCACCACAGGTCCCATGTTAAGCCAACTAAGCCTGTAGCGAATAATGACATTGTAGTGAAGTTTGGCCCGTCATTAATTCATAAAGCTAAAAATTAAAAAAAACCTTGTCCCCCAAAAAGTAGCGCAAAATTACCCAAAATGCCTTTTTTTTTGGGGAATTTTTCGTTAGCAAAAGCGTCTTTGCCAGCTGTAGGAGAAATCTTTACTTAGCGAAGCCAATTTACGACAAACTCCTGTGCCCCAAGCCGATTCATCGCTATGACTGATTTTATATAAAAAAATTATTTGCAATTTTCAAATGTTTGTTGCTTGAGAAAGGGTTTAATATCAAATAATTTTCAATTTGAAATCGAGTCCTCGTGTTTGTTGGGTTGTCTCTATTAGTTTTGTTTTTAACATGGCAGAATAAATACAAGGTATGGTTATTAGAAAGTTTGTTTTCAAACAAAAGAAAATAACGAATAAAAATTAAAACAAGCGCCAAAATTCAAATAAATTAATTTTATTTTTTTAAATACACATTTCTTAAAATAAAAATTTTGTATTACCAAATTGTAATCAAAAATCAATTTCAAATAGACAATAGGTGTGTTCAAGGCGAATTAATGTATACGGTGGTGTTGATACTACAACAAGTAACAACACCAAAAACATAACAATGTATTTTTTTGTTGTTTCCGTTGATCGATATGTCAAAAACAAAATATGGTGAAATTTAAATATTTGCAGTTGAATAATGTTTCGTTGTATGACATTACATGGGTAAGTAATAGGGTTATCAAACGATTAACCGTTGTTCGATTAATCAGTTAATTTGGTCGATTGACGGCTCGAATAACTTAAAATTGCTTATTTTCGAATAACGAATAATTTTAATAATATATGTCGATTATTCGAATAATCTAAAATTTGTTTTTTCGCAGTACATAAGTATATATTAGTGGTTTTTTTTCTTTTATATAAAAACACTTTTTATTGTTTCTTAACTCAGGGAACATTTCAGATGATTCAGATGATGAATATTATTTTTTTTGTGAAGAATGAAAACAACCTTCTACCAGATCTGAACAAGACTATTAAAAGTATTAAAATTGTTTAGAAATCAAAAAGAGATTCAAGTGGTATAATGTAATAATATATATTTTAGAAAATACAAGAAAAATAACGGACATTCGATATGCTTTATACCTCTTTACTTTCAATCTCTCCAACGTCAACAATAAGTTAAAGAATCTATTCTAATTAGTTTCATTAAAACAAAAGAAAGTTATCGTTTGAAACATAAACATTTAAGGTGTATACTCTTTTTTTTAAAGATTATTTTAGAAGATTAGCTTAAATTTTGATGCTATTTTTTATTAAACAAGATTTACTCTTTTATTACATTAGGCACCTTTTGTTATATTGTTGTTAAAAAATATCATTTTTGGTATTATTTTTCAACTTCTAAACTATAATTATTCTAATTATAATTATAATTATTCAATTAACCGATTAATTTAAAATTGTTCGATTATTATTCGATTAAATTTTTTATCTCGAATAATTTTTCGCGCGATTAATCGATTTATACAAAACATCGGATAATTGAATACCCTAGTAAATAATGACAACTCTCCCTAATGAACCTAACTGGTAATTATTATACTATCGTTTTTATCATTTTTTATTAAAAAATTTCTTAATCACAAAAAATTTTACTCAAGCTTCTTTTAAATTTTAGTTTACATTCATTTAACATATGATGGTTTCTTAACATACTTTTTAAATTTATGCTAATGTGTTTTTGTAGACAGCTAGATTTATGTTGAGCTATTTTTTTTTAATTGCTGAAATTAATCAAGTTATCAATCGATAGATTAGGAAAAACTAAATAGGCAACATAAAGATATAATGAAGGGGTAAATTTTAATTCGATTATGACGACTCTTTTTGTACGTCGATGTATGTGTGTGAAATTTATTGTATATACAAACATACATCCAAATACATATATGTACATACATATAGTGTTTTTATGTTTATAAGATAAAAAGTGAAAGGGAATTTTATTTCTTATTATTTATTGATTTGATTCATTGCGAATAATGGGAGGTAAAATACACTCCTAATAATAAAATAAGTGCAATCACGATGGCCATTGAGCAAATTTTCAATTTGTAAATTTGCAGTGCATAAAGGGTGCGGAAAGCAATTTTTGCAAGGAAGCAAAATTTGCAATTATTCATTCCGCTTGTGCGGTATTCTTCCGTTGTTGCGGGTGCCCCGGTAGGATAGCTGGTAGTGAGCTAGTCTATCAGTACCGGGGTTGCGGGTTCGATTCCCGACAGAGACTCTGGTCTCCTGCAGACAAGCGAAGAGCTTCTCGGGATTAGCGTTGGAATAAAAAAATCTTTACCATTGCGGCCTTGCATATTATTGATCGTTATTTAAACAAAAAAAATTTATTGGAATAAAATAGATAAATATACAAGCAAATTGTTATTATAAGCCATTTTTTATGGTTGATTTAATGAAATTAAATCAAGACATCGCTTGTGGTTTTCGACAACGTGGATAGCAGAAATAAACAAATTGTTGGAAGAGTTGGCATTGACTCTAAATGGTTTCAGGCCACTCTTAAACTGTGCCAGTGTTTAACGCTGTTTTTAGTAGAATTTTGCTAATGCGAGCATTAAATTGTTTCGCATTGTATTTTGGTAACTCCCTTCTTAATTTGGTATGAGTTGGCAGCAGTGTCGAAAATTTCTTTTGTGCATCGAATTTTTCAACGAAAACAAATTTGCTTTCGACGGTGTAAATAATTAAAAAAAAAAATTTTTTGAAATTTTAAGTTTTTGTTAATTTATTAGTTTTGGCGTCCATCTTCCACATTCTTAATTATTTTTGGTTATTTTATGCAAGTCTAAAGTCGACAGTAGTAAAGGCCGTGTCAGATACAACTTTGTTGCTTTGCGTGACGTTTCTACCTTTGGCAGAAAAACGCAAAGCAAAAGGTGTATGACACAATGGAAACTTTGACAACACTCACGCATTATTTGTTTAATTAAAAAAGCGGTTGGTAATTTGTACATTTAATTATTTGTTATAAAAATAAAAGTTAAAAATTTAATTGGACGGTTTTTTGGAATTGACTAGCCAATTGTCAAAGCGCGCAAAAAGATGAGAGTTGGCTAACTTTTAGCTTCGCTCCGCTTTAAAAGTACTTTATGTGACATGTTTCGTATAAGTATGTATATTTTATCTTAGATGTCAAAGCGAATCGGTAACGCAACGCGAAGCAAAAGTTTTATCTGACATGGCCTTAAGCAGCAGTTGGAAAAGCTGGTTTCACTTATGAAACAAAATCCTTTGTTGGCAAAAGGAATTTTTACAATAGTTCAGGCTACAGGTATAACCCAGTTCAAGTAATCGTTCATCTTCATCAGATGAATCATCGTACCATAATTCCGACGTAGTCATGATTAATATTAGTTTTATTTTTTAAATTTGTTAACAAAAATTTTTTATTTAAAGTGAGAGCTGATAGAAAATGTTCTACTGTGAATAAACTAAATCACAATAGTACTTTTTTTTATCGAATGTGTGCCATAATACCAAATGAAAATTCGTTCGATCAACTAATTCGACTGCTGTCGAAAATCGAATTAAGCTATTATGAACTTAACATACACTTTCATTATATGTATGAATAAAACAAGGTACACAAAAGTCATAAATATATGAGATCAAAATCAGGAACTTATTTGGTTAGTTAATAAACTATTTGGAATTTTTTACATCATAGCAGCATGAATTGGTCGATCTTTGCCTATCATTGAGACTTGATAATGTTGGCACATGTAGTATGTTTCTTTCCCTAGTGTTTATTATATTTTGAAAAGAAAAAACTTTCCACAATTACAGACGAATGTGAAATGGACAAAATGTCAGGAAACATATGGACATTCAGCTCATTTTGTAAATTAGCTACTACCGACCAATAACTACAAATGTCTTAAGTTTTTAACGACTGCAGTTGCTCGACATCAGCTAAGGCTTTAAATTGATTGTTGATTGAATGAAAATTCGCAATTTCATTCGGGAACATTTTTACTAGAAGAGGTACAATACTACTTGTTTTACCTGAAATAAAATTTTCGGGAGTAAATTTATAGAACCACATTCAAACTTTGTTCTTAAAGTTGACTTTGGTTCTCAAAACTTCGCAAAATTTTATATAAAATTGTTTTGGCATTTCTTTCACTTTTTTATCAATAAATCCACTTCAGTTCTGCAAAGGGCATGTGATTTTTGCAAAGATCTACGATAGAGATATCACATTCATCCAAAACATTTTTATTCATGAAATTACGTGAAATTTTTTTCATGAAATTACGTGATATTTGGCGGAACAAAAAAGTTAGAATTTGTAAAAATACATGCATTCGAGCCTCTTCTGATTGCTTTTCTAAATTAACCATGTTAATAATTTTAAGTGCATATATTGCATAAATAAAAATTGCAATTTAAAATAAGGACTTTTAAATCCTAATATAAGAAATAAAAACTAAAAAAAATAAATGCAATGAAAAGGACTCAATAATTTGTTTGCTATACTAAAAATTCAAAAAGGGGGAACTATGACAAATTTTTAAATTGTAACAAATGAGTCACGGTAGCACCACGGTACTTTAGATGGTCAAAATGTACCAAAAAAAGTACAACTGTACCAACTTTAACATCCCTGCTATGTACCCATGTGTTCATATGTTTTCGATTTTTGTCATTAAAGTAAATGTACATTGATTTAAATTTTTTGGCAACGATTACCTCTATTAAAATTACTTTTTCCCCCATATTATAAAATATTAAACATTATAAATTAACAGAAAACAAAAAACACATAGAAAATGATAAGCCAGAATGTTGCCGTTCCCGCCTGTTATGGATAATCGAGGTCTCACTGTATTTTCAACCTGACACTTTAAAGTAAGAAAAAGAATAAAACGTAGCAAGAAGAAGTTTAAAGAGAAGTACCTATAAAAAAACGACATAAAAAAAACAAACTGTGTCTTTTTGTTTACCCCTCTTTCTTCTATATACCGTTTGCCAACAAATAGAAAGCGACGTCGCAAAAGCAACGTCGTAAAAGCCCGTGAAAATTGGGTGTAAATTTTTTTTATTCAAAATATAAATATGTGATGATTTTTATTTAACAATTTTTGTAAAAAAAATTATTATCTTCAATGTCTGTTACCCAAAACACAATTAAATTCATATTAAATCTTTTCGAATTTAACTCCTTAAACAATTTTAATTATTTAAATAATTCTAAATACTGTATATCGATAAGTATTTCCCATCCCTGTAGCCCGTTTCTGTATTTCTCGCCTCTTTAAATTTCCCGCATGAAACAAGTGAATTATGACAAAAACAGTGCAATATGAAACAAAATATGGTTTTTCTCACATAAGTGTTTCTGTATCTTTACTTTGGGAGAAATATCTGTCATTTAAATAATTTTCCATCAATTATTGGAAGGATGTGAGAAAAAGTGTTTCTGTATTAATATTTTGCCAAAAGTTTCTCACAAGAACTGTCAAAATAAGCAACATTTGAAATTGATGCGAGAAAAATAAAATTTAAAAAATGGAGAACAAATTATGTACGTATGCACTCAAGAATGTGTATTATTTTTTTTTTTATTTAAAGAGAAAGAATTTAAATAATGAAAATAAATAAAACACAATTGTTATATTTTGTTATTTAAATTTTTTTAAGCTCTTCATTTTTTTCGTTTTATGCTGGGCTGCCAGATAAATTTGTGAAAAAATCGTTAATTTCCTAAGAAAAAATAAAAAAAATCGTCTATTTTGTTTTAAAAAATCGGACAGTTTAAAATTAATTTTGACAAAATTTGTTTAATTTTTATTAAAACATAATAAAAAAAAAATAGTTAAAGTTCATGGGTAAAATCGTATTTTATATATACAAACATACATACTTAAGCTTGAGGTCTATTTAAATAAAATTATTTACATATTTTTTTTTCTTTAATCCGATAACAATTTAAAATTTCAGATTGTTTTTTTTCCAGAAAAAATCACACAAAGGCGTGACAAAATATCCTATTGAACTAAATCGAACACTTTTGGCCAAAAAAAGGCAAAAAATTTCCTATAGCGCATTGACTGAAAAATGGGGTAATAGTTTAATGTTTTGATCACATAAACAAATTTATAAAATAATCTAAGGAAATAAAAATTAAACAATTTTTCTTCGAAATTTTTTAAGCTGCCTTGTTTTTAAAGATATCGTTTTTCTTTATATGTATTAAACTTTTTAAAATTATTTTATTTCGAAGACTGAATAATATCGTCACTAGAAAAAATCAGCAAATCGGCACTTTGCCCATTTTGGTACAAAGATCGTCAAAATTACGATAAATCGTCAAATCTGGCAGCCCTATTTTTATTATATCCATTTCTTTCGTTGACGTTTCGCTTGCATTTGACACTTAATTACTGGAAGTATTCCAGTTAAAACAGAATCTCTGTTGTCTGTTCTCGCATTCAAATATAGAAACACTTTTTTCTCACAAATCGAGAAACGATGGAATTTTTTGTTTCACACTTCATGTGAGAAATTTTACGATGCGAGAAATACAGAAACGAGCTACTGGAAACAATAAAAGCAATTTTATTCAGCTCCACTTTAACCACATGACTGACAACAACAGATTACTACATATTCCCAATAACTTACTGTTGTTGTCGTTGTTATTTCAAGGTTGTTTAATTCCCTTTCCCATATCATCTTGCATTAATACAATATTATCATCTTGTAAGCTTCGTGAAATATTCGTGATGCGCTAACTACTACATTAATGTCAGATACAATAACAACATGCAAATAAAAACCTAATATTGTTGTTTAAATGGCATATTCTTTCCTCTCCCCACTCCCACTTTATTAAAATACAAAATAGATTATTGTACACCAGTGATGCCGTTAGGATATGAAAGATACATTTTTCGTATCTTTTGATGACTTCATGTATCATGTATAATCCTAATAGATTTCGTATCTTTTGAATCTGTACGCTAAATGTACAGAAATAAAATATTAAACTTTCCGTTATGAATACGATAAAATAAACAGTGACTACTAAATAAGCTTCGTACAGACGGTGGTCAGAACTTACAATATTGGCAAACAGCGTTGGTTAAATTGCATTAAAATTTACTAAAAATGTATTGCTACTGTGTGAGCATTGTAAGCTCATTTGTATTTGGTAGACGAGTAAAATTTATGCATCTGACAATGGCACCATTGTCAGGAAAATTTTTCTATTGGCAACACCTGCTTACAATATTGTATGATCTGACCACCGTCTGTACGAAACTATACAAAATAACATGTATTTTGATGTTAGGTATTCTAAGTTCTTCTGTCGTCTGCCTATTCTTATGAATGTGTGTTTAGATGACATTTTAGAAGAAAAATATATGTGAACTTTTTCATATAATCGCCTTATGCCCGTAATTTCTACAAAAAGATATCTGGTCTCGTCTTCGTCCTAATAGTTATCTTTACCTATTTCAGCGTTTATTTGACGTACGTGTTGTCACCATAAGTTTTCTTTTAAAATTGGCCGCATTTCCACCACAGATTTCTATACACAGCTATATTTATATTTGTAGAAATTACGGGCATTAGTATTAACGCCTTAACTCGTATATTATTTTTTACAAAAATGAATTTGTTTTGATAACATCCAAAGATGGTTACATATAATTAATTTTAAAGTTTGCTTACTGCATTTGTAAAAATTACATAGCTAATATTTATGACTTAAATAAATATAAAAATTAATTTATATGATATCATTTTGTTTGCAATATTCATTAAATATAAAATAAAAATGTTATGTTAATAAATGTTAAACGTTAAAAATGGATTTAAATTTTTTTTTCAAAATGTATCTTTTTGGGAAAAGTGTATCTTTTTGGAAACTAAAATGTATCTTTCTCGAAATTTCACTGGCAACACTGTTGTACACCCTTTTTATTTGGTTTCCTTTTTCTCTTTTTTTAGTTTCTAGAAAATTTTGTAGTGCGTGAACGTTTTAGTAGATGCTCTCTAAATATTTATATTTATTTATAAGAAAAAGTGTTTGAAAATGAATTATTTTTTTTAAATAAATGTAATTTAATTGTAATTCTACCAGTAAATGAAAAAATCTAAGTAATAAATGAGTTTCCTTATAACGAAAAGTGTGTTGGAAAATTTTTTTCATATAAACGCAGAGTAACTAAGCAGCGCAGTCTCTGTTGGTTCGCTGTATCTTTTGTTAAGAGAGTCGCGTCGGCTAAGTAGTGTTCAGAGGCCTGAAGCAGAGAGCTTAACACTTTTTTGTGCTAAACAGAGTGTCTGTTCAAATAAAATCAAATTGTTTTTATGTTTTAATTAACATCTAAGTAATTCAGATAAAAGTGATGTGTGTAATTGTTTTTGCTTTTATAAGGATGATAAAGAGATAATTTGTAAAAGAGTAAATAAGAAGATGTGTTTTTAAAAAAGTCAATTTGTAAAGATGGCAAATTGCCACAAAATATGGCCTGTTTTCTAATAAAAATGTGCAAAAGAAAGAAAATTAAATTGTTGAAATGTGTAAAGGGCTTAAAGTTATAGTTATAGGAAAATTGTGTAGGACACAGTTATGAAATTTGAGTCAAAAAGGTAAGTTATTATATGTAGCAATATTTCAAAATTCGACTTTTCGCGAAAAGAACATTTTTATTGTTTCTTGGGTTCCTTGGGGCCTCTAAAGCACCCCATCCATTATACATTATTATTGAATATGTTATTCACCATTTTATTTCCATTTTTCCCTATATTATGCAAAAAGTGGCACAATGATTTCAGTTAACATGTGGCGGAACTTTCATAAAAAAAACGTAACCTTTAAGCAAAAAAATATTGTACAATATTGCGAATACATTACACATCATATTGCACTTCTTTTCGTTGAGGATTAAAAACTAAAAGTCTGGATTGTTGCCAATATATTGTACCACCTTCGAATATCACATACACATTGGCGATATAATTGTACAATATGTAACATTTAACAATGATATTGCAACTGTATGGGCTGTTTTAGACAACTTTTTCATATTTATTTCGTATCCGAAAATTTATCTTTATATTTCAGTTGTTGAAGAAAGTCGCTAATTAACCCCTCCAAACTTCGAAAGATGACTTAAAAATGTTCTGAAATATTTTTAGAACGGTTGGCTTTTTAGTTTTTGTAAACATGCCAACCTCGAAAAATTTTATAGAATAGCAAATTGGCATCGTTTTTTTTTTTTGCAAATACTTACGTTTTAAAACAACTGACAAAGCAGTTAACAAGATAATTTTACAAGCTCTCCAGAAAGGAATTACTTCATCATTTTAATTTGATTTAAAGAATTGAAAATAATGAAATAGTAATAGTCTTAAAATTTACTTATCTTCACCAACACAATTTGATATTCGCTTAAAATACTTTTTTGACGTGGTATTTTCTGTTGTTATTTTCTATGTGTTGCCATAATGCTACGACCTGTATTATTTTGCCATGCTAATACCTTAACAATTTCGTTAAACTGTCGCGAGTCAGCCGGCTTTTCGCCGTCATATTTACTAAATTTTCCTTGTTCTTGTACAGAAACAAAAACAACAAACACCATCTATTCCATCTTTTTCTAATGCTGCCCACAGACGACACAAATTTAGTAAAAACATAAGCATGTTTTATTTTATGTTGCCGCGTGCTACATTTTTTATTTTTCTCAATTTTTTTTTGTATATATTATGTTTCCAAGTAAACGACTGCGTCGTTTTTTTAACACAATTTCTGCTAGATTAAGCAGATTGGGTTGGGGAATTGCATATAGTTTTGGAAAAAATATACTATCTGCTTTTTAGCATATCTCCTTGTCAACAAGCCTAATTTTTTAGCATATTTTTTTTTAATAAAAGGTTTTATGAAATTTTTATCAAACTTACAGATTTTCAGCATATTTTTTTTGTTCATAAAAATTCAGCAGATTTTTAGCTTGCGAGTATTTTTTTTTTGAAAAATTTAGCAAATTTTAAATATAAAAAAAATTGGGTCTTAAATTTAGCAGATTTGTAGCATATTTGCTTAATTTTACGATTTAGCAGATTTTTTTAAATTTTTGGCATATTCTCTTCAATCAATTTTGGCAACACTGCTAAATCGACTTTAAATTACTGAAGGATCCTGGTTATATTTACATTGTCCCAAAGAAAAATCGCATAAAGGAACGTGTAAAAAATTGTACGAAAAAAAGTAAGAGGCTTGCGCAAGTAACTTGCCTAGTCTGAAAGGCGGCTAAACAATACCCACATGTATTTTATTAAAAAAGTATTTTTAAAATAGAAAATTTAATAAAAATGAAAGTAAATATGAATGATAAACTGTTACCGGTAATAAGTTTTAAGTTTTTTTTCATTTGCTTAAAATTCAATGTGAAATAAGTGCAGCTTATATTATTTCGCAGTTGTAAAAAAAAATTTTGCCAGTAACATTGCGCCACTTTTTCACAAATTAAACAAATTTTGACAGCATTTTACGTGAAATGTTGAACAGAGTACCAGGCTTAGCCCGTTTCTTGGGAGATTTTTCTTAATTTTTGGATAATCCGCTCAATTTGACTCGATTTTAAATCGAGTACATAAACCCGTACCCATGTTCTGTAACTCCCGCGGCGAGCAACTTTTCGATTGAAATGTGAGAAATGAAACAAAAATGCCATAAATCGAAACAAATAGCTGTTTTTCTCTCTTAACTGCATATGTAAAATTTTTGGTGAGTAATAACTGTCACATAAGAAAATTTCTCGCCAATATACTGAAAAGGTGTGAGAAAGTTCCCGCTTTGAACTGTCAAATAAACTCACGCATAAAAACCGGGTAAGAAAAAATTTTAACACTAAAAAATAAATTAAAAATTCATAATTCAATGAATATTAACTTAGAAAAGATTAGTATTTTGTTCCTGGCAGATTTTTTCATTGTTTAATTATTTTGCTTTTAACATTTTTGAAAAATATACGAATGTATATTTTTCAATTCTAGTCAAATTTGGTCGCCGTCAACGATATGTTTGACTGGCGTTCTCAACATCTGAAATTTAATATCGGCTTCGAGTGGAATATTATGACATTTATAACGTAACGACCAAGGCGAATTCATTTATCAGGTGGCGTTGAAAGCTCAGCTGTGCTACTTTTTTTTCTTACTTAGAGAGAGAAATGTCAAAAGTTGCTTGTGTTTTTGATATATCGATCAACGAAAGCAACTTGTTGTAGTATCGACCTAATCTCTTTTGATAGTTTTCGACATGAGTTACAGACGCACTTTTTTCTCACTTTTCGAGAAACGATGGAATATTTTGTTTCACATCTTTTCACTGCGAGAAGTTCTCACCAAAGTTACAGAACATGGGTACTGGTCGAAAGCAAATCGAAAGCTGTTTTTTAAATAAAGCTTACAGAAATTAAGTAAACACGGTATATTATAAAAAGTTCCAAGTCTTATTTTACTTATTGTAAAAAAAAAACATTTAATGCAAGAACATTCTTAATTAAACAATAATTTTACTAACACTTACAAATTTGTTAATTTTTGTAAAATCACAAGATTTATGACTTATTATGAAAGCTCCGGGCATTTTTAATAACAATGTAAAATTTTGGAACTATTACAAAAAGCCTTATAAAATACATAACTGAAATTTCACTCATAGAATAAATTCGAAAAATGATGAATAAAATAAAGTTGCTTATAAAAAGAAATAATTCCCAATATCTATTTGTTAAAATAGTTGAGTTAAATACATTCAATTTATAAAGTATCACTATCCAGAGTGACACAAAGAATGCTGACGAAGGCCGTAGCGGGCCAGAAAATGCATTACATTCTGCTGGTGTCTAATAATTGTAAATTTTTCTGTACATACAATATACTTCATTGCTATCCAACGGATGGCTAAGGTAAAATGTAAAAAGAAGATACAAGATAATAGTCTGGTAGTGTATAAAGTCATTCCTAAAAAATTTAAGGAATGGAACTACATATTATAAAAAGCTTTATAAAATACATAACTGAAATTTCACTCATAGAATAAATTCGTGAAGGGAAAAATGCTATCGTAAAACTCCCGTGAACAATTTTTTGCGCTGTGTAAAATTGAATGTAAAAAAGAAAAAATATTAAAAAATATTAAAAAACAAAAAAAATGTTGTTCAAAAATGTATGTACACGTATATTTTAAGGAAAAGTTAAAAAACCGAAATAAAATGTATTGTATTCCAGTGATAGTTTGATTGCAACATTAGCTTATTGCGCAACATTAGCTTATTGCCACCACGTCTTTGAAAAGCTTCATAACTCCTAAGGCCATCGACCTGGTTTTTTGCATTTTGTTGAACAATATACATATAAGTTTGTGCCTCTTTAAACGGATCTTGACCTTAAAATTAATTTTGTAAACTTTAATATTCGAATTATGAGAAGAATTACTTACATAAATGTTTTGTTACTCAGCAAAAATAAAGAGCGAAATTCAAAGAGAAAGTGAACAAATTACGAGGGAAAATATTGTTCACGTTAAGGGGAATTTTTTCCCGCGAACATTTTTTTCACGTTATTATTCTCCTAAGAATTAAATTTGTTCATGGGAGTTTTTCATGATCGCAAATACGTGAAAAGGGAACAAATTACGAGGGGAAAATTATTCACGATAGGGGTGATTGTTTTTGTTTACTAATAAGCACCAAATAATGAATAACTTATGCATTTTTATTTATTGAAATTACTTAATTTATAAAAAAAACACTATTAATCGGTTAACCGATCAATTAGAAAATTAACCGATCAAACCAAAACATTGGTTAATTAATCGAGCGATTAACCGATTAAAGCAGAAACCCGATTAAATGAATTCCCCTTAGTATACACTCATTCACCGCTTGTGGTACTGGGTATGATAATCATCCGAAAGCAAATATTTAACATTTTTTTTTTTTTTGTTTAAGTTCAAATTCGAGTAAGTGATAACATGAACGCCCATAAAAAAAAGCGTAACTGCAAATTAACTTTCACTATTTAATCTTAATTTCTAATAACCTGTAGCATGACATTAGGCAGATGGTTTTTTCGATATTACCCTGTCGGAAAATGAGTTAGCTTAAAGTTAACTCATGGTTAATCAGAAGTTAGTCAGAGGTGACTCACAAGCTAACTCATTTACATGGTTAAAGGTTTTCAGTTTTTACACGCAATGTCCGCAGTACGAGTCAGTACTCACTCACTCTGCATAACTAAGATAACCATAAGTTTGCTCATTATGAGTTAGCTTGTGGTGCATACAATTAGTCAATTCACAAGGTATCCTAACATGTCATATTGTCAAAATGTCCTAATATTTCACAATGGTTTACAAATATTGTTGTACGGCTCAGCCGCTCAGCGCTGGACTTTTCTGATTAATTACGACAGCACAATAAACACAGCAAGCAACGTTCTATTTATTTAAGACACTTTTTGTTAACAAACCAACAACAATATTTTTAAACCATTGTGAAATATTAGGACATTTTGACAATATGACATGTTAGGATACCTTGTGAATTGACTAAATATGTTGACTTTAATAAGAGAATAAAAAAAAAATTAAAAGACAGAGACTATTACACATATGTTTTCTTTCACTTTTGTTGTATTGCCCCTTTGTCTACAGAAAAACTCTCAATTATAGGACACCAGCAGCATGTCCGATATGGTTTTCATAATAATTCTTTGAAAATTAGATGTATTTAACTAAATGATATTAACAAAGAGAATATGAGAACTTTTGCTTATTATTTAACTTTGAAAAAGTACACAAAACAAACAAAACGTTTTTTTACCAAAAGTCCACTGCATCAGCTTTGAGTTAGCCAAACGCTAGTTCAATACTTATCGAGAAGAAGTCAGTCGCACAAAACACAACTGACTCATTTCTGCACCAATTATGAGTTAGTTTACTAGTCAGTTGTAAATAAGTTAGCTTAGAGTCAACTAAATGTTGAGCTAGCTAATAAAATTATTGTTATTTGGGATATTCACAAGGTGTGCTATCATGGTTTATTGTCATAATGTTCTAACATTTTACAATGCTTTAAAAATATTGTTGTTGGTTTGTAAACAAAAAGTGTCTTAAATAAATAGAACGTTGTTTGCTATGTTTATTGTGCTGTCGTAATTAATCAGAAAAGTCCAGCGCTGAGCGGCTGAGCCGTGCCGCGTTATTTTTTGTAGCCGTTGCCGTTGATGGTATAGTTTTATCCGGGTAACATCTGTATTTAACCTGCGGCTAGCAATTTTTGCGACAAATTACTTGCGGCGTCAAATTAGATCGGCTTAGGACTCTGCTGTTTGGTAAACAAACAAAATAATATTTATTTGTAATTTTCAACAAAACCGAAAAATGGAAAATACTTGAGTTTGCCATCACATCTAAAATGTATTTTTCGCACAAACTGGCTATTATTTAAGTTTTTTCACTTATTTTTGGCATTGTCGAAAATTTTTATATTTTTTTTTTTTAATCAGCTGATTTAAATTCAAAATAGCACATTAAATTATGAGGGGTTACTCACAACAGTCGTATTTTTTCATGTTATTATTTAAAGACATATGACTTTATGACACCTTGTGAATCCCCCAATTGTTTGTATTTAAGTGTGTTATACATATTTGAAAAGTAAATTATTTTATGTTAATTTAACAATTCTTCATTCTTTATTTATTATTAGACATAAAATGATGATGATGATGGTCTTTTCATTATTTTAGTTTTTTTTTTTTATTTTTGTAATTTATTTATTTTAGTAAGTTTTCCAATACTTATACAGTATTAGTTTATAATTTTTTGCTGCATTTCTTTTTGTTTTCGTTTTTTTAGCTTCAAGCTAAAATCATAATTTCACCTTGTTGTATAAAACTTGTTTGAATATGTTTTAAATTATAAATCATTTTTTGTTTTAATGTTATTATTATATTTTTATGTATTTACTATTGACATTTTTACACAACACACCTTTTTCTCATAAATCAAAGCAATTTCTTTTATTTGAAAAAAAAAACCGTTACAATGTTTTAATACTAATTATTGCATTTTGTTTGTACATATATCAGCTTTTAAACCGCAGTTATTGAATGTAATTTTTTTTATAATTCGAAATAAATTACTAAAGTTTTTTGTTTACGATTTTATTTTCTATTTTTCAGTTTATCTTTAGATGGTTTTCGTTAAACGTCTTTAATTCGAATGAAACGTTGTCTCAATTCTGTAAAGGTTTTTATAAAGCTTTGCTAAGTCTTCAGTTTTATACACATAAAAAAAGACTCTTCGATAACGTTGTTAAGTAAAACAAAAATTAATTTTCAAAAAATCACCAAAAATCTTCATTATTAAAATGTATACATGTAAAATTAATTTGATTTTAATTATTTGATAGCCAAGTTTTTGTCTTTGGCTACATTTTGTTGACTTTTTTAAAGAAACTGAATTGAAACTATACAAATTTTGATGTGCGGTTTTTACAATACAGGTGATTGAACGCGTAGTAAAGTTAATATGAAAAGCGCTCAAAAAACTGAGTGCTTTTTGTTTATAAATTTTACTACACGTTCCATCACTTGTATTGTGAAAACCGCAAATTAACTAAACAATGAAAAAATTTTGAGTTAATCTATGTAATTATGCTAATTTGTTTGTTTCAATAATTAATCTTTTTGGACTATTTTTTTATTAACTAATAAATCATTCGTAGCAATAGGTGTTTCTCAATTTGAGAATTCAAAAACCGCAAGCCGGCTTTTTGCTATAAAAAAAAGATAACGTACCGGTTTCGAATTTATAATTTTATAGTTTTTTTACTTTGTAATTTTTTTTTTCAAATATTGCTACTTCTTTCTTATGGAGATCGCAATTCAAGAGTTATCAAAGGATAAAGCAATTTAAGTAGAAGCAGTTCAATTTGTCTAACAATTTAGATAAAATGCGATTCTCTAATTATAAACTGTTACCTACCGGCAGACGCGGATCCAGCTTGTTTTTAAAAATTTTAAAAACTATATGTTTATATTATATTAAGAAAAACTCAACAATAAGCTAAAATAAAATATAAGATCAGTTCAATGTAAATTAAAATAAATTAATCTTTAAAAATAACGTTTTGGCTATTAAAATAAAATTTTATTTATTTTTATTGCTTTTTTTTATTTTAAACAATTTATTTGACTACATCATACTAAATTGTTTGACCAATTTTTCGACCAAAAAAAAAAAAAATATTCAATTGTTAACAAAATTTTGGAAGAAGGAATATGCTTCACTAATTTTAGAATTAAGTTATGAATTTTAGTCGAACTGTTTGGGTTTTAATCTAAAGATACATATATAATTATTCTGGTTTAAGTTGATTACAGCTAATTTTTTTATTGAAATTATTTTTATTTAGAAAGGAATTTTAAAGCTTATAACAATGGAAATACAAAAATAATT
This sequence comes from Pollenia amentaria, assembly GCA_943735925.1. Lineage (NCBI taxonomy): Eukaryota > Metazoa > Arthropoda > Insecta > Diptera > Polleniidae > Pollenia > Pollenia amentaria. Next base: position 31,322,536 of record OX031010.1, on the reverse strand, counting down.
TTGGCTGCACATACATACATACATATGTACCTTCAGTCGTAAATGCGCTAATGCCACAATTTTTGAAAATTAAGTTTTTTGATGCAGTTCAATAGAGTAAACAAAAATACATCGTTTGCAACGATATGTGAAAGTTCTAAGTCCAAAAATGCTAAAGCAAAAGTGCTAGGGCCCATTGAAATTTGAAAATTTCAAAAAAAATTTGTTAATAGACAATAGTATATTTTATTTTTTGCAAATTGACATATAAAAATGTACATTAAAAGTATAAAATATATAATAGAAAAGGTGATAAGTCACAAAAAGCTATGCAAAACATAAATGTATTATTTTTAGTTGGTTTGCAAGCCAATAAAGAGTCGGCAATGAAGCAAAACTGGATTTACATACTTAAAATATATTCAGAACTAAACACCTTAAAAAGTTTTTGCTCTCTCCTATAAAATTTATACATTGGACTACACCCTTTACGACTGAAGGTAATAATCAGAGAAGACAAAAAAAAAGCAAAAAACAAAGTGTTTACAGCAAAAAAATATATAAAAAAAGCACAAAAATTTAGAAAAAAAGCAGCAAAAAAAGCATTTTTATTTTTTGAATATATACGTTTAAATATAAAAAATTACAGTTATTCTATTTCTTCAGACTCGTGAAAACAGTTACAATAACCAAAATCATGTGGGCTTTTATATTTGTAAACGTCATTTTTCTTCGTCTTTCTGTTAAAAGTGAATTGTATAAGGAAAAACTTCTCTCCACGTCGACGGATGTTGTTGGAGCAAATTTATATTTCAAAATTTCATTTCGTCATCAGGTTTAGCACCAGTTTGAAGAATGCTGTTTATTTGTAAAATTTGTTTGAACCCCGGATTTCTTTGAAATAATTTCTTCATATATATTTTTTCATGTAGATTCTCAAGAGCTTTTCGTACATTTGACACAATATTTACACTTTCGTGAATAGCTAACCCAACTGTTTGTAGCTTTTTTTATAGAAAACACAATAATTGAAAAATTGTTTTTGATAAACGCAATTTGGGAACTTAATCCGGGCAAGTTATATATTTCCTTGGCGTGCGCGATCGAATCTGAGTCTTCACTTTTCAGTTAAGAAATAACAGCCTTTACTTTATCATGGTATTCTGCATAATGCATTGTGGCTTCTATCCAAGTACCCCAACGTGTAGGGCATGAGAACGGTGGAAGAGCCAAATTGGGATTCATTTGTAAAAACAACTGCATTCTACGAGGAGCCTATGGAAATTAAAATTTTAGTTTGTATGTGTGTACGAGTTATTGAAAAATTAACTTAACAAAAACGGATTTGGTACAAGATATTAATTTATTTACATGCTGAAACTCTAAGCGCTGCATCAGTTACCATTAGCAATATTTTGTCGTATTGAATGCCTAGATTAAATTAAAAAATAAAAAAAAAACATAAAAAATAAAAAAAAAATTATGAATCAAATATTCACTTACCATCAGGCCATACAATTTGTAATGAATTGTTGAAGAAAGATGCAATAGAAGCCCCATTTGCATTTTCGAGAACACCCATGTTCAATAAAAAAGGTTTATTTCCAACATCGTCATTTAAAATACCAAATATAAAGTTGGCCACATATATTTGTTCACTGTCTGTTGTTTCATCAACCATATATTTACCTTTAGCCTTTTCACGCATTTTTCCCAAAGCTTCCGTATACATTTGAGGTATGTATTTACCTCGAATAGATCTTTAGCTTGGAACTGACAAATTGGCATACTTTTGAAAGATGTTTTTGAAACTGGGATGGCTTACTTTTTTTACTGGTATATTGGTCTCCAACAAAAATTTACATATATCTTTGTGAAATGTATTAGCAGTAACAGGAAATTCCGTTATAAGTTTTTGTGGACGATTTTCTTGGCAAGCAGCTAATTTGTGTTTTTTGTACTAAAATCTTGCAGTTCTTTTCGCTTTAATTTTACTCGAACACACATTACAAAAAAGCCAATCTTTTTCAACTTTAAAAACTTCAGGATACAATTTTACCATTTTTAGCAAAAATAACATATTTGACTTTTCTTTCGGCATTTTTTTTATTATTTTTTCGTTCACAACGGTCGGTTTACTTATTTTGTTTTAAACTCAAATAAGTTACATGGCTGTTTTTTTTTTTGGATGGTAAGTTTATTAATTTTAGTTGTAATAAAGCGCCCAAAAACGTCGAGTCCACAACTAACATATTTTTGTTTTAACTTAGAAAAAAGTTGTTAATTATTTTTTTTTCTCATGTTTTCTCAAAAAAATATTTTTACGTAAAAATTATGTTAAAAAAGCTATTTTACAGCAAAAACATAGGAAAAAAGCAAAATAAGCACCATAATAACAAAAACAGCAAAAAAAGCAAATATGGGCAAAAACAGCAAAAAAGAAGCAAAACAGCAAAAAAAGCAAATTAGTCTTCTCTGGTAATAATATATACTTATATAGGTAAATTATATTTAAAAAAAATTAGGGAAAAATTATCAAAGAACTTTTCTTATTAATGCACTTGAAATTTGACAGCTATATAATTCTTCTTTGGAGAACTTTTACTAGACCAATACATATATTCATATGTATATATGGGAAGGTAGAATGGCAATGAAAATATGATACGAAAAACGGTTATATTCAAATGTATATAATAAATAATTATCATAACACAAATAAAAATATTGCATATACTTATTAATAATTCAACCGCTCGCATTTTCAACCCAAACGTTTATTTTTCGGATATAGATGGCACTTGCTGGGATTGAATGTAGAATAATATGTATTTAAATACAGTAAACTAGATGTTTCATTTGGTTCTCTAACTATAAAAGATAACCGGCTTCGAATGGGTTACATTTTGAAATAATTTTATAGCTTTTTTACTTTGTAATTTTTTAATTTAAAATGTTGCTACTTGGGTAATTCCATGTCAAATCGACCAAGAGTGGGACCCGACCCCTTTCGATTTGAATGAAATTTGGTGTGAAGGTTCCTTTCAGCCTAAAACTAACATATATTAACAAAAAAAAATTTAAAAATTTTTTTTTTCAAAAGTTACGTTATATACAAATTGTCATAATTTCACCGAATTAGCCGAATGTGTTGAGTTTATTTTTTCAATATCTCAAAAACTACTGCACATACAAAGATGATTTGTATGTCATTTTAAAGAAAATACTTGGGGCTACCAACGATATATTAATTATATTAATTTTTAAATGTTATTTCTACAAAATATTAAATTTTAAAAATGGACTAAGTCAAAAACCTAATTTTTTTTGGCTGATTTTTTTCAGGCTGTCTGGTTGACTGTGCATGTAAACCTTGTTCGCTTAGAACAGATCGCAATTATTTTAATTTAATTGCCCATAAGGACTAAGTCTATTGAAAATGTTGAGAATGGGATCATAATTTAACAAATCCTCCATACCCACTGTATCTTTAAAGATACAACCATTAAAAAAATTCCCACTGGCTCACTTCAAGTCAAAATAAATTTGAAACAACACAAGTATGTTTAGAAATCTCAAGAAATTTATCCATAATTAATTTTTTTTTAAAAATTATAGAAATTTCTGTTTTAAAAGCCGTAAACATTAAAAATTATATTTTTTAAAAATTAAATCTGACCTCCCAAGAATTAACCCCAAAAAAAAATTTAAATAATCCCAAAAGTGTGGGGCATTATTTAATATGAAATAAAACCTTGAAAATGAAAAAAGCCCCCAAATAAAATAATATAACGCCCCAAGCAAAAATGAAATAACATCCTAATTTTTAAGGACTTATTTCATATCAAATCAGACCCCCATTTCTGCAATGAAATGAGATGAAATGGTTTTAAAAATCACGCGATAGATAGCAAGGTTGGGACTAAGCCAGGCTCAAGGATTTTCTCCTCTATGGTGTAACAAATACCGGCTCTGCTCACTTAGGCTTGGCTTCTTAGCTGGCCTTCGGTCTGGCGCTAGGGGTTTCTCCTCTATGGTATACCAAAGACAGGCTGCCTACGCAGTGAAGCTTAAGTTAGCGAAGCCGGTATTTGTTAAAAATACCATCGAGAAGACAATCCTTGAACCTGGCCAAAGGTCGGCCATGCAGAGAAGCTTTACTAAGCGTAGCCGGTACTTGTTATACCATAGAGGCGAAAATCCTTGCGCCCGCACCCAAAAAAAACTATGTTTAAATATGGTCGCCTCCAACAAAACTATTTTTAAAAGAAATTTTAAACATATTATGGTTAAATTTAACCATATTATTATCACCGACAACCATATTATGTTTAAATGTGACCTCCATCAAGAAGGCACAACCATGTTATGTTTGCCTCCGAACATGTTTTGGTCAATAATAACTAAAATATGTTTAACACTTATAATAGCATGGCTGGATTTCAACCATAGCATGTTGCTCTTGGAGAAGAGGAAAATACTATTGTTAATTTAAAAACAAATTATTGTCATATTTAACCATAACAGGTTTAGAGGCAACCACAATATGGTTGTGGCTTCTTGATGGAGGACACATTTAACCTTAATATGGTTGTCGGTGATAATAATATGGTTAAATTTTACCATAATATGTTTAACATTTTGTCTAAAAATAGTTTTGTTGGAGGTGACCAAATTTAAACATGTTTTTTCTCTGCGTGCGGCCGATGGCCCGCTATTCAAAAAAGCTTTAGTTAGAGAATCCGGTATTTGTTAAACCATAGAGGAGAAAATCCTTGGCCTGACCGAAGTCCCAACCAAGCTGTCTATTGCGTGATTCTTAAAACCAAAACTATACAATTACTTGTATTACACATATTGGGGTCTTATTCTATTTCAGAAATTAGGGTATTATTTCATTTGAAATAGTCCTCCAATGAAAAAAATGATATAACACCCAAACAAATTAAAACGCCTAAGAATCGTTAATGTTGTTAGTACAAATTTTTGGGGTTATTTTATTTTTTGGGGGGGTTAATTCTTGGGGGAACATTTCATGCCGCCATTATTTTTATTATTCTTTTGGTTTTTTACAATTTTATGTACTTGTACAGTTTTTTAATTGAATTGAAATAAAATTATTTTAAAAATTTAAGTTTATGTTTAGTATGAAAGGTCCCTACGGGGGAATGCCGAGTGTATCTTCTAAGAAAACAAAATTTTTCGATTCGTACGCAGTTGATTTTTTTTTTTTTTGAACATTTTACACATCATATATTTTTTCTATCAAAATCGGTGCCCTTGGGCATTTAAGGGTTAAGATAGTATTTAGCAGGGCTGTGAAGTCGGAATCGGAGTTGTGCAGTCGGAGTCGTGGTGCTTGTGCCGGAGTCGGAGTGTCTACAAACACCCGCTACTCTGGCTCCAAAATTTTTCGGTACAACGCGTGCGTACAAAATCGATCGATTATGATAAATTATATCAAATTACATGTTTCTTGAAAATTTTACACTTCTACAATTAAATGATGAGAATATTAGAATTTTTCTGTTGAAATTATTTTTTATTTTTAATTTTATTTTCCAAAAAAAATATATATGTTTTAAAAAAGTACCAAATGTTGAAAAAAGTTCTCTTTTTCTTGGTGGTCAGTACTAGGGATGCCAAACAGGAAATCCCGAATCCCGAAATCCCGGGATTTTTCGGGATTGATAAATCCCCAATCCCGGGATTTATTTTTATGAGTCCCGGGATTTTTAACATATCAACTTGTATTTACAAATATGTTCGTTTTTTTGAATTTTTATACTCTTTCCAAAAATTTTTTTAAAAATTATATTTAAATTTATTTTTTATTGCAAATAATTCTAATTTTTGAGTTTAATTTTTGTTTTTGGAACACAGCGAGTATTTAAAATTTTCATTTTTTGCTTGATATATGACGACTATTTCTGGATTTTTGTATTTTGCTTAATAGAACCCATTATTTTAAGAAGAAACGAAATTTGCAGATTCATATCTTAAGCCTTTTTTACAATTGTGTTTAGCAAGTTCAGCTTTGGCTTAAGACATAATACCAAAATAAAAATGATTATTTTTATGCAAAATATAGAAATCAAAATATAGAAATTGTTATATATCAAGCAAAAAATAAAAATTATTCACGATCCAATTGAAGTATATTCAGAAACTAAGGAATAAAAGTTGCTATAATTATAACAAATAAGTCGTTATTATATGAAATAGCTCATATTCCTTCCGGTATAATTATAATAAAAAATTTGCTTTAAAAACATACGGTTAATAAAATATTTTTTTTATAAATAAACACTATTTGACTTATTCATAAAAAATTATTTAAACTTTAAATCTATTTTAAGAAACATTTGTATAAACATTTTGTTTCAAAATAAATTTCAAACGTACTTTAATTATTGATTATGAATCTCACCCTCACCCTGGAGTTGTACTGCACTGCAGTCGACCTAGTGTTACAGTTTTTAACTCAGCTATCGAGATCGAAGAGGGACTACACTTTGCAGTGTATTAGTGTCGTCACAACTTAATTCACATTAAAAATTGAATTGCTGTCAAAAAACCGATCTAGAAAAACTAAGAGATACGTATATTTTTTTAAGCTTTTTTCAGAATCTGATCAGTTTGATCATGGGTGAGGCCAGTGTTATAAAATATGTATAAAATAAATTGTTTTGTTGTTTTCATTTTTAAAAATTTATGTTACGTATATATGTAAAAACTTTTGAATATTCAAAAAGTGTTGTTTATTAAAAAAAAGTAGCATCTTAAAGAAACACATTGATCCCGAATACCGGTAAATCCCGGGATTTCGGGATCGGGATTTCCAAAATCCCGAATCCCGGGATTCCCAAAAATCAGTCCCGATTGGCATCCCTAGTCAGTACCATCTAAATTCTTAAATTATCCATTACTGGTAAATACTGAAAAATATTTTGCCCTATTTCTAACTTTCTACAAATTTTTGTTTTTACTCTAAGTTAATTTTGTTTGTTTTCTATTTTTCTTCTGTAGCATCATAAACTTGTTTATTTTTTGATCTTTTCCCAATGTTGTCACAAAAATTTGTTTTATTTTGCTTCTAATGCTGCACCAACTCTAGTTTGTTTAGTTTGATGTTTCGGTGGCACTTTGTGTTTGTTACATACATATTTACATAAATAAAGTGTGTGTGTATTTAAGAGAAGGTATTGTTTAATTTAAATGCAGCTCTTTCGTGAAAAATAAATATTTTTGTAAGAAAAGCAATAAAATTGCATAAACGTTAACAAGTCATTGACATACTTATGTATTTAAGATGAATTTCTAAGACTATTTTAAATTTTTTTGGGACTGTATTACGAGTATTTCTATGAATGAATACATTTTTATACCCTCCACCAGCACTAGTGGTGAATGAGGGTATACTAAGTTTGTCATTCCGTGTGAAACTTTTTTATTATACATCTAAGACCAAATAAAGTATATATTCTGGCTCCTTGAGTAATTCTAAGTCGATTTAGCCATGTCCGTCTGTTGAAAACACGCTCACTTTCGAAAAACGCAAAAGAAAAGCTCAAATTGCTTGTAGTTATCAAATTGCTTGCAGTTTGGGATTGAAATCCGGCAACATCGGTTCAGTATGAATCAAAATGTGGAACCACCCACCAACCTAGAAAAATTGATAATTTTGCTACAAAAACTAACATAATGCTCGGAATGATATAAAATTTGCTTTATATTTTTTTACTTTATACGACTGCAAATCATGCTGTTAAATTTCGTGAAGATCGCTCTTAATTAACCCTAGACCCCATATAAACTCTACTACCGGAAAACCGTTTAGTACGCCTAAAACCGTAATAAATAATGTTATCATAACGAAATTAATTCGGTACGTCAAAGTTTTATAGGACGAGAAATCACACTGCCAAATTTCGTGAAGATCGATCCATAATTTACCCTAGGCCTCATATAAACCCTACTCTCGGAGAACAGTTTATTGCGACTAAAACCAAATAAAGCCCACTTTGGAAAAATAAGTAAATTCGCTATATGTATTGCAGTAAAATTTCTTCAATCTTAGATTCATATGGCCAGAAAAAATATCATGCAATTTTGTGAAATTCACTGTTAACACTAAAACTAATTTCCTTGCTGTATTAAACTTAATTCTAATTTAGGTTTTTTAATACTAGAAATCAGTAAGAATTTTGGGATGATTGGTCCATAATTTACCATAGGCCCAATACAAATTACACTCCTAAAAATTATTTTAGTTCGGCTAAAACTGTTACGAGCCAATTCAAAGTTCTAATAAGAAACGCAGTTTCTTATTCTCGGTCAATAATTTAATTCAGGTCTAAACCGCAACTTATTTTAATGCTGACGTTCGTTTTTGTGAAGCTTAGTTAATAATATATATGTATTTATCATATAGAGCCCACTCCTGTCGGTGGGGGGCATCAAAGATTCGGCACAGCCGAATATAGCACTCTAACTGGTTTTTTTTAACTTAACCATAGGAACACAATTGCATCATATAAACGTAGTAGCATATGACGTAGATACGTTATCAAATTAAAACGTAAAATATTTAATACGAAGGCACACAATAGCTGGCGCAAACGAAAATACGTATCTATGTACGTCGTACGTCGACTTTGATCTATTTATATTTTATACGCCGGTTGCGACCGTATTATCATAGAAAAAAAAATTAAAAATTTTAAATGAAATTATCTTTGTAGCAAGGCGAATTCATACAAGGTGATCTTGGCTTGCTACGTAAGCAACAGCTGATAACTAACCATTTGTCAAAATAGGTGCGTTTGAGTACTTTTATAGTAAAATGAAGTAAATGAGCAAACTTAAAAATTTGCTCTCACAAAAAGCTGTTGTCCAAAAAAGTACGCGAACGCAAAATTTGTAAAAATTCGTAAAATAAAGGCAACAGCTGATGACAAATAATTAAAGTGTTGAAAAATGTTTACACTTTTGATTACTTAACTCATTTTCTTATCGGTACTCGATTAAATACTTTTTATAACACGAACATTTTAAGAAAATCCAAACAATTTATTTCATATTTCTTTCACATTTTTATTTTTTTTATTTTATTTGATTTTACTAATTTGTGTCCGGCTAAATTTGTTCAAAAATACATGAATACATTTTTTGCTATTGATTACTTAAAAAATAAGTGAAGTACTAAGTACCCAAATACAAATACTTTTAACAACTCTAAAAAATAAAACAACAACAAAAAAAGTTTCAAAGTTGGAATTTAGCCATATAAATAAATGCACCACAAAGAAGTTTAATTAATTAATATTTATAAACTTTTTGTTATTGTTTAATTTTTATTTCAACTTTCCTTTTGAAAACAATTTATTCACAATTTGTATCCTTTTTGTTTGTTTCATTTGCTTGTTTGCCTTTTGTAACAAATGTTTTTTTGATTTACTAAATTTTACTGCAAAAATTTCTGAAGTAAAAATTTGTAAGTACTCAATCAAGAACTGTCACTTTACGCTCTCAATTTGTGTTCTCATTAAGTGCGTTTGAGTACTTTTACAGTCAAATGCAGTAAATTAGTAAACTTAAAAATTTGCTCTCACAAAGCGCTGTTGTCCAAAAAATTACGCGAACGCAAAATTTGTAAAAATTCGTAAAATAAAGGCAACAGCTGATAGCAAATAATTGAAGTGTTGAAAAATGTTTACACTTTTGACTACTTAACTCGTTTTCTTATCGGTACACGATTAAATACTTTTTATAACACGAATATTTTTGGAAAATACAAACAAATTATTTTATGTAATCTTTCATATTTATTTGTTTTTTATTTTATTTGAATTTGCTAATTTGTGTCCGGCTAAATTTGATCAGTAGTACACGAATACTTTTTTTTACTACTGATAACCTCAAAAACAAGGGCTGTTCTAAGTACCCGAGTACTTGCCACTTTTACAACTCCAACAAATTAACATAACAAAACAAAGTTTTAAAAGTTGGTATTTAGCCATATAAATTCTTCACAAACAAGTTTAATTAATTAATATTAATTAATTTTTTGATTTTATTTTAGTTTTATTTAAACTTTTCTTTTTTTAAACAATTTTTTTCACAATTTGTATGCCTTTTGTTTGCTACTTTTGTTTGTTTACCTTTTGAAACATATGTTTTTTTGTTTTACTAAATTTTACTGCAAAAATTTTTGCAGTAAACATTTGTAAGTACTCAATCAAGAGTACTTACAGCTATTTACTGCATTTTGTGTACTCGAACGCAATTTCGTAAAATGCAGTAAAGTTCAGTAAAAAATAGTAAAAACTTTTGTGCTCTCGAACGCAGCTAATGATATGCCGTTTTTTTTTGACTTTTCTATTTAAATGTTTATTTAAATACAAATTAAATTTCAAGATTTTTTTTTCTATGTAAATTAAAAATGCGTGTTTGCTGTGTGCAAAAAAAAATATTATACAGGGGAAGGAACTTTGTTCCATAAAATTGGTTAAAGGAAAGTTATTAAACATGGATTGAATACATTTAAGCGGCTTGACTTCTATAAAGCTACTAACGCATGAACTCAATTTGCGCTTATGTTGACCAAACCTATTATTCCATATGCCCACAGATTTAATGATGGGATAACCACGTACTTCTTGTTGCATACAGATGGCCGTTTCACAGGTACAGTCTTGGCAACGGCTTTAAATTCTGGTTTTGTACCTTTTCTTTGGCCACACTCCTCAACAAAAAAAAAAAATTATTACTTACAAAGAGCATAAAATATGACAAAAATTTTTTTCTCTTCAAAGAACTGGCAAAGTTTTGGCCGCTTAGGGATAAAATTTCAGTCTTCCAAATCTTCCCATGAGTTTTTATGTGGTTGTTATGGCAATGGTGGTTCCTTCGATCATTTTCACTTAGAATTATGAATTTTTAAACGTTTTTAATTTATTACATTCCACAACACACGATTTAAAATTAAAAACATAATTAAAAACTTATCTGTACACGGTCAAAATGCTTGTCATGCCAGCGAATTCACTCGTGTACGTCTGCTAGGCGTAATTTTCGCCGTCATATCTAAATTTTTTGATTTTCTATCCAGCATCGTCGGTGTCACACATGCTTGATGAGAAATGCTTAACCGTGTACATACCCCTTTCCAGTTCTGTACAGTTCCATTTTCAACATAAGACCACCTTGTATGAATTCACCTTGCTTGGTAGTCTCAAGTTGAATATTTAAAACAAAAAAAAAAAAGAAGGAAAAAGTAAACAAAAATTTTACACAATTTGGATTTTTCTACCAATATTTTCAAAAGAAAACAAAATACGTTTACAACGGAAATGTGGGTAAAGGGATCGTGTTTTTAAAAATTGACGGCTCTACGTCCTACGTTGTTGCGACGTGCGACCCAATTGTGTTCCTAGCATAAGACACCGAATTTCTACAAGCCATTTAAATAAAAATAAGTTTATCACTTTTTTATATAAAAGATTTTATTTTTTTTTTATTTAAATATAAATTTTAATTACAATAGAAAAAATTATTACTAAAGATTAAGCCAATATAAAAAACTCAAGCTAATTCTGTGGGCAATATGGCATTTTTAGTAAGTTTCTTTTTGGGGGATCGCAACAGTTTAATCAAACCCATTTCACCCCAAGTTGTACCAAAGGAATTTTGCAACAACCAATAGTCCAGGCCTGTTTTGGGATCAGTATTATAGCCCAAAACGACCATATAATGAGAACCTTGGCGTGTCGAAGGCTGTTGGAAAATACCCTCTGCGTAATGCATGAATTCAAATGAAGTTGGATTAAATTCAACTACCACAGGAAAACCATTCGATACATATGCTTTCAAAGATTCATCATCGCCATCGGTTAGACGGGAGTAGGTTCCCAAATTTGTTACCAATTGACCGCTAGGGATACACATTCCCGGTTCTTTTAGGGTATTATTATTTTTGTAATCACTTTCCAAATGCAAATCCATGTGATGTTGTGTCAAGTAGTCAAATGCCGCTTGGGGTACTTGATTTTTACAGGCTACAGATCCACCAGCACAATCAATAATATTTTGGACTGATTTAGTAGCAGGCCTCATATTACCGGTTTGGTAGGCTTGAAATTGTTCAATGGACTTGACAGAAGAATAAGCCCAGCCGCTATTACATTTGCTGCCTTGATTTTCAATGTTTGAAACAAAACCAAAATCGTTAATCGGATCATAAGATGGTGAAGCTGGTTGTACATCAGGTAGGGCTGAATCAAAAGAAGGTCCTTTTGCAGTGGCCATTGGAAATAAAGCATTAAAGTGTATCAAACGCATATCGCTAAATTGATTTAAAGCCAATCTATAGGTTCTTAAACCACGATCATAGAAAGCATTATGATTATTAATCATTATTTTGTTGCAAGAATAACAGTATTTGGCATAGTTCTCGGTTATGGGGGAGTTGGTATAATCCTTATTGTGTTTTGCCTTACATAGGTAACAAATATAAAATTAACTTCCATGAAAAAAATCACTATTCTTAATATACCTTATATTCAGCCCACTCCTCAGCCGGTACATAATTAATGGCCAAAACGAGGTTTAATAAACTTCCAGATACCAAGGCTAATATAATCAAAGAAAATTTTGCCATTACAAATAAATGTTACAACTTGTCTCCCGCAAGTAATCCAAAGTAATAATCAAATTCAACTGATTTTTCTTTTAGCACCTGACAAGACTTTTATACTTTTCCACAATATTCTTTTTTTTTTTCTTTAATTTCTATTTAAACTATTTTAATATTTATGTTATCTTTTATTTGTTTAACAAGAAATTTCTCCCACAAAAAAAAGTTATTCTAATAAATATTTTTAATAGACCTCATAATTAAGTGTTAAAATGTATTTTTATTTGCTATTGAAGTTATGACTGAATGTTATGCGGTAGATAGCGGTTGTGAAGCCAAATGTCTTAAATACGTTTTGAGAAAGAGGTTCAGTTAAGAAAAAGATATAAATAGAATTCTACTGCAAAAATATGATTTTACTATTGAAAACGATATTTTTGTAGAAAATATTGCACCATATGATATTATTAATAGAAAATTTGTTTCCAAATCTCATTTTCTGTATTCTTTCTTACAAAAAAATTTTTTCCATTAAAAGATTTTGTTTGTTGTGCTTAATTCCCTATTTTTGTTCCTGATAAAAATACTGAAATTTATTGTTGGAGGATAAGCTGTTTCTATGCGCATTTCACTGGTTGCTTAGGCCAGATGAAAACGAAAATTTCTGTCTGTCGTTATAACACCTGACACCTACAACTGACATCAAATGCTTAACATTAACACTTATATGATGTTAGTGGTAAGTATAGACTCATCATGTAGAGGTTTTCTCATGTTATAACACGGTTGTTAATTCAAATGTTTTAACAACGCTTTTATAACATCATGTTATAACAGCAAATTATGTCTGTTGTAGACGTGGAGTTAAACAGAACAATTGTGGTGGTTCTGTAGATATACATTATATTTTAATGTTCCAGGTATAAGTGTTTCTTTTCTTACATTAATAAAGAAATGAGCAAACAAAACATTTTAGCAACTGATCTTAATGTTGTTGTTGCTTGGCAATTTGCACGACCACAGCACGAATAGCTTGTGTGTTTTGTGTATATGTTTTGTTTGTGTAAAATTTTTTCACTGGCTTTAGCTTGTTTCGTATATGTATTTTGTTTTTATAAAAATGGGTTTTTTTTTTTACCAGATAAAAGGGCGCTAAGCACAACCGAAACGAACAAACATTAATGTGCTGAACCGAACACAACGAAGTTTGTGATAAAAAAGGCATTTATAGGGGGCCATGAAGGATTTATTGCTCAATTGAATGGGAGATAAAGCCATAATGGCCTTATTGCCCAATCATTGAGAGGTAATGTCATATTTAAAATTTTGCGAAATGAGAGATATAGCCATATTTTTGTTTCGCAAATGGGAGATTAAGCCATATTTTTTCAGAAGCCAGATTCTAATACTTTACTTTAGTGTTTCCAGGAAAAGACATTTTTTTATTCTTGTGACGCACGCAGAAAAACTTTATTCAGCGAAGCCACCTGCCGTGTCCTACTGGAGGAGAAAACCCGTAAGCACGGCCGCAGGCCGCCACGCAGAAAAACTTTAGTATGCGAAGCCAGATTTCAGTACTTAACTTTAGTGTCTCCGGGAAGACAAAACTGAAATGAGAGATAAAGCCATTTTCTAATATTGCTAATGTGAGCTAAGGCCATGATGGCTTTATCTCCCATTCAAATGAAAAAAGGCTTTATCTCCCTATTGAATGAGAGATAAATCATGGCCTTATCTCACATGGTATTAAAGCACCCCCTCCATTTATATGTTCGCATCTTTTTGTTGAGTTGGATAAGTGTACAGTATTATTTTTGTGTTCACAGATCACAAACAGGGAAATGTTATTTTTTTTAATGATTTACTACACAAACACTACCAATATGTGTTTGTGTTTTCAACAAATCTACCGAACCGAACACTAACAGCCGTAACTAAATAAGACCGGAGGGCAGAACGTTTTCTTCCGCTTAGATTTTACGCTGATATGCCATACCTAAACAAAACCGTCAACGTTGTGTCACGGACAGTAGTGTTAACTTTCTTGTTTAAAAAACCCACGAAATGGCAATGCAAAATGGAGTTTAAGCCACTAGATTGGATAAAAAATAGGTAAATTTCCTTTATTTATTAGCAACAGCGGGAAACTTCACTATTAAACACGCTGTCAAAATCGGATTTTCCAATTGCAAAGCTTTGACGCCGCAAATTACATCGGCATGACAATTTTTGACAACTAGAAATCGCGTGCCGTAAGGAACAAAATTAACTGTTTGCTTGCGAACATAACAGGTGGTGCAAAGAGAAACGCGAAAAGATCAGCTTTCAAAGAAAGAGATAGAGGAAACACAGTTTCTTCCGTCGAATTTGCCTCTGTGTGCTTTGTGATTATAGATTTATATACCGACGTCTTCACCATTTACATGGATTATAAAACTTGGACTCGGGAAGATCTATGGTTCCCGAAAATGGGTATATTTAAAAAAATTGTATTTCGGGCTTAACTCTTCCATTTCTGGAAAAAAATTTCCGACTTTTTGGGAAATAAAGGGTCTGCCAAATAACTTTTTTTTTTTTGAAAATGCTATAAAAAAAAACTACTGAATATTTTCTTAAATTTCTTTTTTTATTTGAAAGTACAATCCTTCCGGTTAATAATGGAAAGTAATTTCATTCAAATGGCTGCCTCGGCTGGCCATGCAGTAGCCTACATTATACATTATCGATTGTGTGCAGCTGTATTTCACCAATGGCTTCACGAATATTGTCCTTTAAAGAGTCAATTGTCTCTGGCTTGTCGGCGTAACACTTATCTTTGACGCCACCCCACAAATAATAGTCCAACGATGTCAAATCGCAGCTCCGAGATGGCCAAACGACATCAGCTCTGCGGCTGATAATGCGATCTTCAAAAACAGGGCGCAAAACATCAAGTGTAGCTTCGGCTGTGTGGCACGTAGCACCGTCCTGTTGAAACCAAATGTTGCCAATATCCTCCTCTTCAATTTTTGTGAACAAAAATTCGTTCAACATGGCCCGATAACGATCGCCATTGACTGTAACGGCCACTCGTTGCTCATTTTCGAAAAAAAATGGTCCAATTATGCCTCTGGACCAAAATCCGCACCAAACAGTTACTCGTTTTGGGTGTATCGGCTTTTCAATGTATGCGACAATTTTGATTGTTTACATACCTGCCTTTGGCTTTTCACGCTTTGGTTTATCGATGAGGATGCCAGTTTGTTTTCCTTTTTTCACAAGATAACGAACATACGGAGCTGACGGTGCTTCTCTTCTTCCAAAATCCGTACGCAATTTTCGCACACATTCTGCAACATTACCATGATTTTCAAAGTAATGTCGCAATATTTCCCAGCGTTGCTCAAGCGTATACACAACCATATTCGTTCAGCGGAAGGATAAAACTAATTATCTGTCAAATCAGACATGAGCTAAGTGTTACAATTCACGAAATAAGCACTAGTAAAAAAAAATGTTAGATGGCGGACCCTTTATATTCTCTTATTATATTCAACATTTTTTATTTTTATTTATAAAGCTTTTTTTGTTAAATACAAAATGTTGAATATAATAAAGCTACTTATGAAAAAGAAATAATTCCCAGATTCTATTTAAAAATATATTCTGCTAATTTTATATATCCATAGGTCATACTAGAGCCCTCAAATTTAAAATTTTGATGTTTTCTTGACCATTTTTTGAGTCTTTTCAATAATTACACGGGAGGTACCACGCCCACTTTTCCAATTCCGCCCATATTTCGAGGGATGCTGTGTATTGATAAACGATATGTTTGTACTTAATTTGGTGACTTTAGCTCGTTTCGTCCTCCAGATATACAAAAAAGTATAATGTCTTTGTATAGAAAGTGCTGCACCCACTTCTCCAATCCCGCCCGTTGTTATAGAGAGTTGGTGTATTGATAACCAAGATGTTTGTTCCAAATTTGAAAGCCCTGGCTCTAGTCGTTCTCCAGATATTCAGAAAAAAGGAATAAAAAAACAACAACAACATGGGATTTATGGGGAAAATTAGAGGCACTCGTGGTTTTTTGCTTATATCCCAGCCATTTATGGACCGATCTGGCTGAATCTCAATAGCAAAATAATGAGCATATCTGACATAAATATATACCAACCAAGTTACCATCATATCTGGGGTCTACGGGAAACCCATTTCAACGGACAGATGGACAAACGGACAACCTGATTTAAACTTCCTTTCTCATAGAAATAACAAACGGATCGGCAAAGTATTGCGTCATGAGTTAATTTTAACAAAGCTTGAAGTTCATGCGTATCGCTATCGTCGATATTTATTTTTGAGTATCGGTGTCATATCTGCAAAATAGCGTATAGTTCAATCCCTAATTTAAATAAACCCAAATGCGTTTTATTTCTGACAACGAATATTAGTTGCGAAAATAACGTCGTTCGTCCCAATTAGGCTTATACTTTTATTCTTATTTTTTTTTTTAACTTTGAATCGAAATAAATATATTAGTCCATATAAGAATACTATTTAAATTTTTTCAAATTCCAAAATTCTAATTTTCTTATAATGAAATGTTAGAAGAAAAAAACATATTACAAATAAAATCAATTAATTTGTTCAATCTTATTCCGAGGGGAATAAAGCATTTTTAGCGATCTTAAAATTAGGAGTTCTATGTAAATGCATTAGACCGTGTTTGCCACAAGATGTGCCAAAAGAATTTTGCAAAAGCCAATAATCCATGCTGGTAGCCTTATCTGTACCAAAACTTAGGACAACCATAAAATGCGAACCTTTGCCTGTGGGGCATTGTTGAAAAATACCATCCGAATAGTGCCTAAATTCAAATGATGAAGGAATTAATTCCACTACTACAGGCATATCGGCCGCAACATATGATTTCAAAGCCTCATCATCACCATTTTTAATTTTCGAGTAGGCAGTCAAAGTTACAACTTGTAATTGCTGCGCACTATTTGGAGGCGTACACACACCAGGATAACTTTCATTATTTGTATTCTTATAATCACTATCTTAACGTAAGTCCATTTTGTGTTCTGTCAAATAATCAAAGGCTGTCTGGTGCACTTGGTTTTTACAGGCGGACGAACGGCCACCACAATCAATGAAGTTTTGAGCCGATAAACCGCCAATTTGTTGGGCTTTAAATAATTCTATAGATTTGGCTGCTGCATAAGCCCAACCACTGTTACACTTAGTAACTTGATTGTCAATATTAGACTTAAAGTCCATATCCCTGGGGTCAAAACTGCCTGCAGTTGCTTGAACTTCTGGTTGAGGTTTTTCATTAGAAAGTCCAGTTGATGTGGCTAAGAGGAATAAAGCATTGAAGTGTATAAAACGCATATCAGTAAATTGGTTTACTGCCAATCTGAATGTCCTAAAACTAGGGATGGGCAATAAATATCGATATATCAAAATATCGATATTAAAAAAATGATAATCGATATATATCGCCGATATTAAAAATACCCATATATCGATACATCGATATTTATCTACGACTATCGAATTCGATATTTTTAAGATCTCTTTATAATAAAATTCAACATTTTAACCGATGTTCAACTGCCTACAATCCTGTTGCTATACAGAATAGCAATAGTATCTCAAGCTGATGCAATAGAATTGCATCATATGCTTTTTAACTAATATTAAGAAAATAACGGCGCTTTTCCATTGTACATTTTCAAAGATTACACAGTTCAGTTTTGTCTCGGTTTTTTAGGAGATAACAACAGGGTTCCTAGAATTATGCAAAGAATCGCCTTAATTATGTCGTATGAGCAGCAACAGACTCATGAAGGTTGGAATGCTAATAATAAAAAAAATATTTTTTTTTTTTAAAAGTTCTTGTTTGTTGTGCTTAATTCTCTTTTTTAATAATTGATAAAAATACTCAAATTTATAGTTGGAGGATAAGCTGTTCCTATGCGCATTTCACTGGTTGCCTAGGCCAGATCATCAGGAAACGTTCTCCTAAATAATTTAAGAAAAGCCAAAGCTATCAGCAAACAAGACTACAGAGGGAATGAGAATTACATACATACACTCAAAAAGTCTAATTTGCAACGATATCAAAGCTTAAACAATATACCAACAATAAAACAGTGAGTTTATCTATTCTTACATTCCCCACATACATTCTCAAAAACAACTTTGTTAATAAAATTTTGTTTTTTTTGAGCATGTTCTCATATAAAGCGTGATCCATTTCGAGGTTTCCTACTTTTTTAAAGAAAAAAACACAGAAAATTCAAATTTAATGGGGAATGTTTATTATCATTTGAAAGAACATTCTTTGGCATTTATTTTTTGAAGATTATGTCTATCAAATGTTACGCCGCAGATGGTCCATCCGTTGAGTCCAATTTTCGTTGACTCGTTCGAGCATTTCGACTGGTAACTGGCGAATGACATGCGTGATGTTTTCCTCCAACGCCTGAATCGAAGCGGGCTTGTCCGCATAAGCTTTAGACTTTACATATCCCCACAAGAAAAAGTCTAACTGGCGAATGACACGCGTGATGTTTTCCTCCAACGCCTGAATCGAAGCGGCCTTGTCCGCATAAACTTTAGACTTTACATATCCCCACAAGAAAAAGTCTAACGGTGTGATATCACACGATCTTGGTGGCCAATCGATCGACCCAAACGTGAAGCTATGTGCTCACCGAAGTGTTCTCTCAATAAATCCATTGATTGATGCGATGTGTGGGAAGCCGAGATCACGAGCTTCAATTACAGGCATCAAATAGTCGGTTATCATGGCAGGATAACGGTCGCCATTGACGGTTACGTTTGCACCGGTATCATTTTTAAAGAAATATGGACCGATGAATCCACCGGCCCACAAACCACAAAAAACCGTTGTTTTTTCTGGATGAAGTGGCAGTTCTTGAATCTCTCCAAGTAGCTCTTCGTTCACAATGCGGCAATTTTGTTTGTTTACATACCCATTGAACCAGAAATGGGCCTCATCGCTGAACAAAATTTGCCTCGAAAACGTCGGATCTTCTTGGAACTTTTCAACAGCCCTTAGAGCGAAGCGATCTCGCTTGGGAAGGCGTAAGTCTTTCCATTATGAAATGCCAAACAATACTAAACAAAAATAACATGACAGCATGACACGACTCACACGTGATCTGTCAAAAAAGGCCATTGAAAAAAGTATCTCTACTTGAATCACCCATTATTAAAAACAAAATATTGCACAGTTTACTTGTATAGTATGTGTCACAAGTTTCGTTTACCGGCAGTATATAATCCGGCATTATATAATCCCAATGATTATTTTTTTTAATTAATAAATATCGTTACTCTAAAAAAATATCGATACGAAATATATTGATTAATTTTTTCAATTTGCCCATCCCTACCTAAAATCACGTTCAAAGAGAGCATTATGCTTCTCAATCATTTTCTTATTACATTAATAATAATACTGGGATTAACCCTCAGTGATGCGCGAATTGCCGTAGTCCTTTTGATATTTAACCTTAGAAATATATAAAAGAGAAATTTCGGTGCAAGTTAAATTTTTAAAAAATATATATTCGAACCTTATAGTCAGCCCACTCAGATGGTGGTACATATAAAATAGCCATGGTGTTATCAATTAAGCCTAATGCCGAAATAGCCACTATTATTAATAATAGTGTTTTTTTTTTGTTAAATTTTTTCTTTTATCTTATAAAATAAACAAAATTTGGCTATAAAAAACAAAACAAAAAAAAAAGGTTTTTAAAAAAATCTTATCTTTAATTTTTTAACTCGAAAATTATATGTACATAAATATTAATATTTTTAAGTACTTTGACTGCATGAATCTGGTTCTTATTAATTTTAAAAATAAAGTGAAGAGGAAATATGTATGTGTGTAAACACTGAGGCAAACTAAAATAAAACAAATCTGCGCTTAAACGTTTAAGCTGCAGTTGTGCTTCCTTACAACGAAAGATGTAAGCTAAAGGGAGGTTTGACTGGCACAAACTGCTTTATTAGGTGTGTTCCACAAGATCTCGGGCAAGTTCGGATTAATGAGAGTAAAATTAAAATTACTCTCTAAATTTGCCAAAACTACCCAAAATTGCTGGAACGCAAAAACCAAAAACCATTTTTGAACTTCTTCAAATACTAATGCTGCTTACTTTTCAAATTAAGATCTATTTAAGTGATTTTAGACGCTTAAAAGTCATAACATTATAAAACCAAAACATTTCATCATTGTTATTTTTTATAATTTGTTTTTTTATATTACATATTAAGGGAATATGTATGCAATAATGTATTTACCACTTTAACTTTTTCATTAAAACCTTAAATTTTGCCTTTTAATATACATATTAATAAAAACTAAACTTTGTCTTTTGCTTGTAAATTTCCTGGTTAATTTTTCAGTTTCATATGTAAACAAAAACCACTGATCGTTTATTCTTGTCCGAACTTACCCAAAGAAAAAGTTCGAGCAAGCTTGTACAGGAAATGAAAAAAATTACTCTCTTAATTACTCTCTTAATTGTACAAAAATTGTTATGTGGAACGGTTTTGGGTAAATTTGTACAAGTTCGGACTGTTTCGTTATGCATGTGGAACAGAGCTATTATTTGATGAAATGTAAACAGTAAAACACAAATGGTCGTTATCTCATTAGGCGGTCATCTTTTTCCCAACGAAAAACTGAAAATTACTTTTTTTGAATTTGTATGAATTTTTGGGTGGGGTGGGACTGAATATCCAATTTTCCTTCACCTGTGCACATGTTTTATAGCTCCTGCATCGAGAACCTTTTTTGGTCCGCAAGGATGACAAGTCAAATACTACGAATCTTCTGGCCTTATTGGGTCAATAATGAACAGCTGCTTGAAATAGCAAACCTCAACAAAATTGAAAGCGATATAAAAAATAGCGAAAATGAAAATGGATTGGTCATTCGATCAGAAAGCTATGTCACGAACAGCTATAATGTAGTATCCCCATTTAGTAAATTTTCGTCGTCGTCAACGATATGTTTGACTGGCGTTGTCAACATCTGCAATTTCATATCGGCTTCGAGTGGAACATTATGACATTTATATCGTCACGATGTAATCTCTTTTGATAGTTGTTGATATGAGTTACAGACACACATTTTTCTCACTTTTCGAGAAACGATGGAATATTTTGTTTCACATCTTTGCGATGCGAAAAGTTCTCACCAAAGTTACAGAAGATGGGAACTGTATCCACAACTGCATCACTATATGCTAGGAACACAACTGGCATATTGGTGTATGTGAAAATACACACAATAATAGCGTCTGGCGAAATTCGTCATACGGCGCCTTTGCAATAGAATTATTTATATTTCAAATGCCGGCGAACGACGAACAAATCAGTACCAGGTGACCATGTTTGGTTTTATTTTAGAAGTATTTTAGTAAATAAAGTTAAATTTTTCTTCAATAATTGTTTTTTTATTGTATAACATTTAAAATAAATATACAGAGTACTTTGCTATAAAAATAATTTTAAGTTGTGTTTTTGAATATGTTATAATTTAAAAAAAAAATAATTTTTTTAATATGGTTACACTTTTTCTCAATCAAATCTAAATCAAATTATATAAGCTGCTTGTTATTCGTCGTTATTGTGCTTCATACGACGAATTTACTCAGCGATTTTTACTGAAAAATTCGTAGTGTTGGGCGAAATTCGTCGTTCGTCCCAGTTGTGTTCCTATCAATATAGTAAATATGTATGCGTCTAACATGGCGTCACATAAAATAATTATATTTTACACATTATTTTGAATTATAATGTTTTCTACACATACAAAGTACCAAAAAGATTTATATGTTGAAATTTCCAAAATTTATGTTATGATGGTTAGATTCTTAAAAGAGTTCTTTGTGCCATATACAATATAAACGAGACATCTACATTCATATGACATTTTTTGACTTAAAGTTTTTTTTATAAAAATGGTGTATCTACGCATTGAAAAATTGCATTATCTAAACAATGAAATCAAGCAATTTTTGACTGTTTTTTCAGATATAAGATACATATTAATAAATTTGGATCTTTTATTCATAACATACAAATAATTAAAAACACTCTGAATATTTACTACTTATTCAGTTTTATCTCTTGACGGTTATATCTCTAATGCTTTTAAAGCATATGGAGATTTTAATAAATTGTTTGTTAACACATTATTATAACAAATGTTTGTGTAACATTTTATATAATTTCTTGAGAAAATAAGTATTAACTATAAGTAAATCATAAATTTTTAAATTTTAGGTGTGGTGTGCGAGAACGCAGATAGGTGTAGAAACAGTGATACCAGATGTTCATTACAACTAAGAAAATTCTCAACTAACATTTTTTAATTTGTATTAATCTGTATATTTTAATAAAAAAATTTCAGAAGAAAAAAAAATAATAGTCAATGCTAAAAATGTAAATATTACCTTAAAAATCTCTTTTCAGCTATAAGCAATAATTGCACTTGCGTAGTCAATTTTAAAACTTTATATCGTTACCTACATCGCTAAAGGCCCTAACATAGCAAAAATCAAAAATCCGGGTTTTCATTGATTCTGATGTATTTCATCCACACAAGTCTCCACAAGTTTATATGATAAACGCTAAAAGAGTTAACTAACAGTTTGACCCCTTTCAGACTTATCAAGTTACTTGCGCTAGTCTATTGAGCAACTCTTGGTTTGTAGATGTCAGCGGTAATGTCGGGTTACTACCCGTCTCCATTATCCATCAACTTGGTAAGAACATCATGTCGCACATGGATTCTACTCGTGTAGACTGTTCATGTTCATGTTTCGTCCATGTGCTGCCATCGTTGGCTAAACATATGTCTTAGAAACCATGTTCGCCATGATGGTCGCCTTACAATATCCTTTTCTGTCTACAACCAAACGCACAACAACAAAAATTGTGGTAAATCAGAACATGAACATCAACACGTATTCGCCACATACAAGAACATGAACAAATAAGTACCGTTGCTCTGCCGGCGTTATGTTGATGTCTTGTTCAAATCGATAGCGCATGGAGACGTGGAGTTAAGGAAAAAATAATGTTAAATAGGGTATTTTGCGTTTTAGCTAAGGATATATCGCTCATTTAATTCAATAGTGATACAACGCGAAAAAATCCATTTCGAGATAAACGCGTTTAAAGTTTTTGATTTGCTATGAAAGTTGTTTTTGGGAATAATATTATTTATTAAAAGATTTTGTTTGTTGTGCTTAATTCCCTATTTTTATTCCTGATAAAAATACAAAAATTTATTGTTGGAGGATTAGCTGTTCCTATGCGCATTTCACTGGTTGCTTAGGCCAGATCATCAGGAATCATGAATCATTGTAGTGGGAAATGTAAGAAAAGATAAAAATTTATTTATTTATTTTTATTATAACTATAAAATAATATAATTATTATATAAAATAATATAATTATTATATAGTTGATGAGTTAGAGCACTAGCGTCTTAAGACCATCAGCTAAAAGATAAAAAACTCATCACTGATTTATTGTTTGGTATTTTGTTTAAGCTTTGATATCGTTGCAAAAAAGACTTTTTAAGTGTTTGTAGGTAATTCTCATTCCCTCTGTAGTCTTGTTTGCTGATAGCTTTGTCTTTTCTAAAATAATTTAGGAGAACGTTTCCTTATGATCTGGCCTAAGCAACCAGTGAAATGCGCATAGGAACAGCTTATCCTCCAACAATAAATTTTAGTATTTTTTATCAATTAATAAAAAAAAGTTTTTGATTTGCTCTAATCACTTAGAAACAATAACGACAAATATGAAAATGAATCTTATACACAATATAAAGAAAAAGCATAGCGAACAATTATGCATTATTAAGTCCAAAATTTAATTTCTTGAGTTATGTCACTATTGAAGTAAATAAGCAAAACATTTTAACTCTTCATTACAGAAAAAGTTCTCTAATCACAGATTAAAATATCAAAAAACTGGCATCACTTTTTACTAATTGAACGCACGTTCTTTAAAATTTAGATAAGAAAGTATGTCTGTCACACGATGATTTTTTAGACGTCTCTTTTTCTTAATTTTTTTTGAAGTTACCTTTAAAAAAAATAAAAAATCGATTTTAATTTATTTAAATATTTAAATATAATTTTCATTAGTTTAAGAACAAATAATTAACAAAAATATTAAATAACAAAGAACAATTTTAAAATTTTTATTATTTTTTTTTTGTTTTCGTCAATATAAAAGATTTTTATTTGAAACTAAAAAACAATGTGTCATTTAAAATATAAAATGGTTAATTCCATAACATAAAAAAGGGAACTTATTGCAAAGAGACATATAAGAAATACATATTTCTTTTTGCCATCAAATAAAGACGTTGAAAAACAGACGTCTAAAAAATCATCATGTAAATTGGGTATAACTGCTAAGAGATTATGACAAAAGTTAATAATTGGTAAAATAACAACAGATTTTTTTTAAGGCTAGTGCGTTCAATGTACGTACCATTGATTGGCCTACATATGAAATTAAAAAATGTAGTTCTAATTTTAAATACAAATAGTAGAGTACAAAACCAAACAAAACAAATAAGAAAGTATTGTCGGTCAAGCCCGATCTTATGTTACCCTACACCAGCAAATTAAGAAACACATTTTTAAGAGTGTACCGTATTTGGAACCCATGGGCAATATGGAACCTCCAGAAAAATTTATGTTATGAGCAGGACTGTGGAGTTGGAGTCCTAGTACCCACAAAAACTCGCGAATCCGACTCCAAACCTTTTCGGCATAAAAAATTAAAAAAACTTTCTATTATATTCCAAAATAAAAATTCTTCGAAATTGGCGATGCATTATTTTAAATATCGATTTGAAATCTTTTAGGAAGCATTTTCTTGCTATATTTAGCTATTTAAAAGGTCTGGAATTAAAAACAAGTTATAGTGCTATATTCGGCTGTGCCCTCCACCGAGAGTTTAAATATATGAGAGCTATAAATTATTAACTAATCTTATTAAAAACGGACGTCAGTATAAAAATTGGTTCTGGTTTAAACCAATTGGATGACAATCAGACAGTGTTATGCTTTTATTTCTAGTAATTTCAACTAACTTGAATAAAATATCATGATTTGTAACAGTTTATGCCGAACTATAATGATTTTTAGGAGGGGAATTTATATTAGACCCCTCGTGCATTATGGACTTGTCATCATGAAATTCTATTGCGTGATGTCTGTTATTTAAAATCTATATAGAACAAATTTCAATTTAGTAGAGAAATTTGTTTAAGCGTTTAAAGTTCTTTCAGAAGGCTGCTTTTATTGCTTTTACTTGAATTATTTTATATAAATTATAATAAATTTTGACTAAAAATAGTTGTAATCAAAATGAAATTTCGTATGAAAATGGATAATTCTTATGTTAAGAAAGTGAACATTAGAAATGCCCTCACTCTGTTGATTATAAAAATGATTTGGCCCTTGATATTTTTTTTTTTTTCAGGATTTATTTATTGAATCTTCATATATTAGATATGAACTAACAATAATTTATCAAATCTTATCCTAATATTTGATTTATGTCCTGCCAGTGCCGGACAAAAAAGATTTCGTCATCACGGTTTCTGTTCACATATGTAGGTGTTTACCGCTCATCTGATTGGGTGAGTGCTGCAGTGTCTCTTCTTCTCAGTCGAGTGTGGCCGCCATAATTTAAAATATTTCGTGCTAATGGATTTGGGTGTAGTTCCAGCCTTTTTAAATATTTTACTGCATATTTCGTTATCATAGTTTTTACTAATGGCACATTGAGATCCTTGTGGATATTTGAGTTTTTGACGTACCAGGGGGCGACTGTGATAATTCAAAGAAGTTTATTTTGGCGCCTTTGAATTTTTTCGATGTTAGAAGCCGAGGCAGTGCCCCATAACTGAATACCGTAGCACCAAATTGGCTTTAAGATAGAGTTGTAAAGTAGAAGTTTGCAATCGAGGCTGAGAACAGAATTTCTTCCAATAAGCCAATTTATTTGAATTGCTTTTAGGTTCATTTGAGTTAATTTAGCTTCTATATGCCATTTCCACGTTAAACGCCGATCTAGATGTATACCGAGGTATTTTACATGCGAGTGTTGGGGTATTATTTGATTATTGATTTTAATAGGGGGGCATGTTTCCCGACGCAGTGTGAATGTTATATGTGCGCATTTTTGCTCATTGATCTTTATCCTCCATTTTTTTAACCACCTTTCCAGTTCAAATATGTGATCCTGTAAGTAACGAGATGCTTCTTGACAGTTTGCGTGTACACTTAGAAAAGCTGTATCGTCCGCAAATGTTGAGGTATGGGTGTAGCTGTTTGTTGGCAAGTCCGAAGTATAAACTAAGTATAATAGAGGGCCCAGGATGCTGCCTTGTGGGACTCCAGCGTTAATTGGCTGAGGAGAACTTAAAAAATTGCCTTGTTTAATAATAAAGTGACGCCCGACTAGGTAGCTTTCTAACAGCTTGTGTTACTATTCGATGAGTTTGTTCAATTGTGCTGTGTTTTCTTCTAAAACCGAATTGATGATTGTGAATACATCTGTTTTCATTTAAAATCGGCGTTAATTTTGACACTAGTAGTTTCTCAAATAGCTTTGATATATTAGACAATAGGCTTATAGGTCTATATGACTCAACTTTTGTGGGATCCTTTCCTGGTTTAGGTATCATGGTAACTAAAGATACTTTCCACTCTTGTGGGTAGTATTCAAGGCGTAAAATGGCATTAAAAATTAGTAGAATAATTTTCTTTGCTATGCGGGGTAGCTCCAAAAGCATTTTGTTACTGATGTTATCAAAACCAGGGGCTTTCTTGGGGTTTAAATCATGAATAGCCCCTTCGATTTCTCTTATCTCAAATCTTAGTGGAACAGCTGATCTAACAACAACAGGTGGTAACTCGACCGCAGTATCGAAAGATGTATGAGGGGTAAATACGGTTTTCAAATGATTAACAAAAATATTTCCTTTTTCTATATCATTTCGTGCCCAACTTCCCTTGATATTACGATATTAAAGTACAAAGATATTTCACTTTGTATTTAGCTAAAAATTTTATAGTGTAAATGTTTGAAAAAAATTTTGCTTTAGACTGCTGAAATATAAAAGTTTTAAAACTTCAACTTTTCTTAAACTATAAGAAATAAATTGATCTAAAAAATTTTGTTTAGCATAGAAATAAAATCGTTTAAATTTTGCACGTTTTAGGGGTTTGCGGGCCCCAAAAATTTAGGCCCTAATCATGTACAACGCAGCGCAACGCCACAGAACTAACGCAACGCCAAAGAATAACATTGAAAGCACAAACAACGTCATAAATATTTTGTAATTTTGTTGTTGCTTTCAACAGAGATTCATGTACCGTTTTAAAATTTTCAACGACACAAGCAATGGAGCGTTTGAAATTTTAAAACGCTCCTAAAAGGTGATTTAAGAAAAAAATGGCGGCTCATGTTTTAAAATAGGAAGAAGTACACAAAATAATGTTTTTGCACGTGTTTTCTTTAATTTTCTTAAAAGCTCCAATAACATTTTTAAATGGTTAAAAAAGAACAGAAAAGATTATATCAGATGTAAGCAAACACTTTTTATGTGATTTTAATTGATCTTAGATTGCTGAATCCAAATCTGTTCAATGATTGGTTCTATCAGGTCTAGTTTTTAAAAGCCTTTGAGTCATCCACATAAATTTTTTATATTTTCAACTTTTAGAACTACATATTTTTGTTTTCAAAAGCTCATACAACAGTTATAAGGACAAAAATTTGACATTTTAATCATTAATCTAAAAGCCACGAGTATGAATAAAATACGGCATATTTCATGAAAATCGTAGGACACATGTTAATTTTATGTATTATTCATTGTTGTGGTGGAAGGGGGGGGCATAATGCTAATATGTATATCTCATCATGACTTGGGAGCGATATGTCCGATTTGGATGATATTACTACCGAATGATTTGGAATTCAAATCCCTTTTAGGCATCTTACCAATAGTTTTTTATTTTCAACAGTTTCGTAGATATTAAAGAAATAATGGGTACATTTTTTAACAAAATCCAAAAATAAAAAAAAAATTTACGTTTTCAAAAATTTACAAAAAAAAAATTTATAAAAGCAAAATTCAAATATTGCGATTTTTGGTGAATTTTTCATAACAAAAATTTTTAGAAAATTAAATTTGTCGAATTTTGGCGATTTTCGGTGTATAATTGGTCAAAAAGGTGAAAAAATGGTATAAGTATTTATTTCATCATGGTATACCGCATACGCACAAGAGCTAGTGCCACTTCCCAAGAGCACTTACTTGCGAATAATTAATATGCTCACATGTTAAGGCCATGTCAGATAAAACTTTTGCATCGCGTTGCGTTACCGATTCGCTTTGACATCTAAGATAAAATATACGTACTTATACGAAACATGTCACATAAAGTACTTTCAAAGCGGAGCGAAGCAAAAAGTTAGCCAACTCTCATCTTTTTGCGCGCTTTGACAATTGGCTAGTATAATTTTCTTTTTTTTAATTTTTTTTTGCCAAATTCAATTCCAAAAAACCATCCAATTAAATTTTTAACTTTTATTTTTGTAACAAATAATTAAATGTACAAATTACCAACCGCTTTTATAAGTTAACAAACAATGCGTGAGTGTTGTCAAAGTTTTCATTGTGGCATACACCTTTTGCTTTGGGTTTTTCTGCCGAAGATAGAAACGTCACGCAAAGCGACAAAGTTGTATCTGACACGGCCTTTACTTAATATATTCGCAATAAATGCATAAGCTTATTACGATAGAAAAAAAAATTATTTCAGATAAGCTTGCTTACATATATATTAAAACAACTACAGTTTATATTAAAGCTGGGAGTTGTAATAAAACAGAAAGTTCAATGAGTATTTCATCATTTTGTAAAAAGTACCAAAAAAGTGGCAAAAATTACAAAAAGTATCACATTTAGGTGCATTTTGTAAAAGTAGCAAAATAGTATCCAAGCAGTCGAAAAAGTGGCAAATTGCTACCTTAGTAGCACCAAGGGTAAAGCTGAAGGTCCATGCTATGCATTATATGCGTTGTTCCTTTTTATACATATTTCAAAAAGTAGAATCAGTGTAAAGGCATGTGACAAGTTACACAGCAAAATGCATGGAATGCATATACGTATCAACGCATGAAAATAGGCTTACTTTCTACTTTTGTATGCGTCGCATGTGTAGTGAAAAAATGTCTGTTTTTGATGGTCATGGATGACAAATCATATTTTATATTCAATGTTATCGATAAATATGCTTGTGATGTGGATTTCTTTTTTCTATTTTTTGTTTAAAAAAAGGTTTTTAATAACTGAAAAAACTTTCGTAATAAATATTGAAATAACTTTCAAGAACAAAATACATTAAAATTAATTTTTTGAACAATTTTTTCATGAACAAAATTTGCTATTCTAGTTATTGATTACTTTTATGTTCAGAGTGCCATCTTCGTTATGCTTATTAATTTTTTTTCAACAAATGCCTTGAAAGGGAATCTTATTGACACCATGAAAAATTACGAATTTTTTTTGAAAATAAAAGCTTACTCCTCTATGAATTCTTATAAATAAATTCTATTAAAATATCAGTTACACTTTCCATTTTCCCCAAATTGTTTTTATTCGATAAACATATTAGCACAACAGATGATAAAAAAAAACCAATTAGGCGCATAAAACGCATTGCATGTAACTTGAATTTAGGAACGCATGAAATGCACAAGTATCATACGCATATACGCATAGACGCATGGTGTGGACCTTCAGCTTAGCGCTGCACATCAAGCTTTACTGTTTGCTGGGTATATTTCACCACTTTAATGATATTTACCTAATTATAAAAAACAAGTGAGAAACCCCGACTACATATTACCCTACACCAAACACAAATTTTCGGGTGTATCCTATTTGGGACTAATGTGCAATCATGGACGCGCCAAAACAAAATTATGTTATTAGTTTATGATTTATGTACTTATACGAGTTCTTTGTGCCGAATATTATCTAGATATCTACATCTGAATAAGATTTTTTGAAAAGTGTTTGTATTGGACGTGTGGTCAATTCTGGAACTTCATGTCATGACATTAAAGTTATCACCAAATTGCATATCAATACTAATATTAATAAGGTTGTTATGGCGTTAAAAGCTACATTCGGGGACGGTATTTTTTATGGTAGCTGTGTTCACATATAGTCCGATTCAAATAAAATTTGGTTGAATGATTAGGGTTGGAATAAAATATTTCTGGGCCAAGTTCAATCGAAATACAAGCATATTAAGATGGTTTCATATAAACCATGGACGACTCCAATCTGAAAAGAAGTTTATATAGGAGCTCTATGAAGGCCGGTTCGTGCTATCCATCCTTATGAAAATTTAATAATTTGTACCAAATTTCATGAAATTGTCTTTAAAATTGTGAATTGCAATTTGCGTACAAAGGTATACAGCCAGCCGGTGAACGGACATCGTTAGGCCGATTCAGGAGGTAATTCTAAGTCAATCGGTATGCTAAAATAAGCGTCGAAAACCAATATTTTTATGTGTTGCACATACCAGCACAAGCAATAGAGAGGGTATTGGTGGAGTGAGTATACTCACTGGTAACCATAATTCCAGACGAGACTTTGTTCAACAGCTGTCTCTTAAAGGTGTAAATTTTATGCTGTATAAGCTTGAGATATAGACTGCTGTTTTGCCCAGAGAGCAACTCCAAAAGAACAAGCTCCTCAACACGCAAACGAACACCCCACGGAAACACTTAAAAACGCGAATGTGACTTGTTGAAAGCCAGCGTCAATAATAGTACGGAATACCACTTTAGGCATTGTTTTAAATGCAATTAAATTTAAAAAAAATTTATATTACCTTTAAAAAAATTGTAAAGAAACACATAAAAAAAAATTTTTATAAAAAATTTGTTTATAATTGTTTATTGTTTAAAAAAATTGTTTAAATATATATTATAGTGTGTTGAATTCACACATTTCCTATATGGGCATTTCCATGAGAATGTCAACCACGACTCAAAAAATAAATAGCCTTGAAACTATTTTTCCAAAATGGTAGAAAGAAAACAAACACTCAAACTTTACTATGCAACGGCTTATTACAATTTTTAAAGAGCAAAAAATAAAAGTTAAAACTGACTATCGCTTCATTTTATTCATTTTAAGTAACTGCAATCAACAATTTTAACTTTTCTGCCGATTAAATACAGATACTGTTACATTGGAAGTATACCTTAAAATTAAGGTTACAACAACAATAAACAAAATTCACGAGGAGAGACCAAATATATAGTTCGATTAGCGGTATATTTTTTGGTTTGTTTTGGATGCTATTCCAATGTCACGTACGTGGTAAAAACCCTCATTTGTCTATGTCCTTTGTATTTGATCAGTCGTACGTCTTTCAAAATAAAAGTTCAATGCAAGATATTTGTTGCAAAAACATATTGATCGGAAATTTTTTTTAAATAGGTATAATAAAAATTTTATAAGCTATTAAGCGTCGTCACGCACGATATTGTATGAACTATAAATTCAACTAAATATATCATTTTATTATGTTGGCATTAAGTTGAAATTTGATCAAAAATTATTTTTTTGCAATCTTAATCATTTAAACAAATATAATTGGTATCGGTCCATATTTGACCATAGCACTCATTCAAATACTACTTCAGAAAATAGCTTTTAATGTTATAACTTCCTTATAAATGTTGGTATTGACATAAAAATTGGCAACAATAACTTCTATGTCGTGATAAAATGTTGTGCTGGTAGGTCCAAAATTAACTATAGGTCTTATATAAACCCCCTTCCTAAAAACGCTGAAAGGCAAGCAAATCTCATATAGATGAAGATATATGAATAATATTCGGCACAAATAACTTTTATATAACCCTTAACGTCATAGCATAATTCTCTTCCGGCAACCATGATTGGCGAAAAATTTTTTCTTTCCAATTACGGATTATAACGGAAAAAAATATGGTTAAATGTATAAAATTTAAAAAAGGAAAAATACCGCCCACTATGCGCAGATTTTCGGATTTTTTTACATTCACACCAAAATCACTTCCGTTTTATGTCACGTGCGATATACACCTATTTTGGTATTTATTTTGGACAACAAGGTTTCAAATGTAATAATTTTTTTTTTTTCATATATAGTACCCTCTTAAAGAAACATAATGTTAAAGAAATTTTCCAGTTACTACTATTTGCGCAAAAACTCTATCGCTCCGAAGGCGTACAAATGTCACGTAAGATAACATGGAAATGCCCATATGTGTGAAGAGTTAAATATATTTTTTTTTTCAATTTTAAGGGAGTTTCATATCTAAGTAATCTATGGTACAAACTAATTCTGCCTTTACTTTTACCTTGAAAACTTTTCTCTTTATATTCTTATAAATAAATAACACAAATTGTTTTTGTTTTTTGTGTGTTGTTTTTGTGAAAGTTTTAACTTTTATTTAGTATTTTTCCTTTATTTAATCATTTATTGATTTCTTCTACAAGCAGAGCTTTACAGACTTAAATACTAATTCATAAACAAAACTGAATGAAAGTAAAATATAGTTTGTTGTTGTTGGTTTTACTTTAAATATATATTTTTTTTTGTTGTTATTTATTTTTTAAACATTTGGTTAATGTTCTTGTTTTTCTTGTCAAATTACTGGAAAAAATAGTTGGTTTCGTTTTGTTGTTTTTTTTTGAAGAACTTAATAAAAAGTTACAAGAAAAGCTTTTTTGTGTTTTGTTGTTTGGTTTGGTGTTTAAAAACTTAAATGTTTAAATATTTTTGTTGTTGTTTAGCAGTGTTTCAAAGGTGTTATTTTGTTGTTGTTACTTGTTAAAAAATATTAGAACCATGAAAGGTTTTTTTTTTTAGTTTTTTGCTGTTAATATTAATTTAATTTAATGGATGTGAATGAGACTTTGATTTG
The DNA here is from genome assembly GCA_943735925.1 of Pollenia amentaria. Classification (NCBI taxonomy): domain Eukaryota; kingdom Metazoa; phylum Arthropoda; class Insecta; order Diptera; family Polleniidae; genus Pollenia; species Pollenia amentaria. Next base: position 31,288,836 of record OX031010.1, on the reverse strand, counting down.
ATTATTGCGTTGAGGGGATTTGTTTTTTTTTTTTTTTGCCAAGATTTCAAGCAAAGCTCTTATGATATGGTTTAACGCATAAAATTTTTTTGTATGTTTTTTTAATTAAATCCATTTATGCGTAAATTTTTTGGTTTTTTTATAAATATTTTTTTTTACTTTTCTTATTTTTTTGATAAAGATGTTAAATGTGAGTTTGTTTTAAGGAGGGCGGAGTAATGTAAATGTAAAATGTAAGCGTGTCAAGTTTACACATAAACAATGATTTGCTTTTTGTTTTAAAATGTTCATAACTTTTTTTTTTAATTTTAAACTCATTGCTTTGTTTATAATTTTTCTTTAGTTTCTGTTTATTATTAACTAATTAAAGATTTTTTATATTAAGATTTGAATATTTAAATTTTTTAGTTGCTTTTTTATTAAAGAACTTTTTTGTTTTTCATTCTTAAATTTTATATTACTATATGTAAATTTTAAGTTTTTTTTTTATAATTATTTCTTATATTTAAATATATTTTAATATGAGATTTTTCGGCTAGTGTTTAAATTTTTATAACATATTTACTTTTTATGTACTAAAAATTAAATAGATTATTATCTACAATTTTAATGAAGTTTTTTTTATTATTTTATAATTAGTTGTTTTTTCTGTTATATATTTTTATTTTAATTTTTTACTAATTTCTTTAACTTAAATAATTTTTTGTTTTTTTTTTTTGCTTTCTTTGTTTGAAGACAGACCTTTAAGAAACAATATGTATGTGGCTGTTTCCAATTTTTTTTTTAACATCGATTACATGTTTTATAACAAAAATATAATATGGAATTGGGCGAAAGGGTGAAATGAATATACATATAAAATCTTTATTTCCTTAAGGCCGTTTTACACTATCACACAAGTCTTACGTATTTGGACGAACATGCCTCTCTGATCTAATTATTGTTTGACAATTTTCAAAAAACAATAACAACTTAATATGGCAGGATTGTATTTTTTCAAAATACGTAAGACTTGTGTGATAGTGTAAAGCAGGTATTAGAAGGTATATGTTATTAATGTCAGGGTGGCAACTCTTTCTGTTAGGAAGTAAATAGTCAAAATGATAAATGTAAACAAACTTAAGAAAATAAGCGTGTTAAGCCTATAGTACACGGCATGTAAAAAGACACATGCGCATGTGGTTCTGACGTAATTTTGACGTCAATGCAAAGCCGCAATAAACATTGCGTGTTGTGTGATGACGTTAAAATTACGTCAGAACCACATGCGCATGTGTCTTTTTACATGCCGTGTACTATAGGCTTTAGTTTCCTTAAATAAATTGTTTTAAAAGTTTTCGTAAACCGACTCAAATAAAGTGCAACAAATATAACTAGTATATACATACATATATGTATGTATATGTACTAGAAATTATATGGGTTTTTTCTCTTTGGTGGACTGTTTCTGTTTTTCAATAATTTACTGCATTTTTCAATAAATTAAACATACACATATGAATCAACGAACGTACTACAGAGATATTAAATGTCAGATAAATGACAACTGAATTGACAGCATATTGCTAAGCAATAATCGCTCCAGAAAAAACCAAAGCAATAATTGCTCCAGCAATAAACAGAGCAATTATTGTGCAATTGATTGCTACTCGTAGTAATCTGATACACATGGCATATTTATGGATAACTATTGCTACGTTGAGACAGCACCAGTGTGGCCATTTTGGCATTTTTGCAGCTAAATTTAGCATTAAAAATTTCTATTTAGCTGCAACATTTTCATTCAGCAGTTGGCATTTTATTTAGCATTTTTGGAAAATATTTTTAGCTTTATTAGCATTATTTATTTTAAAAATTGGGACGAATAGTTTTATTGATTTTACTAAAAAAAAATTTTATATATTATAATAAATTTTGACAAAAAATAGTTGTAAACAAAATGAAATCGTTTAAATTTTGCATATATCAGAGGTTTGCAGCACCCCAAAATTAAAAATTTTATCTCAAGTACCCGTGCTAAATATTTATATATATCGGGTATGTGATGAAAATCGATCGATTTCAAAACGAAAGTTTTTAAAAGGTGTGATGAATTTCGAGGGATTTAAAAATCAATTTCGGAATTATAATCTTATGTTTTTGTTCAAAATACAGTACATTAAACTCATGTACTACATAATTTAAAAGAATATGGACTGATAATAAGAGGAATATGTATAAGAAATCAATTTTAAAAGGTTCTAAAAACAATATTATCGTTTTCAAATCGTTTCGTTTTCCAAATCGATTTCCATCACATACCTGTATGTATCATATGCCATAACCATTTATTTCCATTTCGTTACAAAATAAGTCAATGGAATGTATTACGTTTCGAATAAAATTTCATACTGGTAATACATTGTTAACAAATATCTTTAACAAATTTTAGCATTTTTTAAAATAATTTTTAGCATTTTTTGGCCTGTCTAATGCCAGATTTAGCTTTAAAATTTTTTTAATCCTGGCCACACTGGACAGCACGTAAGGCCGAAGTAATTTGTATCGACTAAAGCGTATAACTATATGTATATTCGGATCTATGTATAGTTCGCTTATCGACGATCAAAAACGCTCTTCATAAGATACCCAGTACTCGCTTACACGATTGAAAACGCTAGCAGGGAAATCTACTTTCTTTAAACAAATTCTAACGGATCAACGTTTTTTTAAAGTAAAATTTGTTCACCATTTTATCTTGAAATTTGATGGTGCTAAAAGCTTTAGTCAAAATGTTCAGTCCGAGCAATTCACTCTACTCTAGTACGTTTAAACAAGAAAGTTATTTGCGAAAACAAATCATGAAAAGCCAATAAACAGTAAAACATCACACATGTTAACACTATTTTTATAAAACATTTGTTTGATTTTAGATAACGTTATAACAGTTAATTTGTTGCTTTTTACTTTCTTTTCTTTTAATAATTAAAGTTATTAGAAAAAAATGGCGAATGTTAGTGTTAAGTTGAAAAAATGTAAACAAAAATACACCAACGCATATCCAGAGCAATAAATGAATATAAAACGGAGAGAGTAAATTAAATATGGCGTGTACTGTTTAACAATATTATGAGAGTGAAAAATATTTCATTACATGAAAACAAAGCAACACTTAGTGACAAAAATACGTATCATGTGAACTTTTTAAAAATTCTTAAATGTTTTTTAATTTTTTAATATTTTCTCTATAATTTTCAAGAGAAATATTGAGAAGTTGCTTAAAAGTTAAAAGTTTAGTACATAAAACAGGGTTGCCAGATGTTATAACAATTTCTGTAGAAATTTACTTATTTTATTTAACAAGGAAAAAATAAATTAATTAAATAAAATTCAACAATTACTTAATTTTGTAATAATAAACATTTGAGAGCAAATTAAATTATTGTTCAATTGGTTTATATTATTTCAGGCGGGGATTTTTAAAGAAATTAATTTTATTAATCGTTTTGTAACTTTTCTAAATACTGCTTTAGTTAGGTTTACTGTTTTTTTCCTAAATAAATTATAAACTTAATATATACTATCCAACGAAATAAACATAAATCATCAAAATAACTTCTAATTAACTTAAATTTTTAAAATACTACTTATAATTGCACTTATAAATCTTGTTTTTTTTTTTAAATAATATTTTACTTATAAAATTTTTCATATTTGTTGTTCTTTTTTTTTAATAAATATATGTATGTATGTATATTTTTGTAATACTCATGATAAATAATTTTTTAAAACCATCAACAAACTTAAAACAAGAAATTCTCTATGACATTTAAATTTGTATATGTATGTATACATTTTAATGGTATTATAGGAAGATTTTTTTTTATTTATTTATGTATATATTATATATTCTTTATAAATTTTTCTTTTAACTAATTTTTATTTACGGTTTTGTTCTGTATTTCATAGAAATTTAAGTTCGATAAATTAGAATTTATTTTAAAAAGATGATTTTGAGTTTTTTTCCTTTTATTAAAGTGGACATTTTTAGTTTGTTTGCAAAATTTATTGTTTAGAATGATTTTATTTGTTATCAGAGTTTGTGTTTTAAGTTTTAAAATAATATTTTTTGTTATTGTATTTAGTTTGGAAAATTTAAATCAATATTTTATAATTGTTTTGTTAATAATGAGAGGAGTTTTTTTGTGTTGTTCGTATTAAAACAAAAATTTATTACTAATTTACACAAAACATTTATGTTAGAAAACTATGGCAATAACATTTTTTATGATTTTTTTTTTTAGTTTTTTTCGTTTAATTATTTGAAGTTCTTAAAAGAAATTAAAAAACGTCTATTGTATATTCTATATGTATGTTATGGCCATTTATGTCTACTGTGTAAATTATATAATTTTTTAATTTTTTTTAGTTATTTATGGTGTAGTTTTTTTAGAGAGCAATTTTTGTTTATTTTGAATTAACTTGAATTAATTTAGAGGAATTTATATTTTAGAAAAATAGTTAAAGGTTTTCAACGAATTCCTCTTTCCTGGGATTCTGCTTAAATTATTTAATGAAATCTTTCGCTAATTTTATAACTTGTTTACAATTTTCATTCTTGTTTAATATTTAAATGAAATTTTTATATTTTTGAAAAGTTCAATTACATAATTGGCAGTTTTTTTTGTTATACATTTTAGCTCAACATCATCCTGCTCGTAACCAGATAAAGTATGGGCCACTGCGTTGTAGGGACCACTGCGCAGCATCTGATGAGCAGCGCGTTCGTAAAAGCATCATCTGGAATCATTGCAAATGTCAACTGTTCGAAAATATAAAACAAAAGCAGACGATGCGCAAACAACTCTAAGACATGCATTACAAAAATGGCTGATGCATATTGTGTTCAAAATATAACCAAACTGAGAAGAAAACAATCATCGGCATCAGCTGATTGGCATAAGCATCGCAAACTAATCACAAATGAGCATCAAATGCAGCGCAGTGATGCATTTTCCATCAGGCTCTATTTTGGAGTGAAAAATTAATTTTTTTTTAATTAGGAAAGAGATTTTTCTTTCCCCCTCTTTAACAAAAGCGACTTCTTTAGGGAAAAATTACTTACTTATGACGTGGCAGTTTCTTTTAAATATAAAGGTTTTACAAATGCCAAAATTGCTTCCAATGTTTTTCAATAAGCAAATTGCCTTTTGAAAACGTGTAAGTCGCAAATCAATTAATTTTAAAAGCTTCATATATGATAAATATAGTCCTAAATGTTGATTATAGTGCCTAAAATCGTGTTAAACGTTAAAATTAAACAAATACTGATTTGACCTGTTCATTGTAGTTATTAATAAGACATTTTTTTGTCACTAGCTGTATGAGTTTTAACCAGTAACTAGATAAGAGACATCTGTTTGCTTATTCTCATTTGAATGACTAATAAATGGAGTTACCAGAATTTTAAATAATGAACAAGTGTTTCCGCTTGTTTGTTTTATAGAATTTCCTACAGGTTTCATGTTTGCAAAAACAATTTTTTGTTGCTAGTTTTTTCAGTGTTTTTTTCTTTTTTTTTTTTTGTTGTAAAATCTAAATAAAAAGAGAGACAATATTCTTCATAATCTAAATTAAAAATGATGTTTAAAAAACAAGTGAAATAAAAGAATTTTTTAAAGGCAAACAAACGTCACCAACAACAAGACGTTTGCCTGAATATTAAAGAATTTTAAATATTTACACAAACACGCTCCATAATTTGGTTAAATGTTTGTGTACCCGATTTTGGGGCTTATTTGCCCATTTATAATTTTACAACCACTTTTATGTTTTTGCAAATTCGTTTTCAAAACTTATTCCGGAAAAAATGACGAAGCCAATTATTTATTCGTAATATTTTTAATAATAATTATTAATTCGTCTTATCATTTTTTTATTTAAAAAAACGTTAAAATAAATCTTTAGGCAGTTTTACTATTGTATGGTTTGGAAAACACAAAAAAAAATCTATACAAAATTAAACTAAAATTTTGTTTTAATACAAAAAATATTACATATGTACCTATAAGTTGTTTTTATTTATTGCCTTAGCTGTTCTATTGTTTAAGATTCAAACCTAAATTTTGTAATTGTTTTAGTTTAATAAAGTTTTGCCGTTTTTGTTTGTTTTGTATATAGAGACTCTTTCAATTTATTCAATAACTTATTATTTTAAAGATTTTATCATTTTGTTTATCGTCAAGCGTAAATGTTTTTTGGTTTTAATATTTTTGTTTTTTTTTTATTTTTATAATAATTCAGTTAAGTTTTTTTATTCCACTTGTTCACGCTGTTCAACACCACAATTCTTTTTTTTTCTGTTTTTAAACTTTGGTTTCGAATTAAGTTTTTTTCGGTTTTAGTTTTACGTTGATTTTTTTTTTTTGAATAATTGGTTTTTATTTTGCTATAATGTTGTGTTTTATGTTTTCTTATATTTATGAATATTGTTGTAAATGATGAAAATTGAAACGTTGACACGAAAACATTATGAATAGGGCAGCTACTGTGTAGGGCATTAAATGAATCAAATAGTTGTTATTGTTGTTTAGTGTTGATGCAGCATGATTGCATAAATCAGTAGTGCAGGCACAATACAAGGCCTGTACATCATGGGTACCCGAACGTTTTAGACATTCATTGTCATCGGTCCGCTCATCAGGTATATAACCGCAACCTCGTACAATACGTACTTTACCGTAAACTACATTAAACCAAAAAAAAATGAAAAAAAATTTTATTTATGCTCATTTTTATTAATAATCTTAGAATTTGTTTTTAAATATTTAAGTTATCTTACCCTTTTGTACAGTTTTACGGCATAAAATTGGTTTATACTTATCCTTGAGGTGTTCACGTGGTTCCTGTTTACTGCAGTTAACTTCACCTATTGAATAAGGATCGAAGGGATCACCGCAGCGGCGATCATATTCACTATTGCAGTCGTAGCACATTAAAGCAGTTGTAACTAATAATTAAAATAATAATAAATAAAATAATTAATTTTATTATATTAAAAATTTTTTTTAATGTGCTTCTATTTCAATTTATGTATTAAGCTTTCTTACAATAGTCCTATTCCCTCAATATTTCACATACTTTTTGCTAAAGCCATTAAATAAATCAAGTTAACAAGATCCTGCAAAAACCTGTAATCAAAATGTTGCTCTTTTGTGCATGATTCAAGTAAAGATACTTTTTTCGATAGCCTTTTTTTGACAGATCACGCGTGAGTCGTGTCATGCTGTCATGTTTTTTTTGTTTAGTATTGTTTGGCATTTTATAATGGAAAGACTTAGGCCTGAACAACGTTTACAAATCGTTCAACTTTATTACGAAAATTCACTTTCTGTGAGAAATGTGTTTCGTGCACTTCGCTCAACTTATGGTCAACATAATCGGCCTACTGAGCGTACTATTCGCAACACCATCACCAATTTTGAAACCCAGCATTCATTATTGGATAATATTCGACCGAATAGACCACGTCCAGCACGCTGTGAAGAAAATATAGCGGCCGTAGCTGAGAGTGTACACGAACGGCGCCGTTCGCAGCAGCTCGGACTGACGTATGGAACGACTTGGCGCATTTTATGTCGAGATCTTAACTTGAAAGCGTAAAAAATACAGCTTGTGCAACAACTGAAGCCGCTCGACCTTCCCAAGCGACATCGCTTCGCTCTATGGGCTCTTGAAAAGTTTCAAGAAGATCCGACGTTTTCGAGGCAAATTTTGTTCAGCGGTGAGGCCCATTTCTGGCTCAATGGGTATGTAAACGAACAAAATTGCCGCATTTGGGACGAAGAGCAACCTGAAGAGATTCAAGAACTGCCACTTCATCCAGAAAAAACAACGGTATGGTGTGGTTTGTGGGATGGTGGAATCATCGGTCCATATTTCTTTAAAAATGATGCCGGTGCCAACGTAACCGTCAATGGCGACCGTTATCGTGCCATGATAACCGACTATTTGATGCATGAAGTTGAAGCTTGTGATCTCGGCGACATTTGGTTTAAGCACTTCCCACACATCGCATCAATCAATAGATTTATTGAGAGAACACTTCGGTGAGCACATAATTTCACGTTTGGGCCGGTCGATTAGCCACCAAGATAGTGTGATATCACACCGTTAGACATTTTCCTGTGGGGATATGTAAAGTGTTAATGTTTTCCGCTTCGATTCAGGCCTTGGAGGAAAACATTACGCGTGTCATTCGCCAGTTACCAGTCGAAATGCTCGAACGAGTCATCGAAAATTGAACTCAACGGATGGACCATCTGCGGCGTAGCAACGGCAAACATTTTTTATAGACATACTGCCGTATTCATAAAAAATAAAATAGATTTCAAACGCATTTTAAAACTAAATATCCATACAAATTTTCCTTAAAATAGATTTCATATCCAATTTAGTTTTTTATGAATACGGCAGATAATCTTTAAAAAATAACTGCCAATGACTGTTCCTTCAAATGATAATAAACATTCCCCATTAAATTTGAATTTTCTGTGTTTTTTTTTTTTTTAAGTAGGGAACCTCGAAATTTATCACGCCTTACATGTAAAAACGATTTTTTTTAAATTTTTAATAAAAATGCATTTTTTGTAAAAATTTTTGCTTGTTTAAAAGTAAACCATTTCAGCATTTATTAATACACATAATTAAATTTTTTTTGTTTTTTCGCCAACTGCATGTGCAAGTTATTACGAACAAAGCAATCATAAAAATATTTTGACTTATGACGTCACAATTTTTCTCAATTTTAATCTCACATATTTTGACTTATGACGTCACTATTTCTCTCAATTTTAATTTCACAGTTTAAGTAAAAAATGAGGGACCTGCGCAATGCGTAATCTTGCTTATTTGATTCATGTGTACAGGAATGATTTATAATAAAGAAATAATTCCCACATTCTATTTGTTAACATAATAAATTGTAGGTATACAGATTTTTTATTATTTAAAACTAGTTTTTAAGAAGTTTTTTAGATTCTTTGAATTTAAAAAGGTTGTAGTTGTTAAATGACGCCTATAGCGATATGTGATTCAAATTTAAAATTTTAACGTCTGCAACACCATAATCTAAACATACAGGGTGACGCATAAATAACGTTGTAATTTATTGTATGGCCAAATAAGCTGCAAAGCAGTTTGGCAAAAACAACAAAATGTTTGTGTTAATTTTGATTTAAATCACTAGTGAACTTTCACTAAATAAAACTGCAAAAAAATTAGTTTGTACTCTTTTTTACCAGCTTTAGCGATGATTGATATTTTTTTAACTACCACTTAAAAAATTAGTGATATTGCAATTTTTTTCACTATCACTAAACGAAGGTTGAATGCAAAAATCTGCACTTAATTCAAATAGTGCAAAATTTGTACTTGAAATCAAAAAAGCTGCATATAAACAGACTCTTACTACAATTTGAAAAATGTAATTTTGTATGAGCATAATTTTCAATTCTTCTTATGATATGCATAAGAAAGGAAATTAAACAACATGTCAATAATTTGTCAATAACGAAATATCTCACGGCTTTAATCATGAAAAACCAAGTTTTTTGTTTGTTAATTTAGTGCAGAATTTAAAGTTGCACTGAAATGAGTGAAAAGCCAAAAATTTGCAATAAGCTGGTAAATGCTTTTTCTTAAATCAAACAATTTTTTTTTTGAGTGCAAAATTTTTTAGCATGACTATCACTTATGTTTAGTGAGGCTGAAATTTTTCAATTCATCACTCAACATCAAGAAAATTATTGCAATAATTTTGCACTATCACTAACTGTGAGTTGAAACTGCAAAATGAGTGCACTACCAACATCTATGAATATACGAGGGCTGATCAATAAGTCCGCGACTTTTCGAACTTCCCTCGTAGTTATATGAAATGCAACACTGCTCCGGAGACCAAGCAGCAGTCTAAACAATGGTTTTCTCCGGGTGAACCGGCTCCGAAGAAGGCCAAGGTAAGTTTGTCGGCCAATAAGGTGATGGCAACAGTTTTTTGGGATGCACGCGGGATAATCCACAGCGATTACCTTCAAAAGGGAAAAACAATAAACGGCGAATATTATGCCAACTTATTGGACCGATTTAACGAGGATTTGAAAAAATCAAGATAGTGCACGGGTGCACACGTGTGCAGTCTCAATGGCAAAATTACATGAATTGGGCTACGAATTGGTACCCCAGTGTTATTTCCTATTTCCGAACCTTAAGAAATGGCTCGGTGGAAGGAGATTTAGCTCCAACGATGAAATTATTGGTCAAACAAATGCCTATTTTATGGACCTCGAAAAATCCTATTTTTTTGGAAGGGATACACAAATTGGAGAAACGTTGGACTAAGTGTATTGAGCCAAAAGGATATTATATTGAATAATAAATTTGTAAAAAAACTGTGTTTCATTCAAAACGTCATGGACTTATTGATCAGCCCTCGTTTGTATATGAAAATATACTTCATTCTTTTTTCATATTTGTTTAACCCTTTGTGTGGTTGGCACTTTAATGCATCATTTGTAATACCGCTCTGGGCGGGAAGCATATCATGCCTCGTTGTCATTGTTTGTCAGGCTTCACACAGTTCAATTTTTATTGCTCAATTTTTTTCCAATTCCCTTTTGAAGTTGCCGAAATGTTCACACGCAGCAACAATTTCTTCACAGCGAATTACAGAGACAAATAAATAATTTTTTTTGAATAAAAGACTGAAATGTGTAGACCAGTACAAGCATCTCCATACCAACCCCCTTTCTTCTTTCTTTCCTCTGAAAAAAACTTAAAAGATTTAGTGTGTAAGCCCTGACTTTGTCTGATTTCGTGCGTTTTGAGTATCCTTAGCATTTGCTAATGGTTTGACATCGTAAACCTGTACCAAATTACAGTTTTTCGGTTTTCAATATTCAGCCTTATTGTGGTTGTCGTTGTCGTATACGACTGTGTCGTTTTTTGTAGTAGATTAAAGAATATAGTTTGTGTGTTACTTTAATCTATTACAAAAAACGACACAGTCGTATACGACAACGACAACCACAATAAGGCTGATTATTCATATGAATTCGTTTTTAAATTGACAATTTAACCTGTTTGTCTGGTGGAAAATTAAATGTAACTCGGTTTGACCATAATACTTAGAGCAGGATTCAAGAAGTTTTCGGCTTCCTTTACGAAGGCTTAAGTCGACTCATGTCTTTGGAGAAAGCTTTTAATTTATGTGAAGCAATATAACTACTAACAGTTTCGACAAAAAGTTAATATCAAAATTTCGTGCAAGCAAAGATTGAGAAAACCTCCGAAACTTTCATCAGTCGACAATCTCTGCACTTGGCCATGTCTATGTGGTCTTTGCCGCAAATCTTTCATAAGTTGCACCTATGTATTCCCAAATATGTACAAAGGATCTAATTAGTTCCCGAATTAAAACCAAAGTATACGCAAATATCGACAGTCTATGTCATGAATTATTCCTAGAAAACAACGAGTTTATTCAAAAGCTCAAAATAAGTGATAATATCCACTTTCACATTGGTCAACTGGATGTAAACAATACTGCAAAATCCAGGAATTGTTGCTTAACATCAACCACACTCACATAGATATACTATAGTATGTTGTAGATCAAGTTCAGAAAGGATCATTGGAGCCTTTTTTCTAAAATGAAGAAAAATTCCGGGTAATGATTCAAAATTATTTAAGCCCAGAGGTAGAGAAAAATCTAGAATTCTGGTTCAATCAAGATGGAGGAACACCTTGTTCAACTACGGCTCTCTTGCGTTGCGCGAAATGTTCAGCGATTTACCACGATTTATCGGCTTTTGATTTCTTTCTTTGCGGCAGCCTAAAGGGTAAGGTTATGACCAATATCGGGAGGTGAAACCTGGAATTCTAAGAAAAGTTATGGGCAATGCTTTTAAGAAGCATATTAGTTCGAAGCAAAAAAAAAAGACATTATTCGAAAGATATCTTCATACTCCTACTTAATTAACTTTATTAACTTAATAACAGTAAACTGTAAGAAGACCTAAATGGTGCTGTCATTTTCAAATTGCCACTTAATCCATGTCAAATAAAATTAATGAACTTAATTTTTATACCGGAGCAACTAATAATACTTTTAAACAGTATTTGAGACTCAAAACTTTGTATTCGTTTATCAAAACAGAATTTAGTTTTTAATTTTATTTGGGAATAACAAAACAATTTTATGCTTTTCCGGGAATGAAAAAAACCCGGAAACTCTACAGGGTAATATTTAACAGCCGTACCTAAACAAGAGCGGAAGGCGGAACGTTTTCTTCAGCGTAGCTTTTACGCTGATATGCCATACCTAAATAAGAGCGTCAGCGTTGTGCCATAAACAGTAGTGTTAACTTTCGTGCCGACTACAACCCTCATAAAAGACATAAGAAATTGAATTTAAACCGCTAGTTTGACCTAAAAATAGCTAATTTGCCATTATTTATTATCAAACAATAAAAACAGGGTTGTCAAAACAACAAATATAGCAGCCCTGTTTATTTTAACGCGCTGTCAAAATCGGATTTTCCAATTGCAAAGCGTTGACGCGGCGCTATTTAGGGATGCTTCATACAAATTGTATGGGCATGAGGATTTTTGACAGCTAGAAAACGCGTTCCGCTCTTGTTCAGGTATGGCTGTAAGGTATGTGGTAAAGTTAACTACACAACACACCGTCCTGACTATCAGGGTTACCGATGGAAATTTTCTAATAGGGTCACAAAAAGGGTATTTTCCAGAAAAAGGGGTCAAAAAATGTATTTCAATTAAAAAAGGGTCAAGTTTTTTATAAGCAGTATTTCCCATTTTAAAGACCAAGTTTTTTATAAACAAACAAGAAATATTAATTTCAGGTAGTGCTCAAGAAACTTTACTTTTTTATGGAATGCTCTTTCCTGTTATAAGCATATGACAAAAAGTTTGTTTTTCATTATTAGATCTTATTTTTTAACGCTTTTTATGTTATTTTCAATCATTTTGTTTTTATCCGATTTCGCATTTCATATAAATCTTAGGGTTTATTTCCAATTTTGCCACTGTTTGTGAATTTTAGCCATGTTCGGTATAGAAGCGATTTTTTCCTGTGAGTTTTTTGTTCTTTAAAGCTTTTAAGATTTTTATGAATGTAAGGCTTTGTTATCGTACCGCTGTTACCAAATTCTTCGAAATTTTCGATTATTTAGCAATTTTAGCAGAATTTTTGCCATTCCTTTTAGTTTTGAGCCCCTTTAATCAATTTAACGGCTTGTTTGAAATATACAATTTTTTACTAATTTTCGCAAAACTTTGCGAATTTTTCAATTATTGCGTAGATTTGTTACCTTTTGAGGCAATCGTCGATGTTTCTAAAAATAGCCCCATATATAAGCCAAAGTCACCTATTTTGCATGGCATTATCAAATCTGTCGATGCCATTAGTAAGAATGAATTTTTTAAATAAAACAAAATAAAAATAAAACATTTTTAAAAAACGAACACCAAATAGCATTTTTTTAAATAAAATTTTTGTAGAAAAGAAAACACGAAATGTTATTCAATAAATAAGCAATAAAAATAAAAAATAACAAATATGTAAGTAAGTATATCAGTTATGCTTGCCAATAGGGAAATTGTAATTTAATTTGTACTTCTTTTTAGGGGAAAGCATGGAATTGTAAGTTTCTAATTTGAGACTATTTAAGCAATGCTTCTTTCGAAAACACTTGTTAAGCTTAAACCCTACTGTTCCGCAGTGTTGGCAAAAAACCAAAAGTGAGTGATATTTCCAAAAAGGGTCACAAAATAGTTAAAAATTATACAAAAGGGTAATTTTAAAAAAGGGTCATAAATGGTAGCAGGGCCGTCAAAATATGATCAAATGTATTGTTTGATGAAATTGTGAATTGGGATGAAATGTTGTTTGATCATTTCAATCGCTAGTCAGGACGAGGTGACAAGTATGAGAAACTCTGTGATCTATCAATATTTTTTTACTGCCTATTTCAGTAAATGCGAAGTAACTCTTTCTTTCTCACAACAACATGTAAAACAAAAACAAATTCTCGAAAATTTTCGACATCGTGAAATTGGCAGTTAATCGTTTGTTAAAAAAAGTTATGTAAGTAATAAAAATTAAGTATTATTTATTTCCCGGTCAAAAAATTTTGTCATTTAACTTTAAAAAAATCAGTGACATTTTATAGAACCAAAACTAAAAAAGTTAGTACCTATAGTATATATCGTTACCTAAAACCCAAAAGGCCCTATTTAACATTTTGAAAATTTTACAGGACAAGCAAAAACTATTTAAAATAGTAAATTGCCTTAAACTGTTTATAATTAATTTTTCTTCTATTTTTCTTAAAAACCTACCAGTGGTTTTGACAAATAACAATGTTGCATATAATGCAAACTGTTAGTTATGTCTATTAGCGTTTATCGTATAATATTTTGTAGATAGGGCTTTTTGTTTTTTTTTTTTTTTTGTAATAAAATCGCTCATTTTCGTCGAGAGATTCCAAAATTTGTTTGTGTTAATGCAAAACATCAGAATCAATAAAGACGTCGAATTTTAATTTTTGGTTAGTTAGGGTCTTTTGAATTTGAGGCAACGATATGTAGTTAGCATAGTAAGTTGTTAAATACAACTATTAATTAACGCCATTTACTGTATTACAATTAAATGAAAACTTAGCAATTATTTCAGAAATTAAAAACTCATCTCAATAATCTAGTTAAAAGCAACAATTATGTAGGTAGGTATGTAAATGAAAAATAAAACAATTTAATGGCATTGCAATTAATTAAATTAGTTTAAAAGTTATCTTTTTAATTAATATAGAATTTAGTTTTTTATTTAATTTAAATACTAACCTTGCAGGCAGGCCAACACGGCAACCAATAGTAAAGTTCTTTCCATAAATGGTGACATGGTCAACTGTTTTTTCTTTTTCTTTAGTTTTTGTTTTTAACTGTTCTTAAGCTCTGCTACTTTGTTGTTGCAGTTTTCTTTTTATAATTTGTAAGAGAAAGTGCGTGAGAGTTATTCTTTTTAAAATGTACCGTTTTTTTGTAAGTGCTTTTTTTACTTATGTATTTGTTTTTGCATGCACTTTTAGCAAAACAAAATAAAAGTTGTACGTGAAACACACCAACCCGTTTTAAACTAAATTTGCTTGTATTACACGTTCGCTCGTTTATTGTTTTGTACGTCCGTTCTCAATTCAATTTGATTTGTTTAAATCAATAACCGAAGCACGCAATATTTTTCAATTGTTTAACCTTTTGAAATTTTTTATTTCCGATCTTTTGTTTTTAAAAACGGAAAAACTTAGAGTTTTTTTTTAATTTTCCAACGTTGAAAATGTTAAATCAACATGCCCGCTTTATCAATTGTATCTGTACAAATGAGAGAGAGAAAAATACAAAAATGTAAATAACAATTTTTAATAATTCTAGTTTAGGTATAAATTTATTTATAGGTATATACATATTTATGTACCTATATAGGTATATAGGTATGTACCTATATATATAGGTACATATATTTTTTCCTTTTTAGTTTAATAATTAATGCAGTTTGTGTTTAACAGTAAATTGTCTATTAATGTTTATGGCAGGAAATTACTTGTGTTAAAGCAATATAGATTAATAACCAAAAAAGTCATTAAAATAAAAAATCATATCTTGTAAGTGTAAAATTTGCAGTATTTAAAAAAAAATCTTTAATTTTACAAGATATGTTTTAAACATTTTTTGCAATGTTCAGTATCTGGTAATTGTGGCGTGCTGTAGGTAGTTTTATTTTATTAAATTCATAGTTGAATTTTTTTCTGAAAATTCCAAATAATTTAAAAAATTTAATTGTATATTTAGAACCAAAATTATAAAAAAAAATTGCTTTTAACTAAAAGAAATAACAAAATATAAATATTATTGAAATCTATATATATAAAAATAAGTCCGTATATGTACGTCGCCGAACTAATCATAAACGCGTCGTGCGATTTCAACCAAACTTATACACTACGTAGGCAGTGGCCCATATATGGTTATATGAAGTTTGGTTGAAATTTTCGGTCTGGGGGCGGAGGGGCGTGGCAAAATCCATAACTTGAGAACGGCTTGACCGATTTTTTCTTTAAAATGATCGCCATGGTCCAACTTAGGTTTTTACGGAAAGACAATTTTGCCCCGCCCACTTTTACGCCCACTTTTTTTGATATACCTAAAATCAGAAAACGGCTCCATCGAGTTGACTAATTTTTCTTTCTAATGTTCGTATTAATCAACTTTAAGTTTTCATCGAAAGAAAAATTTACCACGCCTACTTTTACGCCCACTTTTTCTATTAAGCGCATAACTGGCGAACGGCATGACCGATTCCAACGATTAACCATTTAAATTCAAGCGGCTCCAATTCCCTTTGCGTCTTGCCTTTGCTATTACCATCAACAAAGCACAAGGCCAATCATTGACTATTGCTGGCTTAAAAGGTCATGAACAATTTGATCGAAGCAACAATTTCAAAGGTGAAGATGTATTGATTCCACGAATTCCAATGATTCCATCAGATTTACCTTTTGAATTCAAAAGACTACAGTTTCCAATACGTCTTGCATTTGCTATTACAATAAATAAAGCGCAAGGGCAATCGTTGGAATTGTGCGGAATTGATTTAGAATATCCTTGCTTTTCACACGGCCAGTTATATGTTTCGAGCTCACGTGTTGGCAAGCCTTCAGTTTTCTTTATCTACACAACAACTCATGGCAAAACCAAAAATGTTGTCTACGAAAGAGCTCTAAGATAGTTTAAGTGATACATAGTCTAAGATTGTAAGAAACTACAATTAAAAGTTGAATAATAGGGAACAAAACCAACTTTATTAAAAACAAGTGTGTTTCTTTTCTTATTTTGTTTTGCCGTGCGAAGCAGGCAACGGGCCCGCTAGTATTTATTATAATTTAAATTACAATAAAGTATGCAATTTAACCCTTTCACGCACAAAACTGCACCGCAGAACTTTTTAAGAATCTAAATTTATTATATAGTGTATTGAGGTCTATTTTAAACATATACCCCCGTATTCATAAACAATAATTACATTTAACGAACGTTTATTAAACCTTTATTAAATTTAAAGTATTTTTATGAATACAGGCAATAGTATATATGTAAATAAAAAATAAAAATATTATCGGATTACAAGATATGGCTTGGGACAAATATGGCCCAATGTGCGATAAGGTATGACATTGTTTGCACCGAAGAGTAATTTTAAGTATTAAAAACAATTAGATTTTTTGAAATAAAAATAATTTTTTATTAGATGAAGAAAAATCAACTAGTGCAGAAGCTCCAGAAGATGCTTGACATTCTACTAGTCAATGACAACTTCCAAGAGTCCAGCTTGAATGTTGTCATGTAAAAATGATTGATCTTCCTCGTCCAAAATAAGGCCATCTTCAGTGTCACTATTATCTGCCAAAAAATACTCCTCTATTTCACTGTTAGTCAAGTGAAATATTCTTTCACTTTTATGAGCCTAGATATAAAAAATAATTTAGTGAATAAGGAATCTTGTAAAAAATGCTTTTTGAATCAGCAGTAATCGCGGCCTTTTATCACCGGTGTCTCTTGAAAAAATTTCTTTGTTTAGTTACTTCAAAATCACTTTTTATAAAGAAAAACACTAAAAGTAGAAGCTTACCATTCTAACAATTGGGGGATTCACAAGGTGTCATAAAGTCATATGTCTTAAAATAATAACATGAAAAATACGACTGTTGTGCGCAACCCCTCATAATTTAATAATTTAATGTGCTATTAATTACGACAGCACAATAAACATAGCAAGCAACGTTCTATTTATTTAAGATACTTTTTGTTTACAAACCAACAACAATATTTTTAAACCATTGTGAAATATTAGAACATTATGACAATAAACCACGATAGCACACCTTGTGAATACCCCAAATATGTATCGAAATCCGTTTTGAAAAATACAAAATCGTATCGTAAAACAGTTTTGAAAAAAAAATTTAAAAAAACTTTAAACTTAACCAAAAAAAAAAAATAACGGTAATAGTCTTAGCTTTCTAGCTAAGTGGTACCAACCTTTGAAATAAACAAAACCTTGTTTACATGTGAGCGATTCGTGTATCCAGAGATGCGTAAATGTTTTCAATATGAAAAAAAAATAGTTTGTTTAAATTTAGAGACACCGTTTCCCATATGCGTCAAAGGGTTAAGAACTAGCATTTAAGGCTACTTTAGAAAAACGTTAAAATATTTCGCATTTGTTTCAAATGACATATTTTTAAAAAAACATTCGTGTATACAAAACTAAATTATTTTTACAAAAAATCGCTTATATTGCTTATAGTGCATTTACACTTGTAATTTTCAAACTAGTTTATGATTGTAAACTACTTTCATAAACTATATCGTTTACATCAGCAGTTTTGACAGTTAACCAAAACTAGTTTAACAGTCGTGTCACAAAATAGCTGACTTCAGTAAAAAAAACTTTTAAAAAAATATGGACGTTGTTCGGAAAAAAAAAATTTTATTAATGTGGTTTTCATCCAGGTTGAATAAAATTCAATCTGAAATTGACCATTTACGGATGAAAAGAAGAAACCACTATTTTAATATGTTATACCAAATACATATTCAAAAGTATTGTACTCAAATATTAAGCTGTAGATCTGAATGGACACATGTAAGTAAATCAAAAAATTTTCTCCTGGACGAAATAATGTATATGTATGCTTATTTATGGTGTAAAATAGGTTCGACATGGTTCTTTTTGGGAGGAAGACGTCCCATTGATGACAGAAGACTTATTTACTGAAAATTTTGGAATTTAACGTAAACTTTTTTAACTTAATTTTTTTTTTTTTTTTATGAAATGTCAAATATCACTAGCGTTGCCAGAACAAAATTTGAAAAGAACAGAGTTGCATTAACAAAAACTGGTTTTTTGCAACTAGTTTATCTCAAAAGCTAGTTACAAACGTGTTTATAATTTGTATTTGTAACAAGTTTCTTAAACTAGTTTATCATCATAAACAACTTATAACCTGTTTATGGTGTAGGTGTAAATGCACTATTATTAACAAGAACAATTTGTTTTTAACAAAAAATAATCAAAAGGGGGGAATTATTATTATTTCTTTAGGATTTGTTATTAAATTCAGTTACCAAAACGTTGCAACCAATTCTATACAAAAATCTTTCAAAAAGTTAAAAAAAGCTTTTCTAAAAAAGTCGCTTATATGATTAAAAAAAAACGTAAAGGCTAACTGCCTGTTTTAAGCGTACTTATTTTTTCCAAACTCTTCTATTAAAAAACTAAAAATATCAAAATCACTTCTTTGTGAGAATTCGATTTTTATGATAAATCGCAAACAGTGAAATAAAAAAAATATTTCACGCATTTTTATTATTGAAAGAAAAAAAAACAGCTTTTAAGAAAGTCTTTTACTCCAAAAAAAAAAGCTTAAGTTACAAAAAAATTCATGATATTTTTTCAAGTTTATTGAAAAAAAAAAATCAAAATATCGCACAGGAAAATTTAAAAAAATTTCGATTACTTCACTAAAACCGCCAATTTCGTTAATAATAGCGGCTTTCACTCTTGATGATAGTAAAGTCCCTTGTAGACCTTGTTAATATTATTTATTTAGTTAAAGTACTAACATTGACACAATAAAACATAATAGACTTAAATTTACTACGCTATGGTTTAAAAATCTAACAAAAAGCTGTAGTAACCACAACACGTGTGTTAATTTAAAAATAAAAAAATTTAGCATTATTTTTAGCATTTAAAAAAATAATTTTTAGCATTTTTTTGCCCTGTCTAATGACAGATCTAGTTACGAAAATTCTTTTAGACCTGGCCACACTGCTACCTACATAAAAACAGTTGTCATAATACTCCTACCTCCTAAAAGCATGCAACATTTCCAAACATTTACACAAAAGGAAACGGAAATTTATTATGTTTATTAAAGAAATGTGTGTGTGTGTGTGAGTATACAAGTATAACACAAACATGCAGACAGAATGAGTACTCAACACAATTGATTAGCATTTTAAGATCTTTAACAGAAAATTGTGTTAACCCAAATTTAAAAACTCAACTTAATAGTCATCACAATATAATTCATTCTCTGGAGGTTTGTTTCTATGTTATTGATTGAAAAAAAAGAAACAAAATCTACACTCATAAAATGATTACAGTTTAAATGAAATGTAAATGATACGTTTTTTTGATAAATTTTTAGTTGTTTAAAATGAATTTTCTGTGGAATTTAGCTACATAATTTTTTGAGAGTATATATTTTTGGAATTTAGCTACATAATATTTTGAGTGTATATATCTTTATATAGATCTTATTAATACATACAAAAGTTTTTTGTTAATATTCAATGGCTAAAATTTAAAGCTATTTTGTATGGATTAAAGCATTTTATTGCTTTCAAATTTTCTTTTGTGGTGTCTTTTTAGTAAAATTATATATTCAGCTGTATCGACTCTTTAATATCCTGTTCAAATAATTTGAAAAGTATTGGAAGAAAGGGAACTTGTTTTTAACAGCAATTTGCGACTTATAAGATTTAATGCGATTTGACATTGTAATTTCCGTTCACAAAAAAACTTAGTTGTGGCAAATTTCATGCGAATACCGATATCCCGCTCCCATTTTATACTTATTGTTTTATATGTGCATATGTGCAATTTCAAATTGACTTACAACTCTAAACTTTTTTTCAAACACTTTCAACATTTTCTAACATAATCCGTCCTTAAATTGAAAACATACATAACATTTTTTTTTAAAAATTTTTTTTAACTTAATATTTTTTTTTCAAAATCCTTATACTATGATCACACTAAACAAATATTTGATGGCCCATATGTAACCACTAATTTTACTTAACATTTGTTTGTTTTTGCATAACGTTTCACAATCAAAAAGCGTTAAACAATAATTAAAAACATTCAGAAAGAAAGTTTAAAAAGTCAACAAAAATTGTAAAAAAAGAAAATTAAAATTTAGTGGTCATGCTTTTTCTTCGAATTTTTTCATTAAATATTGGCCAAATGTGGACGCAGTTAGACTAAATTTTCTTTTGGGATTTTTTTTTGTAAGGGGAACACTCATGGCTTTTTGTAAGTAAAGTGTTTGGCAATCCAGTAATTATGCCTTTAACCTCATGCGCAAAAAGTCACAATGGAAGTTTAGTCTAAAACAATTCCTTTACAAAAATAATTTATTTTTCATTAGAAAGAAATAAGATATTTTAAAGAAAAATTGCTTAAATTGTAACATTAAAAGCCTTAAATGTAAATTCAAACAGTTCTCTTTACAAAATACAAAACAAAAATTCAATAAAAAAAAAAAGCCAACAAAAATTAAAAAAAAAAAAAAAAAAACAAGTCAAGCCTTAAAAAACTCATGCAAAACTCAAAAAAAAAAAATAATAAACAATTTCTTAAAGAAAATATACATAATTTTTATCCCAATTTATCCAGACTATTATTGTAAAAAAACAAATTAAGGAAATCCAGAAGGTGAAAGTAGTAAATGTAGATTAAAAGGCAAATATATAAAATTAATAATAATTTTATTAAATTACAAAGGTTAGTTAGAAACAAGTCAAATTACGTTATTTAAGATAAAAATAGTTCAACACGCCCATTTTAGTGACCGTTTCGAAATTACACTTAACTGGGGAACAGAATAGTCGCTGTAGTACAACGTTACGAATAGCGCTGCAAGTTGTGAAAAGTTAAAAACGGCAGTTTGAAAGTAGTGTCAAGAGAATACGTAGTGTTGTTGTTGTTGCAGTTGAAGTTGAAGCGCAAAGTGCGAAATTTTGAACTTTGTTGCGCTACAGAGCATTCGTCAGCTTCAGCTTCTACTACATCTACTTTATTCTGTTCCAGGCCTTATGTTTAAAGTCGAACTTCGAACTTATAAAACGGAACTTGTGAAGTTTTTTAAAGAAGGGTCAACTGTCAAGACCGGTGATATTGCGACCTAAAAATACAATTAAAATCCAGATATTTTTGACAAGTCTGCTTTGCCTGGCTTGCAAATGTGATATGATAGATTCTATACGAGAAGAATCGCATGTTTTTGTTAAGTAGCTGAATCTTACGTTTTTGCATCTTTTTTGTGTGATATTGTGGCATTGACAACAGATTTAACACACATTTGGTTAATGTCGGACAGAATTCTGTCAGATTTTTGTGTAGGCTAGCTGGTAGTGAGCTAGTCTATCAGTACCAGGGTTGCGGGTTCGATTCCCGCCAGAGACTCTGGTCTCCTGCAGACAAGCGAAAAGCTTCACGGGATTTAGTGTAGAAATAATAATAATAATAATAAAAAAAAAAAAAATCGTACGATTGTGTAGGATGTTGAATGCCGTTCTTAACTGGTATTTACTTAACATACAAATTTATCGAATTTGTATTGAAAGTAAATCACTTTTCTTAAAATAAAAAAATTTGTAAAATTGTAAATTTGTTAATTTTGAAATTGCTGATTTGACAAATTTTCAGTACGGCATCGTACTCCATGTGTTCGAACAATTAAGCGTTGAGTCCACTACAGATGTCGCCAGTAGTAGCCGGCCGTGTATTGCTTGTTCGGTGCTGTTGCCGACGGCGACACAAAGATTTGATGTTATTGATGCATCCACCATGAGCTTATTTTTTTTTTTTTTCAAATTTTGTCCGTTTTATAAACAAAATTATTTCTAAAAACTTTCGAAAATTACAATTTAATATCTGGTCATTTAAAATTTTGAATTTCAACATAAAAAAACAACCATAAGTAGTTGAAGTTTGAAAAATATCAAGGAGCGATTCGATAACCGAAAAAGGATATAAACAATCTTAGAACGAGAAATGTATTTGAAAATTAATATCCTGCAAGAAATTGAGAGAAGGTTCAATGAGTATTGTTTAAAATTATGTTTAAGACTTTCTTGGAAACTAAAAATGTCGGTTTTTTTTATTTCATTTATGTCAAAGAGTGCTTATGAGCCTGAAGTGCTCCTTAGAATAAATTAGGCAAAAAATACGACTTTTTACAACTTTTAGCGCCATTATTACAACCTACTGATAAAGTTCCTGATAGTTAACGTGAACCATAGCTATCGTGAACGCTAAAGTGACCATTAACATCCATATATAATCACGAGCGGAACACGTTTTCTAGCTGTCAAAAATCCTCATGCCCATAAAATTTTTATGAAGCATCTCTAAATAGCGTGGCGTCAACGCTTTGCAATTGGAAAATCCGATTTTGACAGCGCGTTAAAATAAGCAGAGTTGCTATATTTGTTGTTTTGACAAACCTGTTTTTATCGTTTGATAATAAACAATAGAACATTAGGTATTTTAAGGTTAAAATAGCGGTTTTTATTCCATTTCTTATTTCTTTTATGAGGGTTTTAGAAAGCACGAAAGTTAACATTACTGTTTGTGACACAACGCTGACGCTCTTGTTTAGGTATGCCATATCAGCGTAATAGCTACGTGGAAGAAAACGTTCTGCCTTCCGCTCTTATTTAGGTACGGCTGTTAAGGGCATAATAAACCACACAAATTGCTTGACAAACATGTCAAAATATTACGTTTGTACAAATATTTTGTGTTGTTAATTGGGGTGTTCGCTGTTTGGACAAACATTTGATGGAAAGTTTGTAGAAATATTAAAATTTTTTAATATTTGGCAGACATGTTGGATATTTGTCAAACTTTTTGTGGTGTCTAGTGCTAAAAGTAATAATTTCTGCGAAAACTTTGCAGAGTAAAGATGTAGAAGAAGAAGCAGTGAAATCATTTTCAGCCGTAAATTCTAATTTTTTAGCAGCTTTTTGTTTAGAGTACTTCTTACTACAAACTATTTTTCTTTATTTTATATTTTTTTCTGCGTTTTAAACAAATAACGAGCAAAATTGCCGCAGCACAATCGTCGTCAGCATTCATTGAAACCAAAACAAAAATGAAAAATTAATGTTTGTACGAAATATGATTGTGCTGTTTATTGGCAAACAGAAACAAAAACAAAGTGCATGTTTGCCAAACAATTTGTGTGGTTTATTATGCCCTTAAGTTTTCTCCATTACAACAACTACCGGATACAATGAAAAATGAAATGTATATACTGTGGCAACATTGCAGTCGATACCGACTACTTTTGGTTGTTTAAAATACGTAGTGGCAAGAACTAACTTTTGTTTATTTCTTTAATTATTTTTAAATAGATACAATTAACCCTAAAACCACCTTTTAAGTTTTTGCTTATTTCTGGAATTAAAGTTGAATTTTCGACTAGATAGTGTTGGAAGACCTATAGTAGAAATTTATGACACACATTTTCACAGAATATTTCAATTAAATACATCGCTGTTTTAAGGGTGATTTTTTGCTTTTTTTTTGCAAAAAAATTGCAAATAATACCCATTTTCAGAAGAGTTAAAGGGTAAATGTTTACTTATAAAATGTTGCTTGTAATGTTCTGAATAAATCTTCTGAAGACAGTATATACCTAAAGGACAAGTATCACACGATTTTCTACGTTTTTTTACTATACTAGGGTGCAACTTTAATAGGCCCGTAAAATGAGTTTCAGATGTAAACTTTTAAAACGCCGATACACGTATATATTTTTTAAGGCCCAACCATAATATGCATAAGTTAGTTTAAAGTACTGTCAAAAATTAACGAAAAGTCTGTCAAATGCATGAGAAAATTAAAAGAGACTTTAAGGTGGCCATAATGTATTTACATAAACTTAAGATCCATGTTGCATATTTGTGTATTATTTGGTTTTCTTGCGAGTACTTCAAATAAAGAAGTACCAAAAGTTACAGCCCTGCATTTGTTTATTTTATGTTTTATTTAATTTGCCAGCAAAGTTTTAAAAAGAAAAAAAATGGCGATTGTTTTAATTACTAAAAAATTGTTAGTTTTTTGGGTTAGACAGTGTAATTTCAAAAATTAAAATACCAAATAGGTATTGACTTGATTCAATTTTCTGAATAAATTGGAAAAATATTTAGATAATAGTGTTGAAATAGTTGATAGGTACCTACATGTTTACCTTTTTTCCATCTTGGTCCAAAAAAGTCAGAATTGTAAAAATATAGGTATGTATTTCATATTTACCACATTTTTCTTATCCCTGGCTGTAATAATTTATTAAAATAAAAGAATTTTTACAGTTATACAATGTTTACAACCCATTGAGAACAATCCATTTTGATTTTGTTGCTACTGTAGTGGTTGTGAGTGTTTCAAACCCATTTTTTAACAAATTTTATTCTCCTGTGCATAAGTGTCACATTTTTATTTCATCGTTTGTGATTGTGAAAGTGTGTTAGTGGATTTCAGTTTTTTTTTTGTTGTTATTGTTATTTTGTGCATTTGGCTATTAAACTCAATACAATGACGTTATAAACGACCTAATTACATGCACACACATCCACACAATAAAAATTTTTTTAAAGAATCGTACAAACATACAAAAAAAAAATAAGAAAACACAAAGAGAAAAAAATTAATGGTCTTAAGAACTATCACAAGCTGAACTTTTCAGAAACTATCATAAACACACACTAGCACACACATATTAGTACTCCTGCTAGCTAACGAAGAATGCTGCCTTTTATGTTGTGTCTCTCTGCTTAAGTGAGTGAGTACAGAGATGGATACTGGTTTTTCTACTTTTGTACCATCTTTTAAAACAAAATGTAATAATTATTAAGGCAATGACGATTCTCATTTTTTAGAGCAACAAATAAAAAATAGCTGACGAATGTCCAGAAACAAAAATCATTTTGCAATAGAAAATATTACAACTTTGTACTATGTTTCAGTTTTATTACAATGGCGTATGCCCTTACCCTGAAGTCATAACCCTTTTTTACCTTCGTATGTAGTAAGTATATTATTTAATTTATACGTAAATTTACGTACATTATTATATCGTTGGAAAGTATGAAAATTGGGATTTTAATGTGGTAAGGATAACTTTAAAAACATGGTATTTAAACAAAAAAATATCTTCATCTTGTTTTCTTGTTAGGTAATGGTAAGCGTGCTAAATCCAACTGCAAACAACACATATCTCAAAGGCGCTGCCATACTCCTAATAATATAATATATACTTTAATCCTCTGAAGCACGAAAATTTTTCTCCAAATAATTAATAACAAGTAAGAGAGTATGGTCGCTCAAGCCCGACCATATGGTACCCTATACGACAGTATATAAGAACAAATGTTTGCAAGTGTACCTGTTTAGGACCTAGTTTTGAATAATGCGTAGCTAATGTAGCTATATAAATAGGGTAAATTTCATTAAAATATGTTAAATAGTTTCGGAGGCAGAAATTGCGCCGCTAATGCACTGCTAATTTACCCATATAAATATGGATATATCTAAATTTTAAATTTCATTAAAATCGATTTGGTGGTTTTTAAGAGGCAGAAATTACCCCTATCTCCCTTCGAGGTCCAATTTTTTAACATAACCATAGCCTATGTGTCAATATAAATATGGATATATCTATATTTTAAATTTCATTTAAATTGGTTTGATAGTGGACACAAAGAGCCTATTCCGGAAAGCAGCTAAAATGGGTGCTATATGAAATTATGGCTCGGTTCGCCCCTTTTTCAATGGTCCTAGTGCCAATTAAAACTTATGTAACAAATTTTATCAAATTATCTTCAAAATTCCGACCTGTACTTTGCGCACAAGGTTACATGGACAGCCATCCTGCCAGCCGGACGGACATCGTTAGATCAACTCAGAAAGTGATTCTGAGTCGATCGGTCTATTTTAAGGTGGGTCTAGGACCAATATTTTAAGGTGTTACATACATCAGCACAAATTTATAATACCCTCTCCACTATTGTGGTGTGGGTATAAAAATGGACGCTTTGTTTTCGAATTTAAAACAACTTTACAACGAAAGAAAAAAAGCTAAAAGCAAGTAAGAAATTATAGTTGGTCAATTGCGTGTGTGTTCTTTTGTGGGATTCATAGGCAATTATGTAACCACCCAAAGTTATGTAATAACATTAAGATTCATAGAGTTTGCTGTGCCAAATTTTATGTAGATATTAACGCCTTAATAAGATTTGTTCGCCAAATTGTGATTTTAGGGAGGGGGGTTTTATCGGACCTATGATCAATTATAGATGTACCAGTGCTGTACATTACATAAGAATATCCATAATTTGTTATGACATCAAAACTATTTCCGGAGTGGCATTTTTATGATAGCTATAGTCAAATATGGACCGATTCCAATAAAATTTACTTAGATAATTTATGTTACAAAAAAAAAAAAACCTTTTTGGGGATAAATTTAATCCACATAATAGCATAATAAGATGATTTATGGGCACAAAGAATCATTTCCGGAAAAAGATTGTATGGAGGCTATGTAAAATTATGGACCGAATCTCATAATTTTTAATAGACTTGGAGCTAACGACAATTTAAACGTATGTATATACCATCACATTATCTTCTTTCCGCCTATGGTAGTGTGGGGAAAAATTAAAGAAAATTTAAAAAAGTCTTCATTAAAAGTTGTATATCATTAAAAGCAAATGTGGTAAGTACCAAACAGACAACAATTTAAATTTTATTATAAACAAAAAGAAACAAAGGAAATAAACTAAATATATAAAAATAAATAAAAGATTTAATGCGGAATCAATAAAGAAAACTAAATTTGTATAATATTTTAAGCTTTTCTAAAGTCTTTGGATGCGCATAGAAACTAGATTTCCCGCAACAATAAATTTCAGTGTTTTTATCAAAATAAAAATTGGGAGTTTAGCACGTTATTAATAAATGAATTAATTAATAATAAATTTTTGATTAAGAAAAGTTTTTTTTTTAAATTTTACGATTATCGGTATTCAAACAAGATGAACTAAAGAAGAAGATATATTGTACATTAAAAGTTGAATAAAAGGTTACATAGCTTTTGTCTCTCCTGAAGAATTAAAAAAAAAACTAACCGAACGATATGCCCTGTTTTTATTGCATTTAACCCTTATCCTGTACTAACAAAATAAAACGCATATGGTAATTGTGGCTCAATTTTGCCCAACATAGAGTTTTTAATTTTCAAATTCAGGTAATGGCTTCTATATAAATTTATTACATGCTGTACATTTGTTTGAATATTACGTACTTACCTAATAACGTTGGACAATTTTGACCCATGTTTACAATATGGGTAACTTGTTTTGTCACAGACATATTCGGAGGCAACCATATTATGGTTGTAACTTCTTGGGGCAGGACTAACAAAACCGTAATAAAGCTGCTGCTCACAATAATATGAAAAAAAAACCGTAATATGTTTCCAAATGTTTTGTTAAAATAGTTTTGTTGGAGGTGACAATATCGAAAAATGTATTTTCCGTACTTGTAACATTTTCTTAATACAATTGTATAATCATAAAACTATTATAAAAAAATCACTCAATTTAGAGGAAACATATTTTTAAAACAATAATATTTTTAGCAAAAGTTATTTTTATTAATAATTTATTAATAATCAGATTTATTTATAACGTGCTAAATTCCCCATTTTTATTTTTGATAAAAACACTGAAATTTATTGTTGAGGAAAAGCTAGTTTCTATGCGCATTTCGCTGGTTGCCAGCTCGTCAAGAAACTTTTACGAAAGACTCTAGAAAAGCTTAAAATATTATACAAATTTAGTTTTCTTTATTGATTCCGCATTAAATCTTTTAGGTTCTTTTATATATTTAGTTTATTTCCTTTGTTTCTTTTTGTTTATAATAAAATTTAAAAAAAATTATTTTAAGTTTAAAAACAATAATGTTGTTAAAAAACGAAAATAAAATCAATATAGGGGAAAATACAGTCTTTGGATTAAAAAGAACGCATAGCAACTAATCAGTGCCAAGGAATACAAGGAAGATGGAAAAACACCCCTTACGGATTAAAATGCACTTTCGCAATATATATATAAATATAATAAAACAAAGTCTTAAATGTACAAAAAAAGTACATTCGATTATGATTTCCATCCCTGAGTAAATGTATGCTTGTCATGCAGTTGTTGTCTTGTCAGCAGAAATTTTCGTGCTGTTATTTTGTTGTTGCTGATGTGGTTGGTAGAAAGAACAGTTTAATTGGATTGAAATGTTAGCTTTTTAACTACACTTTTCAGTTAAAGCCTTTAAAAAAAAGTAATGAATACGAGTATGAAAAAAATTATCAAGAAAAAACGTAACGAACCTCTCACTCACTTACCCAAACCTTAATATGAACATAAGTGGACCGCTTTTACAACTTTCTTAAAAAATATACAGACAATAAAATAAATGCAATCATTAGATTTTTTTTTTAATATGAAGCGGATTTAAATTGTTTTTTTTTCATAATTCTTGAACTCTTTTGGCAATAACTACAGCACTTTTATTAGACTAATGAAAAAACAATATTTTACCAAATTATTTTTACCATTCCAGCCAAGGGTAAACGATGGTGGAGATACTACAACAAGTACAACACCAAAACACAACATTGTATTTTTTTAGTTGGTGCTTTAGTTGGTTGAGATGTCAAAAACACAAGCAACTTTTGACATTCCTCTCTCGCCACCTGACAAATGGATTCGCCTTGATTCTAGCGTTACTACCCGACCACACGCGCAATTCGAGGCACCTGCAGTATGTAAGCCTCAAGTTGGGATGGGTTTCCTCAGCTGGCCTAAAAATTTTTTCTAACATCGTCCGATATCATATTCAAAAAATTATGGGCCAATAATTCATTCGGATGATACACTGCACCAAACTCTTGCATTTTTCGTAGTCTAAATTGCCCAATTGCTTGTTTGTTGACGTAGCCATATAACAGTGAACATGTTTCATCGTTTATTATCAAATAGTGAAAATAAGGGACTCACAAAAAATAAAATTTAAGCGGCTTATTGTAATAATATCATATGCCACATGAAAATTGTAATCGACTTTAATGATTAAAAAAAAATATATTAAAAACATTGGAGTGTAAAAAGTCAATTTTCGACTAAATCAAATACGAATTGGAAAATAGCCTTAACCTTTTAAGTGGTTGTTGGGATGGTTATAATCATGAGGAAATAGACATAACCCCAGTTTTCAGGTGGCTTAAGATGTTATAACAATAGGCGCTTAAATTAAATGAAATTTGTATATGAAATTAAAATTTTTGTTTAAAAATGTACTTCTATTAAAAATAATGTTCTGGCGAAATTCTACCAAAACTTCTTTTTTTTCCAAAAATAGTGCCTGAAATGTTTTGTACCATTTTATAATATCTACTTACATACTCGTTATTATAATTAAGAAAAGACGTATCTAACATATAAAATTTTTTTAAGGTTGCGGCATAAAACATAATAAAAAATTATATTAAAAGTTTTGGCAAAAGTGCACTTTACGGGGCGTACGGAAAAAAAAATTGGACCCCCTCTGGAATAAAAAAAGAAAAAAACCAAAATTAAAATTTAAGGGGGCTGAGGCCCCTGGGACCCCATGGATCAAAAAAAGCGGCCCGCCCACTTAGTGGTATGTGTGGGTACAAATTAAAGGTAATTGTGTAAAAAATACGAAATTATTAAAATTTAGGTCGAGCAGGACTTCTGGGTCCCTCTGGAGGTAAACAAATTGCCCCTTCCACCCTTATAACTATGTGTGGGTACTCGAATTAAAGGTATTTTGCTTACGATTGTAAATATTTTGTTTTTATTTTGCGTAGACAAACAATTTGTTATAAAAATCGCGGGATTTTTTTTTTATTTTTTTGTAACTAAAGCTCTCTTGTATATCCGGCCTTCGGCCGGGCGCAAGGATTTTCTCCTCTATGGTATAACAAAGACCCGCTTCGCTAACTAAAGCTTTTCTGTATAGCCGGCCTTTGGCCGAGCGCAAAGGATTTTCTGCTCTATGGTATAACAAAGACCGGCTTCGCTAACTAAAGCTTTTCTGTATAGCCGGCCTTCGGCCGGGCGCAAGGATTTTCTCCTCTATGGTATAACAAAGACCCGCTTCGCTAACTAAAGCTTTTCTGTATAGCCGGCCTTTGGCCGGGCGCAAGGATTTTCTCCTCTATGGTATTACAAAGACCGGCTTCGCTAACTAAAGCTTCTCTGTATAGCCGGCCTTCGGCCGGGCGCAAGTATTTTCTCCTCTCTGGTATAACAAAGACCGGCTTAGCTTACTACAGCTTCTCTGCATAGCCGGCCTTCGGCCGGGCAAAAGGGGTTTCTCCTCTATGGTATAACAAAGACCGGCTTCGCTAACTAAAACTTCTCTGCATACCTATAAAAGATACATAAATTAACCTAGAGAGGAAAATATTAAACGAATACAAAAACAAAATACATATTTGCAATCGTGAGCAAATTACCTTTAATTTGAGTGCCCACACAGATATACATAAGTGTTAATGGGGGGACACTTTTTTTGCCCCAGAGGGCCTAGAAGTGCCGCCCACCCAAAATTTTATTATTTTCGTTTTTGTTGCACAATTACCTTTAATTTGAGTAATTCAGTGGGCGGGGCGGTATTTTTGGACCCAGGGGTCCCCACGGGCCTCAGCCCCCTTAAATATTAATTTTGGTATTTTTTTTTTTAATTCTGGATCGGGTGGCATATTTTTTATATTTTTTTTTCGTACGCCCCGTAAAGTGCACTTCAGCCAAAGTTTAATTTATGCATAGTTCTAGAACTCAGAAGGAATGGTCCTACATTTCTTATAGTTCTAAAATTATGCTTAAGTTTTTTATATTTTCTTTTTTTATCAAGTTTTTTTCCTCCTTTTATAAATTAAGGCAACGATATGTATGTATGTATGTAAGTATATGCTGTTTGCCTATAAAGAAATGTAGTCTCGTTTTTTGAAAATTGTACGCTTTTATACGTCCCATACTAAAATTTGATGTTTTTTTATATTCTCTTTGAAACTGAAAATCACATAAAAAGTGTGTACCTTACAATTTGTTAAAAGTGTGAAAACATTAAAAAATTTTTTTCGTTTTTTGTTAGCATAACATTCCAACATAATAAATGATATAACCATGAAAACGAAACCTTAGAATAAAACACATGTAAGATTTAACTCTTGGAATTACCACCTGCCACGGCGGTTAATTCACAACGTGTGCAAATAGATGGCTGTGCTGAGTATTTGTTTTTTGGACAGAAATTAAAACTAATACCTACAGCGAAAATGAGCGAAAAAGCATTATAAAATGAAAATTGGCAAATATCGTAGTGGAATTATTCCAAAACTCTGCTAATTATAGAATTGTTTGAGAGAAAAGACACAAATTGAAAATATTTTCGAAATTGGGCATTTTATACATACAGTTATTAGTTTTAAAACTTAATTTTGAATTAATAGCCCGTTTACATTACAACAAAATCTTTGAGATTTGAAATCTTCATCAAACAAAAATCTTAAATCTAGTGCGTTTACATTGTACTCTTTTGACATTTTGTTTTCATAACAAAAACCGCTGACTAAAAATTTTTTGTGTAAAGAAATTTTGATTACCTTTTATTCAAAATTAACTTCATTTATTTTATCAATATGATTTGTCTGTTCAATTTTTTTTATTGTTTTCTCAAAACTTTTGAATGTTTTTTATTTTATTAATGTGTAATTTTTTTTTGCACTGGGAAGAATTTTTTAGTACTATATGGAAAAAACTATAGTTGCATCACTAACAGCCGTACCTAAACAAGAGCGGAAGGCGGAACGTTTTCTTCAGCGTAGCTTTTACGCTGATAAGCCATACCTAACCCTGCGGCCACACGATCAACTTTTTATTGATAGCCTTTTACATATACTGTTTGTCAAAATTTACATAAATTGAAAGCTGTGACGTAGGCTGCACGCAAATTTTAAGCAATTTACTTTCAAGATGTCATCAAGAAAACAACTTATACTGACAAACGAAAAATTTGCTCACTAGTAAAAAAATGAGGGTGAGAGTAAATTGAACGGAATTGAAAGACGAAAATTGATCGTGTGGCCTCCATGTATATAATGGCGATTTCTTTTCTGAGAAATATATGGTACATGCTCTATCTCTTTTGTGTAGAGCATGTACCATTTATGCAACATTTTTCTCAGAAAAGAAATCGCCATAAGATCGTCAGCGTTGTGCCATAAACAGTAGTGTTAACTTTCGTGCCGACTAAAACCCTCATAAAATACATAAGAAATTGAATTAAAACCGCTAGTTTGACCTAAAAATAGCTAATTTGCCATTATTTATTATAAAACAATAAAAACAGAGTTGTCAAAACAACAAATATAGCAGCCCTGTTTATTTTAACGTGCTGTCAAAATCGGATTTTCGAATTGCAAAGCGTTGACGCGGCGCTATTTAGGGATGCTTCATACAAATTGTATGGGCATGAGGATTTTTGACAGCTAGAAAACGCGTTCCGCTCTTATTTAGGTATGGCTGTTAAGCTTCGTACAGACGGTGGTCAGATCTTAAGGGGTCTGTACACGGTCAAAATGCTTCTCATGCCGGCGAATTCATTCGTGTACGTGTGCTGGACGTAATATTCGCCGTCATAAACTTTTTGATTTTCCATCCAGCATCGTCGGTGTCACACATACAACCAGATTTTCACTAATACTACCACAGCGCTTGATAAGAAATGCTTGACCGTGTACAGACCCTTTTACAATATTGTAAGCAGGCGTTGCCAATAGAAATATTTTTCTGGCAATGGTGCCATTGTCAGATGCATTAATTTTACATGTCTGTCGAATACAAATGATCTTACAATGTTCACACAGTTGCAAGAAATCTTTAGTCAATTTTAATGCAATTTAAGCAACGCTGCTTACCAATATTGTAAGATCTGACCATTATGAAATTATCTTCGTGCCCTGCAGATAATATTGGACTACGTGGTCCATTGTGGCTTAAATGGACTACTAACAACATGGTCCAATGTACTGTAGTATGGACCATATTAGACAAATTAGCATGCAGTGCTGCCAACAACTGCTATAGTTTACAGTATTACACATTGGTAGCCCTGATGTTGTCCATTATTAATTGTTTATTTAAAAGTGAAACAGGAAAGTTTTTTAAGATTTGTGAAAAAAAAAATAAAAGATAAAAGCAATAATGGATTAGAGTGCGCGCCATAAAAGGCGATTAGTAAAAAAGTGGTAACATGGAGTACTTTTGAAACTAACCCACTTGAGTACTCCATGGAGTAGTTTAGGGACTACTTCGGTGGGCTATATGGTCCACTCCTAGGACATCGTAATGTTAAATAGACCACCTTTTTACCATATAATTGGAGTAGTTTTGGAGTACTCCTACTCCTTTATGGACTACTCTTTACACGCATGTATGGACTAGTCTCGATAGCTGCAGGGTGTTTAAAAAAAATAAATAAAGGTCTGTTGTAAGTATTTTTCATGTTTACACGGATGATATAAGTAAAATCAAAGTCAAGGCGCATTCAACTACAGGGGGTGTTGGAACTACAACAATCCAAAAACAACAGAAACAACATAGGGTTTTTTTGCACTGCACTGTTTACGGTTCAAAATGCCAACAAATCAAAAGAAAAAATTTTTGCTCGAACTGTCAAAATCAGTGAACGCACATTCCGTGCGGAATCAGCTGTTTGTGTAATGCTTTATAAATAATTTAAATGGATAAAGAAAAAGAAGAGTATTCAATAAAAACAAGAAGAATTTTAGATATTTATATTTTGCGTCCATTGTTCATTAATAAGTACAGCAAGCACTAGCTTTTGTGTTTTAAAAAAATTGGTTGCAAATTAAATAAAACAAAAAATAAGCAAATACAGGGCTGTAATTTTTGGTACTTTTTATGCAACATATGCAGCAATGGTCACATGTATCTTATGTTCATGTAAGAACATACTGGCTACCTAAAATGCCCAACCGTAATATGCATGAGGTCGCTTAAAACAACTTGAGCATCTGTGCGAATACATAAAAAAACATATGTCATTTGCTTAAGCAAAGTGCCAAACTGCTTGTGCATTGTTAAAAAAATTTAAATGGATAAAGAAAAAGAAGAATAAAGAAAAAGAGGAATTACATATTTTAGTTTTGTATCCATTTTACATTAATAAGTATCTACAACAATTACCAATTTTTTTTTCTTTAAGTTTATTTAAGTACATTATGGTCACCTAAAAGTCTCCTAATTTTGTTATGCATTTGACATAGTTTTCGTTAATTTTTGACAGTACCTTAAGCTAATTTATGCAATTTTAGTTGGGCCAAAAAGCCGTTCTCAATTTACTTATGCATTTTACAGCCTTTTCGTTAATTGTTGATAGTTGCTTAAGTTACCTTATGCACAATATGGTTGGCCCTTTAAGTACTTTATTCCTGTGTTTGCGTATAATAAGTTATCACGGGTTATCCGTTTTTCGGTTTCATAAGTAAAGTTAAATAAAATACACATAACACATGAGATTTTTTTTCTTTTTTCATTATAATAATTTGGACCATACCATTACGTACGAAATGCAGCGTTAGGAGATTATAGGCGTAGACACGATCCTTGATGTAGCCCTACAAAAAAAAAGTTCTCAAATCGCATTATATTGGTGGTAAATTGACGTAGCCAAACGTGAAATTACGCGTTCTGGAAACTGCTCATAAAGCCAAAACCAATCGTGTTGCGTGGCTCGTGACACCGTCTTGTTGAAATCACATATTCAATTGCAGGCCAAAAAGTAGGTTAACGGCATGGGATCGACAAATTCGAACTATCCGATTATCCGAAACATTGCGATAATGCTCAGGCCTGACCACATATGTTACGCCTCTAGTTTCTTCCAATTTCTTTGAATCTTCCTTGCACAATAGGTCGATTATGACGACCACAGCCAGCCCAAAAAGTGGCCAAGTTTGAACCACCACTCTTGTAGTTAGTTTTAACCATTTTTACGCATTCTTCGGCTGTTAAAAAATCCATGTTCATGTATTGCAAACTTTTCACTAAGTGCTGGTTCACGCTCTTCAAGTTTAAGCCGTCAAGTCTTGAGTTTTTAAAAGTGAAAGGAAAATAAATGGTATTCTCTTTTTACCGATCTCTCCTGAAAGCTCAAAACTTGTTGTCTAATGCTGGGTACAGACAGCGCAATGCATTCAGCCAATCAAGCAAACTGCATTCATTTTCAATTATTCATTTACATTTAATTTTCATTAATTCTAGATTTCATCAACATCAAAACGTTTAGATATTTTGAGATTGCATAGATGTAGATTGCACCGTCTGCACCCAGCATAAAACTTGAGACACTAAATACAGATATTTTACAGCTGTCGGCCTTGGTAGACCTGCGGTTTTGAAACCACTATATGTTGTCCAGTTGTATACTGTTATCCTTGTATATTGTAAAATTGTTAATAACCAAAATGGATATAAAAGCTGTTGTTTCAATTTTATTAAAAAGTTGTCAATTTTTTTTTTAACAATTTACTACTGAAAATCAGTCTTGTTAACGCTTGTTAACGCATTCACACAAAATGGAATGTTCAAAATCGCTTCAACTGTGATTAATATCTGTTATTGGTACAAACTTTAGATTGAAAGTTTGCCACGCTAAATACACAATATTATTGAGTGCAAAACGTAGAAATATAGAAAAATGTACCACTTTGTAAGGGTGTGTGTAACATGATAAAAGAGAAAACACCGTAATGTGAAACCCGTACCGTTCACTTTATCAGTTTTATAAAAGTTTATTTGTATCTTTATGCAATTATACCAGGTGACCAAATAAGAAGACCAGACTATGATTGTTTTATATCGGGTTTTTCAACAAGAACTTTGTTTTATAAAACAAAAAAATTAAATAAAGATGATTAAAATTTTTATTGTATTATGAATGAAAAATGATATCTGGCAAATGTCCACCGCGAGGACGCTGACAGATGTCGATTCTTTCATCCAAGTTTTTAATCACTTTTTGGCAAATGGCCTTTGTCTGAAAAAATGATTTTTTCAGAAAAACCAGTGGGTTTTTCCTGTATGAATTGAGCGAATCTACGGCGATGTAAATGGTCGGTCGGCTTCAATTCCTGCACCAGTTGAACCTTGTTAGGTTTCAAAGCTAAGGCCTTACGCAAAATTCGGAAAGTTGTGGTTTTGGATAACCCCAATTGTTGAGAATGTCGAGGAATTGACAAATTTGGATCTGTTTTAACACTCTGGCTCACGGCTGCGATGTTTTCAGTTGAACGACGCGTTGGTGTTTTGTATTGAGCATGTCGACTTAAATTTAACGACCAAGTTCTTAATAGAAGAACGATTATGTTGTCCGAAAATGTAACGAATTTTACGAAATTTAACTTTAACAGAACCACCATTTTCATAGTGGATTTTTAATTTTTTAATGCGATTTTCGAGCGAAATTGAATTCATTTTAACAATTGCCAATGCATCTACTTAGAAAACGTCAAAAAACTAAATGGCAAAACTATCATGTTGTTGGTGTTGCCACAATTAAAAAACAAAGTTCTTGTTGAAAAACCCGATATAAACAAATCCATAAAACTTTAATTAACCTATTAGGTTTGACAAATACATATTTTTGAACTTGAATATTCCTAATAAACTATTTAAATGGGGGAAACGAAATGTGTTAGAATCCCCTTAAAAAATCAAGCTTTTTATTTTGATGGAAAACGATTCACAGGGTGTGGTATTTAATATCAATTAATTTATGCAAAGGAGTGTTTATGGAATTATTTAACGTTAAAATAAAAAAACATACAGGTTAAGTACTCAATTGACCCAACCTAGCATTCTCTCCTTTTTAAGGATAAAGTATGTTCCTGATTTCAAAATAATAAATACAAAAATATATAGTGAATCCGATCCGTAAAACTGCTCTGGGTGGGGAAGCAGTTCGCGAGTCATTGTCATTATTTCTCAAGGGCAATCAGGCCAGGCCGTCTTTGTTTGTCTGCCTTCGCGTGATTTACATTTCGTTCGCATGCGTTAATGGTTGGGCGTCGCATAACTACTGAGAACCAACAAAAGTTATTTTAGTAATTTTAAGTAGCTGACTTTATACGAATATTTTGGGGGATTAGTTTCTGTCTCTTACGAAGACAACGCGGCGATCGCTTGAACTTGGTAAATCCGTCTACTATCTCTGTAGGGGTCAGTCAGTTCTAGTCAACTCTAGTACATCGTTTGCGATGGAATCCAACTTGTTGAAGACCTTTGGATTACGAAAACGGACTAGAATCGGACAAAGGAACATAAGAACGTAACGATAAACATCGAGACTGGCTCAACTTTAGCCTCAATTTTAAACATTTTATCTGAAAATGGAGTGGATGACGTTGTAAGTATGTAACAGGCTAAGAAAAGCCAGATCTGCATTTGGCCGTCTAAAACAAACCTGGCGCTCAACACAAGATATTTATAAACAAATGCTTAATAATAGTATGTAATACATTCTGGCCAAATAAAATTTCAAATGCAGTCCTTCTGGAGTTAACGAAAGAAGAGCTATAATATAGACATTTTTCTCTATAACCATATTTAATAAAAAAAGCTTTCACTGTTATTCAGTAGATGGCTTTACTTAATAAATATTTTTAAGATCGCCACAATCTTTTCCTCAGAACTTTTAGAGATCTTGCAACAATATTCAGTATATAACGGTTTGCTTTTTTATAACATCATCAAAAACGTGTTTTTGCGGAAAAGTGAGCTTAATTTTTTTGAAGAAACCAGATTCCGATTTCTTGTGAAATTTTATGAAGAACATGCTCTATTTGAAACCGAATCTAAATATAAGTTTGGACAAATCAAGGGCATGATTAGAAAAAAACTACTTGTGCGAGGTCAACACTCTGTAAATTTCTTTGTCTTTCTTTTTCTAAAATTTTTTTAAAACATCAACTAGTTTTCGGTCTGCTGTTGATGTTGAACATGATTGAGAAATATAAAATTTTATAATAAGAACGAGCAATCAGGGAATGACCCCCCACAAATCCAATGCATTGTGTCGGAATTAGGAAAATAGGTTATGGGAAGGTGGAAAGATGATGTAGTTATGTCTGTAAAGTGACTGAAAAGATATTTAACATGTTTCGTCTAAAAAAAGAACTAATTTTATAATGTGTTGCACGATTCACTGACCAATCAACTTCAAATTGGTGAGCTCTATATAAACAACGAGTTGTATGCATAGCTGCCAGATAAAATTGGTCGGAAATCGTAAAATTTTGAGGAAAAATAGTCTAAACCGTCATATTGACTAAGCTCAATTATCACAAAAATCGTCCTTTTGTTATTTTAAGTTTGCGTTGCTAATAAAATTTTAATATTGTTACGAAAGTAACTTTAGTTAAGAATTAGTTTAATACATTAGTTATCTTGTATTTATTAGTTATGTTGTATTTGTTAGTAATTTTATTAGTTTAAATGGTTATTGTATTAGTTATGCATATTTCTAATGTAAAAATCACTGTACAGAATTTTCGAGTACAAATGTATTATCCAACATATAACAATATAACTGTACTTCAACCCCACTGTAACTTTTTATATAGATAATTATTAATCCTTAAAGTATACCTTAGTTTATTGTTGTATAATAGCTCAATTAAAATTCAGCTATAGTGTTAATGCATAATGATATCTGCTGTTAAGATAATAAAAGCTCGAATGTTCCAGACAGTTCGAAAACTTCGAATGTTCTAGAGCCATCTAGACGTCAGAGCTCGTACAGAGTAAAAATACTCGTGAATGTTGGCATCGAAAGTCTGTATTCATATCAACGTTTAAGTGTTAAGATTATAAATTACAATTGTTTATTTTTTATTTTTTTATTAAAGTTGTAATAAAAGAATTTTAGAGGTTCATTTTAAGGGGAATAAACCAAAAAAGTTAGAAAAGTAAATAAATAAACTAAAATCAACATATATCAAACACCTATTTCACATGTCGAAAATCCTGCTAAAGTGCCTAAGTCTGGGTTCACACTATTAAAGTTTTCTTTAATTTTTTGGTTTATTGGTACAAAGGAAGAGAAGAATAGCATTATCTCTTCCCCTCTCACCAATAATTTTGTTTAAGACCTTCTGAAAGAACATTTTCATAGTTTAAAACCAGACTAAAGAGAGTGATTGTAAAATGGATAAAATAAAACAGTACTAACTGGTCAAATAGAACTCCTAAAAATATGCATCGTGCTAAAAACAATCGTATTTTATATGATGAACAGCTAAAACATGAAAATTACTGCCAATTAAATACATAATTGGGGTATTCACAAGGTGTGCTATCATGGTTTATTGTCATAATGTTCTAACATTTTACAATGGTTTAAAAATATTGTTGTTGGTTTGTAAACAAAAAGTGTCTTAAATAAATAGAACGTTGGTTGCTATGTTTATTGTGCTGTCGTAATTAATAGCACATTAAATTATGAGGGGTTGCTCACAACAGTCGTATTTTTTCATGTTATTATTTTAAGACATATGACTTTATGACACCTTGTGAATCCCCCAAATATGTATTTAATTGGCATCTACATATTATGTAGATGAAAGTATCTAAAAAGCTAAAATAAGATTTGAAATTATATTTAGTCAATTCACAAGGTATCCTAACATGTAATATTGTCAAAATGTCCTAATATTTCACAATGGTTTAAAAATATTGTTGTACGGCTCAGCCGCTCAGCGCTGGACTTTTCTGATTAATTACGACAGCACAATAAACACAGCAAGCAACGTTCTATTTATTTAAGACACTTTTTGTTAACAAACCAACAACAATATTTTTAAACCATTGTGAAATATTAGGACATTTTGACAATATGACATGTTAGGATACCTTGTGAATTGACTAATTAAAAACATTTGTAAAATTGTACAAAATTTGTCATTTGAAAAATCGTCGTTAATCATCCAATCGTCAATAGACCATTTTTTACCCAAAAATTGTAAAATCTGGCAGCCTAGGTTGTATGCAAGAAAGATCGGGTCTTAGGTGCAAGTTCCCAGATTATATCAGGGTAAAATGGATTATAGTAAAGGTGGAAAAAGGCAACGCAACCCACATTGTCTCAATGCTCCAGTGGGTCCAAAGAGTTTAGTAACCTACTATCACCGATGAATATCTTCGCCTCTTTGGCTCAGGTCGAGTAACTGCAAAAGAGATTTTGCAGCAAAGCCCTAAATATGAGAGTTGTATTTCCTTTTTGGTCTTATGTAAGAATAATTCACGATTGCAACTTTAGCGAAAAGGGAAATATTTCGAGCGAACAAATATTCACGATAGGGGGTAATGTATATATTATATCTTGTGGTATATAACGGTGAGTTTTTTTAAAGTTGAATCTCTAACTCTTAGGCTATCACAAAGCCAAAAAAATTAGCATGGTTGTTTATCAACCAAAACATTAAATTAAAAGAGCAAAGTGCTATTGTTGATAAACAATCCTACAATAAAAGTCAAACCAAAACAACATAAATGATAAGAAAGAAAAAAAAGTTTGCATTTAATATTTTAAGCTCTTTTGGTCTGTGTAAAACAAAAAATGACAAATCCTCTGGCTTAAGAGAAACTTAAG
This sequence comes from Pollenia amentaria, assembly GCA_943735925.1. NCBI lineage: Eukaryota > Metazoa > Arthropoda > Insecta > Diptera > Polleniidae > Pollenia > Pollenia amentaria. The sequence goes on along the minus strand of OX031010.1, from coordinate 31,247,108 downwards.
TTTTTCTTATCGTTTTTTTTTCTTCAGAAGAAAATGCGAAATCAACCAAATTGACAATTTTTGATATTAAATTGCAGCTTCAACAAGCAAAACTACAGAATGTGGGCTATGGGCAATACAAAAGCAATTCATCAGCGACAGTCACACCCACTTAAGTGTATTGTTTGGCGCGGTATATCGTCCGAAAGGCTAATTGGGCCATAATGTGTTTTAATCTCTGTCAACGATGTCGCATATCGGGCGTGTTGGAAATATTTTTTAGACCAGCTGTAAAAACCCACCCAAACTTGTTGTTTTAACAATACAGGGCTACAGCACATACTGCAGGGGGCTTTGGTAAGGGACATATTTGACGAAAGCATTATTTCGCGCAGAAGCTGTTTTAACAGGCCTCCAGGTTCACCGAATTATACAGCTCCTGACAGTTTTCCCAACATTTAAAATTAAATCATAGCCATTACACCCGAAATTTTGCGAAATGTCATGGAAAATATGTTTAAAAGACCGTATATGTTCGAAGCACAATATTGCCACCAGTAACAGGATATCCACAAATCAAAAATATTCCTCAATAATCTTGTGTATTTCAAAATAATAATAATAAAAATCGCTTTAATAAAAAAGTTATACACAATTTAAGCCATAAAGTTCATTCTGCGCCACCCTGTACATGCAAAATGACCGTTTACACCCACCGATTATGAAAAAGTTTTACTTAACAGCAATAAAAAAAAAATTTAATTTTTCATTAATCTGCAAACTTTTTTTTTTATTTATGCCCACTGTTTTTTTTTTTTTTTTTTTTTGGTACTAACGTACTGCGAGTGTTATAGGTATAAAGTGTAAATTCAAATTTAACAAGAAACTAGAAATCAGCCTTATTTTCTGTAGAATCAATTTCCAAATTACACTTAAAAATTTTGTTTAATTCTATTACAGTGGGGTTTACACTAAGATATTCAAAATTTTTTACTGTTTTTTTTTTTTTTTTTTTTTTTTAAAAAAAAACATCGAATTTCTTTTTAAGAACCCAAGTAATGACCTCACATGACCCCATTTGTGAAACTATGATGCAATGACCTCTTTTTTTCTTAATAAATTTTCTTTATGCTATTACAAAAGCATACAAATTTTTCCTTATGCTATTACAAAAAAGATAATTAAATTTATTTGAAACATCGTTGTTATACAAGAAGAATAGACTCTTTCATATGACTGTCAAAAAGAGAGAGAGAGAGAAAGGATGAGGTTTTTCTTGTACTTTGATTCAAACATGGCAACGTGAACAACAACTATTCGAAATAATCACACAAAAGAAAGAAAAAGAAGAGAGGAATAGGAGGCGACATTTACGTAGGAAAAATGAATAGTGGAAACATGAATTAAAAGGAAAAAAGACTGACATGGAAATTGATTTTTCATTTTTAGGACTTTTTTGATTACATTTACTACTGATATAACAGTTTTTATCCTACTCCTCTTTTTCTATTTTTCTATTAGTGATAGGTATTTCTCTTTAATTGTTTTTGTTTTACTACTCGTACCTACAAAGCATGAAATATTTCTTTAACTTGTTGTGGTTTTCGCTTAATTTGTCCAAATATCCTGTTTAAAATTATAAATTTATATAATTTCTAGTGTAGATATGTAAATGCATTTGTGGCTGTGTTTGTGTGGAAGTGTTACTGTATAAGTGTTAAAGGTAAAGAAAGCTTGAAAACATAAACTTTCAAAACTTCTAAAACTTAAATTGACGCTCTTCCCCACCATTCTATTGAAAATATAAAAAAAAGACTCTACCTGTTTATACTCTTTAAGCTGACATGGCTTGCTTCAATTATCTATTTTTACGGGGATTCCAATTTTTTTATTCATACATATTCTAACGGTTTAAATATGTATGTATGTATGTATGTATATCGTTTACAGAGTTGTTGTGATTATTGAAAATTCAATAACTGACCTAGTTAAGAAAAATTAAGAAATTCTTTGTCTTTTCCTTTTTAGAGTTTTTTTTTCTAAAACTATTAAAAAATTTTTTTTTTAATTTAAAAAATTTTACTCCACTTAAAAAAAAGAAAATTTTCCTTTTAAAAAATAAATTGACAATTAACCATTCATTGCAAACAAAAAAAAAAAAAAATGAAACTTATGTAATCATTAGTCATGCTCAATTATATGTCAATTATGAAAACTATATTTTCTTTTTAAAATAAAAATTTTCACAATTGTGTTTTTATAAAAAAACACTTTATTAAAAAGAGATTTTATTTATTTGTTATAACAAATTAAACAGTGTTATATTTTTTATAAATTATATATTATTCAAAAGTTACGTAGTTTATAACACTTTTTTTGTTGCAATAATTTAGAATTTATTTATTCAAAGTCCTTGTAGGTATTTATTCTTTTGATAATTTTTCGTTTTTTTTTTATGTTATAAAAATTTTTTAAATTGCTTTAAACAAAAAAGGAACAATATTTTCAGTTTTATTTTTTATGTATATTTACGTAAGAGCTTGCCTATATATTTTTCCTAGTACCCGGACAGTGTTAAAGTAAAAAAGTTTTTTTTCCTTCAATTTTTGTCTTTTTTTTATATATTTGATGCGATGACAACAGCCAAACGTTAAACACCGTTATTTCTTGTTTTATGTTTGTTTAATTCGCACAAAAAACACGAGTCAGAAAATCCAGCAAGGACGTCTGTAGCTTACTGTTAACTCGCCACACAGAAGAACCGTAACAAACACTTGATATGCAGTGGCTGGTGAAAATAAATATAGTGGCTCTTACTGAAATAAAATACCGTATGCTCTTCTCATTCTGTTAATCAATAAAAGCCGTTATTTAACAGAGTTGCTTCTAAAAAGGTATGACCATTTTGTATTCGTCTAAAAAATTAATTTAGTTTGCAGCAAACTCACACATTTGAAATAATTTTTTAATTAAATTTAAAAATCACATATAGGTACATATTATTATAATATCCTTTAAAAAATTTACTTTTCTTATTAATTAAAATATGTACTACCATTTTATTACAACTCCGTTTTTATGTAAGTTTTTTGTTAACTGTAGAATTTTATAAGCAACTCTGTTCTTTTGTGATTTTGCTTTATACATTATTTGCTGTTAAAGTGTAAAAGCTTTTTTTACAGTTAAGTGCTGGTTAACACTGCTTAAGTTTAAGCCGTCAAGTCTTGAGCTTTTAGGAGAGAAGGTGAAAGGGAATGCCATTTCTTTTCCTCTTTCTCCTAAAAACTCAAGACTTGACGGCTAAAACTTGAAGATTGTGAACCGGCACTAATATACCTACATAAGTAGCTGAGATTCAATAATTAGCAATGCGTTTATTTTTTTTTTTTGAACTGCTTATGGTTTTTATTCCAAAGTATTTTTAATCAGGCTAAAGTTCATCAAATCATTTTTATGAAGAAAGGAATTTTACAGCATGAAATGAATTAAAATTGATTGATAATTGTTCATTCTTGACTGACCGGGGGATCGAACCCACGGGACAGGCCGATTTTACATGTTTCGATAAAAAAAAAAAAAATTATATGTTGCAATTATTAGAAGAAATTCTGTCCTTAGTCTGAATAGTAAACTTACACTTTATAACTCTATATTAATGCCAATCTAGTGCTAAGGTATTTAGTTATAGATCACTGCCTCGGCCACTAATACTAAAACAAATTCAAAGCCGCCAAAATTAGCTACTGCGACTAATGACAGCCGCCCCTGGTACGTTATAAACTTGAATATTCACAAGGATATCAATGTGCCATTACTAAGAACTATGATCACGAAAAACTCTCTAAAATACTTAAAAAGGTTTGAACTCCACCTAAATCTTCTAGTGATAGTGGCCACACCCGTTTAAGAAGAAGATACCACAAGACTTATCCGAATAGAAGAGCGCTTAACATCACACCTGGCAGCACGTAAAATAAACTATTAGAATAAGATTTAATTAATAATTGTTTTTTTTTTAAATTTTTTACCTTTATGCATAAAGATCCAATAAATAAATTAATATGAAAAAACTCGCAAAAAGCAAAAAAATTTTTATAGAAAAACGATAAAAAATATTTTGTGCCGTCGGGTGGTTACTGGTTTGCTGCTTGGAACAAAAATTTTTTGTTCTACATCAGTATTGCCAGGTAAAATTTGTTTTTCTCCCCAATAAAATTTAAAAAACGTCCCAATTTTTTCGTATTTTGAAAAAAAATCCTTTCAAATTCAAAAGCTTAGATAATAATTTCGTAGATTTAGTACAAGATATAGTCATAAGAAAGTTTGTTCTCAATTTTAAAATCCATGTAAACAATTGCAAATTTGCTGCGTAGCACAAAATGTGACGAATAAAGCAATACAATGTTTAGAATACTGTAAAATTGAGGATATGAGGCACTGTTAGCTCTCGAAGTCTTTTAATATATTCAAGATATTAAAAAATGGATTTAAGATTTGAAAAGACGGCTAATTTATTATATAGAATAGATTTACAACTAATATTTGTAAAAATGTGCTATGTGGCATACCAGAAACCCCCCAACGATATGTATGGACAAACAAAATTTTGCGATTACTCTTATTTTATGCATACATACAAAGTTAGAACGTTTTTTAATTACTAAATTTTTTTCTTTAAATATTAACAGAAAGTTTTCCAATTACTCGAATTTTCAATAGAGTTTTCTTATTACTCGACTTTTATATAAAAAAAATACTTTCCGAATACTCGAATCTTTTTGTTGAAATATAACTTCTTTAAAATGAATATATCAATCGTTTTTAAATATGCTTATGTATGGAAATCTTTTTGTAAAATAATTTATTATTCCGAATGAAAATCTGGATAAATAGATATCGTTTTAAATAATATCTAGAATACAAGAAGTCAATACTTTTACTTTATTTTAATTTTAATTATTTTAATTTTTGATTATTAGAATTGTTTATAGAAAATTTTCCGATTACTCAAATTTTCTTAATTTCGATAACTTAAAATCGATTACAATATACAATGTATTTCGGTTACTCTAAATTTTTTATGTGCAAATTTATATGCATTAGCTATGGGAAAGTGATGCATAGAATTTCTTAGTAAAAGGATTTGGATGTCTCTAGGAGTGACTTTGTGACAGTTTTGGAGTTTTTTTGTTTGTAATTTTTTCCCTTTTTGGCTCCACTGAGCTTGATGAGTGTCCCCTTCCCCTCGTCCTACTATTTTTCCCGAACCTCATAAAACCGGGTCTAGTAAAAAGATTTGGATGTCTCTAGGAGTGACTTTGTGACAGTTATGGAGTTTTTTTTTGTAATTTATTCCCTTTTTGGCTCCACTGAGCTTGATGAGCGTCGCCTTCCCCTCGTCCTACTATTTTTCCCGAACCTCATAAAACCGGGTCTAGTAAAAAGATTTGGATGTCTCTAGGTGTGACTTTGTGACAGTTTTGCAGTTTTTTTTTGTAATTTTTTCCCTTTTTGGCTCTACTGAGCTTGATGAGCGTCCCCTTCCCCTCGTCCTACTATTTTTCCCGAACCTCATAAAACCGGGTCTAGCACATCCAAATCCAGTTACTAAGAAACTCCATACATCACTATCCCACAAATTTGCATAACTTTTAAACCTATGAATATCCAATTTCACAACTTTTACAATATAATTAGGACACCCTAGGCAAACTTCACTTCCGGTTTCGCAGTGCGACAACCATGGATAATCTTTTACGTGTCCTTTTGTCCCACTTCAAATGAGTATGCTCCAGTCTAAATTCGGACTAAAAAATAATAAATAAAAAATTGCGTCTGAGAGAGAAAAATGGTAATTCTAAATAATCACTTCCGATTTTTAAGTGCGTTTCGCGTGTAAAGAAATTTGGATAAATTTTAAACTTATGGAGATCCAATTCTTAACCTTTTGCAGTATGTACAATGAGGACACCGTAGGCTTATTTTGGTAAAAAAAAAAAAATTGAAGAAAAAAATAGTTAGAAGATAGAAAAATTTTAATTTAATTTGTACATATCCGGTTTTGCAGATAAACGATATTTCTTAAGGTCAAACGATTTCCCATAAGAATGACTTTTCTTAATTTTTTTGTTTTATTTATTTCATATTCGCAACAATAATTTAACCCTTAAATGCATAGGTTCTTAGATTTTTGCGATAATTATATATTATATGTAATCCGACAAAAAAATAATAACTGCGTTTAAATTTTCAAAAAAAAATAATTTTTGTTGATTTTATGAAGAAAAAACTAGTTGTATCTTTAAAGATACACTATGCACTCCCCGCTATGAGAAAAATACATAAGCGAAACAACGACTGGTTTCGATTTTAATGACAAAAATTTATTTTTCATAAGTTTTGTTACACATATGTATATGTTTATATAGATATAAGTAAAAAATATATATGTAAGTAATTAATATAGATATAATTAAGTAAAAATATAAAAGAAATTATTTCTATTGGTTATGGTAATTATAAAAACAGTTTTTCTCCATCGTAAGACATAAATTTAGTTCACATTTACGGCAAAACATCTTCGTCTGGCCTGTACAACCCGGCATTTTGCACCTTCCTTTTTTACTTACCATGATCCAATGTTGAGTTCCGTCTAGTCTTACATCTTTGGGAGGCGGTATCTGCGAATTCGGCTTACGTTTTTTCTTCTGTATTTCAGTTTCCAGATTTGATCGTCGACGAAATGAAACATCTTTCGATGAATTTTTATATTTGAATAGTGAATCCGCCACTTCTAATTTGAAATCTATTAATCTTGAATTTTTTGTTCCTGCTTGGGGTTGGTTAATTCTATTGTAAAGAATCCAGGCATTAATGCAGGTCATGTCTAATAGATGGTAAAATAATCTATTTGTCCACTTTCTGCTTTTAAGTGTTATTTTATGGCGGCTCATGGAACTGTCCAATAGGTCTACGCCCCCCATATTTTTATTGTAGTCCTTAACTATCTGTGGGCAAGCGACCATTGTAACTTTGTTTTGCTTTCTGTCAAATCTACGAACAGAATCATTTTCATTCGGAACAATTGAGGAAAACGCTTGCTTAGTTCCTATGTATGTCGATACCAGATTGACAACTTTTGTATCTTTCCATGAAATAGAAGTAACATCTATTCCATAGACACTAGCTACGAATTCCCTGCTTGTCCCTCGTTCACACTTCATCATGGTTTTTTCTTCTGGAAACTTGCAATTTTTTATCCTGTTCCGTCGGATTGTACCAACAGAAAGAATTCCCAGAGTTCTAAGGTATATAACTAAAGGTATTGTGGTATAGTAATTATCAAAGTAAATGATGTAGTTCTTAAACCTAGGAACTTCACGAACTAACCTTACTACAATGTTCGCAGATGCTTGAAGATTAGGCTCTTCTGAACGCAGAATTTCGTTTGCTCCCGTATGAATTTCGAACTTGTACGCATATCCCTTAGTGTCACATAATACAAAAAATTTAAATCCCCACTTCTTAGGTTTATTTGGCAAATATTGTCTCATATAGCTATTCATTTTTGTAGAACACATTTGCTCATCTACAGATAATTTGGGAATAGAACCAAATGTACAATTTAGAGAATCAATTACAGGCCTAATAAGGTAAAGCCTGTCACATGTAGGATCGTTGCGTGATGGCCGTTTCTCTTTATAATTAAAATGTATATATTGTCTTATTTTCTCAAATTGGTTCACAGTCATTTGGTTTTTTATGACGTCCACTGACCGGTCATTACTACTTGACCAATAATCCCTGGTATTTGGTAAATTGAAATATGTCATGTAAAACGTTATGCCTATAAACTTTCGAAGTTCTGTATTGTTAAAAGAAAACTTTTCATCTAATCCTGCATAACGTAGGGTTTCTTCAACTATAAGGTTTTCTAAGCGCTCAGGAAATAAATAACTCCAAACTTGATAAGGAGTTACCAGTGACTGAATTTCTTCAGGTAGGGAGCTATCTCCTCTAAACTCAACTTCTTGACTGTGAAATTGTAAGTTACCCTGTTTCCATATTATTTTCTCAAATGCTGAGGATTTGGGATCGACGTTTATATTTTGAAATTTTGAAGGAAATAAATTGAATGTGGAAGTACTTGGTAGATTGTCCAGCGAATGTTCTGGGGAAAGAGAAGGGCCTGGTATCAATTGGGAACTTTCTTTAGAAACAGGAGATGTCATTTGACTGGATACTGGAGTATTAGAAATAACTAAATTTGTGGTAGGACATTTTGACTTCAATGAAGGAAATTTTCTCAAACTAGAAATTGGAGTACTTGTTTTAGAAAATGTTGTAGCAGAACATGATGCTATAATGGGAGACAGAACAGGGGTTGTGGACTTGTTATCATCGTTCATTAAAGCAATAAACGAATCATGAACTGAGTTATTCAAGTCGAAGCTAAGTTCAGTATCTTCCTCAGAATCAATATTCTTATCAATGAGTAAAACACTTCTATTTTTAGTGGAGCATATTTTTGGAATTTCCCTTTCATCATCACTGCTTTCATCAGTGCTGTCATAAGGAAATTCTTCACTGTTGCAAAGTATTTTGCCAATTTCATCATCGGTCATTTTTGTTCTTCCCATATGAGTAAAGGAATTCATAATTATTTTTTTAATTGTAATTAGAATAAAATAAACTTTGCGCAGCAAACTAAAACAACCTTTCACTTCAAATGACTGAATTATAATAAACAAAAGACCTTAGTAAGTACAAACATGTAAACAAAAGCAGCCCGAGCAAACACATTTGTTTTTTTTTTATACAAAATTTGTCTTTAAAAAACAAAAATAAACGGTGTATGAAAAAACCAATGAACATTAGCAGCTAGTGCGGAGTGCATAATGTATCTTTTAAGATACAACCACTAAAAGTGAGTTTAAAACCAAAGTTAAGGTCGAATTCGTTTAAAACTTTATAATTAATTTAAATACACTATAGTCAACAATACATACACTTATGGTTAAATAAAAAGAAACCGTTACTAATAAAATCCGACTCAAAGTTAGACTTTTTCTAAAAATGTAAGAATTTTGAAATTTTAATTTTCCCGTTATATAATTGCTCTAAATGAAAAGCTGTTGAATTAAACTTGATACTATATGATAGCAAAAAGGGTTCTTAGCAGTTGTTTACAATTTTTCTTAATTTCGTAAAAAAAATACAGAAATTACAATGTTTTTCCTGGTTGTATCTTTAAAGATACAGTATGCATTAAAGGGTTAAAAAACCATTTTTTAAAAGCGGCAACACTTTAGAACCCCATATAATTTTCATACCACAGTAACCACACAAACCCAAATTCGAAAGTTTTACTGCCAGGCACACAATGTCGGCAAGAACATGTCTTTTGCATTTTTATATTGAAAACAATAATAAAAAATTTAAATTTGTTTTTGTTTTTAATATAAATATAAGAAAGAAATGTTCTTGTCGACATTGTGGGCCAGGCTGTTAATTTCACTAAAATGTTTTGAACCAAATTTAATTAAAAAGTGCTCAATTCCTCTGGAAGTTTATAAAATTTTGATTTCTTTTGGGTCTAATTTTAATGCTATCTCTGAAACCACTGGGCAAAAAGCAATGTTTGCAAGACCTTAAAATAATTTTGTTGTCGAATTACGGATTTCTTTTACTTAATAGGAAAACCCATTCTCCAGTTATGCTACTATGTATTCGCATTTGTAAGCCTATATTTGCCGCACCCTATTTGATAGCATTGTATTAAAATTAAAATTTATTAATTATAATTTTGCAAGAAATAAATTTGTACTTAAACATCATTTACAACAGTAACGGGCCATTACAGTCCGGTCAAGAATTTAAGTTCAAAATTTTGCTTAAGACCAATATAGTGTTGGAAAAAATTGCTTCGAAAAATTTCGTAAGAATTACCAGTTATTTAAGAAATATTCGTTAATTTATATGCTTTTCAATTTATCTGCCTGCACTGCAATGCAGCCCTCCCTACAAGAAATGAATAACCAAAACTAAAAAAAAAAAAACTAACTTGCAACAATTCTACATTGAATTAATAAGTTAGAGAGAGAGAGAGAGACATAATGAGTTAGAGAGAGAGCAAAAATCACACGTACACAAGGTTTCGGTAAGTTTTTTTCATTTTGCTCTTAATAAGCTAATAGAAACTATACCCAATTTATCGGTGAGCACTACTAATCATCTAACTAGTAAAGTGGCCAGTCTTCTTATAGGGCTATTTCAAGTGCTAATATTTCAGTACGGTGCTTGTGCGCAGTATTGGCAGAACTTTTAGAGATAAAATCAGTAAAAAGCCATAATTTTTCATCAAAAAATCTGCAAAATCTGCGTTAAGATTTTAAAAATCTTCAATAAATCTCCAAAACGCATTTATTATATTTTTTTTGTAGTTAATTTAGAAAACGATATAACAATTCATATCAAAATAGACGGCTATGTTCTGACAATTTAAATGAATGGAGAGTTTAAGCAATTTTTTTTTTTTTTTTTTTGTTAAATCTACTTTTACTGAATTTAAAAGTAGTTCTGGTAAATACAAGTGGTCCTCGATGTATAAGGTATAAAAAGGAACTATTTTTGAACTTTCAACACAGAAAAGTTTCCAAAATTGGTTCGATTTTAATTTGGGATTTTCAGAACATGGCTGATAGTTTTTGGATATTTTTACATTAGAAATATTTATCCAAATTAAAATACTCAGGCTGAGTAAGAATGAATATATACGTACACATGCGTATTATTTCTTGTAAAATCAGATAACATAAGTCCGGCGATATTAGTTAATGTGTCAAGTCAATGCAAATATTTAATTTTTATGAAATCTTTTGAGAATAAAATTCCTACTAATGAATCAATTTCCAAACGGTTCGACATACTAGTTGAACTATTTATTTTATTCTTTATGTCTTTCTTTTAAAATTTTCTTGCAGAAAAGTTCGCGTGATATGACAACCGTTATATATTTTTCTTCCAACGCAGTCTTTGTTTATAATTTTCTGTACTATAAATGCAAAAATCTCCGTAAGTACCGAAAATATCAACACTTAACAAACTCGAATTTTTCTGTTTTTTCCATGAAAAGTTGATATTTTTTGTTTATCAATATAAGAAGTGGAAATAATACATACAGAGATGACAATGTAAAGAAGTTTCCACCGAGCTAAAATATCTGCATTTTTAAGCCAAAAATCTTCAAAACTGCATTTCGGCAATTTTCGGGTATAAAATCTGCAAAACGCAGATAAATCTGCACTTTTGGCATCACTGCCTATGCACCACTTCCGTTATCCGTATTGGTAATTTTTAACCTAAATTCGTAACTACCCTACAAGAAGACTACCGGTCATTTTAATAGTTAGTTTACCAGTAGTGCTCACCGATATATTGGTTATAGTTTATATTAGTTAATTAAGAACAAAATTAAAAACTGACTAAAACTTTGTGTACATGTGATTTTGCCTCTCTCTCTAACTCATTATGGCTCTCTCTCTCTAACTTTTTAATTTTAATTAAATGTAAAATTTTTGCAGTGTGTTAGTAAATTTTTTTTTTTAATTTTGGTTATGCAATTCTTGTAGGGTATATTACTCAATGTGTACTAGTGTACACTTTTTTCAACTGCAAGATAACCAATTGTTTGCTTTCCTTGGGGCGGCCTTTTTGCAAACACTGCAAAAAGGCCGCTTTGAGTCCATGTCTTGCCGAAGCCCTTTATATCCCAGCAAAAACTTAACTTACAATGCTTCTTTTAATGACTTCCTGAATTAATTACTTTGTAGCTGTATTCGCCACTTTTTGCATTATTAGTTATATATTAAACATTAACTTTCTTATTATATCTTAAATAAGTCATAATTATACATAACAAAAGAATACTTTAATATAAAGATTTGAATAAGTTATTATTATATTATTTTACTTGGAGGCCACACGATCAATTTTTGTCTTTCAATTCCTTGCAATTTGCTCTCACTCTCATTTTTTTTCCTAACTTGAGGGTAACACGATCAAGTTTTGCCTATCAAGTTTTAACACACTGACACTTTTTTACCAATACACTCATACTTTTAAAAATTGAAGCGAACTTGCCTTTAAAATTCCCTTACAAGTGAGTGTATAAATTAACGTTCAAGAAAACAGCTTATTACAAGTTCGGTGAGAAAATTTATTGTTTGTCTTTATAAATTGTTCTCTTGATGACATCTTGAAAGTAAATTTTTTCAAAATTGCGTGCAGCCTACGTCACAGCTTCCAATTTTTGGAAATTTTGACAAACTGTACAACTTGATCGTGTGGCTGCAGTGTAACACACGCACACTTTTTAAATTGATCACGAGGTTGCTCTCAATTTTAACTATCCATTTGTTTGGCAATTTTACGTTAAATTTAACAGCTGATTAGAAGTTTAGTGAGCAAATTTTTCGTTTGTCAGTATAAATTGTTTTCTTGCTGACATCTTGAAAGTAAATTGCTTAAAAATTGCATGTAACCTACGTCACAGCTCTCAAATTATGTAAATTTTGACAAACAGTATATGTAAAAGACTATCAACAAAAAGTTGATCGTGTGGCCGCAGGGTTAAAGAATTATTTGAATCAATTTGCAATATATTCCATTAATATATGTTAGATATACGGTAATATTATAACATTTTAAGAATAATTTCGATGTGAAATAAAAAATTAATAAAATGTATGTAAATACTCGTATATGTAATTACATAAATAAATTAGTTATTATTTATTGCATTTCATTTCTTTATTATTACATTTTGGTTACAATTTTTTTTGTTCGTGGCAACACTGTTGGTACAGTTGTTGGTGTTATCAAAGCTCAGTGATTGTTTTTAATAAATTTAATTCATTTTATTTTGACAAGGTTTCTTGCATTGCACTTACATTTTCGTTGTTTATTAACAAATTGTATTTAAAGCGAGTTAGTCATTGGATTATAAACATTTAAAAGCATTTAACATTGTGAACAAATAATTTTTTCTATAAATATTGGAGAACAACAAAGAAATTTTAGAAAGTCTAATTTAATTGGTAAGTGATTCTGTTATTTTAAATTTGATACATAGGAAATGTAAAAAACACTGCGTCATATGTATATACGGGCAACGCAAAGAAAGCTAAACTAAATAAAAAACATTTTTTTTGTTTTATTGGACAGTTTATAGTGGTTTTGTTGATTCATGTTATTTATTTTGTCCTCTTCACAGATTACCCCAATTGTTTACTTAATTGCGTGATGATTCTAATATGTACAATTAATAAACACAAAAGAATACCAATTACTATAAAATCTTTCGATTTCAACCACGGTTTTTTGATATTTAACATGTTCAGATTTCAGAGATCCCTTTAGAAAGAACTTTTCAAATAAATTTAAAAAAAAAATACAGTATAGGACAAAATTCTGCATTTAATAAGGGATAGAACTTATTTAGATAAGACCATAATTTTTTCTATTTTCATAAATATGTTTTAGTTTCTTTGTTTTAATTTTATAAGACAAAAAGCGAATAGCTCAATAAAGCAGACCTTACGATAGAAACAATAGTTTAAATGATAAGTGAAATGAACAAAAATTTCAATAACATTGCAAACAAATAATCGTTTTATACATACATACATATGTACATACGTAGGTACTTTCCCTATATGTATGTATATTTTAAAAATTATTGTACCTACAATCATGGTGAAATATGCGATGGTCTGACTATTTAAGTCAGATAAAACAACATAAAATATTATGCAGACAAATATATTAATATCTAATAGACCCAAGGGATTTAAAATATGGTTTAGTTATACTAATATGTTGTGTATTTTGTATTAACAAGAATAAAAAATTAACGGCATTGTGTATATTTTTAAAAGTTTAGGCAGATAGCATGTCAAATAATTATTTCAGTTTATTATTACACAGGTATGCATATTATAGGCTTTATTTCATCATGGCATACAGATTCATCACCTCATCTCAATGATTAACTGATAGTTTATTTACCGCCCCTTAATAATTTAAACTTTAAAGCCAATAATTTGTTTTTGTTATCAAGCTTATTTTTTAAGCAATCTACCTATTTTGTGTTAATCTTTTAAACATTTAAATTCATAACCAGTTTTTTTATTACGCGTTCTTCTTCCTTCAAATTCGTGTTAATTTTTAAGAGAGGGAGTAAAAGTCGCATTTCTAAACTTGAAAAAAGAAGTAAATTTAAAGATATTACTCGTGTTATTTTAACAATTAGGTTAATCACGATGGGTATTGCAAAGTGTTTAAACTATAAAAATCTGATCAAAAAAACTTGAGCAAAATAGTAGTGCATACCAACAACTTTTTACATACGGACCAAGGCTGCCAACTCGGCAGTTCAAAAAAAGGCTAGAATTTAAAACAAAAATAGCTCGAAATGGCTAGATTTTTAAAATTATTTAAAAACTTCATTATTTAACCCAGGACCTAAATATTTTATGATATTCATTCATAGGTATATCAATCAAAAGTTGAACAGCAATTTACCTATTTTAATAAACAGTGGGAAGTATATAACATTTTTGGGCCTTGCATTTTTCAAATAAAACTTATATTTATTATAAATAAAACTTGACAAAAAACAATTTCTACGAATAGAAGCTGAAACTATTGAATTTTAAAGATCACTTGCATTTGGCCAATAATCCCTCTTTGAAGGAACTGAAGCATAATCTGTTCCAATTAGGATATTCAGATAAACTCCAATTTCATTCACCGGATTTTTTGGGTTCTCTTGTCCACTATAATCTGATTTACTGTTACTTCCTTTACATAGCATTTCTATCAGGTCATCTTCAAAAACTTCTCAAAATGCACGTAAATTGGCAAGTCAGTGTAATCAGAAAAGTCGGGCTTAGTGAATATCCCATGACGCCATACATAATCATCTTTCATCCACTGAGTCAATTCACTTTTTAATGTTTTCAAGACCATACAAAAGTTAAGAAATCAAAGTATGCCTTTGATTAAAGTTGCATTAGGCCTAAGGCAGTCAATATTTTTACTATCAGGCGAGTTATTATAACATCCTGCAATTTCTGTTCTAGCACTAAATTTTCTGTCTTCCTGATTATCATCGACACTTGAGGACGAAGGAATTCCGAATTGAATTTTCGCATGGTTGTATAAGTAGTGCTTTCGGCAAGTTTTGCGGTTGCCCACTACCATCTTCATCTCCAGAGTCCTTATCAGATGACAAGTAGTATGCTCTGGGCGGTTCTATGATAAGTACCGTTAATATTTCAAGTCTGCTAAAACTGTCATTTACGGTAAATGATATTGTTGCTTTAAAAATTTATTAAATGTAAATCAACATCAAAGTACGCACATTTAATATAAAAAATTGCCAAAAAAAATTTCATAAAAAAATATTACAAAAATGAAAATAAAATATGGATATGAAGAAAAAAAAGGCTAGATCTTCCGGCTAGATAAAATCTATCCATTTTTTTATGGCTAGATGAAAGAAAAATCGCCATATCTAGCCGGAAACTGGCAACATTGATACGGACCGTCATATTTTGTTATTTGTAAAAAAGAAAATTTTAATTAAAATTCTTTGTCATCGCTTTTAGCGAAAACGCAACGCCAAAAATTACATTGAAAGCAAAAACAAAGTAAAATAGGTATATTTTATAATTTTGTTGTTGCTTTCTACAGAAATTCATATTGAATTTTTAAATTTCAAACGCTGCATAGGTATGTATCTTTTGAAGTTGAAAATTTTAAAACGCAATAAGAATTTTTGTGGAAAGCAACAAAATTATAAAATATTTCTGCTTTTGTTTTTGCTTTCAATTTAATTTTTGGCGTTGGATTGCGTTTTACACAATTGGGGCCTATATAAAAGCTAAAATATTTGTGTATCACTGTAAAAAAATGAAGATTTTTGACAACTTATGCTGGTGCTGCTAGAAGTTTTTTGTGTTACCAGAATTAATTTTGGAAAAATATCGAATTTGCACAAAAAGAAAAGTGGTATGTATGTATGCTCACGACCAATCATAATATGCACTGCAAATTTTCGAATGACCATCGTGATTACCCTCAATATTTAAACCAAAATGTGATTTTTTTTTGCTTTTAGCAGAAAAAGCTATTCTATGTAGTTTTATTTATAGACAAAAATATTTACCTATTAATTTTATTTTACATTTTTTGTTAAAATTTAGTTTTAAGCTTAGTTTACTTCGAAACACAAATTAAAAGCTTTAATTTTTATTAAACGAATCTACACACTCAGCTGATAGTACCTGAGAACTGACTTAATGATTTAACGTCACTTGGAAGCTTTAGTTAACTGGTACAAATACATACTATTGATTATAATATTTTTTTTTGCTTTTTTAAAAATTCAGGATCAGATAAAATAAAAAAATAATTACCCAGAAACATGATATGTATTAGAATTGCATATATTAAAATTTTTACCTATTTTGTTTTAAAATTTTTATAAAATTTCTATTCTACTTATATTTTAAAATATATTTCCAGCATTTAACTAATATTACTTCAAACATCATAGAGATTATCTTGGGTATATCAACAAAATGCTTAAAGTATTATCATTACTGGGCTTTGTGGCTGTAATCCAGGCCATATCTATAAACGACCTTGCCCAAGAAGAATTTGATACATTTAAGGTAAGTTTTTTTTTTAAATATTAACATTCTTTGTTTTTAAAAAAGTTATTAAGTAGAGAACTATATCTGAATGTTCTTTGAATGAATCACTAAATGTAGGTTGTATTTTATTTACACATATGTTCGGAAATTAATGCAATTTGATACAACAATGGTTAAAACTTCTTTGGCTACGTTTTAAAAAAAACTTCTTATTAGTCATAACTTAAGTTTTTAGATCTTTTTAAGTAATAAAGGCTGTTTTTGTTTATTATTCAATTTAGTTACAAACAAAGAATGTACACTATTTTAACACATTGCTGAATACTTATTAACATATTTATTTTGCTGAAATCTTCCGATTACACCGATTCTTACAAAAGCTTTTATTACCATTAAAATTATATGAAAAATTATGATTATTCAATAATTGAATCATTTATTTCGAAAAGGAATCAGGTACAAAAATCTTTTGAAGCAGAGATTTTTCCTAAATTGCTAAACCTCTGTTTATGTTATAGTAGTAAAAACAAAGTAATATTTGAATGATCATTCCAGTTTCCGGAGATGAGCCCTTATCGAATCTTTTTTTAAATGTTTGTGGTTTTAGAAGCAAACTGACATATTTAATGTACCCATGTAATTTATTCAAACACGCAAATATTCAAGTAATCTTTAACACTTAAATATATATTTGCATTATAAGATAAGATTTATCCCTTTAAGAATTCTTTTAAAAACTCCAAAATTTTAATAAAAGTAAAAATTTTCAAGGAAAACTTTTTATTAAAAAGGAACAATAAGAACATTTCGGTAATTTTTTTTCTTCTGTTTATTAAGATAACAAATTAGAAAACACATACATACATTGATAAAATAAAACCGATATTTCAGCAAGATAAACATATGTATTATAAATCTTTATGTGCCTTTTATGCAAATTATGATATTTTAATCAGGCTTCATTGAATTTAATTTTCATTAAATTACTTTTATGAAGACAGGAATTTTACAACATGTAATGAATTAAAATTTATTGATAATTTTTCATTCTTGACTGAGCTGGGAATTGAACCCAGGTTTTCATGGACAGGTTTCCCTGACTAGTTTCGATTGTAACCACACAATCTCTTCAGAGGGGTTTGCCGTTTTACTCTCACCGCCGTTGACGACGGATGACATCATTAGTCAAACATCAACTTTAAACCAAATGGTATTTTACCTTTGCAGATCGAAATTTGCTTTGAATGAATGATTACGTATTTTAATTGATTTTCATGTTCTTTCTAACTTCTTGTTTTTTTTCGTACTTTTTGTCAAGAAACATGGCCATTGCATAATATCTCCATAAAAATTTTGCAAATCGGCAATCTGGATATCATTATCCTCCGAGCAGCTGCATTCACACATTTTCAGAATGAAGATAAACTAAAATTGTGTTATTAGCTTAGTTTTTTGAAATCACGTGATTTTCAGAACATGTCCGATAGATCTGCCAAAAACTACTTAATCGTTACATAATTGTGTCACCTAGAATCTACACTGTTAATTGGGAACATTGTAATAGAAAAATCTAGGCGAATCGGCTTGATTTAGCCTAGCCCAAAACACTCTAAAATTTAAATCTAACTAGTCGGTCCACAATGGCCTAAATGGTTCCTTACATTTAATTATCTCTTTCAATATAAACACCTCTGTTCAGCAAACCGAGTCGATTTGAAAACGAGTGGTTTTTTAAAACCGAATAGTTAAGCATTTGGTGCTCTGTAAATCGCACGATTTGCATTATTTGAAGCCATTTTAACAAAGGCAATTAAACGTCAATGTAAAAAAAGTATCAGCTGTTTACTGCTGGAGGAAAATTTAAATGATAATTTGGTTTTTCAAAGAAAATTTTATATTGTTATTAAAAATGTAGAGCTTTCGTAATAAGTGTTAGTAAAATTATTGTTTAATTAAGAATTTTCTTGCATTAAATTTTTTTTTTTTTTATTATAAGCAAAATAAGACTTGAAATTTTTTATAATATACCGTGTTTCCTTCATTTCTGTAATCTTTATTTAAAAAAACAGCTTTCGATTTACTTTCGACCAGGTTTATGCACTCGATTTCAATTCGGTTTGGAAAACACCAAAATATTCGGATTCGTTTTAAAACCGAAAAATTTATTCGAATTCGATTTGCATAACAGAGGGGATAAACTTTGAATGAAATACTGGATTAATTCTATAGAAAATTTTCTATCTCTTCGTGTGCAAATCTCCCAACTTATAAATGTGCACTGATTCATTTAGTTCAAATTGCTTATTTGAGAAAATATATTTTTTTGGGTTATACGTGATATTATTTACCTATTATATTCGGTTTTAATGTCTAATAAACATTCGTATTAAAGAATCGAACTAATTCGGTCCGTTAATATAATATGCAGTAGCCTATACTGCCGTACTTAGTAAAAAAGCAGTAAAGTCTGTGAAAACAGAAATTTAAATTTTGTATTTTTTTTATGTATTTTAAATAATTTTTTGTTATGTGTTTTTAAATAGTTTAAAGATTGCTCTTACTTTGAAAAGGCCTGAATATTTTTTGTTTTATAATAAATGAGTAGAAAATTAAAAGAATTTATTAGCATAAGTTAGTTAATTTTACTGTCTTTTTTTCTAAGTATGTATCTGTACTAAATTAACCTTTTTTTAAATATAATTTTATAAGGAAAATTTGGATTAGAGATCTATTTTTGGTGAATTTTTTTTAAAAAAAGCTCAATGCCCTTCGAACCACACAAATAATAGCTTGACAAAAACATACTTTGCATTTGCCAATAAACGACGCATACATCATTAATTTTTCGATAAATTCGAATGATAAACATATAACTCAGCTGTTATATGTCTCTTCTTCGCCTTCCCTAAAATGATTAGTTTGACAAATATTCATTATGTGTGTACGAAAACCGAAAATTTTTGACTTTTCTACAAACATGCTTTAAACGTTTGTCAAGCAATCAGACATCCCAATTTTAAACGCAAAAGGTGTACCGAACGGTTCACTCATTATTCAGTCATGAACGAGAGTGAACGTTTAAAAATTTTGCTGCTTATTCATCCTCATGAGAGTGAGGAATACAAATATTTAATTCCTCACCCATGAAGAGTGAAACAAATTCATATATGAATTTTTCAGATACAAAAAATTTGATTTATTCTTATTAAAATTATTCACAAGAAAATTAAACAAAACATGTATATAATACACAATGAACAGGCTATTCGTGCTGTGACAACAACAATACTATTGAATAGCGCTGATAAAATATTTTTTGTTTGCTCATTCCTCATAAGTTTTTTTTTTAATTCCTCACGTTCTTGAGTGATTGTTCGAAAAATTACCATTCATTCATAACTGTGAAACATTTTTACAAATTTTTGATTTCTCATTCATGAGAAAACTCATTAATGCGTAAATATGAACGATCATATATGAATTTTTCTGAACTCTGGCAAAACCGTAAAACTTTGACATGTTTGGCGTTTGTATAAATTATTTGGCACTTAACATAAAAATTTGTATGCCAAATTTCCCATTCCATTGATTAAAAAAATCATATTCCGGAAGTGAATTTATATGGGGCTAGGAGAAATATCTGATTCCATTCAACTTTTTTTTATCAATATATTTGTACGAGGTAGTAGAATAAATAATAAACCGATCTGACTCTTCAACAATAATAAAAAATAAAAATTTTATTATATTAAAGAATTTATATGTTTATCAAGTTGTGCTTTATTATTGGTCCTTCTAGGAGCATAATTAATTTATCATCAAGATATTTGTATGAGAAGTTCTGGAAATCAACATCAAGTAAAATCGAAGTCTATGGATATTTTTAAACAAGTTTAATTATAAAAAATTACGTTGCTCTTCCTGATTTTAAAAGTAGCTCTGAAAAAGAAAATTGGTACCTTATGGACTTGTGAAACAGGATTGTTTTCAAAAATTTTTCGATTTTAATTTCACTCGAACGACTTACAGAGAACATGGCTGAATAAACATGACAAGGACAAACAATAATAAAAATTAAAAATGTTTATTATTGTATTTCTATTTTTTTTGGAATTATCCCGCTAGTTGCAGACAATATTCAGTATATAATTAATTGAGGTGCTCTTAGACCAATATTTGACAAAATCTTGAACTCACAATACTCTGTTTTAATTAATCTTGCATTATATTAAATCAAGAGTAATAAATTAATATTTTTTTTTTTTAAATTAGACAGTTTTTAATCAATTTATTTTTTCTTTTGCAAAACATTTTTTAAAACAAACAATAAATGATAAGGAATACAAAATAATTACGAGGAATTTTATTTAAAGACTAACTTGAAGTATAATGACCCATTTTTAATAAAACACAGCAACAAATATAGAATATACATAATCAAAACTAAAACTACAACGCCATTGCAATTCACAGATAACAAAATTAAAAATAAAACTTTAGGCAATAAAAACTATTAGAATAAAAGAAAAATTTTAAAAAGGGCTAAATAAATAAATAATAAAAAAAAGAAAAAAAATTAAATCGCTTGTTTTTTTTTTTTGCTTGTAATAACTTTTTAATATTATAAAAACTTAAAAAATTTGCGGTTAAATGCACTTTATTTGGGAATTGCATTAATTTTTAATATTTCCGGTTACTGATAATGCAATTCATGCTTTCAGTTTAATATAAAAATAAATAAAATTAACGTAACTTTATCAACTCAAAATTTTTATTTTTTTCAATTTTTCGAAAAAATCGACACGTTTATGCTCATATCTATCCGCTGTAAAAATATCGTGCTATTTTGTCTACTTTTGGGTAATGAAACGGTTGGTTTCAAAATTGTTTTTCATATGCCTTCAATATTAAATTAAAAATTGTTTTGCTTCTACTGAAAATTTTTAAATTTTGAGTTAATACCCTCTTGTTGATTAAGTGCGATTTGTAAATTTATTGTTTGTAATCAAATGCAAATTCCAGTTACCACCAGCCTTACTTATCACTTTTGAACCAGCCACAAGCTTCTTGGTTCTGCGACTCTATAAAGCATCATGTGAGTAAAAGCAATAACATTTTTATCAGTATTTGGGTACATTTTGTCAGCAATGAAATTTTGAGCTTAAAGTCGTGATCAGATTTTAATGTCATGTGTGTGATGTTTCTTATCTTAAAGTTATAAAGTAAATGACATAAATTATAAGTTAAAAGATTTTTTAAAAAAATTTAATGATGATAAAAAAATATCTTTTGATAATAAATTTTCATGTGCCCGGCAAAAAACTGAAATGGCAAGTTGCTGTGTTGAAGCTTTGCTATTGTTACAAGTAAGACCTGAGTGTTTAAAATTCTTATTAGCGGTATTCACCCTTTGTATTAAGTGTACAACTCTGTTATATTTAATACGATTTTATACTTCAAAGCGTGAGTGTCTTTATCGTATGCATTGTAAATTAATGAATTTGCTGAGTGAGAGAAAGAGACAGATAAAGTTTCTTAAAACTGTTTTATTCTGGTAAATTCACACACTTTGTTTACTACTGCTTTTTGTGGGATTTTTCAACCACAGCGTAGTATATTTTATTCTAATACATTTTGTTGTTGCAGTGTTGTAAATGTTAGTATTTTTACTTAAATTATAAGATTAACAAGGTCTACAAGGGACTTTACTATCAAGGGTGAATTCCGCTAATCACTTTATAGTCTTGTTTGTATTATATTTTTAGCTTTTCTAAAGTCTTTGGAAAAAATTTCCTGACAACCTGGCCTAAGTAACCAGCGAAATGTGCATAGAAACTAGCTTTCCCTCAACAATAAATTTCAGTGTTTTTTTTTTATCAAAAATAAAAATTGGGAATTCAGCACGTTATAAATAAATCTTATTAATAATAAATTTTGTATTCCCGAAAATAACTTTTGAAAAACATTTATAATTGAGATTGTTTTGACACCAAATTCTTTCTCGCCAGCCGGCTAGAACCACAATAAAATCCACACTAAAAGAGCTTAGAAAAATTGAAGAAAATAAGTTTAGAAATCTGTCCTACATGTTTTATATACATATTTGTTTCGTTCAAAAATGGAAGCTTCTAAAAATAAGTATTTCCGGAAGAGAATTTTTTTAAGCAATAGCTCTAACGCGGCATACAATTAAAATTGCGTGAAATTCCTTAAAATGGGTCACAAACAAACCTTTCAATAATGGACCAATTATTTTTAAATATTTCTTGGCAGATAAGGCACTACACGGATTAAGCTCTCAGAAAAGTTCATAAAGGGTGTCCGATAAAACCTTAAATTGTAAAAAATAACAAAAAAAATTAAATTTTCATCAATAAAATCTTTTATTACGGTAGGTCACGTATATCTCGAACAATGTTGGCCTTCAAGTTGATTTCACGTGGCCCTTCAGTAAATAATTGAGAGGTGTCAAATCGCATGACTGATGGTGGCTAAATAACAACTCTATTTCTCAAAACCGACTTATCGGCAAATTTTGATTTTAATACATAGATAGATGTCCAAAATGTAAACTGTGGTTGTATTGCTTCATATTAGTATTAGTATATAGAGAGACAAGTATTCTTAAAAAATATAAGAAATATACATTTAAGCATCCGCCGCATGTGCACTCGTCGCTTGATACTTGACTAGAGTTGTGTCGTTCCGGAACGACCTAGTTCCAATGAACGATACCCTAATATAAACGGCATGCAGGTATGAGTAAATTAAAACAGATATAAATTTACGAAATTTTTGAAACTTATTTGTAATTTTTGAAAAAGTTATAATTTCTTACAAAAATTTTCAAAAACATAATCGGCCATGTTCTAGAAACCGAATTCACGTGGAATTGAAATCGAACAATTTTTGAAAATTCCCCGGTGTTCAAAGTTCATAAAAATATTTCCTTGTATATACCTCATACTTTGAGAACCACGTTTCTCTACCTAAACTACTTTTGAAATCAGGAAAACCAACGTTCATTTTTACAAAAAATCAATTGAAAATCTTCATCGATTTCAATTTCACGTGATTTCGATTTTCAGAACATGGCCGAACAACTAAAGAAGAATTCTTCTTCTAAAGAATTCTTCTTCTAAAGAAGAATTCTTCTTTAGTTGTTAGGTCAAAAAATGAAAACAAACAGTAAAATTTGTTTGTTGATGACAATTGTTTTTGCGAACGACAGAGCCGTTTTCTCGTTCCTCGTTCATTCATTGTTCAAAGTAAAAAACGGGAACGATGAACGAAAAGAACGACCTAATTCCTTTAATATTTCAGATCGGTCGGAACGATTCCACAAAAGGAACGATTTTACCCAACTCTATACTTGAAGACTGAATTGAAATTTCGAGAAAGATACATTTTAGTTTCCTAAAGGATACTCTCTTTCCCAAAAAGTTACATTTTGAAAAAATTGGAAAATCCATTTTTAGCGTTTAACATTTATCAACATAACATTTTTATTTCATATTTAATGAATAGTGTAAAGAAAATAGGGTTGCCATTCGTACTGTTTTTAGCAGTACATGTACTGTTTTTTGTTTAAAGTACTGATTTATGCATTACAAGCAAATCAGTACGCAAATGTACTAATTTTTTCATTAATGTACTGTTTTTGTACTGTTATTATATATTAATTTTGTTCAGTATATAGTTTGTTATATTGCCAAATTGTTTGCGATACAAATATTAATATGGTAGATGTTCTTATCGATGAGTTATTAACATTAAAGATTTTTGCCGAGTCAGTACGAAAGAAGAAGACAGTAGAAGAAAAATGGAAAGTGTTTCTAAATAGTGGTGCATTTACGAATTTGAGGATATGTGTAATTTAATTTCTTCCATTCCACATTCAAACGCTTTTACAGAACGAGTCTTTAGTTTTCAAAGTGGAGCAAAGAGAGAAATAGGCTCCTATTATAAAACCTAGAAAGTGAGTTGCAGATAAAGACAAAGCTTGGTGATAGTTGTAATGAGTTTTACAGTTTCTTGAAGACTGAAGGCAGAAAAAAAAATTGTGGACAATGTACAAAAAGGCCATAAATATTTTTAACTTGTAACATTGTAAATATTTATGTGCATACATATATAAATATATTATTTATTAAAATTTATGGTATAAGATCGTCTGAAAAACGATTGTGTTTTTTGCAATTATTATAAATCACTTTTAACATTGTTGTCCTTATATCTGCAGCTTGGTGCTAAAAAGGCCAATGTCAAATAATTAAATTTTGAGAAAATTTAAATTTTAGTTTTTTAAATTTGTTTTTTTAGTTCTAAGTGAAATTGGCTACCAAAACCCTTTTGAAGCTGTTCTCGGTTAAATTAGACATTGGCTGTTTCCGTAAAATAAAAGAGAGTCAGCATGACATTTTAATTGCAAAATTAACTGAATTATGCTGGTAGATAGAGCAAAAAACTACTTTTATTTAATTTTATGTTGACCTATATTCAAAACATATAATAAAATAAAGGAAATAACATTTCAGTTCACATGTTGGTCACGTTTTTTCGTCAAATATTTGATAGGCTTAGAAAAGACCTAATGCAACAATTAACTTTAAACAGCAAAATATTGACATTGGCCCTTTAAGTACGAAGCTTCAGACATAATGAACTCATGTTTTGCTTCTTTGAAATATATTAAACCAAGTAGCTAAAAAGAAATTAAGAATCGAATTTGTAACAATTTGTTGTGTTTTAGATTTTTTTGTTATTCCCTTTGTATTCGCGCTATAAATATACACGGAATTAAATTATTCTTTTAAAAAAAATCAGTTTTATTAATTAAATTTTGTCACGGTTCAAATTAAAGAACGAATTCAAGTTTTGTTTTCAAAAATATGTAAGTTTTTATGTAAATAATATGCAATTTTATATTAAAAAAGTATATGTACTGTTTTTTATGCAATTGTACTGAATTTTTTTCTCTTATGTACTGATTTCTCTGACTTCAAAACTGGCAACCCTAAAATAAAATGATATCATACAAATTCCTTTTTATATGTATTGATTTACGTCATAAATATTAGGTATGTAATTTTTAAGTGTTTGGATGTTATCAGAACAAATTAATTTTTGGAAAAATTAATATACGAGTTATGGCGTTTATACTAAGGCAATTATATCAACAAGTTCATATATATGTATATGTAGGTACATTTTTCTTCTAAAATTTCATCTTAGCACAAGAATAAGCATACGAAAGAAAAACTTAGAAAACCTAACAACAAAATACATGTTATTTTTGTATTTAGCAGTCACGGTTTTTTTTAGTATTCATAACGAAATGATATCTTTAAAAAACTTTGTCAGAGACGGAAAGTTTAATATTTTATTTCTGTACATTTTGCTGCGTACAGATTCAAAAGATACGAAAAATGTCCGGATTATACACTGTACCTGAAGTCATCAGAAGATACAAAAATGTATCTTTCGTATCCTAATAGCATCACTGACTCTCGTGGACTAAATGAAAGGGCATAAGAATGTGGGTGAATTTATTTCCACAATTGTGGTATGGGCTGGACATCAATGTTTAAATAAGTCAATGAATGCGGCCGCCGTATGGCACGTAACACTATCTTGTTACATCTCGCCTGAATCCATGTCATCGATATTTTTAAACAAAATATTATTGATCATGATTACGATCTGAATTGACCGTAATGCTATCTCCGGCATAATTTTTGAAGACGTAAAGTAAGATGATGCCACCATCGCACACAGTGTTTTTCTTGCCAATCTAACCGGACCTTTTCTTTTTTAGCTTATATTGCTTCTTAAAAATTATTGAGTGTCCCTAAATCGATGAAACCTGGCAGAAATATGTGTTATGCTCATAGCCAGGTAAAGCTCAAAAATCAATCAAATCAGACAAAGGGGGAAAAATTCTCCCTAGAAGAACTTATCCTACCTCTAGAAAATTGAATTTTTTAAAAGTTTTCCCATACTTTGGTTTAGCAAATACAACTTTTAAAGTCGGCAAAAGTAAAAAAAAAACTCTAAAATTGGACACTGGAGATCGTAAAATTACATTTTTTGGCCCAACCCCTTTTGCGGGCGGTTACATAAAATAATATTCGCAAAAATAATGTTAATATTAAAAGAAATGGAATCTAATGCATTTAGGCATTAGCTTTATAACATAAAAATTACATTTTTGAGCTTTAAAGGGTAGTGGAGGTATCCCTCCAATCCGTCCCCCAGGAACGATCCTGTGAAAAAAAATTTTTTTTTGTTTATTTCAACAAAATATTCATTTTTAAGCTTTTATGTATTTTAAAGTATTTAATTTATTTGAAAATAATTTATTTATACATTAAAGGGCTGCATGAATAACTTCATTCATGAACATACTGAAATCTTTATTCAATGAAGTTCGTATTCAAACAAACTTCAGACCACTGAACAAACTGTTGTTTTATTCATGCTACTAGCAAACACATTTCGTTTCATATGGCAAACACAAAGACTTTGTTCAATGAAACGACTTTTGTTTCACAGTTTTCACTCTCTCTCTCAGTTTTTTATATAAATACTCAATAGCAATGTTGCCACCTAGTAAAGTTATTTTTTTTTTCTTTGTTACCTGTACAATAATATATGTATGTAATTTGTAAAGCAATTTTTAAATTAAATTTAAATTTTTTTTCTTACAACTTTTTTATGTACCTCCAAGCAGACACATTGCTTAAAAATGTTTTTGTAAATAAAACGAAATTTTTTTGAAATTTAAAAATTTACATTAAAAACAATTAATTTACATTGAAAATAAAGTCAAATTTGTACTATTTGTATTATTTTAATATTAATGTACTTCCTTATCTTGTTGCTGTTACTCTTCATGGTTATTTTTTTTCTTTTTTTTATCTTTCCTAATGTTTTTCATTTCTTTCAACTGGCAATACTGACTTTAAAATAAATGAATTTTTTTATGAACTTATTTGACGTTTATTCGGTGGTTTTTTTGTTTAAGATTTGTAAGTATTCATATTCTCTTGTTTAAGTAAACAAAAAAAAAAACTGCATCTTACTCGTCTCTTAAATTTCGTGTGTTTTTTGCTTTCATTTCGTAGTTATTCATTATACTGAATACAAACGAAGCAAATACAAAATTATAATGAAAGTTTCATAAACATCATTATTAAGATTCATGCAGATGTTTATTATACATAATTAAAACTTTTTTATAATAGTAACAATAAACTTTATTTAAAATAACAACTAATTTATTTGTTATATATTTTAATATGTCTATCGCTATCTCCTTGACATCTGAAATTTCGCATAATTTTCTAAAAAAAAAAATTGCAATTTCTTTTCAACGGGCTAAGCATTACATTAATATATTATTTGGAACCATTCGAATCTTGGTTACATTTTTTTCATATTACTCTAAAAGCTTCAAAAGGATTTTGATAACAAATTTGTGCAATAAACCACAACAAATAGTAAAAAAAAACTAAGTACCTGGAACCCAGATTTGTTTTTTTTTTTAACATTATTTTGGTCTTTAATAATTTTAAAAGGTATTTTAAACAGGTAGATTTATTATTAATTTTAAAAGGTATTTTAAACAGGTAGATTTATTTTGCTCCATAATAGAACGTCGTTTTTAACGCAGCTGCAGAGGTGGTTAAAAACCCTTATATGAGTGGGTGAAAACTAATGTTTCGCACATTTCTTTTTTTACATACATCAACAATTTTAATAAAATACATCTTAGTTTTTAAAGCGTTTTTTTCCATTTACCGTTATTTTCATATATATATTTTGCCTTTTACGTTTTCGATTTCCAGCACACCCCTGATCATCTATTTCCATTAACGGCGTAATAATTTACATATTTTGCCCCTATTATGGTTTACAACTCAACTCTGGTTGTTGTTGTTGCTGTTGTCGTTGTTGTTGTTGTAGCGAGACCTGAAGAACAGGTGTTGCAGAGTTGAGAATCCTTGGTCAGGGTTCGTTGAACTCCGTGTCGTTCCGGTATGTAGAAACGATTGTCGTGGCAACGTATATTTGTATAATGGTTTACAACTCTGCTGTAGGGCGGTTAACAAAAGCTTCAGTTAACTGCAACTCAACTGAGTTGAATTGTAAACCATAATAGAGGCATTTATTTACATTTGATTGCCAGGCTGTTTTACAGCTTTACACTTTTAAATTACAACAAAGACCGCTTACTTCAACATGAATAGAATTATTTCCATTTTGCAATCAAAACAAATCTGAACGAATACCCTTAAAATTAATTTAAGGAAAAAGCGCTTATCAAATTAAATGAACAACAATGGTAGAAAATATTAAAAGCAAAAAATTTTTAATTTTTACCAGCTAACTTTTACGATTTTTTCACTTCAGTAATAAATTGCCATACTAGTTCAGAATCAATAGAAATTTTTTTTTCATCTTATGGTTTAATATGG
This sequence comes from Pollenia amentaria, assembly GCA_943735925.1. Lineage (NCBI taxonomy): Eukaryota > Metazoa > Arthropoda > Insecta > Diptera > Polleniidae > Pollenia > Pollenia amentaria. The sequence continues at coordinate 31,217,929 of OX031010.1, read as the reverse complement.
AATAAGCTTACAAATCGTCTTGGATTGGAAAAAGCATTAGCTCTGGTAAAAATGTATTGGCATTTAAAGTCTGAGATAATAGTGTTGGTATCTGATTTAAAATAAGGGTAGATTCAGACCGTGATTTAAAAATCATGTCTTTTTTTTAATTCCTTTTGAAAGTTGCTTCCAAAATCACAACAGATTCAAACGAAGATTTTTTCCCCATGATTTTATGGTTGATTTTTTTCCCATTATCGGTAATTCTTCTTTACTTGCTTATTTATAAAAACAAACAATTTTAATGCGCTCCATGTTTTGTATTGTAAAAAGATGTTGCCACATTGAAATAAAAAATAAAATGAAGCAACATAACAAAAATACGAATGTGTGCAAAGAAAAATATAAAAAAAGACACAGATATCAGAAAACGTGTTTTTTTCTCTACCCCTCTTGCTTTTCTACACCGTTCGCCTACAAACACAAAAAATCATGTCTTAAAAAACATGGAAAAAATCACCGTGTGAACCGCGTGTAACTTCTTATGTACGTGTTTGTGCTACTGTTTTTTAATTATATTTTTTTTTGTAATTTTCTATGTATGGGATTTAAACTTCAAATTTGGCCTTTTCAAAATCAAATTCAGGGGTTTTAAAAACAAATTCAGAATTTTCGAAATCAAATTGAATATTTTACAAATCATATTCCGCACTTTTCAAAATAATTTCGGCATTTTAAATATCAAAAGCAGCCTTTTTATGAATCAAATTCGCTTTATAAAGCCTAATTTGAATTTTTTAAATGTCGAATTTAATTTAAGAAAAAGGTAATTTTTTTAACAACCTGAATTTGATTTGAAAAAGGCTGATGTAATGTTAAAAATCTTTATGTAGTATAACATCTATGTTTAAATTAATAAAAAGAAAAAAGCCCACTTACGTTAAATTTACATACGCAAAAATAATCATATAAATTCATTGTATGAATCTTATAATAATTTTTTTTTATTTCTCTGTAAATAAAACTTAAAAATTATAACATCTTTGTTTAAATAAATATTAAGAAAAAACCCACTTGGGTTTTTTTCTTATACAAAATGGTTGGGTTTGTCTGTGTTACCCAGTGGGCAGCCAACCCTGTTTATTTTACATTATAAATCAAACCTTACGATGAACCAGCCTTTATTTTTCAAAAGCAGAAGCGAAAATATTTGATTTTGTGACCAATTTCTTCTTTATCAAAAAGTCATCCAGATGCATTAATTTTTTGTTTTTTGATTTCATTATCTTATTCATTTGAATATTTAATTAAAAACAAATAAAATTGTATTGCCTATCTTAGGGCGTGTACAAAAAGTTTTATCTTTTAATAAACGCAATGCTCTTAAATAAAATTGTAGCTCTCTTGGCATTTAGAAAAAGTTTAAAAAATCATACATATACGAATTTCTGAAAAATTTTATTTTTATTTATACATATCGCACTTGTTCAACAATACTGTATTAACTCGAAATGTTAAAATTTTCAGTAGAAGCAAAACCATTTTTAATTTTACTTAAAAGGAATATGAAAAAAAAATGTTAAACCAATCGTTTTTTAAGTAGACAAAATGGCACGATATTTTTACAGCAGGTATTTCCAAAAAGTAAGAAAATAAAAATTTATTTTTGATCAAGTGCGACATAAAAGTCATATATCACTACACATTTTTGATTTGTATCTAAAGCACTAATTTCTTTTATTGCATTCTCGAAATTTATTGCAGTAATGTACCTACATATGTACATATATCTAATTACAGACCGGCATTTTTAAGAAATGTTCTTGCTATTCATCTTTTAATTCTGTAAATATGTATGTAATGGTCAATTTTTTGAGTATGTTTTTGTTAGTAGATATTATTGATTTCCTTTTCAGTTTTTCTTTCGTATTTATGGTGGCTTGTAGCCTGTTTTATTGTTAAAAACTTTTGAAAGACAAAATTCAAAATGTAGATGTGTACAAGACAACAAACAAAACGCGTAGGCCAGCAATAGGCTCCTTGCAACAGACTTAAGGAAGGTGTACTAAATTTTGTGCTTTGGTTAAATGGTTTCCAAAAAAAGTACCCAAAATTGTATAAGGCTAGATTCAGACCGTGATTTAAAAATCATGTCTTTTTTTTAATTCCTTTTGAAAGTTGCTTCCAAAATCACAACAGATTCAAACGAAGATTTTTTCCCCATGATTTTAGGGTTGATTTTTTTCCCATTATCGGTAATTCTTCTTTACTTGCTTATTTATAAAAACAAACAATTTAAATGCGCTCCATGTTTTGTATTGTAAGGAGATGTTGCCACATTGAAATAAAAAATAAAATGAAGCAACATAACAAAAATACGAATGTGTGCAAAGAAAAATATAAAAAAAGACACAGATATCAGAAAACGTGTTTTTTTCTCTACCCCTCTTGCTTTTCTACACCGTTCGCCTACAAACACAAAAAATCATGTCTTAAAAAACATGGAAAAAATCACCGTGTGAACCGCGTGTAAGTCAGGAAAAGTTTTCCTGTGAGTATTTTTGATTCCATTCTCCACAGGTAAAAAAAATTTTATACTTATGAGGTGCAAAATCGATTAAACGATGTACGTGTGTATGTTGAAAAGAGTTTATATATATATAAATATATATACATATTTATATATATATATATTGGATATATCACATATGTATAGTATAAACGTAGATCAGAAATTTCCTAAATATAAAGAATATTAAAATATTCAAATCGGTCCATTATTTTAACTGTCCTTGATACAAGTTTTCTCCCGAATTAAGGGTTTTGGTACGATAGGGCCTATAAAAACAAGATTGAAAACTTAGCGTAGTGAACCTACTATTTATTATTACCCTTACACAAATATGCTTTTGAAATAAGGATTTTGATACGTTAGTGTTCGTACCATATTAGCTAGTGAACAATTGGCTTTGCAATACTATGGTAAAGGGTGTATGAAAAGCGATACAGCCGAATATAACACTTTAACATGTTTTACTTGTCTGGAATGTATTTATAATCAATTTATATTTTTGTTCATTTATAAGTCGATTTTATTAGCTTTAGAATAAAAGTAATTGCTCTGTTTGATATTACGTATAATATGCGGGTACTTAATATGCGAAAAGTACTTTCAAAATAATGTTTAACCGAATTGTTGTATCATCTCTATATTATATACATATACATACATATACTTTTGCCTGCCGCTTTTTGGTGCTCTTCGTAGTGTTTAGCAGTAGCAGAGATGATCAACGACATTTTCAAAACTGTACTTTATTTAGTAAAAAATTGTACTTTTTTGACACTAATTGCACTAAAATCCAAAAATATTTTTAACTAGATTTATTATTTAATAATAAAAATATGTGCTGTATGTACATACATAATGCTAGGAAAACAATTGGGTCGTACGTCGTAAGAACGTAGGACTTAACACCGTAAATTTATAAAAAATGCTTATTTACCCACAATTCCGTCGTAAGCGTATTTTGTTTTCTTTTGAAAATAATATCAGAATATCTAAATGTATTAACTTCCTGTTCAACAATTTCAAACGTAATCGTTTGCATAGAATTTTTTATGTATGTAAATAATAATTAAAACTGAGTGTTTTTTTATGCAAATTTTCTATGCGAATGGTAACGTTGAAATTGTTGCACAGGCAGTAAAATTGTTGTATATTTGTTCCTTCTTTTATTTTCTATTAAAATATTCAATTTGAAAACACAAAATTAATTTCATTTAATTCTTCTTATTTTATGGCTTGCGGTCGCAACCGGAGTACGTTCATACGGTGCAAGTGTGTTCCTACGGTTGAATTTCACCGTACCGTTCATATGTACTATAGAATTATTTTTGAAATGTACTTTTGTCAACTAGCAAAAATAAAAATTACGTTGATAAATTAGAATTTATACGAAGACTTTTATGTTGTTTTTTTTTAGAAATGAAAGTAGAACTGGTAAAAAATAAGAAAAATATGTTTAACTGAGTAACGAGTCAAAAATATATTTTCTTTAAAAGTAAATTCTTTTGGATTTGGTATCCTACAAAACATGAAGCTAACAAGTCTTCGTCTAAATTCCGTACAAAAGTATTTATATAGTACTATTCATACAACCACATTCTATTCAATTGTATGTCAACACAAAGTTAAATTAAAAGCTTAGAAAAATGAGGTATACGGGTATGTTCTGACACTCGCATCTGGCATTACATGTGCGATTGTGACTTGAACTCGCAAGAAAGGTGTTCTGTAAAACGAAATCGCAAGGCTCTTAGCGAGTTTAAATCTCAACAATCAGCCTTATTCCAGTTGTCGTTGCCGTATACGACTGTGTCGTTTTTTGTAATACATTAAAGTAAAACACAACCTGTGTTCTTTAATCTACTTCAAAAAACGACACAGTCGTATACGACAACGACAACCGGAATAAGGCTGAATATACTGAAGTTATGCGACCAAATTTTTAAGAAATTATTAAATGTTAATAAATTTAATTAAATATGTGTTTTTTTTTTTTTTTTTTTTTTTTTTTTTTTTATATTTGTAACATGTTCTTATAATTTTTATTAGAAAAATGAAATTTGAAATAGTTTTGTATTTTTATCCATTGTGTGCTTTTGCCAGCTGATCTAAATAATCGGCCTTATTGTGCAAGGCGTTGTCGTTAACACAGGTGTGTTAATGAACACAGGTTGTGTTACTTTAATCTGTTACAGAAAACGACTCACTCGTTAACTACAACGCCTTACACAATAAGCCCGAACATTCGAAAAATGCATGTTGGCAATGAATAATAAGTAACGAAGTACCGCATCGGAAGCAAAACGTGTTAGTGTCAGAACATGCTTGGCGATTAACAGCCCACATGCGATAATCCTGCAAATGTCAGAACAAACCTGAATGTAAGGAACTTCAAATGATAATTTTCAACGAGAAATTAGTTTTTCAAAAAATTTCTCCATAACTTTTTTGTAAATTAAAAACTATAACAACAGATTCACAGAGAAGACCATAGTAAATCTTTTGTCTGAATTAAATTTGCTACAGTATTTACATAAACGTGAAATCTTTGCTTTGTTTTTATCATATTTTGGTATGAAAAAATCCGTTCCGCATTCACTAACGAATTTGGCATAGGCAATATACCGTTGGCAGTTCTACTGATATCTGGAAAATTTAGTTCATTTAACTTACATACCTTTTCAATTCTCCAACCCTAGACCAAAAAGTATCTAATGTTAAAGCGTTTAAAATTTTTAAATTGTACTAAACATGTCATTGTAGTACTTCAGTACTTTTGCAATGCTGATAGTACTGAAAAAAATACAACTGTACTGACTGTATCATCCCTGAGTTAAAGTACATATGGTGTATTTGTTTGTGATGATAATTTTTGCAGCCAGTATTTTTTCCAACCCTCAGTAGTAGTAAAGTCTCGCAGTAGTTTGGCTGCTTTTTTATTTTTCAGTTTGTTTCGTTACGTTACGACCTCTCGAACAAAGTCACATTTTTAGTTTTATACAAATTTGTTGATATTTAAAAAAAGAGAAGACAACAACAATACAAAGTGATAAGCTAAGCAAAAAAAAAAAAAAAAAAAACTAAAAGAACTTAATCTAAAAAAACAAAAATAAATAGCCAAATGTATTTTGTTTTCTGACATATTTTAAACCAAATACTAATCTAATTTTTTTTGATAAAAATGGTTATGGAAAATAAAGAACTTGATGTGGTCAGCGATATTATAATACCATTCATTATAATTGTTGGACTTTTTCTCATAAACGGCATTATTTTATACTTTATATTCAAAAAACGGAGAACAATTGTCTACGAACAATACAATGATCCTACAACTCAGGAAGAGCCCTCAACCAGCCAACCTTTAGTGGGACCACCGATACCAGCTCTGAGGGAAGACCCTGAGGCTGGCATAGAAATGGAGAAACTTTGATTTAAAATAAACATTTAAAGAAAATATCCCAACGATTTAAATGCAAGCAGCTGCCGTTAAGCGAGTAGTTACCTATAAACTTTTAATTTAAGATCAGTTATTTTTAAATGCATTTTGCTATTTTTCATTAAATTTAGACCTACAACAGATCCATACTAGAAAATTGAATAATCTTTTAGATCTTCCTTTAACATTTCTTACGGCCATTATTACAACTCGCCGTTAGTTAAAGTAAGGCTTATGACGGGCGTATAACAAGCTATTTATTATTTCAATATTATTTTAACCTACCTGGTAGGAACTTACCTTGAACATTTTGCTCACTTTAAATAAATACCTTTAACTATCGTCAGGTTGTAATAATGGCCCTTAGAATTTTTATTTTTGTTTCCATGATTTTTTTTTTTTTATTTTAACTTTAAATTGTTTTATTTTTTTAAATTTTATTTTTATGTTATTAGTTTTGAAACATTTTGAAGATAAACTATTCGTATTTATTAAGAATTTTATTTTTATATATTTTTTACTAATTAAAGTGCTAAGCAATAACTAAGAAAACTAATATAAAAATTAAGTAAAAGCAACATAATATTAAATAATTTTTATTAAATGAATTTAAATTTCTAAAAAAAAAAAAAAAAAAAAAATCAAAAATTGGCAAGTTTAATTTAACAAAAAGTCAGAATATAAGAAAATTTATGGTTTAAAAAACTGGCAAGACAGTTGCAATACATGCAAACTTTTTCACTAATACATGCACACTTTTCCAACTGTCTTGTCTACTGTCTTGCAAATTTTGCAGACAGTAAAATTGGACAGTGATTTGACATTTGCTGTTTACAAAAGTAAAAAAAATCAACAATTAAAAGAAAATGAATAAAGTATGCTTTAATTTTTTATGTTTTACTTAAGTGTTATCTATGTTTACTCGAAATATTTGTTAAATGCTATTTTTAATTTGTTAAGTTCATATAAAACAAGTTTAGCTGGAACTTGCACTGCGACATTCACCTTAGAATTTTTTTTAAAGTGAACCGTCTTAACTACTGTCTGGACGCCTACGTCCCGACGACAGTAAGTAGTGTTTTTGGCAACTAACATGTATTTTCTTACTATCTTGCCAGTACTGGCAAATATAAACGCTATGTAAAGCCTGGAACAGAATAAAGTAGTTGTAGTAGTAGCTGAAGCTGACGAATGCTGTGTAGCGCAACAAAGTTCAAAATTTTGAACTTTGCTCTTCAACTGCAACGGTTACTACAACTACGTATTCTGTTAACACTAGTGTGTAACTGCCATTTTTAACCTTTCACAGCTTGCAGCGCTATTCCCCACGTAAGGGGGGAAAATTAAACTTGCTTTAGATTGTGTAAATATTTGTAAACAGTTAAATAAAATGCCAATGAAAAGAACTTAAAGCGAATGACAATTGGTGTTTATACCTCTGTCTACAGGTTCAAAAAAAGATAAATATAAGTTGGTCATTTCGTTTGTTCTTTCTACAGTACAAAGTATACAGATATATATTTTTTAATAAAAAAATTTGAAAAGTCGTTAAAATTATCATAACTACTCTAATTGCAATCTCTAAATACTTGTTTGTCACTTGAAAAAAGCTCTTTTTTTTGTTGTTTTTTTCAAAACTTTTTGTTTAATATTTGTCAGAAAAAACGTGCTTTTTTATTTGTTTGGTTTCCTCTTCTCATTCTGTACTTCAGTCTGGAGAAAATCGATAAAAGAATATTAAGTTTTGCCTTATTTTTAGAAAACAAATCAAATTGTTAAGCACATGTTATTTGGTTATTTATAGGATTTTTACTTTATTTGCTTGTAGACTTTACTTCTGTTCTAACACAGAAAAAATTATTAAATTTCTCCAATCACCAAATTTATTCCAAATTCATAATATCAAGCAAACAAGTTGTTGATTTTGCACCTATTACCAAAATAACTATATTGATAACTAAAAATTTTAAAATTTTGAAAAAATATTTTCAATAAATGATATTTTTAATTAAAAAAGTGATCAAAAAACTGCTATTTCAAACAATGTGTTTATTTTTTTTAAATAAATATTGGCAATTCCCAACAACAATTATACATGTTTAAATTATTTTATTTTAAACGAAAAAAGTCAATTAAGATTTTTTGTTATTTAATTTAAATTTTTATTGAAAATTTATTTCAAAACAACTAAAATGTTAATTAAATCAAAATTAAATTTTTAATTTTCTTTCAACTAAAAAAATAATTGATTCAATTATCACATTAATTAAATTTAAATACTTTTTAAACCAAAATGTTAATTAAATCAAAATTAAATTTTTAATTTTCTTTCAACTAAAAAAATAATTGATTCAATTATCACATTAATTAAATTTAAATACTTTTTAAACCATTTTTTTAATTGATAAAACAATTTTTTCTGTGAATGACTCTTATAGTGCGTTTCCATTATGAAGAAAAAAACATGTTTTGAGCAAAATACGTCGAAGTGTTTCCATTATGATGTTAAGTGTTTTTATTTTCGAATTTTCGAAATAAGTTTGACGGTTATTTTTTTCATGTTTATGTTTATTTTGCCTTAAAATAAATAAAAACGTAAAATATATAATAATGAAAATGGAAGATTCTATTGAATTTGTATTAAATTATATCATATCTAACAACGATATGAAAAATAAAGTATGTAATTATTTTTCAATCGCAAGAATTTTGTGCCATCACCAAGCAGAAATATGTCGGCGAAGAATTAGAAGAAATAGGGTACAGAAATATATTTTAATTCTTCTTGCGAAATCGTTAATTCTCCCAGACTTTGGAAATAGGTAATTTTTTATGTAAAAACATGAAATACAGTGAACTCGCGATAACGTGAACTAATTTTTACCAAGGCGGTTCACGTTTTCGATTTTGTTCATGTTATCGAATGCCAAATTTAAAAAAAATAACACGTCTAACTATTCAAAAATAAATAGATAAACAAGTATTTTAAAACAAATATTTTATTCATTTTTAATAACAAAAAATATATTTACAAATATGCAATAATTCAGTTCACTTTGCATATGATAAATAAAAAATAAATTTCTTATGAATATCACAAAAAATACACATAAAATTAACAAAAACTAATGGGGACATTTTTTTGTTTGAAGAATGTTTATGAGGAAAAAAAATTGTATAGGAAAAAGTCGGTCATCTTTTTTTTTTTGATAAGTTATTTGTTCGACCATTTTTAACAAATTTTTTCCATTTTCGGAAGCTCAGAAAAACGTAATGTTTTACGCTTTCCGGTACCATAAAGAGTATTATTTACAAGATTTGTTATTTCCTATTTTTTCTTTTTAATGGAACAAACTGTTGAGTTAGCAACACAATATTTTCTTGCCAAGCCACTGACACTATAACTCCACGTCTACAACAGACATGATTTGCTGTTATAACATGATGTTATAAAAGCGTTGTTAAAACATTTGCATTAACAACCGTGTTATAACATGAGAAAACCTCCAACATGATGAGTCTATACTTAACACTAACATCATATTGATGTAGACTGGATGTAACCTTTTTGAAATAGTTCAAGAATATTTACTTTATCTTTCATATAACATTTTCGGTTTTTTAATGACATTTTTCACTTTCACGAATAAAAATTTTTAATAACTTTCAACTTTTACGTAGCGATGTCAGAAAACAACAGGTCAGCGTATACATAAAATTAAGAAAAACATACGCTGTAACATAAACCAATAAGTGAACTCAATTGGGGGATTTCCCAATTAAAAAAAAAACATTTTAAACAAAAATAAGCAAAAATGTGTTCACGTTTTAGAGCTTCCAGATTTTGTACATGTTTTAGAATAGTCTGTGTAAAAATAAATTTGTTCACGTTTCTGAGACGTTCACACTTTCGAGTGTTCACGTTTTCGCGAGTTCACTGTAACTTTAAACGTATGTATGTGTGCTCAAAGGAACGATCATCACGGTTCTGGGAATATGATTGTCAAGTAAATGGGGATCAATTCTTTAAAAACAATTTTAGAATGGCTCGTGAAACATTTTCCAAACTTTGTGAAAATTTAAAAAAATCTTAAAAAAGAAGACAACGTTCAGAAAGCCTATAGAAAGGCTTTATAATTTGTTTTACAATTAAATCTTTGAGCAATTCTAAAAATGTATATGTATGTTTGTATGTATTTTTGTATTAGCAATTTTTATTTGTATATTTTCAATACAAAATTACCACAATAATTTTTTTTTCTAACATTACAAATGTCACTTTTTCGAATTTTTTATTCACTATTAAGGGATAGCTCAGTGTTGCATTTGTAGTTATTAAATAAACGCAGTGTTGTACAGAACATTTTCGACATAATTTGGAGAAAAACACCGTATTTGACATGTTTTCCTCACACAAAAAGTGTATGGGAAAACACATGATTTGCTGAATGTTTTGCGGGAAACAAGTGTTTTCGAGCAAAACACCTATTTGGAAACGCAATATTAATGCTGATAAAAAATTTTTGTTATTTTGGGTTAATTAGTTTTTATATGTACACTAGCTTAACCCGGTGTGCTTCGCTACCCCAATCGTTATAAAATGAAACAAAAAGTATTTATATATAAACAATATTTTTTTTTACTAAATTATTAATTAATTATTGCAATGCTTTAGGATACACAATGTTTTTAGTTTACCCCACTAATTGAATTAACATGTGTATCAAGCATGGGTATATATGTATGTTAAAAAATTCCCTTTTAAATTCATCCCAACACCTACATACGTGAAACAGTATCGAAGATAAGAGGATTTTAAATTTTGAGCTGATTAGGCGTGCCACCGCCCCTTTGTCCAACCACAACTTTACATAGCCTAGGGCTCATTAATTCATAACAACAGCCTACTGTGAGAATTTTATGATGATCGGTTCAGGAGTTAATTAGATATAATCGACATAAAGGGGCGTTGTCCCTCCCACTTTTTTCATGCAACGTATTTCTATTCATAACAATACCATATATACCAAATATCATCATCCTACGCCAAATAGTGGCTAAGATATAAGGATTTTATGTTTTGAGTTGTATGGGCGTGGCACCGCCCCTTTTTTCAACAACATTTTTATATACCTTAAAGTTCAGTAACTCAAGGCAGTCGCCTACTGTGGAAATTTGATGACGATCGGTTCAGTAGTTTATTAGATATGGTGGTTTTTACTTATTTTATTTTTTCATGGAGCTTATTTCTATTCTTACTAACACCATATGTAATAAATATCATCATCCTATGCCAAAATATGCTTAAGATATAACGATTTTAAATTTTCGGTTGTATGGGCGTGGCATCGCCCCTTTGTCCAATCTCAACTTTATATAGCCTAATGTCTCTTCCAGGGTCACAGTTATATTCTGTGAAAATTTCAAGATGATCGGTCAAGTGGTTTGGCCTCCTATAAGGCACAAATATATATACAAACATACATTCACTTTTATATATAAAGATAGAAGAGACGAAAATATTTGTATTATTTTTTTAAATAACAAATTTTTTTTTAAAGTTTATCCAAATTCTTGGCCTTTATGAAGAAACACCCTTTAACTAGGCCTGCCAATCGGAAAATAGCGGGATTTTCGGGATTAGGTGAATCCCGATTCTCCGGATTTCTGATTTTTAATCCCGGGATTTTCGAGATCCCAATTTTTTTTTTTTTTTAGTTTTTTGGGTTTTTTTAATTTTTCAATAATTGTGTATTTGTATGTATTTAAATTAAAACTTTAACAGACGTACTCATAACAAAAAGTTAGCCCCACAGCTTTTACACTTCGTACAACGAGCTGCTAAAGCCTATAGTACACGGCATGTAAAAATACACATGCGCATGTGGTTCTGACGTAATTTTGACGTCATCACACAACACGCAATGTTTATTGTGGCTTTGCATTGACGTCAAAATTACGTCAGAACCACATGTGCATGTGTCTTTTTACATGCCGTGTACTATAGGCTAAACTAGAATGCCAATTAAGCTTAGCAGTTTGTTAGCACAGAGTTAATTCTTAACAAGCTTTTATCCGTCTGCTAACTTTCAATATATCAACTCTAAAATTTAATGATGCTACATTGCTAAAAAAAAATGCAACAGGTTTTGCATTAATCATCGCTGGTTTTGTCATTAAATTTGTTTTTTTTTTTTTTGTTTTACCCTCCCTTTCCAAGATTTTAAAACTAAAATAAATTAAATAAAAAAAGATAGTAAATCCAAAAAATAAACAAAATTGTTTGACAATAAACGGCTGGTTTGCTCAAGTTGGCAACTTGTTAACAAGAGTTTGGCAAATCGTTAGCCAGATTTTGGTATGTGTATTATGAATAAACTTTGTGTTAACTTCATGCCAACTTTTCGTTATGAATACGGCCGTAAATATTTACAAAAAATTCTACCAACGAGTGTTGAGTGCGAAAGATGTGTTTCAACTGCATCATATCTTAAGAACAATATTCGTTCGAGTTTAGCAGATACAACGTTGGATGCTTTAATATTCTTAAGAAGCTACTTGAAATCATGAGATGTATTCTTCTCAACTTAGTAATAAATGCACTACTTTTAAAAGTTTGAACTACATCATTTCCAATTGTGTTTGAAAACTTTCCAAATATATTTTGTAATTTTCCAAATGTATTTTTTAATTTGCCCAATTGTATTTTAAAACTTTTCCAATTTTTGGAATATACATTTGGAAAATTATAAAATAAAATTGGACAATCTAAAAATACATTTAAATAAATAATCGAAATACATTTGGATCATTTTAAAATATATTTGGACAAATTTAAAATATTGGGACAATTTTAAAATACATTTAGAAAACTTGAAAATATATTTGGACAATTCTAAAATTCATTTGGAAAACTTTAAAATACATTTGGAAAATTTTTAAATACAATTGGAAATGGTGTAATGATTTATACCGATAATCAAATACGGATAAAAATAAGGGTTTTATGTTTGTTTTGTTATATTTTTTATTAAATGATCTTTATGAATTGTGATCAATTAATAATTTAATATCGTATGTAATTACAATAATTTTTTACAAATAAATAATATATGCTAATGAAATATTGTCGCGACCGTAACTTTTTCCAGGTAAAAGAATTGCAATTATATCCTTTACTTTCTCATTAGAGGTATATTTAATACAAAATCGATTTTGAAAGGGGCTTAAAGTTCTCAACCCGTTACAGCAACTATGAACTATTTGCTGTTTTATTATGTTTACTGATTGAAGGAAATGAGCATTAATTATTTCAGCTTTACGGACATTGATTTCTATGAATTTTCCATTACTATCAGCAATAGAAATTTCCCTTTGCTTTACCCTCCCAAGAGATTCATTCATAAATTTCCATGTTTTTTTGGGGACATTATTTATTTAAGTTTTCTAGGTTGCTGACGTAAAAAGTTATTCATAAAAAATTACATAAAACTTAACAAAAAATTTCCTGAAGTTCAATATGATTTGACACATATGATAGTTGTGTAAATAGTTGTATTTTTTTATATTTCTATTACCCAGCGGGAAATAGAAGGAGTACGGAGGCCTTCTAGAAGGCCTCTGTACCCCTTCTTTTTTGGATGTACAAGGCCTGTAGTGCGATTCACTGACTTTCTACGATAATCGTATCGTTAAAATAAATATAACGAAAATTTATCGAATTTGCTATCCAATAACATTTTTAACGATATTCGCTGTCGATTAAAGTCAGCTGTTACTTTAAGCAGTTTTTTTTCGTTATTTTAACGACAATAATTAACGTTTTGTTTATATAATCGATAAAGTGTATTTTATGTTAAAAGTGGCTGAGGCCCGACTTCTTACATACATACATACATATAATTCAAATGTACAAAAAAAAGCAAATTATGATGAACAAAAACAAAATTCCAAATGTAAAATTCACAAAATAAAATATAAAAACAGTAAATTAAGCACAATTTCATTGGTTTTTTCTTTATTCTCTTTTGTGCTTTGCGTTTATTTTAACATTTTGTAGACAGAGATGTTACAAAAACTACAGCTGTTTACAATCGCTAAAAAAAATTACAGAATCACACTATCGTTACTGCAAGCGAACATATATGTCGATAAAAATTACGATTGTCGGATCGTTAAAAGTTAGTGAATCGCACCACTGCTCGCTCCATTCCATACTCATATTTTGTTTACACACGTTGTCACTGCGGGAAGGCCTTCCGCTTTCCTTTCTTTCGCCAGAGCTTTTGAAAGGCATTCAAATAAATCGCTCTTAGGAGCCTTTCCAGAGAATGACTGTCAAAAGGCCTTAGAATAAAGGTGATCTTGAAGGGTTTTTAAGAAAGGTATGTTAAAAGGCCTTTCAATTAATGGCTCTTAAAAGGCCTTTCAGACCATCCTTGTAAAACTGCCTTTGATTAAAGGTCACATTGAAGGGTTTTTAATAAATATAAAATAAAATACACATATCAATAAATTTCAAAAAAGTATAAAAGTTTAGTGTTTTATAAGTTAAGTTTAGTATACATATGTATATATTTATTAACAGAACTACACATACTATAATTACTTTATAAACAAAAAATATAAAATTAAATAAAAAATAATAAATATATACATAATTAATACATACTACATAATACATTTTCATTATTTACCACAAGAACGTACCTTCTTTAATGAACAAAACCAGAGAATGACAACAAGTACCCATAAGAATAATATACAGAGGTATTTACCCACGCTTAACGTTATTGTGTATATCCATACTTATAACACAAATAATAACAACAGCTATGGTTGTGCGTCGCAAAAAATATGTGTATTACTTATACTTACGCACGGCAATATTTCTCACAACCACATTCAGTAAACTTAAATACATGAATGTATGCAGATATTATTCAATACCCATGAATGTGTTTTGGTTATCTGCCATACATATAAAATATCTATGTGTAAGAAAATATACATGGGTACTTTCAGTATTTTTGGCACTACTGCGTAAATATGAAAAAAAAAATTTGTATGAAATGTTTTAGCAAAAATGTGCTTTGATCACTAGCCAGGTATGGGACTATGTGCATATTTTTTTTTTTGATACATAAAATAAATTTTTTTTTGTAACATCAGCAGTGCCAATGTATGTCTACATACATAAAAATTATCTTCATTACGCATTATTGAAAACTATGAGTATTTTTTCCCTGGTTTGCCCTCAATTGTACATTATTTGCTTGGATCTATCTATGTTTTGAATTTCATGAAAATCTGTTAGATGGTTTCGCAGAGGCAACAATTGCCCCCTGCCGCCCCTCGTGGTCCTAGTTTAAAAAAAATGCATAGCTAATGTGGCCATATAAATAGGGATCTAACTATGTTCTAAATTTCTTTAAAATCTGTTGGATAGTTTCAGAGAAGCAGAAATTGCCACCCACCGCCCCTCGTGGTCCTAACTTTTCAATGTTTTTTTTTAACCATCAGTGAAAGTACCCCTTTCCAACTCATGTATTGGTTTGTAAATTGGTTGAGTGGTTCTCGAGTTATAAAACAGCTTTGAAAACAAAAAGCTTACCGCCTAAGTCAAATCTTAAAATTCTTAAAAAATTATCTCGCTATTTTCCTAAATAAAAACCCAAAATTGAATTTCTGCCTAATTCCAAAATTTTTAAAATTGCATTTGCCATCTCTGCGATGGTATACATACTCTGTGTATACTTACGTTATACATACGTAAATACACATACTTATTTAATCTTATGGGTATTGCAGATAGCCAATACAAGTTTTATTTATATCTGCATGTACTTTCTAAAAGAAGAATGAATATACAAATACACATTGCCAGCGTATACCTATACATATTTAATTCAACTTGTTATGGGTAATGGTATGTATGTGTATGGTTTTGATCTTTACCCATACATGCCCATACATGTTTTCTCACTAATACTAAAAGAGTACTTAAAATGATACTTTTGTCATTCTCTGAACAAAACTCAACTAAAATGATATACATTATTGTTTTCATTTGGTATTATAATATGTATGTAGGTATGTAACTTTGTTTTTATAATGGGATCTGAATTCTTTCGCTTTTGCTTTGGCGAAAAAACAAAACAAAAAATGTTACTCTTTCTCTTTTCAACTTCAACTAAAATGAATGCCTTCTATGAGGCATTCTTTAGCAGTTAGATAATAATAGTAATTGAATCAAAACAATTTTTAAGAAGGCCTTAAAAAAGGCCTGAAGTAGGAAGGTCTTCTGAGTTTTTCCGCTGGGTAGTTGGTTATGTACAGTTGATTATGTATTATTTAGTAATATTCGGCCTTATTGTTTCAGGCGCTGTCGATCAAAGAACACAGATTGCGTGTTACTTTTATCTATTATATTATCTCACTCTTTTAAAAATTTCACACCCCATGCTAAAATATCAACCATATAAGTGTAAAGCTATAAAAAACAACAGGGGTTTTATATTGTTGTTTTATAATAGAAACTGCCAAACGTTGTTTATGTTATTATGTATGTAGTATGAGTGTATGTAAACAACATAACAAAACAACAATAAAAAGCCCTGAAAAAGGAAAATAAAAAAAATAATCAGCTGGCGCTTCGATCATACCTGGTATATTGTTATATTAGTAGATATCGTGAATTTAATTTTCCTCGATCACTGATCACTGATGAAAAATACGTCGTGAAAAATATTGTTTTGATTCTACGAACCTTCTTATCTACCTAGGCCTTAATCATGTAAAACGCAACGCAACGTCAAAGAAATAATGGGTGATTCAAGTAGAAATACTTTTTTCAATAGCCTTTTTTGACAGATCACATGTGAGTCGTGTCATGCTGTCATGTTATTTTTGTTTAGTATTGTTTGGCATTTCATAATGGAAAGACTTAAGCCTATAGTACACGGCATGTAAAAAGACACATGCGCATGTGGTTCTGACGGAATTTTGACGTCATCACACAACACGCAATGTTTATTGTGGCTTTGCATTGACGTCAAAATTACGTCAGAACCACATGCGCATGTGTATTTTTACATGCCGTGTACTATAGGCTTTACGCCTGAACAACGTTTACAAATCGTCCAACTTTATTACGAAAACTCACGTTCTATGAAGAATGTGTTTCGTGCACTTCGCTCAACTTATGGTCCACATACTATTCGCAACACCATCACCTATTTTGAGACCCAGCATTCCTTATTGGATAATATTCGACCATATAGACCACGTCCAGCACGCTTTGAAGAAAATATAGCGGCCGTAGCTGAGAGTACACGAAGACCGTGGAGAGTCAATTCGGCGCCGTTCGCAGCAACTCGAACTAACGTATGGAACGACTTAGCGCATTTTACGTCGAGAACTTAAATTGAAAGCGTAAAAAATACAGCTTGTGCAACAACTGAAGCCGCTCTACCTTCCCAAACGACATCTCTTCGCTCTATGGGCTCTTGAAAAGTTCCAAGAAGATCCGACGTTTTCGAGGCAAATTTTGTTTAGCGATGAGGCCCATTTCTGGCTCAATGGGTATGTAAATAAACAAAATTGCCGCATTTGGGACGAAGAGCAACCTGAAGAGATTCAAGAACTGCCACTTCATCCAGAAAAAACAACGGTATGGTGTGGTTTGTGGGACGGTGGAATCATCGGTCCATATTTCTTTAAAAATGATTCCGGTGCGAACGTAACCATCAATGGCGACCGTTATCGTGCCATGATAACCGACTATTCGTGATCTCGGTGACATTTGGTTTCAGCAAGACGGCGCCACTTCCCACACATCGCATCAATCAATGGATTTATTGAGAGAACACTTCGGTGAGCACATAATTTCACGTTTTGGACCGGTCGATTGGCCACCAAGATCGTGTGATGTCACACCGTTAGACTTTTTCCTGTGGGGATATGTAAAGTCTAAAGTTTATGCGGACAAACCCGCTTCGATTCAGGCCTTGAAGGAAAACATCACGCGCGTCATTCGCCAGTTACCAGTCTAAATGCTCGAACGAGTCATCGAAAATTGGACTCAACGGATGGACCATCTGTGACGTAGCAACGGCCAACATTTGATAGACATAATATTCAAAAAATAAATGCCAAAGAATGTTCTTTTAAATGATAATAAACATTCCCCATTAAATTTGAATTTTCTGTGTTTTTTTCTTTAAAAAAGTAGGGAACCTCGAAATGGATCACGCTTTACATTAAAAGCACGAACAATGTCATAAATATTTTGTAATTTTGTTGTTGCTTTCTACAGAAATTCACATTGCGTTTTAAAATTTCAAACTGTGCATTGCTTGTGGCTCTGAAAATTTTAAAACGGTACATGAATTTCTGTAGAAAGCAACAACAAAATTACAAAATATTTATGACATTGTTTGTTCTTTTAATGTACTTCTTTGGCGTTGCGTTGCGTTTTACATGATTAGGGCCCTAGTGTCAGAGCTGTCAGATGTGGCGATTTCTCGCCAAACGTGGCGATTTTCAAACTTGTTTGGCGACCCAATTTTCGATTTGGCGACATGTCGATTTTTTGGCGATTTATAAAATAGTTGGCTATTTTGGATTAGCCATGAATTTGTTTTTAAATTTGTTAAATTTAATACGAAGAAATATTTTTTTATTCTAGTATTTCAATGTTTGAAATTTGATGCATTCATATTATGACCAGGGGGGCTACTCTCTATTGCGATGCGAAAGAGAATTGTAGCAAATCTACTGATTGGTACTCTTTAATGCGTTAGCGCGTTTATCTTTCGTATCTTTTTATTTTTTCTTTTCGCAAATTATTATTTTTTTATTTTATTTAAACTTTCCAATTTCAATTTTTTTTTACATATTTTGCCATTTCATTACTGGAAATCTGCGCTATCTTTGATATTTATTACCGGTATTGCTTATTTTTCAAACAATTTTGCGAAAGTGATAGAGCGTACCAAGTTGGCATTTAGCTTTCGCATCGAAATTGTATTCGCATCGCAATAGAGAGTAGCCCCCCAGTATTTAAAACTAAATTATGTTGAAATGGCTGATGAAGATAAGAAAAATCATCGAGAAATTTTTTTTTAACATTTATGAACATTTTTCCATTATAAACTGTGACAAATTATCACAGATAAAATTCGCTGTTGTTAAAGATATTTTAAAGATTTTTATGAATCCTTACGTACATTTGGATGTTAATGAAACACAATGGACAAAATAACGTTTGTTAAAAGAGAATTTTAATGATGATATTCAATCTAATTTAAATCAGTTTAGGATAACAATTTATAGCTACAAGGGTACGGCAGGAAATTACTATTTTAAGGAACTTGCGTTGGCTGTTCTTTATAAGCTGGTTATTACAACTAGTAATGCCTGTGTTGAAATAATGAACTCCACTAAAACTCGCCTTCGAAGTAGAATGCGATATGAAGTTTTCGACACATTTTTACGAGTTTAAAGTTATATTAATGTAAATAGTACATGTTGCATTTCATTTGTAGCTTCACAATGTATTACAAAAAAGTAGACAAAAAGGGAGTCTTCGCGGTGAAGTTAGATATATAATAGAACTGCAACTACATACATACAAATGTATTGTATATCCAATATTTGTTTAATACTTACCGCAAAAATTTTTTTTGTTGCTTTAAGTAGACTACTACAAAATATTTTAAACATTGCATCTTTTTTGTGTTCACTAATCATTGTTACTTTGTTCTAAATAAAAATTAAACAAAATATATCATGTCGACTTTTTTTGAATTTTTGGCGGATTTTAGCGATACGAAACAAATTTTTTTTTGGGGATTTATAAAAAAATATTTTTAATTATTCTAATATGTATATTATTGTCAAAAACTAACAAATAAATGCTTTGGCGATTTTTGACATTGAATTTGGCGAAAAAAATCAAAATCAATCTGACAACCCGGCCTGGTGTACGATTAAAGACCCAGTTAAGGCTAGATTACACTATCTCACAAGCCTTACGTATTCCATAATACTTTGTGAGATAGAAATCAAATGAGTTTTGTTTCGACTGTCAAAAAATCGAATGTAACTTTACAGTTTGTAGTCACACTATCAGACATGAACATGCTTTTGTTAAAATGCAAACCTGATCCAATGAAAAGTATTAGCTTTTAGAAAATTTAAAAAAAAAACAATGAAGTCGTATGGGATGTCAAATTTTTTTTCGGAACACTTCCATTTTCATGACACATTGCATTCACACTATCACACTTTGTCATATTACTTGAGTTTTTGCCATGTATTAATACAAAGTATAATAGTGTAATCTAGCCTTTAGCTGACAGTAGCAGTAATGTAACCGTTCAGTAGAAAAGTAAGAAAAATTTATTTAATATAGATTTAGTTACATCTTACTGCTGGCTACGTATAATCATCGTTCTAATTGCTTTACATACAACAATATGAATTAGCTGATTTACAGCGTTACTGTTATTGTCAGCTAACTGGGGCTTTAGGGTTTCTAAATTACTATGATTGATTGTTCTGCAAGTTACCAAAAACAAGTGGAAGTGGAATCCATCAATGTCCTGGGGGTTTTCTTAAAGATCGTTTTTAAATAAGTATGTAATCTACATACATAGGATGCGTTCGTAAATGCATCACTGCGCTGCATCAGTGATTTCAAATGTTTATACATATATGTATATATCAATGACGTAGGTAGGTAGGTAGAAAGGCTGGTGTGAAGTCTCCTTCACACCCTCACCCAGAGACCAATATGGTCCATTGTGATGCCTTGTTTATAGATAAGAAGCTGAAAAAGAAGGTGAAGAGAAACAGCAAAAGCATTAGAAAAGATAAGAATAGATAAGAAAAGGAAGTTCTGACCAAACCCGAGAGAAAAGCCTCACTCAACACAACTCCAATCCGCCCTATGTGCGGTTAGCTCCCAGTCTCCTGCTGCGCAGCCAGGCCATCCCCATTACGAATCCTATTAGACTCTCGAGCCCACAGCCCGGGACGTCCCCTAATTCGCCTAGGAATCTGCTGCCCAGCCACCTCAGCCTGCTGCACTGTAGCCTGGGACAGCGGCACAAAATGTGTTCAACCGTCTCCAGCTCCTCCGGGTCCTCACACAACCCGCACATATCCGACACGTCGGATCCCAACCTCATCGCCATCCTGCCTATCATGCAATGACCCGTGATGATTTCTATTATGGTCCTCACGCAGACCCTGCTTCTGCCCAGCAACAACTCCGAGTCGGACTTCCTAAGCACCGGCCACATCGTCCGTGATACCCGGCAGTCCGTTCGGTTCCCCGAGGCCCTATTGGTCGCGTCCAGAATCCATTCCCTAATCTTCCCAAAGTAGAATCCTATTGGAGGCCTAACCGCCTCTATGTGATTAGGATCCTCCATCTCTGAGCCCTGTCTCGCCAATCAATGACGTAGATGTG
The DNA here is from genome assembly GCA_943735925.1 of Pollenia amentaria. NCBI lineage: Eukaryota > Metazoa > Arthropoda > Insecta > Diptera > Polleniidae > Pollenia > Pollenia amentaria. The sequence continues at coordinate 31,196,464 of OX031010.1, read as the reverse complement.
GACCAAAAAATTGTCAAATACTCCACAAAAAGAATAGTCACAGAATAAAAAAAATTATAATTACACTTTTATCGGCATTAAAAAAAGTTTGCTTTTCTGATGCAGCGCAGTGATGCATTTACGAACGCGCCCATACTTACATACATATTTAAAAACTTTCTATATAATTACAATGACGTGTTATTTAGATCTGATGGAACGTTTAAGCTGCGGAATAATGAGCAATTGTAAATGGTGTAGGAGAGTAAACAAATTGTTCAATAGAACTGATAAGAACTTAATAGAAATTGCGTTTTTAAATTATGTATATTTTATATGTTAAATAAAATCAGAATTTTAAATGATAAGAAAATGTTATTTTCTATATTGATTATTAAAAATTGCTTTCAATTTAATATTAAATGAAAAGGGAGTCGTCTACATTTGATACTGTTGCACTTCAGTGATATTTTGCACTTAACTAAAATAGCTGTGCAAAACGTTTTTTTTTTTTTATATAAATTCCTTATTTATATATTTGCAATAAAACACATTTTAATTATTGTTTTGCCAATTTTAAATATTTTCAATGGATACAACTAAATTTAATTTTATATATTTGTGAAGTATACAAAACAAAACTTAAATAATTTTCTCAAATCTATTGAAAAAATCGCTCAATACAAAGTAATAATGATGATTGCCAATGAATTACAAAAATAAAAATTGTCACACAGCAGTAGAACTTGTGTGACAACATCAACAAAAATTGTCACCCCCTTTTTCAATTTATATGCGTAGTCTATAGTAATGAACCCCTAAAAAAACATTCAGATAAATGTGATCTAAATTAAAAGAAATTAGACTGTTCTTGTACATTTCAGATGTATGTTTACAAATAAGTTTAAACATTAGGGTTTCTTATATCCCAATAATTTCACAATAGCCGGAAATTTGTAAAGAATAATGTAAAATAGTAGATAAAAGGGTGTCCCGGTATACTAGTTGGCAGTGAGCTAATGGGTACGTTCGTTAATGCATCACTGCGCTGCATCAGAAAAGCAAACTTTTTTAAATGCCGATAAAAAATTATTTTAAATTTTTTTTTATTGTATGGCTATTATTTTTGTGGAGTATTTGACAATTTTTTAGACCGCATCTACTTCACTGATAGATATATAAACATTTGAAATCACTGATGCATCGCAGTGATGCATTTACTAACGTACCTAATCTATCAGAATCAAATTTGTAATTGTGTTTGTAACTCTTATGGCTAATAAATCAGTGAGTGTTTAAACGCTTGTTTAGTTGAACTAAACTTATGGCGATTTCTTTTCTGAGAAATATGTTGCATAAATGGTACATGCTCTATCTCTTTTGTTTAGAGCATGTACCATTTATGCAACATTTTTCTCAGAAAAGAAATCGCCATTAAATTTATATGTAGTATAAACCCAACAGTTGTAAATCAGTGTCCTATGTATTATATGTAGTCTAAAAAGTAACATGTGGCAGCACTACGATAAATGTTGTTCACATGGTCTGTATTGGTAGTTTAAACGCCCAATTGTATGCGTTTAAAGGGGCTTTATATGTTTACTGATTAACTGATTTGTTGGTTTAAACACATTTGAAACCAAAAAGAGAGTTTAACTGGCTCTGATTTATAATCCCTTAGGCTGTGTTGTTGAGATCTCAGTTAAACTAGGCTTAGTTAATCTGAAAACAGATTTCTGCCGCCATTAGTTTGTATTGTGGCGGAACAGCTTAGTTTTGCTAAAAATTTTAGTCTTGAATGAAATATTAAAAAAAAAAACTACATTTCGCCGTAGAATTTCGAGTTTTATACTACGTTAAGCTAAGTTTAAACTTACTTCTCATACCAAAAACCAGGCCTTAATCGATAAAATAAAAATAAATAGAATTTAAAATTTACACTTATGCTAAAATTATATATCTATTTTAAAGTTTTTGGCACCTTTTTTAAATCTTAAAGAATTTGCACATTGGGCTACTATTCCTTTTTAGCGTTTTAAATTCTCAAGTTACATCTAACGCATTTTACGCGGCATCACAGCAAATAAAAATCGCATCGCATTTGGCGCGGCGATCCTTTCTACGCTTTGTGCCTGTAACTTGGTGCAAATAACTACATTGATTCAACTATTTTACAGATGCGTAGGACGCAAAAAACGTAAAACGGTTAACGAGGGCCTCCAGCTTTGAAGTCAAACAGATGTCGTACACTTTTTTTTACCTTTATCGTCGTCTATTGCCAAGGCATCTTACGCTTTTAATTTGTCTATACAACCCGGTCGCCGATTTTCTACGACTAAGAGTGAGCTGTTAATTTCTTGCTTTGATCCTAAAAGTGGATGTTAGTAGATAGTAGAGCAAACATTTTGTAAAAAATGTTTTACTACGTATTTGTAGTTTTTTTTTTCTCTGGGAACCCCTTGTTAATACACACCAACTTGAAGTGAATTTTCAATTAAATTAATTAAAATAAATTGACAGTTTTAATGTCGAAATTACATTACACATCTCAACTTAAAAGGAGAGTCAGAACAAATGGGATTTCGACAAAAAAAAAACTACTTGATGATAATTTAATATTGTGGATCATTGAAAGTGAGAAGAAGACGTGAATGGAATAAAAAATTATGCTTAACAAGTAAGAGTGCTATATCCGGCTGTGCCGAATCTTTCATACCCTGTACCTGCAGTAAAAATATTTTAGGAGTGACGATTATATCTCTATATACATATAATCTAACCAATCTTTATAAAGACAAAAAATTGCATGGTGTCATTTCTGGCCATATAAACCTAAATTTGACCAAAATTTACACAATTTTTATATATGATATGGCTTTAAGGTTTTATACGGTACCTAGTGTAAATTATGAACGGATCAAATTTTATTACAATATCATTATTCGTTACGGCTTCAGAAGTACTATAGTGTTTTCCGAGAGTGAGCTTTATATGGAGTGAATGGTAAATTATGAACCGATCTTCACGAAATTCGACAATGAGATTTCAAGTCTTATTAAATTGTTACAAACCAAATTTTTATTAAAACAGCATTATTCGTTAAGGTTTTTAGACCTAGACGTACTAAAGTGTTTTCCGGAAGTTGGCTTTATATGAGGCGTGTGGTTAATTATAGGCCGATCTTCACGAAATTCGACAATGGGATTTCTAGTCTTATAGAACTGTAACAGACCAAATTTTGTTGCAAATTCCTTACGGTTTAAGATGCACCTTAAGTGTTTTCCGTGAGTGGGCTCTATATGGGGCGACAGTGTGATTTTTAGTTATATACCAACCAAATTTTATTACAATAGCATTATTTGTTTTTATAACACAATTGTGAAGTTTTTTAGGTAGTTGTTCCACATTTGGATTTCTAACTGAGGAGGTCTATAACAAAACGCAACAATTCCACTTTTTGAGTTTTTTGTTTTTTTACTGAATCCTATTCTACACGTTAAAATCTATGTAACAATTATTATTAAACATGACAAAGCTCAATATTTGCACTGCAATTCAATATCAATTATAATGGTTCAGACCAAAATGAAACAATTCCACATCTATGCAATAAACCACTACGTGAGATTTTGGAAAAGTCAATGGTATAAAATAATTATGCTTTAATGGTAACTCTAAGATAACTGTCAAACGTTAAGAATTAAATAACAGTTGTAAAATAGATTCTGCTTAAATTAAGTTAATTGTGAATCGAGTAATTTAAAAAAATATTAGAAATATTTATGGCAGAAGCAACAGTAAGTTTACATTCACACGTTTCATCTTTTGATGCTCAACTCTTGTGTTTTAAGGAGAGGGAAGCAAGAAGAAAAGGGGTTGGTACGGAGATGCCTGTACTCGGGCAGTACGCTTTGTGTTCTCATTCGTTGGTATATGCACAACAATGGCTGCATGTAAATTTTGTTCTTATATTTTTCTCTTTGGTTCGCTTTGAATAAAAGTGTTGTTGTTTTGAAGCAAGAAAGTTGAAACCGGTTGCTGCGTGTGAACATAATGGCATCTTCAAAAGGGAATTTAAAAGAAGTTGAGCATCAAAAGATGAAACGTGTAAATTAAGACTAAGAGAGTATAAACGTCGGAAAAAGAAAGCGAGGTTCTATACGAGAACGAATAAAGACGTGAAAACAGTCATAAAAAGTAATGGTTTTTGAGTTTTTTTTTTATCTGTTTTATCTAAAAAAAATATGTTTTTCACACATATGCTGATAAGTTTCCGTTGGCTTTGTAATTTTATAAACCTTGCAATCACAAGTAAACAAGTGTTTATAAATGTGCGCTGTTTAATAGGCATTTGATTATTCTCAATCGTGAAAACACAATATTTATTTATTGTTTTATAGTTAACTAGCTGACCCGGTTCGCGTTGCTGGCACTAAGCAAACATTAGTGTTGTATTACCAGACGATTTAAATTGATCTTTAAACGAAATTTACGGCCTTTAAATAAAAATCCATGAAACCGCATTCTCTGGCAAAATTTCATGTCAAACTGCATGTAAAACATCGTTCATCCCCAGTTCTGTTTCATCATTATAATATTATAAATTAAAATGTTGTTCATATACATATGTTTGATTTACATTTGATTTGAAAATACATATGGTTGCATGTATGTATATATCGTCTCCTTAATAAAACAATAGTGTATAATTTTTTTGCCATTTCGAGATAATAGAACTTAAAATTTTTGGGTTATTAGACAAATGGGAAAACACTAATATCTCAGAAAATAATCGATGTTTTTGAGTTGTGGTCATTTAAATATGTGATGAAATAATCAGACTACCAGTAGATGATATTTTATTAATTTACAAGTGCTTTAATTGCAAATAAATGGGATTCAAAGTACCATGATGTCACTTAGGCTATGTTATTTGTTTTATAATATGTATGAAAATCATAATACACTATTTTATTTTGTATGGTATACACTATTTTATTTGAATATTTTACACCAAATATATTATTACAAAATTGTGTATATCAATATACGTCATTTTTCGATTTTATTTTGTTATGAAATAATAAAAATTGTGAATAATAAAAATAGTGTATGCTTTTTATACCCTATTTTTCTTTGAAATGATTTTCAGAGTAACAACTAATTAAAACACCATACCTGCACTTACACAATTTTTAATGAAAAATTTCATACACGCAATTATACAATAATATTTCAATTAATCTTTTGATCCACTTTGTGGAAGTAGAATTTCACCAAATTTTGACCACATTTAGAATCAGTTATGTAGATTCTAATTATGCAATAAAAAAATAATGGTGTACATGCGTATCAGAGATCAGCAATGAGTAGTGAAAAAGTGAGTAGAGCCGAATCATGACTCATAATTTCTTGTACTTATACGCACTCATACTTATTGTAATTCGATCGAAACTCATATTCACTCAGAAGTTTGATTTTACTCATCGTACTCATACTTAGAACATTTATGTAGTGGTTGATTTAGATTCAACAGAGCTCAATGTGCATAAATATCAATAATAATAAAAAAATGTAATTTCCCCAAAATGTTTCTGTATAAACTTACAATTTTATGCTTTTTTATATTTTTATACATTTTATACTAGTTAGAAACTGTTAAATGACTAAACTTTTAAATATACTTGGATGAGTTAAATGAGCTGAATCAATGTGTGTATTATAAGTATTTTCCTGAAATTACAAATCAAATTGAGGTCATTTTTAAATGTGTGAGTATGAGTCGACGTCATACTCATATTTATTGCAACCTATACTTATACATCAACGGTCTCGTGAGTATGAGTGAATCAGAGTAGTTGAGTTTAAATGATTTCTACTCACTTATACTTAAAATTTCATGAGTCAGTATGAGTAGCGAAAAAGCGATTCATTGCTGATCTCTGATGCGTATACACTATTGTTTTATTAAGGGGACGATATATGCTGTGAATCTTACGAAAAAAGCGTTAAAGTGGGCGGGGCAACATTTTCTTTCCGCAAAACCTAAGTTAGACCATGGCGATCATTTTAAAGAAAAAATCGTCCAAATCGGTTAAGCCGTTCTCAAGTTATGGATTTTGCCACGCCCCTCCGCCCCAGACCGAAAATCAGACTTCACAGTGTCACCCGCCTGAATATTCTGAAGATTCCCTGAAAATTTCATCAAAATCGGCGCAGCCGTTTTGGAGTCCATACGTTACATACATACATACATACACACATCCTATTTTATATATCGCACTTAATCAACAAGAGGGTATTATCTCAAAATTTTTATTTTTCCACTTTTTCGAACAAATCTACACGCTATATTCATATCTGCCCGCTGTAAAAATATCTTGCTATTTTGTATACTTTTTGGTAATGAAACGGTTGGTTTAAAAATTCATTTCCATATGCCTTCAATGTTAAATTAAAAATTGTTTTGCTTCTACTGAAAATGTTTAAATTTTGAGTTAATACCCTCTTGTTGATTAAGTGCGATATATAGATACATATAAAGAATTTGAATTAAATAAATTGAATTTAATAAAGAAGTGTTTATTCTTCTCCTATACTGTTTCAATTTAAATTAAAATAATATAAAATGATATAGTGCAATTTCATTCAAGGCAAAAAGCTATAATTCCAAACCATGTTCATACCAAAACGCAACATTTGCATAGAGTTCAGAGCAAAACCAAATAATGACTGTGACGGAGCAAAACGCAACAATTCCAATTTTGTTATATAAATAACTTAAAAACTAACTGCGGGATAAATTAATACATATATTTCTGATTTGTATTGTTTGTTTTAAACTATAATAACACAATGATTGTTAATTTTTTTTAAATATATACAAATGTATTTAATTAAACTTATGCGTTTATCCAAAAACTGTTGTGATGGAATTGTTGGACAGACAGATGGACATGACTAAACTGACTTACTCAAGGAGACATAATAATATGTATGTATATACATTATTTTGAGGTTAGGTGAATATTAAAAAAAGTTTCACACGGAATGACAAACTAAGTATACCCTTATTCACCACTATAGTGGAGGGCAGAAAAAGATCTCTTTCTATACGTTCGGCTAAAATATAAACAAATACATTAAAAAAATGTTCAAGATATTTATCTGCACATTAGGCAACTTTTTTTTGTCAATGTTTTGACATTTATGCTTAAGTCAACATTTTTTAAAACTGCAAAGTTTCTTTTGAATGCTTTTGTTCTCAACTGATTAAATATGTAATGAAATACATAATAAAAAGCAATTAACAAAACATAAGCGGTATTCACCCTTTGTAATAACTGTACAACTCTATTATATTTAATACGATTTTATACTTCAAAGCGTGAGTGTCTTTTTCGTATGCATTGTAAATTGATAAATTTGCTGAGTGAGAGAAAGAGACAGATAAAGTTTCTTCAACTGTTTTATTCTGGCAAATTCACACACTTTGTTTACTACTGCTTTTTGTGGGATTTTTCAACCACAGCGTAGTATATTTTAGTCTAAAACATTTTGTTGTTGCAGTGTTGTTAATGTTAGTATTTTTACTAAAATTATAAGATTAACAAGGTCTACAAGGGACTTTACTATCAAGGGTGAAATTCGCTATAGTTTTTCTTAATTTTAAGTTAATTTTTTGGTTTAAGACTAATGTTGGAATAACATTTAACAATTATTTGAGACTTATCTAACGTTTTTTTTAATAATGATAAGAATAATAATTTAATTTTATGACCCAATTACGGTTTACAACTTAACTCTAGTTCAGTTGAAATTTTGCAGTTTCGTATTATGGTTTACAACTCTGTCAAAGGGCGGGCGGTTAACAAAAACATCAAACAATTACAACTCTTCACTAACAGTTGTTTTATTTTCCACTCAACTGAGTTGAGTTGTAAGCCGTAATAGGGGTATTAAACATTCAAGGCATTCAAATAAGATTATAATTTTAATAAGATTACAATTTAAGTTTAATATCAAATCATAAGACCATCATAATTCAGACTTTCTACTTTGTGTTTCCTGGGTCCCTGATAACTAACTGCATACATATTTTTAATTTGCTAATTTGCATAAAAAAGTCATTTTAATTCTGCATGTTTTGTTCACTTGTTACTAGTCTTTTATCATTCTTGTTGCATTTTCTTACAATCAAGCATTTCCTGTCTATAATTGTTTAAGACAAAAACTTTGACACCATTTCCATTAGGCATGATTTTTTTTTTGTTGTATTATAAATATTTTAAATTAAAAATGTGTGCATACAATTAAATCTAAATATGTTGAAATTTTCCATTTACATTTCTGTTTGTGAAGCCTTAAAAAATAATAGGCCTGTGGTGCGATTCACTAACTTTAAAAACCCACCGACAATCGTAATTTTTGTCGACATATATATTCCTTTACAGTAACGATAGTGTGATTCTGTAATTTCTTTTAAACGATTGTAAACAGCTGTAGTTTTTGTAACATCTCTGTCTACAAAATTTTAAAATAAACGAAAAGCACAAAAGAGATCAAAAAAAAAAAAACAAATTAAATTGTTCTTAATTTAATGTTTTTATATATTTTTTGTGAATTTTACATTTAGAATTTTGTTTTTGTTCATAATTTTCTTTTTTTTTTACATTTTGAACTTAGAATTTTGTTTTCGTTCATACATATATGTACATTAGAGCATGGTGAAATTACTAGAAGGTGGCAGCACTACGGAATCTATTATTTTTTGCTTATCCATGGTGAAAGATTTATTGTGTCAAAATTATTTGTTTATTCATAGCAAGTGTCAAAATATTGATTGCTAACGTTAATTTTCTTAAAATAATAATTTGCGAGATAAAAAAAACCATTTGTTCGGTATTGTATTTAAAACAAATAGTTAAAAGCAATTGAAATAAAAAAACATAAAAAAAGACGTATTGTATAATAAAAAAACTTGTGAGTTGTATTAAAACTAATCGTTTGTAAAAGTTACATTCTGTTGTGAAAGTTTTGCAAATAGTTTGAAATATAACTTCAATAAAATACGTATTGTATTATAAAAGTGCTTTTTATTTGTTGCGAAAAGCAACTAGTGTGTTAAATTACAAATTAAAGCCAATCGTTTATAACGTAAATTTTTGCATCGTGGTCGAGGACTAACAAAAAAACTCATTTGCAAAAGAAAACTTTTATTTAAATAAAAATCAAACCTATTTTAATTGTAAAGCCTTTGTGCGTGCTTTTCAAAAATGCGTAAGTGTTTATTATGCGGTAAGGAAGAATTGCCTGGCAACGGTGTGTTTTTTAAACCTCCAATAATCGGTACAATGAGTCAAAAGTGGAGTAAGTTGTGCAGGAAGGAATTTAATCCAGCCACAAGAATTAGTTTTACTAAGTATATGTTTATATGGCTTTTATATTGTAAGGCATTTCAATACGGACACTTAACTTTTTTATACAAACAAATTTGCATGTTTTTGTTGTATTGTTGTACAACAAATCCTAGTGCTCCCACCTTGTAGTAATTTCACCATGAGTTGTATGGAAGGGAAATTCGTACAAAGTGTACCCCCCCTCAAAATGAACCTTGGACTTTTTTAAGATGACATTTAAACTATTTCGGCTCCAGCTTTGACCTCTCGTGAGCTGAACCATTTTGAAAAAGGGCTTATTTTTGCATGTTTTGTTAATTTGAGAATCTGTTTCCTTACTAACATATACAATATGGGTATCATAAGAAAGATTTTTTAAGGCGCGTCCAATTGTATATACAATTTGTCCAAGTACATAATCTTTGTATATAAATAATTTAGAAAGGCATTTTAATCACGACACAATGAACAATTATTTAAATTTTTTTTAGCTTAAACCCAGCGATATTGGAAACTGATAAGCTTAAATTTACAATTGGTTTTTATGCATGAAATTTTTCATACAGCATATTTTGATTTTATATTTTTGCAAAAATCTAAATTATTTACATACAAAGATGATGTATGTACTTGGCAAAAGAAAAAATTTGATACCCATATTGCCCTATTTAAAACGAAGGGTTACCACCCCACCCAATTACTTTTTTGTCAACACGCAAACTAGCACGAATTTCAAAAAAAGCTGAGATCCGTATTTAATTAAATCGACTAAAGATTAAAACATGTTAATTTGGCATTTTTATTACCAGCAACCCCGAACATGGATGATCGTCTTTGGACAAATTGTATATACAGTTCAACGCGCCTTATAAAAACTTTCTTATGATACCCATATTGTATGTATTAGTAAGGAAGCAGATTCTCAAATGAACAAAACATGCAAAAATAGACCCTTTTTCAACGTGGTCTAGCTCACGAGAGGTTAACTAGAGCCGAAATATTTTAAATGATATCTTAAAAAAGTCCAAGGTTAATTTTTAGGAGGGTACATCGAGTACTTTTTTTGGTGGGTCGCTCTAATATACATACATACATATGTATGTATGTATGGATGTAGTATGTATGTAAGAAGTCGGGCCTCAGCCACTTTAAACATAAAATTTACTTTATCGATTAAATATACACAACGTAAATTATTGTCGTTAAAATAACAAAAAAAAAAAAAAAAAAAAAAACTGCTTGAAGTAACAGCTGATTTTAATCGGCAGCGAATATCGTTAAAAGTGTTACTGAATAGCAAGCAAATTCGATAAATTTTCGTCATATATATTTTAACGATACGATTATCATAAAAGTTTGTGAATCGCACTACTGGATATACTTTTTAAGTACATATGTAGCATTCGAATCGATTTTATTAATTGTTAGCACAAACCAAACCTAATTTGGAACCAAAAAATTATTAAAAATATTGCCACAATAAGAACCATACCCCAATATAAAGAGTATTATATATTGAAATGTTGAGCCAGCGAACAATTGGATTTCCAATACAATGGTAAAGGGCTAATAAAATTCGGCACAGCCGAATGTAGACATTTTACTTCTTAAATTTAGTTCTAGCATGCTCTGTTTTAAAAGTTTGTAATTTCTGTAGTAAAATTTAAAAAATTCTCAAGTAACATTTTCTAAAATATGTAATATTTTAACCAAGGCGAATTCATGTATACGGTGGTGTCGATACTAAAACAAGTAACAACACCAAAAACACAACAATGTATTTTTTTTGTTGCTTTCGTTGATCGATATGTCAAAAACAAACAAGCAACTTTTGACACTTCTCTATCTAAGTAAGAAAAAAAAGTATCACAGCTTGGCTTTCAACGCCATCTGAAAAATGAATTCGTCTTGATTTTAACTAATTATTATAAAATTCAAATCTGAAGATTATGATATAGAACTGAAAATGGTGTACAAACAAATCAAAGCTCGCAATAATAGAAGTAAAAAAACCAGATTATGTATGTGTGTATATATGTATGTAAGTTTGTACCTGTAGCAAATGTCACCAGTGAATCTGTACTGATTCACCAGTACTAGTGAATTATACTACCGCAGATAAAGTTATTTACTATAGACATTTAAAATGTTCGTGCCATTTAGGCTTGCCAGATGGTATTGATATTTTTTTTTTAATTTACATGAATTTTCAGTGCTCTTCAAGAATCCAGAATCAAGAAAAAAATATTGTTTTAAGCTTTTTTCAGAATCTGATCAGTTTAAACATGTGTGAGGCCAGTGTTATAAACATATGTATAAACTAATTTGTTTTGTTGTTTTTTTTTTTTAGATTTATGTGATGTATATAAAATCTTTTGAATATTCCAAAAGTGTTGTTTATTTTAAAAAAAGTCGTATCTTAAAGTAGCACATTGATCCCGAATCCCGAAAATCTCGGGATTTCATCGATTTCAAAAGTTGGGTCACTTGACATGATAATCCCCCATATATATCAAATTGTAACGTTACTGACTGACGGACTGACTGATTCATCATCGCACAGCCTAAACGCCTGAAGCTAAAAACTTGAAATGTGGACCAGGGATTGGTAAATTCGAATGTTTAGGGGGTAAAAACGGGTAAATTCGGTAACCGTATATCTCTAAAACTAAAAGAGATACAAAAAAATGTAATACCTATCGTTGTTCTTTAGAAAAATAAGCGAATATCTGTCTGGTACTTTTTTGAAATTCGGCACTTTTGGGGGAGTAAACGGGTAAAACCTGTTTTTTAAAACTTTTTTGGCACGCCATCTATTTTTAAACCAATAAACATTGAAATAAAAAGTTAATCCATTCGTAACGTATCTAAAAAATGCAAATAAAAATTTGGTATATTTTCGAAAGCTTAAGAGGTGAAAATCGTACCTATTACAAAGCAGTGATGGGATTTATGGCACAATTGGGCCATTTTTGGCACTATTCAATGTTGCTTGGCCCTATGGCCCTTCCGCTCTTTTTTGGCCCTTTTTATATTAACATTCTTAGCTTTTCTAAAGTCTTTGGAAAAAGTTTCCTGACGAGCTGACCTAAGCAACCAGTGAAATGCGCATAGAAACTAGCTTTACCACAAAAATAAATTTCAATATTTTTATCAAAAATAAAAATTGGGAATTTAGTACGTCATATAGAAATCCTATTAATGATATATTTTTTGGTTTTTAGGCCCTTTTGAATTTCAGGTAGCAATACAATCTTATCTGTAAGGTATATACGAAGAAATATAATTTAATAATAAAAAGGTCTATCTGAGTGTTATTATTGAAACCTGAAATATGCGCTTAAAAGCTATTTTATAATATTTTCATATTGTAAACAAATAAAAATATATAGTCGGTTAAGCCTACGCCACAGTATGTATAGACAAATTTCAGAGTGTTTATGTTTGGGGCTCATGGGCAGTAATGAACCAATTAAAATAAAATTATGTTATGTGGTTAAGATTCATTTATTTGTTAACTTAAAAAAAATTAACAAGTGCCCAAATATGCCTCAAAAGGTGAAATATACCATATTTACTAAAATACTCTTTTGTCTATGCAAAAAATCCTGTAAAGATTAAAAATAAGCACTTACAATAAAGCAGAGTTGTAAATCATTATTCAAAAATGCAAAACTTCAATTAAACAAGAGTTGAGTTGTAAACCGTAATAGGGGCGTTAATTTATCGTAAACTAGGAAATGTCCTACATTTCTTACAGTTCTAATACTATGCATACGCTATTTTTATATATTTTTGTTATCAAGTTTTAAAAAAAATGTAGATGTTAAATACGAACTTCTAAATTAAAGTTACGATATGTAATAATAACTTACAAATTTGTATTTGATTTAATGAAATGTAAATACTTTTTCCAAAATTTAAAAATGAATGCACAATCAAAACTTAAGCCTTATCTTTTTCCGATTTTTAGTGTTAAAACAATTTTCCAAAGTTTAATTTCTATAATAAAGGAGTTTGGCCCTTTTTCAGTAAATATGGCCCGTTTTCTTTACAATTTTGGCACAAACTGAAAATGTTTAAATCCCATCACTGTTACAAAGCAGCGAGTTAAATGCTGGCATTTAAACAAGTTAAAACCTAGAAACATAAACTTTGGCGTAAAAATATGTCCACGAAAGAAAAGGAGACGCAAACGCAGTAGCGGGTTAAACGCTAGTTATTAATAAGATATGTTGCCATATTTTAAAAAATAACAAAGAAAAAAAAAACACGTAGGCAAAATTAACGTTGAAATTACCAAAATAGTTTTACCGGATAGGTAAAGATAACTGTTAGGTACGAACACGCCCAGATATCTCTTTGTTGAAATTTCGGGCATTACTTGTAACAATGTCAAAGCTTCAAGAAAGCCACAACAATGATGACAATGAAAAACAGTGATTTTATCTTTTCTTACATTCCCTTACAATTGGCTGATTTTTTTCCAACTCGAATTGTAGTTGTAATAGGGTAAAAAGAAAAAACAAATTGCTTAATAAAGCAACTTGCCATTTCAGTTTTTTTCCGGGCACATGCAAATTTATTATCAAAAGTTATTTTCGGGAATACAAAATTTATTATAAATAAGATTTCTCTATGACGTGCTAAATTCCCTAAATTCCCAATTTTTATTTTTGATAAAAATATTCCGTTTTCCTTTTCTTTATTTCTTTTTGGTAACCTTCGGATATCTTTCTCAAATAAAAATGAGTAAAAATTGTGGTTATTTTGTTGAACTATTCATGGTTTTTAATCCAAATTTTTACTATTTAATTAGGCTTAAGTTCATTAAATTTAATTTTCATTAAATTATTTTTATGAAGAAAGGAATTTTTACAACATGGAAGATTAATTAAAATTGTTATTGATAATTTTCATTCTTGACTGACCTGGGATTCGAAGCCAGGCTGACTGGCGTGTGATTCGAACCCAGGCGGCTGGTTACCCTGACATGTTTCGACCTCAACCACTAGGTCTTCTCAAAGGGATTTGCCGTCTTACACTCGCAGCCATCGATGACTGCTGCCGTCAGTAGTCAAACATCAATCCTTAAACCAAATTGTATTTTAACCTTTGGTAGATCGAAATTTGCTTATTGAATGATTATCCATTTTTAATTGATCTCACATGTTTTTCCTTTACTTCTGTTTTTTTATTAATAACATAAATTCCCTTTTTATCTTATTACAGTTGGAAAATCGTAAAGTTTATGGCAATGAAGTAGAGGAACGTTTCCGTATGAGGATTTTAAATGAAAATCGCCACAAAGTTGCCAAACACAACCAATTATTTGCTCTAGGCAAAGTTTCATTCAAGCTGGGCATGAATAAATACGCCGATATGTTGCAACATGAATTTAAGGAAACCATGAATGGTTTTAATCACACTTCGTATAAATTAATGCGGTAAGAATACCCAAAAGTTAGTTGAGAAATAAATAAATAAATATTTTTTTATATAACATTTTCAGTGAAAAATCCGGTTTAGTTGGTATCTCTTACATTCCTCCCGCTCATGTTACTGTACCCAAATCGGTAGATTGGCGTCAACTTGGTGCCGTTACCGATATTAAAGATCAAGGTCATTGTGGTTCGTGCTGGGCATTCTCATCCACTGGTGCACTAGAGGGTCAACATTTCCGCAAGACCGGTGCTTTGGTTCAATTAAGTGAACAAAATTTGGTCGATTGCTCTGTGAAATATGGCAACAATGGCTGCAATGGTGGCTTAATGGATAATGCTTTCCGTTATATTAAGGATAATGGTGGCATTGATACTGAAAAATCGTATCCCTATGAAGGTATCGATGATTCTTGTCATTTCAATAAGGCATCTGTGGGTGCCACCGATACTGGTTTTGTTGATATACCCGAAGGTGATGAGGAAAAAATGATGAAAGCTGTAGCTACTATGGGACCCGTTTCTGTGGCCATTGATGCTTCGCATCAATCTTTTCAATTGTACAGAGAGGGTGTGTACAATGAGCCTCAGTGTGATGCTCAACAATTGGATCACGGTGTTTTGGTGGTGGGTTATGGCACCGATGAAAATGGCCAAGACTATTGGTTGGTTAAGAATTCTTGGGGTACCACCTGGGGTGAAAATGGTTACATTAAGATGGCCCGTAATCTAAATAACCAATGCGGTATTGCCACTGCCGCCAGTTATCCCACTGTTTAAATGCTTTAATGTGTTTTTTTCTTTCGTTATTTCAATATGATTTTTAGTATAAATATTTACTCTTTCTTTACATTTATTTTTTTTTTCATTATAAATTTTAAAAAGCTTTACAAAGTTTATAAATATGCCAGAGAATTAAAAGAACTCAAAAAAAAAAATTAACGTAATTCAAACTGAATTCATAGTGTTTTATTTTGTTGAAAGATAAAAAAAACTTGGGTACATTTTGTTGTTTTACAACTTAGAGTTTTAAATTTTAAAACAACGAAATATATGCAAATTCGTTTTTTTAATTTACAAAATAAAGAAAGAATATTGTTACGTTTCTGCCTTTTCAATAACGTTTTTGGTTTATTTCCTTTATAATAAACCTCTTGAGTTCTTTTATTGCAACTTTACTGAAACTATTCAAGCCACTTTATTTAGAACTTAGTCAATTTTACCACTTATAATTGCAATGTACACACTTAAATAATCGTACTAATACGGATTATCGATGTCCACCTTCGCGAGTATTTATACTCTGTTCGCTGACATCTAGATGTATGTAGGGCACTCGACTCGTCGAAATGTCTGTAACATTTGTCGACATTTCTGGGCCAATCGAGATTTTATTATCTTACAGCGAATATCGTTATGCGTTAACACTGTGGCCGAATTTAAATTGATTTATACATCAATAAACTAAAGCATACTTTATGGGTTAAAAATAATCTTAACACTATTAGTTATCTATAACAATCATTTGAACTAGAAAACTGTACAGTGGGTTTACATTAGAAATATGCGAAACTAATACTATAACATTTTAAACTAATAAAATTACTAATAAACTACACTTATTCTTAACTAAAGTTACTTTCGTAACAATATGAATGAAATTCGATTTAAATATTGATTTAAAATTTTCTTTTAAAGTGTACACAACAAAGTATAAGAAGTATATACTTTGGAACAAAATTTAGCTGACCTGGCTGTTTAGTTTTCGATTTTTTTTAAACTTTTTTTATGTATTAAACAAGTTACATTAAGTTGAGTTCTTTTATAATTTGCAGGGATTTCCAAAAACAAAAAATTCATACGATTTCATAGAATACTTTTTAAAATTCCTTAGAGAACAATAAAATATGTATTTATCAAGGCGAGTTCATTACAGGTGATCCTAAAACCCTTCTGATAACTTTTTTTCTTTAGCGTTATAATTGTTGGATGTCAAAATTTTGTTTATTATCTTTGTTTCTGTTTTGATTTGTTTCGGTTTTTGACATTGTACAATGATTTTACAAAAACAAATTGCTTGTGGTTTTTGAACGAGTTGTACTACCGAGATTACCTGGAATAAATTCGCCTTGGTATGTATTTAAAAATAATTTTGAAAACTAATTTATTTTATTTACAAAAAAATTACTTCAGGAATGAACATTATCCATTAAAAATTTGGGTTTGTGATAAAGACAAAAGAATACAGCAAGGTTCCATTAAAACTCCTTCGCGGAAACTCAAGTACTACTCTAACTCTACATTCTTATTTTTGAAATTAAAGCTTTACAAGAACTGTAGGCAGAGTTGCCGACTAAGCGCATTTGGCGCTAGATTTAACGCTTTTCAATAGGCGAAAAGTCCCATATTTTTCCTTAGCGCTTTTTTTTTAAATAGTGCTAAACTAGCGCTTTTCGGTTAACATGTTTTGAAATTTATATAGATACGGAACATTTTTCGTACTTTTATTTTCGCGCATTGAAATCAAGGCACATTAAACTAAAATTTGCTTCTGTTTCCAAAAACTTTTGATATATACCTAGGCACATTTAACAAGGTAAAGTACGTAGTTTTATGTCTTCAGTATGTCAAATCCATATAACTATAGTTATATGTATACATACAAAAAAGGGAATGTATCCTGCCTGATATTGAACTAGTGCCAAACTAGTACAAAAATATCCAGTACTAGTTCTCAACTGTAAACTTTTCTTTACCATCTTAATGCTCTAATTAGCATTGAGTGTGCTGGGAAAATCACTAGTACTATTTGTTATAGACGTGTGCCAGTACATTAGGACCACATTGGGTGCTTAAGAACCAGTTTGTTACTAGTTCTTTTCTATAGAAAAATTTAGCATTATCAAAATACAAATATGTACTCGAATATTAGTTTTGTCACAAAAAAATTCTAGCAGTATACAAGTTGGTTCTTTGTACTACATCCAGTACTGGTAGCCATAAGCACATGAATTTTTATTAAAAAAAAAAACTAACCCCCTCGTGTAAATGTACAACCACACAGACAAGTAATTGTTTATGTGGTTGTTATGTTTTTGAAATTTTGCTTTTTTGCAAAATTTTTAAGATTTTTTTAATTTCACGTGAATAACTTTATTAAGATATTTATTATTTGAATTTCATTAAGCGATTTTTGATTAGATGCACGGCGCTTTTCGATAAGAAATAGTTCACAACCCTGATTGTAGGCACTTAAATTTCAAAATTACCATTCAATGCTGCCGTACGAACTTTTTTATGGTTAAGAGTCAGTGATGCATTTTGAGTTTTTAATTTTTGGGCCAAAAACGACGATTTAAAAGGGCCAAAATACTTTTGAAAAAATACAAAAATGTTCGTTTTTATTGAATTTTTGTACTCTATACAAAAAAAAAATTATTAAAAATTATATTTGATTATTTTTTATTGCAAATAATTCTTATTTTTGAGTTTAATTTTTTTTTTTGCACACAACGATTATTTATATTTTGCTTAATATACCCATGACGACTATATCTGGATTCTTGTGTTTTGCCTTATAAAAACCAGTATATTTATTTATTTATATTTTGCCTAATAATAACCATTATTTTATGTTGAAACAAAATTTGCAGATTCTCATTTCAAGCCCTTTTTACAATTTTATTTTGCAAGTTAAGCTTTGGCTAAGACATAATACCAAAATAATAATTATTTTTATTTAAAATATAGAAATCAAGAAATAATTGTTATACATATTAGAGATGAGCGATATTTCTGTACCTGTGATTTAATCACTGTTACTGAAAAATCACGAATCACAGTTGTGCCCAAATTTGTCAAGTAACAGGTACTTTCTAAGTCGTTCTTTTTGTATTTTGTTACATATACAAATTTATGATATTTCACTGTTTGTGTGGGTAATAGCGTTTTTTGAATGAAATGGCGAATAATATTGCTGTTCCTTTCATTCTTTCTTCTATCTTAGTATTTTTTTAAGCCAAAGTTTATTTGTTCAAGTATGTATGTATGTATAAGTTAACAGATTTGAAAGCTCTTACAATTTGTTGTTGTATCTTTGCAAAGTGCTTACAAAAGCTCTTGCGAAAGCTCGCACATTGTACATATAGCTTGGGCGCAATTGCTATAAAAGAACAGAAAACCGATAAACCGTAATCACAATAAATCACGTTCACTAATCACGATGATATTTAAAAATCATGGGATCGCTCATCTCTAATACATATATCAAGCAAAAAATAAAAATTATAAAAATCGTTATGCATACATGTCAACTAGGGAGATCGAACGGTTATTATTCGACCGGTTTTAACCGGTTATTTTAGCTTTGCCCAAGACGGTTATTTTAAAATGCCCATTTTTCGAATATCGAATAAACCGGTTATTTTGGTATAATAAACCGGTTATTTGAGTAATGTGTAATTTATATACATTTTCCTTACTCTTGTTGTAGATGTACCCGCAATTTAAGTATTTTCTAATTGAATATTGGCCAAACTTAAACTTTTTATGAAAAATGTCAAAACAAAATGTAACATTGGTCAAAAAACATTATGAACACTGTAAATACAAATCGCTTATAAAAGCGTGTGTTCTTGTAGAAAAAAACCAAAAACTATTCAAAATACTACAAAAACGTTTGCAAGAGTATTCTACATATTAAATATATTTTTATATAAAGGTTATCTCTAGATCTTTTTCGAACGCGATTAAAAAGACAAAGTTAGGTTCTTGAAGTGTCCTAAAATGATAAGTCACAAAGGTTCTTCCATGTCACGACTTATTAATCACCTTTAATTAGTATACATGCTTGACATAATTGTGATCAAAATGAAACAACTCGAAGTAGTTCAAAGGAGACGACAAATAATACTTTGCCAAAATACGCTGCCAAAAATGAATGATTGGGTGAAATATTAGCCCGTTGTGTTGCGGAGGACGAAATGCCCGTTAAGGCACTAAAAACTCTTAAGTAGTTCTAGCATCTCTTCATGCTGAAAACTATAACATTACGGCGGAATCAACCATATCATTCAACAGTTTCTAAATAACATTATACAAATATCTTCTTACAAATAAAGTTTAGTAAATCAATAAAAAGTTGTTGAAAACTTAGCTAAAGTTTGATCAATTTACTGGTCCCACTTTTCTTGGATTTCATCGTAAAATATTTGTTAGGTCTGATCTAAGCCATATCTATGTATTTTGTTGGTTCCTTACCTTTGCAAATAGTTTTGTTTTTATTCAAATTGACGTTTTATTTTAAAAACTTATTTGATTTTTGTGTTCTTAAGTATTCGAATTAAAACCGGTTAACCGGTTATTTAATATAACAAATTTTAATGTATATAATATGCCTTGCTCTCACGAAAGTACAAGTGGAGATGTCGTGGATTTGTGTGGATGCTACTTTTTCTATAAGAGGAAAAAGGAGGTGATAAGAATTATAGAAAATTATAAAAAGATATTAAAATATTTTAGAAGTCTAAATTTATGTACAAGAAAACAAAAATAATTACAGTTAATATATAGCTTTCAAAAAAAAAAAAAAAAAAAAAAAAAAAAAAAAAAAAAAAAAAAAAAAAAAAAAAAAAAAAAAGATAAAAGCATTTTTTTTTTCTTTAAATAGAGATTTTCAAAGCAAAAATATTATTAGTTTACATTTAAAATTCATCGAGAATGTTCAATCTTGTAAGAAACCCGAAAATACACGACTGTGTATTTAAGTTGGAATCTATATATATAAAAATGAATTATGTATGTTTGTATGTTTGTTTGTTTGTCGCTTTATAGACTCCGAACTACTGAACCGATTTTCCTGAAATTTTTACAGTAACATCACGTGAGCCCTAAAAATAAAATAGGCTACTTATTTTTTCGATAGGGGCAGGGGAATTGGTACCCCCCATAGGATGCCAATATTAATTATCGAACCGATTTTCCTGAAATTTTTACAGTAACATCACGTGAGCCCTAAAAATAAAATAGGCTACTTATTTTTTCGATAGGGGCAGGGGAATTGGTACCCCCCATAGGATGCCAATATTAATTATCGAACCGATTTTCCTGAAATTTTTACAGTAACATCACGTGAGCCCTAAAAATAAAATAGGCTACTCATTTTTTCGATAGGGGCAGGGGAATTGGTACCCCCCATAGGATGCCAATATTAATTATCGAACCGATTTTCCTGAAATTTTTACAGTAACATCACGTGAGCCCTAAAAATAAAATAGGCTACTTATTTTTTCGATAGGGGCAGGGGAATTGGTACCCCCCATAGGATGCCAATATTAATTATCGCATATCTTAAGAGCCGCTGCACGCATTTTGCTGAACTTTTTGTAGTAGGATCTTCTGAGCCCCGGAATTGAAATAAAATAGCAGCGGGGGTATAGGAATACCCCATAGGACGCCAATGTTTAACATCGCATATCTTAAGAAATGTAATAGTGAGAATGTTCAAACTTTCTAAAAGTCACTCTTATGGTATACTACACTTTTGAAAATAAAAATAAAGCGGGTAGGCGCAGGGGGGGAAATACCTCCCATAGGATGCATACATTAAATATCGCTCAACTGAAGAACTATTAAAGGGAGAGTCTTCAAACGTGGTTAAAGCTACTATTATAGTAAACTATAAATTTCAATATAAAAATGTGCGGGGTCAGTGTAGCGAAGCGCACCGGGTTAAGCTAGTATTTTATAAATTTAAAATTAAAGATATCCTGCGGATTTTCCACAGCTCTTGGTTTTAAGCCTATTGTCTGGTTGCATTATAAGGATAGGAACTTCATTGGATTGGACCGGGATGAATGCATAAACCTTATGAGCTATAAGGAATATATTAAGGCAACACTAAATCAATGTGAATTCCTAGATTGTATGAATCTAATTTATAAGGATGATAAGAGGGATGTTCAATATACATTTCAGTATAAGAATAGTATTTGCTATCTCATCCTACAACAGGGAAACCATAAAATTAAAATTGATCCTGAGACTTGGAAATCGCTAACCCAAGTCGGAATATTCTTGACAACATTTTTAAGCTGGAATACAATTCTTCGCAAGCAAATTTTATATTTTTATTATGAACATTATATTCCAAATTGCTCTATTTTAAATAAAACAAATGTACAATATTATGAAATTAAAGGTATAAATGAAAGAGATATAGAAATTGATTTAACCAGACTTTGTTATGAGTTTGGAAAAAAAAAATGCAAAATAAGATTAAAACAGATGTGAAAATCTATAGATTATTATTGGATAATAAATAAAATGGATAATAAATAAAACAAACAAACAAAAAAATAATAAAAAAAAATATAAAAACAAAAAACAAAATATTTGAGTTTTTTTTTTATTAATTCTTTATTTTGAAATTTATTAAAAATTTTAAACATAAATGACCACAAATAAAAGTATTAAATTTTTGATATCTTAAATAGTTATATTTAATGTTTTTTTTTACCCAAGTATCTTAAAACTTCTATAGGTGGTTGGAGATTACCAATACTATCAAAGTATTCTACATTATCATTATTTTTATAAAATGCTACCCAATGTGTTCCATATCCTCTATTTGAGTCCAAGTTTATAATTCCATTCTCTATTCGGTGTAGAGTTTTAGGAAGTTTATTCCTCATATATACTCCTCTGAAATAAGGAATATACTTCTTCCCAAATGTTCTCAAGTCCACATCTGTTAGCGGTCTATTGGGTAGCTGCTTTAATAGTTTTTTGATGAGGTATAAAATATTCCATAGCCTTTTTTATAAGGTTTAAGCTATTGCCTCTAATGTTTTGTTATGACGCTTACTTTCTTCGAGCTGTTGTCTACCATTTTTAGCTAAAGTAATAGTTTTAGCGATTGCTGACCCACCAAAAGCTATTGCTCCCAATGCTCCAAGTGCTGTTAGAATAGGGACAAGTGGTAGAAAACCGCCAAGTTTAGGTATGTGGATAATTCTAGGAATTTTTCCTATAAATTTTTTTCCAAGAAATGAATGTCGGATAGCTTTTCGTGCAGTTTTAATAGCGGTTTTGATGTCTTTGGTTTTTCCTTTTTTAAAATATCGGTTACTGATTTAACGGCATTCTTAAAAATATTTCGTCTACACTTTTTCTTTTGGTTGCCAGTTTTTACTCCCAAGCCCAATTTAACTTTTGACTTCATTGCGTTAGTGACAAGGTATGCGTTGAGTTTTTCTCCAAATGTACTATCTTTAGCTTTAACTCTACTCCAAGCTTTTTCTGCTAGTTCTTTATCTGCGTAATGTCGTTTATGAATATCAGTGTTCTGGGCATAAGCAATATCATGAATTTTACAAGCTGCATCCAACGGATTGATACCTTTATCACCCCTTTGTAATGGTTTTTCCAATTTAGTTCCTGGTCCACAAAATTGTTAACCCGGTAAATGAAGTTCAAGTGGTAGTGAATTAATTAAGCTATTTACAAGTCCTTTTCCAATGAGAAAATGTTTTCTACTAAATTCTTTATTTTTATACACAATCATTTATATATAAAAATTGCTTTTCTGAAAAAAAAAAAAAAAATAAAAATCTGAAAGTAAATAAAACGCAATATTAAGCAAACGTATGCTTTCAGTTATAAAGATGCGTTTGGTAAAACAACAATCGAATATTTCAGTGAGAAACTTGGATTTAACGGAAAACAGAAATGGTTTTATGTAGCTGTCTTTCACCTAATTCTATCAGAGCACTAATAGTTGGTCCCTCAAACTGTGGCAAAACAAATATAATGCTTAGTTTAATTGAAAGTCCGAATGGTTTTAAATTTAAAAATATTTTTATATACTCAAAATCATTAAATCAACCGAAATATAAATATCTGCCAAGATTAATTTCATCAGTAAAGGGTATGGGACTTTATACATTTTCAGACAATGAACATGTCATACCACCCGAAAAAGCTAAAGTAAATTCTATTATGATATTTGACGATGTCGCTTGTGAAAAACAAAATAATATAAGATCATATTTCTGTATGGGGAGACATAAGGATATTGATTCTTTTTATTTATGTCAGACTTATACACATATTCCAAAACATTTAGTACGTGATAATGCAAATATGATTATTTTATTCAAGCAAGATGAATTAAATTTAAAGCACATCTACAATGATCATGTTGGCAGTGACATGAGTTTAAATATGTTTCGTTACATTTGCGGAGAATGTTGGAAGGATAAATATGGATTTCTTATAATAAGTAAAGATGATGAAATGAAGCAAGGACGTTATAGAAAAGGCTTTGATCTATTCATTCAGATTTAGTCATATAAATACTACTAACTACATCAGACGTATACCTATTAATATTAAATACGTTTTTTTTTATACTTGGAGAACTGTCAAAATTATTCCACGAAGCTGTTTAGCTGTTTTAAGAAGCTGTTTAGCTGTTTTAAGAAGCTGTTTAGCTGTTTTAAGAAGCTGTTTAGCTGTTTTAATTACCTGTTTAGCTGTTTTAAAAAGCTGTTTAGCTGTTTTTAAAAAGCTGTTTAGCTGTTTTAAGAAGCTGTTTAGCTGTTATAAAAAAGCTGTTAAAAGTATACTACGAGTTATTCCAGGATCTAAAGTTGGTGACGACACTAGTTTAAAGTTATAATCATGGAAGAAAATATTTTAAAAGAGTTGGTGAAATCCAAAAAAAATTTTAAAGAAAAAATTTCAAAGCATAAGACTGGGAGAATTGGAAAAATTTAATAATTTAGAAAGAACGTTTAAACCTTTAACAGAACCTCTGAAGAAACTAGTCAAATTGTCAGATTCGTCAAATCTAACAATACCCACAGACGAAAAATATAAATGTAAGCACAATACTAAAATAAAAACGGAAAATAATACTATATTCACCAGCACTCCTAAGAAAAAATTATTGAACGAGAAAAACATTAATTCAGCACCTAATAAAATAAAAAGGGATAAAGAAGAATAAAAAGAAGACTATAATAGTAAAAGTGAAGATGAAGTAAATGATAAATCGAAAAATGAACATTTTTATTCTCAATCATCCGATTGGGAGTTTGATTTATAAACCCTAAATGGAAATATAAAGCTTGACACTATATTTGGACCTCATAAAATGAAAAATGGAGACTGGAAATTTGGAAATTCTATTTTAAAGCTTACTGATGATAAAATAATTATAGGTCAAAAATCTTGGGCACTAACCCCAGGGTTATACTCATTGCTTTTTAATAAAAATCCAAAACAAGTTGATTCGTCAGAGTTAGCAATATATAAACATATTTTACTTGATACAAACGCACATCAAAGGAACTATGATCCTAATAATCAAATTAATGGAAACAGAGGTTATAAATATAAAAAAATAATAAATAAATTGTTTACTACAACTACTCACGTTGGCAAGGGTTTAATGGAGGTTAATCTTAATTAGTCAAACTATATATACTGGGATAATCCTAATGAAATTGTAGACCGATTGAGGCTGTTAATAGCATCACAACATGCTGGTAACAATAATCATTCTAATAAAATAATATCTATAATCGAAGAACTAAGGGAACCAAATATAATTGAATAACTTTTTAAAACAATAATAATAAGAAAATTATGACTGTTGACAAATTTAGTCATTACTATAATCAAAAATATATAGGAGATATAACAAGAAACAACATTTCAAAAAAATTCGGTTTCAAACTCAACGTAAATAATATAGATATAGAGAATAAAAGAATTTTAAATTTGTCACCTCCAATGAATGGGACAGATGCTGTTAACAAAAATTATGTGAATACACAAATGACCCATATGCAAGAACATTTAAAAAGGGGTATAAGCAAAGAAGTTTAAATTGTAAGAAATGAAATAAAGGATTTAAATAAGAAAATTTCTGACATATATAGTGTAATGATTCATCACAACAAACTTTCATCACAACAACAACAACAACAACAACATAATGGAAAAAAGAACGATAATAAATGAACTACATTCCCAAGCGCGGAAGAATTTCTTAAGACGAAAAGTAATAACAAAGGGAATTGATGATCTTTGGCAAGCAGATTTAGTAGAAATGGGTAACTATTCCATTATAAACCACGGAAACAAATATATGCTAACAGTCATTGATACATTTTCAAAATATGCATGGGCTGCAGCAATTAAAGCAAAAACCGCAAATGAAGATTCCAAAGCTTTTCAGGAAATACTAAGTAAGGGGCGAATACCTAAAAATTTACAATATAATAGAAAAACTCACAGTACAATAAAAATGGCACCTATAGATGTAAAACCTGAACATGAACAATATTTACTGAATACTGTATATAATAATTTAAAAATGTTTAAATCATCAAGGTTTTTACCGGTCACACATCTCTCGATATGGCGGTCGAGTTACCACCTGTTGCTGTTAGAGCAGCTGTTCCACTAAGATTTGAGATAAGAGAAATCGAAAAGGCTATTCATGGTTTAAACCCGAAGAAAGCCCCTGGTTTTGATAAGATCAGTAACAAAATGCTTTTGGAGCTACCCAGCATATCAAAGAAAATTATTCTCTTTATTTTTAATGCTATTTTACGCCTTGAATACTACCCTCAGGAATGGAAAGTATCCCTAGTTACTATGATACCTAAATCAGGAAAGGATCCTACAAAAGTTGAGTCATATAGACCTATAAGCTTATTGTCTAATATATCAAAGCTGTTTGAGAAGCTGTTAGTGTCAAAATTAACCCCAATTTTAAATGTAAATAGATGTATTCCAAACCATCAATTCGGCTTCAGAAGAGAACATAGCACAATTGAACAAACCCATCGTATAGTAAACGCCATTAGAAAAACTTTTGAAGAAAAAAAATATTGTTCCCCCCTCTTCATCGATGTTTCTCAAGCTTTTAATAAAGTCTGGCATGAAGGCTTATTACATAAATTGAAGCTAAATTTACCAGTAAACACACACAAGCTGTTAGAAAGCTACTTAGTCGGTCGAAAGTTTATTATTAAAGAAGGTGCTTTTATAAGTTCTCCTCAGCCAATTGACGCTGGAGTCCCTCAGGGAAGCATCATGGGCCCACTGCTATACCTAATATATACCTCAGACATGCCAACAAACAACCACACCCTTACTTCAACATTTGCTGATGATACAGCTTTTTTAAGCGTACACGAAAACTGTCATGAAGCTTCTCGCTACTTGCAGGATCATATATTTCAACTGGAAAAGTGGTTAAAACAATGGAGGATAAAGGTTAATGAGCAAAAATGCGTACATATAACATTCACCTTGCGTCGGGAGTCATGTCCCCCCTATTAAAATCAATAATCAATAAGTGCCCCAACAATCGCATGTAAAATATCTCGGAATTCATTTAGATCGGCGTTTAACATGGAAATGCCATATAGAAGCAAAACTAATACAAATGAAACTAAAAGCAATTCAACTTAATTGGCTTATTGGAAGAAACTCTGTTCTTAGTCTCGATTGTAAACTTCTACTTTACAACTCTATCTTAAAACCAATTTGGCGCTACGGTATTCAGTTATGGGGCACTGCCTCGGCTTCTAATATCGAAAAAATTCAAAGGCGACAAAATAAACTTCTTCGAATAATCACAGCCGCTCCCTGGTATGTTAAAAAATCAAATATTCACAAGGATCTCAATGTGCCGTTAGTAAAAACTATTATTACGAAGTATGCAGTAAAATATTTAAAAAGACTCGAGTCGCACCCAAATCCACTAGCTCGAAATATTTTAAATTACAGCGGCCACTCTAGATTAAGGAGAAGAGATACAGCAGGACTCATCAGACAAGAAGAGCGCTAAACATCTGCATATGTGAACAGAAACCGTGAAGAGAAAAATTTTCGTCTAGCATTGGCAGGACAAAAATAAAGTATTAGTATAAGATTTGATTAATTATTGTTAGTTTATATTTAATATATGAAGATTCAATAAATAAATAATGAGAAAAAAAAAATCATCAAGGTTTAAGGTTGGGGACTATGTTCGCATAAGTAAATATAAACATATATTTGAAAAAGGTTATACACCGAACTGGACTACAGAAATATTTAAAATAAAAACGATACAGAACACCTACCCAATCACATTTTTACTTAAAGACTATCAAGGATATCCTATAAAAGGCGCATTTTACAAGGAAGAAATACATCGTACACGTTATCCTAATACATTTCTGGTGGAAAAAAATTTTAAAGGAAAAAGGTGATAAAGCGTATGTTAAATGGTTAGGTTTTCCAAACCAACATAGTTCTTGGATAAGTAAAAATGAAATATTATAAGAAAACAAATAAAAAAAAAAAAAAAAAAAGTTTTTCTAATAAATGTAATAAAACAAAAAACTCAAGCATTTTCATTTCATTTACAATTGTCCATTACTTTAGCTTTAAGTGGAAATTCATCAACCTTAACCGCAAATTATTTCCCACCAATAGATCTAAAAGATGACTATGAATGTTCTCTAGTTGATTTTCATTCATACAACCCTATAGAAGATGGAAGAAGGTTTCTCGATGGAAGAAAGTATCTAAAGAAAATTCCTCGATACAAGAAAATACTATATTTAGAAAAAGTATATTTAGAATATTTCTTGATTAAAAAAATTTTTTTCGCCAGAAAAAAGTATCTATAGAAAATTTCACTATAGAAGAAAGATTCCATAGAAAATTTCTCGATAGAAAATGTAGATTATGATAATAATTTATTTCATATAGGAGATAAAATAATTGAAATTCCTATTGGATCATACGAGTAACAAGATATTGTTGATTATATAGTTGGGCAGTATAAAGCAGAAAATTATAATAAATCTATTCTCATTAAAGCTAATAATAATACTTTACAAATTTAAATAACTTCATCCCACGATGCAATTTTAATTAATCGAAAACGATCCATTGGTACGCTGTTAGGTTTTAGTGAAGAAATTTTAAAGGCTGGTATGAAACATATATCAAATCAACCTGTAAATATATTAAAAGTGAATGCTATACAAATTCAGTGTAACATCATAACAGGAGCATATGTATATGAATAATTCTCCCGCACATATACTACACGAGTTCGCATTAGACGTACCACCAGGCTATAAATTAGATGTTATTGCTAATAACCTAATTTATTTACCAAGTAAACGTCAAAGAAATAACATATCTCAAAATTTGGATTGTTGACCAAGAAAATCGTGCAGTTAATTTCAGAGGTGAAGAAATAAAACTTAGATTACATCTAAGACCCAGGAAAAAAGGATAATTTACAATTAAACTAAGCACATTAAAGTTAATAGGGACATTCCTACTAATCATATTAAAGCTACATATAAGACCATCATTATCGAAAGAAAACACCACCTTTTTAAAATTGCTTAAGTTAAAAATAAAGAAAAATGTCTGATATACTCAATGTCATTGAAAAACCATATTCTGATGAAAATATAATAAAAAAAGATTATCATAGCTATGTGCCCTATATTCAATCATTTAAAAACAATGATGAAATTCGAATTACACTACAAAATCAAGACTTATATGTTCTTCCGTCTGAAAGCTACTTATATATAGAAGGAAACATTAAAAACACTAACTGCCTATTTCACTAAATGCGAACGAACGCTTTCGTTCGCACAAATACATGTAAAACAAAAACAAATTCTCAAAAATTTGTTTTTGTTTTACATGTATTTGTGCGAACGAAAGCGTTCGTTCGCATTTAGTGAAATAGGCAGTAAAGGTGAAGAAGCGTCAGAAAATACTAGATTGAGGAATAATTGTGTTGCATACTTATTTGATGAAATACGGTATGAGATTAATGGTGTTGAAATTGATCGTACTCGATTAGGCTTGCCAGATCCAGATTATCAAAAAGCTGGACGTGTGAATTAAAAAAGCTGGATATTAAAAAAAAAGCTGGACATTTAGAAATAAAATTTTCACGAAAAGTTACTTGTTTATTGTACAAAAAATTTTATTAAAAAATACCCATATGTACGCAGGCGCGGATCCAGCTTGAGCCTTAGGGGGGGAAATTTTTTATGGTACAAAACAAGTAAAAAATTTGTTTTTAAAAGTTTATTAAAAACGATATGTTTATATTATATTAAAAAAGACTCAACAATAAGGTAAAATAGAATATAAGATCAGTTCAATATAAATTAAAATAAATTAATCTTTTTAAATAACGTTTTGGCTATAAAAATAATTTTATTTATATTTAATGTTTTTTTTTTTGTATTTGAAACAATTTATTTGACTTCATCATACTAAATTGTTTGACCAATTTTTCGCCCAAAAAAAAAAAAACATATGCAATTGTTAACAAAATTTTGGAAGAAGGAATATGCTTCACTAATTTTAAAATTAAGT
The DNA here is from genome assembly GCA_943735925.1 of Pollenia amentaria. Lineage (NCBI taxonomy): Eukaryota > Metazoa > Arthropoda > Insecta > Diptera > Polleniidae > Pollenia > Pollenia amentaria. The sequence goes on along the minus strand of OX031010.1, from coordinate 31,166,220 downwards.
AATGAATTTAAGTCGAACTGTTTGGGTTTTAATATAAAGATACATATATAATTATTCTGGTTTAAGTTGATTACAGCAAATTTTTTTATTTAAATTATTTTTATTTAGAAAGGAATTTTAAAGCTAATAACAATGGAAAGACAAAAATAATTTTGGCTGCACATACATACGTACATATGTACCTTCAGCCGTAAATGTGCTAATGCCACAATTTTTGAAAATTAAGTTTTTGATGCAGTTCAATAGAGTTAACAAAAATACATCGTTTGCAGAAAAAATACAAATATTTTTTTCTAGTTCTTGTTTTGCAACGATATGGCAACGATATGTAAAAGTTCTAAGTCCAAAAATGCTAAAGAAATTTTCAAAAAAAAATTTTGAAAATTTCAAAAAAAAATTATTAATATTTGTTAATAATCAACATTGAAATAAATAAAATAATTTTATAGTATATTTAATTTTTGCAAATTGACATACTAAAATGTACATTAAAAGTATAAAATATATAAAAGAAATGGTGATAAGTCACAAAAAGCTATGTAAAACATAAATGTATTATTTTTAGTTGGTTTGCAAGCCAATAAAGAGTCATTAATGAAGCAAAACTGGATTTACAGACTTCAAATATATTCAGAACTAAAGACCTTAGATAATTTTTTCTCTCTCCTATAAAATTTATACATTGGACTACATCCTTTTCGACTGAAGGTAATGATATATACTTATATAGGTACATTATATTAAAAAAAAAATTACGGACTCTCCATTGTTTCACTCATTTTTATGTAATTTTTGTATATCAAAGAACTTTTCTTATTAATGCACTTGAAATTTGACAGTTATATAATTCTTCTTTGGTGAACTTTTACTAGACCAATACATATATTTATATGTATATATGGGAAGGTAGAATGGCAATGCATATAAAATTCCAATTCAAATCCTACTATGATGAAAATATGATACGAAAAACGGTTGTATTCAAATTTATATAATAAATAATTATCATAACACAAATACAAATATTGCATATACTAAGGCTTATTAATAATTCAACCGCTCGCATATTCAACCCAAACGTTTATTTTTCGGAAATAGATGGCACTTGCTGGGATGGAATGTAGAATAATATGTATTTAAATACAGTAAACTAGATGTGTCATTGGAAATATGTAATAAATAACTATTAGGATAAATACTTGGATAATTATTGAAAATTTGATTAGAGATTCTATAAAAAAACAAAAAAAAAAAAAACTTGATGGGATTTCCAAAAATTTTGTACATTCGGAAATTCGTGTATTATCGAAATAAGCAAAACATATTTTTATAATTTAGGGGGGGGGGAAAGGGAATCCGCGCCTGTGTACGAGTATGACATTAGTATTATTACATTGTTTTTTTATAATACTTTACTACAATACTAACATAACAAAATATAACTTAACTTAAATTTTTTCAGTTCATTCATATGTTCTATATACATACCTCTCATTTGCTGGAACAACGTCATAACTCAAAAAATTAGTTTCTTATTTTAATGTAGAATTAATTATCGCTCCTATATTTATCTTAAGTAAAAAATTGATGTAAAAATTTTGCATATTCAGCTCTTGAGTATGGAAATAGTACTGTACATACGAATTAAATCAAAAATAGAAATGATGGCGCTATTGCAGATGCATTATGTTCCAATAAGGAAATTTATAAAAATTATTTTAAAGCAATAAATATTAAGAGCATTTTGTGGAAAATTTTTTTAGCTGGACAAATTTCTTTTTAGCTTGAAACTGGACAGGCCATTAAAAAGCTGGACAATCCAGCCAAAACAAGCCCGACTGGCAACCCTATACTCTATACTTGGGAATATCCAGTACAATTAAGAATTATGTCTCACTAAATGAATTTGAAAGCAATATGATGAGAAATGCAGGGTGGAATATTTCTGAAGACCTGTCAATGCGAAAATTTAATTTTTATATTCCCCTTAAACTACTATTGGGATTTGCTGAGGATTTCAATAAAATAATTTTAAATAGTAAACATGAACTTATTCTTTTACGAAGTTCAAATGATGATAAGGCGTATTACTCTACAGATGCTAATGAAAAATTAAGTTTATCGATTAAAAACATAACATGGAGAATACCACATATTCACCTATCAGATACACGAAAAATACAAATAATGAAGATTATAAAGGAGGGTGTTTCAATTACCCAAAGCATTTCGCAGTCAGGGCTGTCAGATGTGGCGATTTCTCGCCAAACGTGGCGATTTTCAAACTCTTTTGGCGACCTAATTTTCGATTTGGCGACATGGCGATTTTTTGGCGATTTATAAAATAGTTGGCGATTTTGTTGGCTATTTTTGATGAGCCATCTATTTGTTTTGAAATCTGTTAAATTCAAAACGAAGAAATAATATTTTTTTTATTCTAGTATTTCAATGTATGAAATTTGATGCATTCATATGTATGACCAGTATTTAAAACATTGATGCGCAAAACTAAATTCTCTCACCAATACACTGACAAAACCACAGGTGCACTGGGAGAAAAGTTGTGAAATTTAAAAGAACTGTTGTTATTATTGTACGGTGTGAAAAATGTTGTAATTTTTTTTTTGTTTTGAAAATAAATTAAATATAAAAGAAGAAGTAAACTTTTAAATAAATTATTTTTGATAAATACTTTATAAAAATGAAAAAGATTTTTTTTTTCACTAAACTTTTCATAGAAGTGCTATAAAAGATATAAAAATGCCTTTTAAAAATGAGTTTTGTTCATTGTTTTAAATGTTTAATGACAAAAGAGGCATTACATGTTACCAAAAGCATTTTTAATCATAAAATAGGATATAAGAAACTAAGACAGATGGTATCTAGTCTTTAAAATTTAGCTATTATTAAGCAAGGTAGACCTTTTTCTGACGAAATATTTATAATAAATAAAGCAAAATCTTAATTGTAGTTTTAATTTTATAGAATCCTCTGTCCGGTTATACTTTTGCTCGCCGTACTCTTTAGTTAGGAGTATACGCAGAGTTTGCCATTAAAGAAAATATAAAAAATTTTGATTTCTTTTCTTTTGCTTTTGATGAAAGCACTGACTTGCTAGCTTGTTACGCAGATAAAGAGTATTAAATCTTTGGAACAATGATTTCTCTCAAAACTGTTTACACAAAAGTAACAGCCAAGGTTTTTGTTCAATGTTATTAATGAAAAACTTTTATCAATTGCGGACTCCAGAAAATTTATTGACCTCTGTGTAGATGACAGAAATATCGTGTGAAAAAAATATGGAAGTTAAATGTGTCAACTAAAACGACATGAGTATATATTCAATAATTGTAATCGCATTGTGCACCTGGTGGTGCTGGCATCAAAAGTTTTAACATCTCACCCTGCCGTGAAAACTGCCAAGCGAATATTTAATAAAGCTCGCGGCAGACATAACGAGCTTAGCATAGAAAATTTATAATTAAAAATGTTTACAGAAGCTCGATGTCTTTGCCGCAGTGATTGTCTAAGGTATAAAGTGGTGGAGGTTTCTAGAATAAGAGAACATAGAAGACTATTTCTTTCTTAAAGATAAACGGTCTAATTTATAAAAAAAAAAAACAGCTTTATTAAGGGTTAATAAAACAAATTTTCATAGAAAATCCGTTTCATAAACCTTTTATTAACCTGTTTTATTTTTTATAAATATGGGGGAAAGAATTTAGTTAAGATTTGGCTTTTTTGAGCAGATTTAGCCGAATTTTAAAAAAAGTCATCTTAGAACTTCAAGCTAAATAAACAACTTTAAATGTTATTTGTAAAGCTCTTCTCAATATTAAAACTGAATTATTTTTACTTCCGGCTGAAAAAACATGAGCGTATATTAAATTTTGTTTTTTGTAATATGCAATAGCGGTTTAAAGATTTAAAAAACGTACAACATTGCTGAATATTTTCCAAAACCATTTTAAAGTGAAATATTTCCAAATTTCAATATTAAAAAAATTCTTACAAATGCTTATTTTTGCTTCCTTAACACGTCTTTGAGTAATCAAATTTCATTCTAATCTGAAGTTCTTTTTCAGAACAACGAAACATTATAAATTCGGCTCACTTAAAAAATATTATTAATTTCTTTAAGTATTGAAATATACTCATGTTTTTTGACGTTATTTCCTTTGTTATAAACTATTGAAGTTTTTGGAAAGTTTGAAAAATCTTCCATTTGAATTTCAGGCCCGAGTAAAAATAATTTAGTTTTAAAGTTGAGAAGATTTTTGTACATATCATTTAAGCTTTGTTCTTTTCCTTGAAGTTCTAAGTTGAATTTATTTAAAAGGGCGGCAGTATCTGCTAAAAATGCGAGATCTAAAATAAATTTCCTATCTTTAAGAAACACACATTCTTCCATATTTTCTATTTCTAAAAACTCCATTACTTCATTCCTTAGGTTAAATAGCCTGTTTACTTTTTAAACTAAATAAAAAAAGTTTTAAACTAAATTTTAAAACTAAATAATGTTGAAATGGCTGATGAAGATAATCTTCGAGAAATTTTTTTTTCACATTTAAATGTGCTCTTGAAAGAAGTAATAAGTAGAATTCTTTAAAAATGAATATAATGAAAGTTTATGAAAAATTTTCCATTATAAAATGTGACAAATTATCACATAAAATTTGTTGTTTTTAAATATATTTTAAAGATTTTTTATGAATCCTAACTTACCCTTGGATGTTAATGAAATACAATAGAAAAAATACAGTTTGTTAAAAGAAAATTGTAATGATGATATTCAATCTAATTAAGATCAGTTTAGGCCAACAATTTATAGCTACAAGGATACGGCAGGTACCTGTATTGAAATATCGAAATTCACTAAATATCTGCTTTGAAGTAGAATGCGATATGAAGTTTTCGACACGTTTTTACGAGCCAAAAGTTATATGAATATAAATAGCACATGTTGCATTTCTTTTCTACCTTCACAATGTATTTCAAAAAAGAAGACAACAAGTTAAATAAAAATTTTTGTTAAATAAAAATTAAGCAAAATATATGGCGACTTTTTTGAATTTTTGGCGGATTTTAGGGATACGGAACAAATTTTTTTTGGGATTAATGAAAAAATATTTTTAATTATTCTAAAAATACATATATTATTGTCGAAATCGAAAAAAATAAATGCTGTGGCGATTTTGGCGATTTTTGACATTGAATTTGGCGAAAAAGATCAAAATCAATCTGACAACCCTGTTCGCAGTTGGGACTGTTATTTTAATTCAACATTTTCCAGAGGCAGAAATCACAACTGGAATATTAAACTATCAGTGAATAGAGAAAGGCCAAGATTTCTTTAATTCGTATTAGAAAACGATAATAAATATATACATTCAGATTTGAAAAATGTTAAAGTGCATTTAAATTCAGAATAGTATCCATATGATGATTTAAATTTAAAATTTGAGGATAATCGATACGCTATTTTGTATGATATGTATGCTAAGTTTCAACAAAATTACTATATGAGAGAAGCACAACCTCTTCTTTCATGTGAGAAATTTAAAAATATTCCAATTGCAGTAGTTGATGTTAGTTATCAAAATGAAATTGTTAAAAATGGGCCTATCGATGTGAAAATTGAGTTCGAGACAAGTAGTCCAGTACTAGGGAGATCGATTATTCGACTTTTTTCAATAACCGGTTTTCGAATATTACGAATAATTGCTATTTTAAAAAACCCGGTTTTCGGTTAAGCAATTTTTAAATAACCGGTTAACCGGTCTTAATTCGAATACTTAAAAACACAAAAATCAAATAAGTTTTTAAAATAAAACGTTAATTTGAATAAAAACAAAACAATTTGCAAAGGTAAGGAACCAACAAAATACATATGTAGATATGACTTAGATCAGACCTAACAAATGTTTTACGATAAAATCCAAGAAAATTGGAACCAGTAAATTGATCAATTTTAGCTAAGTTTTCAACAATATTGTTGAATGATATTTGAACTAGACAACCGTTTTGCAAAAGCAAATAAATTATAGGAATTTTATAAAGTTATTATTTGAAATATTCTCTAAAATTTATTTTGAATAAATTTTAATTTGTTGGTGGTTAAGCATGTCTATATAAATCAACCATATTTTTCAAAAGTTGCAAGCAAAACCTCTTAGCCAGGATTATCTATTTTAAATTATTTTGTTTCAGCAATATACACTTATTTCTGTATTATTTTTTTCAAAATACTTAATATCCTTCACATCAGTGGGAAATTGCATTGAAGTGAAGTTAAGTATTGTACCGGAATCAAGCGAAACAATTTGCTCAGAAATATTAGTAATTTTATAAATTGTCTGTCTGTGTACATGACTTTCATCACCATTATAAAATGCTGCTATAATACTCCATTTAAAGCAGAAGACGTCATTATTTTGAACGTTAACGCAAGTATGTTTTCGTATTAGCTCTACAGGTGGTGGTATGTACTGGGATCCGGATAATGGTGATGCTTTGTTAATATTAATTTCTAGACATTTAATTTGGATAAGCGTCCAACCAGAATCTCTTTCTTGAAACTCAGACATCTTCGCCTTAATCTTTTCAAATTGAAGTGTGAGAGCTGAGCCAATATTGTCTGCCCTTGATAAGCGTATCATTTCCGTATTGTGGTACATATCAGTTTCTGGTTTAAGAGGATGTGCTGGTAGCTTATATCGAGCTGTCAATTCCAAATTAAATTTCACAATTATGTGCTCAGCCAGACAATTATTTAATAATTTCTGAACATACATTTGGCCCTCTTTCAAATATTCATTTACATTCAAATTCAGATCTCCTTTCGGAAAACGATACGTCAAAAGGCGAGATTTAAATGAATTCTTTATTAATTGAATCCGGTTTCCAATTCTCTCCTGTACATTTTTCTTGTGTTCGGGTTGGGAGCAATGAATAAACCACTGTTGTGGTTGAATTTTAACTTTACAATCCTCACACATAATAAAAGCTTCTGCACATGACTCAGGCTTTTGTTGTTTAAATGGTTTATTTGATTGTAACATCGATAGACGCTTCCTAGATGCATCCGATGTTGATGGATGTTCATCCATTTCTTCTACTTGTTGTTGTTGTTGCTCTTGTTGTTGCTGTTGTTGTTGCTGCTGCTGTTGTTGCTGTTGAAGGAAATCTAGATGGATTTCCATATGTTATTTCCTCTCCATTGATGTCAGGGATATATGATTGCATACATCACATGGCACATGAATTTGAATATGTTTTTTTAAATTTTCTTTCTTTTTATACTGGTTTTGGCAAATTTCACAAATTAGTACACTAGCCATTATTATTATTTTAAATATTAATTTCTTTTTTTTATTTTTACAAAAAAACCACAAACTTTCTTAAGGAAGTCTACTTTAGAAACTAATGAATAGAATATATTTAAAACCTTATATATACATTCAAATATCTATACAATCGTAAATTTACTTATCAACAAATAAAATGCCAGACTGTCTGTATATCTGTCTGTCTGACTAACTTTCCTTTTCCCCTTTTTTTTTCTTCTCTTTTCTTTTAAAAATCAAAACAAATACTTTGAATTTTTCTTCCACCCAAATAAAAATTGAAAAACCATTTGCTTTTACAAAACCGGTCTGTCTGTCTGTCTGTCTGACTAACTTTCCTTTCCCCCTTTTTTCTGTCCATCCAATAATTTATTTTTTCATCACCTAATTCAAAACAAAAAACTAAAGAAAGGCTTCAACAATGCACCCAACACCTGTGCATTGCTCCCCCAACATTTTTCTAAATCTCAGCTTTATTGCTATCCTATAAAATTTAACGACTTTTTTTTATTACTTTGTTTTTGAATTTTTTTTTTTTTATTTTAAATTTGACCTACTTTAACACGTGTTTATTTTAATGGCTTTTGAGGGATTTTAATGGCTTTTTAATTGCCTTTGAGGGATTTTAATGGCTTTTTAGGCATTTTTAATGGCTTTTGCACCACATTGGCGGTAAACTCTCATTACCCATATACTTTTAGGTATTTTAAATATGTAGTTTATGCTGGGGCTTTTTACTAATGTTTAACCTTTTAACTTTTAAATTACTCAGAAACCTAACGGGTAAGTGAATTTATGTCGCCTATTCGTTTTGCATAAATTGGCAATAAAAGCAATTTTTACCTTTGCCAAGTTAATTAAAACCCTGTAGTGCGATTCTGTAAAAATTTCAAGAATAGTTGTTATTGTTAAAAAATGTATCAAGCAAATTAACGATTTTGTCATTCTGTAATATTTTAAACAACACTTGTTATCGCAAAGTCACTATATATAAGCTAGTTCCAATGGTTGCTTAGGGCAGATCATCAGGAAACCTTTACAAAAAGTTTTTAGAAAAGCTAAATATATTCCCCCTTAAGCAAAAAAAGTTAAAATTCACATTAGTTAACCAACACATAAAAACCCATTAACCTTTGCGGGGCTTAATGTGTTGTTTAACTAATGTGAAGTTTAACTTTTTTTGCATAAGGGGAATTATATTTACAAATAAAACTGTAAAGCGAATGAGAATTACAAACACTCAAGTCTTATCTGCAACGATATCAAAGCTTAGACAAAACACCAACAATAAGCAGTGAGTTTATCTTTTATTACATTCCCGACTATAATTGGTTGGGGTTTTCCGACTCGAACTGTACAACTACAGTGAGCAAAGAAAAAGCGAATTGGTTAATTTTTTATTGTTTTCGCAAGAAATTAAGCAATTTGTCAGTTATATTATTTTTATTATAAAAAAACTCAAAACTAATTTTTATTTTCTAAGGAATAAATAAAACTCAGAAAATAACTTTTATTTTCTAAGTGAAAAATAAATTTAAGAAATAATAATTAAAAAGTCATTTTTAAAATAAAACGTATAACTGGCACGGTCCCTGCTAAAAACAATTTCAATAAATTTAAAGATTTTAAAAGTTGCTTTTTTAATACTTATTTATTCTGTTTTTTTCTCAAAGTTATACAAGCTCGGCAAAGTCCAATAGGTATAGAATTCTTATTTGTTGATATTCATATCTACCAAAAACACTTATTCAGGCCAGTTCTGAAAATCACTTTTATTCAAATCACGTGATTTCAAATCACATTTTTGTGTTCCGTTTTTGTATGTTTTGGCGTGATTTTCAACTGCCGAACGCATACCAAGAAACATAAAAACGAAATGTTTCTCAGAACACCACAAAATCACACGCGTCATATTAAAAGCATGTGATTTTCAGAACATGCCCGATTATTATACATTAAAAAAACATAATCTTATTGTTTCTGTAAAAAAACACCTGTGTTTTGTAAGTTAAAAAAAAAATACAATGTTCTTAATTAAATTCATAGAAAAAATTATTTAAAAACACATTATGTATTTAATAAAAATTTTATTGTTACTGCAAAGAGAAACAAAATTGTAGACCATAATATAAATTCCTTAATACCACCTATAATAATATAAGAACACGCTTAAAATAAATTTTTTCTGATGTTTTTTTTTATTAAACCAATATTTTCAATAAAAGAAACAAGTAATAGTGTTGTATTGGGCTAGGCCGAATCTATATACCATTCACCAGAAACAAGTAATAGTGTTGTATTGGGCTAGGCCGAATCTATATACCATTCACCTTGTGGCCTTAAAAAATTTCTTTATACGAATTATTTAAAAAATAATATAAGAACACGCTTAAAATTAATTTTTTTCTGATGTTTATTTTATTAAACCAATATTTAAAATAAAAGAAACAAGTGATAGTGTTATAACATTCACCTTGCGGTCTTAAAAAATTTCTTTATACGAATTATTTAAAAAATAATATAAGAACACGCTTAAAATTAATTTTTTTCTGATGTTTATTTTATTAAACCAATATTTAAAATAAAAGAAACAAGTGATAGTGTTATAACATTTACCTTGTGGTCTTAAAAAATTTCTTTATACGAATTATTTAAAAAAATAATATAAGAACACGCTTAAAATTAAATCAAAGTATTTTTGTCCAATTTAGTTCATCTTAATATTACTCACTTTATCAGCCATGTCACAGGGTACAATTCCCTTGAAAACCGAAGAAAACATCTTTGTTTATTGATAGAAAGTATGTTTTGATAGTTTTTTGGCCTTTAAGAAACAGAAAACTCCCATTCCGTTCATGAAAACCAAAATGATTTCATTCCGCAAAGCTTTTTCGTAATTTTCTGAAGCAATTGTACTCTTTGACATGGCTGTATGTTTAATGCTCAAAAGCAACACGAAACTTTAGTTTGTAATAAAAAATTTTATTAATGTATTAAGAAATTTTATCATTTAACAGTCTCCTTTTTTATTTAATTAAAATAATTTTTATTTAAATCAAGACTGATTTGCAAATAAAAGTAAGGAGTTGCTACTTGAAAGAGCGGTTTGATAACGACAACTGGAAGTTTTTGTGAATATTTAAAATTTTTGATTTTCGCAGAAATAAGTCCCAATTTACATTATACGATTTTTGTCGTTGCGATTATTGTCGTTTCTTCTTTGAAGTCTGTCTAGTGTTTACATTGTAAGATTTTTGTCGTTACAACTTCTTGTGTATACATATATTTTTACACTCGCTTGTGTACCCCTTTTAATGCCTCTCTCCCCTCTCACCTATAAGGTAAGAATCGCAACGACAAAAATCGTATAATGTAAATTGGGACTAAGTTTCGTATATTTCTTTAATCATATCATGTATCTAATCGTTTGTGCGGTTTATTTGGTCCTGAACAAGCAAACAATTTCCTAAATAAAATTAGTGTTCGAAAAAGTGAGAAAATAACATTGAAAAATGTATTGAATAATTTAAAGTAGTTAGTTGAATTTGGACCTGAAAGGGCAAAAAAAGATTTCCACGGGGCCCTCAAACATTTAAAAGTGCCTTAAGTGGCACAACTATGCCACGTTTTGCATCACTGATGAATACGTATGTACCATAACTACCCGTCTCTACTTTCCCTCAACTTGGTAAGAACAGTGTGTCGCACATGAATTCTGCTAGTGTAAACTCTTCATGTTCATATTTCGCTTATGTGCTGTAATCGTTGGCTAAACGTACGTCTTGGAAACCATGTACGTCATGATGGCCGCCTTACAATGTCATTGTCTGTCTAAAACCAAACGCACAATAAAAAATATTGTGGTAAATCAGAACATGAACATCAACACGTATTCGCCACATACAAGAACATGAGCAAATAAATACCGTTGCTCTGCCGGCGTTATGCTTATGTCATGTTCAAGACGATAGCGTTTGAAGACGTAGTGTTAAGCCCATGACACATTGGGCATTCTGCACAAGCATTCTGCGCATAACCGAGGTTGAGCTGTATTTTTTTTTTTTTTTTTTTTTAATTTAAATTTTCAGATCGGAATTGCCTAATGAAACCCCCTTCATATCTACAAATGCGAGACAAATATACAAAAGCAAAGATGGATAAAGCAAAATAAACATTAGCCATGTATTTTTAAATCGGGTTATTCATTAAACTAGTTCATAACTGGTTAATGGTTTTTATGGAGAAACATGTTATAACCAGATATAAAACTTGTTTATCTGAATTTACCGCTTATAACCTGTTTTTGGCTCATATTCTATTATTTATTAGTTTTTGAGAGCAATAACAACAAATTTTGGGGTAACGCTTTTCAAACGCAGTGAAAGTATATAAACTGAATTGGAAACTTAAATTTAAAACAGTTCAATCTTAAAAATGAAGGTAATAACATTAATATTGGTGATTATTGGCTGTGGTTTGGCTTTAGGCGCTTTAGATGATGTGGAATTAATGAAAAAGTTTCAGGCTTATACTTTAAAACATGGGAAGAATTCTAAAAGTAGGAAAAACCAAGCCACTCGTTTTAATACATATAAAAAAAACCTTAACAAAATTAATGAACACAATAAACAAAAGCAGAAAACCTATCAAATGGAAGAAAATGTATTTACCGATTTGGAATTGGATGATATTATAAATTCGCATATGGGTCTTATAATAAATGAAATGTATGTATTTATTTAAGTTTAAAAATATTTCATTTTCTATTAAGCAAATTTTTCAGCGACAATAAACAGAGTTCTAACGTTGCTCGGAGTTCTGCCCAACCTAGAGTCAGTGAAAGCATTCCCCCCTCTAAGGACTGGCGTCAAACGGGAGCCATAACTCAGGTGAAAAGCCAAGGTAATTGTGGTGCTTGTTGGGCTTTTGCTACCACTGGGGCTTTAGAGGCCCATCACAAAATTATAAACAAAGCACCTGTTATTTTAAGTGAACAACACTTAGTTAATTGTGTTCAGAATGGCTGTAACGGTGGTTGGATGAATACAGCTTTTAACTATGTAAAAGATAACGGCATTCCTTACGACTCTAATTGTACCTATAAAGGAATTGATCAAGAGTGTAAATCCATACAAAGAAGTAGTGTTAAATGCCTTGGTTACGAAGTAGTACCTTCAGGCGATGAAACAATGATGAAAAAGGTTGTGGCCACAAAAGGACCAGTAGTAGTGGCTATCATGGTAAATGGTAACTTAACGAGATATAAGTCAGGAGTTTTTGATGATTCTTCATGTGGTACATCGGTTAATCATGGCGTTTTAGTGGTGGGTTATGGCAACGAAAAAGGCAAAGACTTTTGGTTGGTTAAGAATTCTTGGGGCCCTGGATGGGGTGAACAGGGATATATAAAAATGGCACGTAATAAAGGCAACCAATGTGGAATTGCTTCATATGCTTCATATCCATTGTTATAAAGAAATAACTTATTTGTTTAATAACAATTCAATTCAATTTATTTTTTTTTTAAATATAAATACATATTATGTTTTGATAATAGTAAAAAATATCTGATTGTTAAATAAAAATATATAACTTTGAATAAAAAAAAAACATGTGTAATTGTGTTTTTAAAACTGCGTTGCTGGAACATTGCTTTTGCTTTTGTACTCGTCAAATCTTCGAAGGTTAGTATCACCGTGACTTTTTTCAATTTTGTGAGTAAATACTGCAACTCCAAACAATAGTGAAAACAATGACCAGCTAAGGAGAAAATACAAAAAAGAGCACAAATGAAGCATGTGGAGATCGTGCCCAGACGAAAACATGTCAAATCGTCGGCTGATAATTTAATTGTCGTATGTGGATTCCGATAGTTTCGAGTAAATTGAGTTTGAAGTTTGAATGAACTCTTATAAAATCCACATACGACATTTAAATAATAAATAAATTTTTTGGTCGTTTTATATGGAAATTTGTCGTATGTGGCAGTTACATACGACATTTAATTTGATAATTGCTTCAGCCAATACCACATACGACAAACTCAACACTCCATATCTCGAAACCCGTATGAGGTATCGAAAATCTAATTACGCCAAATGAAAGATCAAATCGGAAAACCTAAGGAATCGATCTTAACTCAAAACCGCAAAAAATCCACCTACGACATTTAAATTAACAACCGACAAAATGTCAAAATCAAAATGTTATAAATGCCAAAAACCCATATGAAGAGAGCAGAAAATTGAGCTTTGTGACTCTTGCTCAGTGTCATTTACAAAAAAATTTTTTTTTTAAGTTAAAATGTCTTTAATAAGTTTAACCTCTTTTTTTAAGTTTTTCGGATTTACTTACAATATTTTGTAGGTCCTTTTTTATGATCCTAAAAATATGTGCAACATAAAATGAATTCGTAAAAATCTTAAATATTTCGTTTATCTATATGAATTAAAATAAATTTTTTTTTATATAGACCTATAAGGTGTCACATTGATTAATAACATTAATTGAAAAAGTATATTTGGTTTTAAGCCAAAGCTATGGGCAGTTAAAAAATACATTGTTGAATCGACGATCATTAGTTACAACGTACGTAAAAAATGGTTAGTACTCTAGGGTTAAAAAAACAGATTCTTTTTGAATTTTCTTTTTCTATTATTTGATAAATTAATGTTCTGTTTTCACAACACAAGTGATTGCACATGTAGTAAAATTTATATGAAAAACACTCAAAAACCTGAGTAAATTTCATTTCATTTTTCATTTATTGAATTACTATCACAACAAGAATAAATCTTATAAATTACAGTGATAGCAAGTAACATTTGTAATATAAACATGAAGTCAATTAAATTTTAGAGATTATTAATAAAACATTTTATCATAAAAATTAACATAATAATAAACATAATAAATACAATTGACATTTAACATAGATTCAAAAATTTGAAGAGTTCCTTTTTGAAAAGTAATGAGTTGCTTTGTACTTGGATATATGATAGAAAGTCGTTCCAAAGACACGTTGTGTAATTGAAAAAATGTCTTGTAGATATTAGATATTTTTATTTTTGTGATCTCAAGTTTCTTTCACGAGGTGATTGCGCAAAAATAATTTTGTTAAAAAGATATTCTGGGTTCTTCTGATATATAATCTTATGCATCATCAAAAGGCTTTTATATTTTAATAAATCTTTTAAACTTATATTATATAGTACTTTTCATATAAATTTTACATAGTTGGGGATAGTGCGCTGAATATTGATTTAAATCAGCATTGCACTATCACTAAATAAAACTGCAAAAAAATTTAGTTTGCACTCTTTTTTACCAGCTTTAGTGATGATTGGTATTTTTTTTCACTAGCACTTAAAGAATTGAGTGGTATTGCAAATATTTTCACTATCTCTAACGGTGATTGAATGCATAAAATCTGCACTCAATTAAAACAGTCCATTCGAAAAAGCTGCATGTAAACAGACTCCCACGAAAATTTAAAAAATGTCACTTTCTATGTGCATGGTTTTTCATCCTTGTGATGATACGAGTATATTTTCACGTTTTAAAAAAACCTTTTTTTGAAGCATATTCTTTTAAAAAATTAAATTACTAATGAAATATATACTAAAACTCCTTTTTATTTAGCAGATTTTTAGCGTATTTTTTTATACAAATTTTACAGATTTTTAGCACAATTTTTTTTATTTTGTGAAATTTTGCATATTTTTTTTTAGCAAATTTAAAATTTTAAAAATTTTATGTTTAATTTTTATCAGATTTTAAGAATATTTTCTTCATCTTACGACTGAGTAGATTTTAGCAGATTTTTTTTAAGTTTTGCCATATTCCCATCAACCAGTTATGGCAGCACTGTTTAAGAGGGCCTGGTAAATATTGCCATTTTTTATTACTCGTTGAAAAGACATGTTCTTGTAGTTTTTTGCTCATAACTGTCTTAATATCTCCTCGTCTTATATTAAACATTTGCTGCAAAAACTTTCTTTAGTTCTCTTTTGAATCTGCATTCGCGTCCATATAATAAAACTTTTGTTTTGCAGCATTTAGGTATTTTGTATGCCATCTCTCTTGCTTCTTCCTCTTTTCAATAACAAATTCGCAAAAACTGCTTGTACGTGAAACGAGGTACACTTTTCACACGTCTTTCTCTTTTCATTAACAAACTCAAATGTTTTGTAGGTGTAGGCGTGCCCAGGTTATGGGTTTTCCCACCAGATTCAGGGGGTTTTATTTCACTAAGGAACAAATTTAGGGGGTACAAATTCTTAGGGGGAAAATTTGGGGGCATACATTTATCTCTAGGGGGATAGTGAGGGGGTTTCACAATTTGCATGTCTGCTCATAACAATAACTAAAGGCTAGTTTACATGGTAATACAATCTATTACGACTTTGTAGAATCAATATATTATGAAATTTTCTCCGTGCTTAAAATAAAAATCTGTTGTAAGTACTTTTCATGTTTACACGGATGGTATAAGTAAAATCAAAGTAAAGATATTAAACAGCTGAGTTAATAACAAAAAAGCAGATGGTCACAGTTTTACAAAGTTTACAAGAACAATATGAAAATTTCCTGAGTGGATTTACGTTGTTTTTGTAATTGTATAAAAATGTTACCACCTTCAATATATAAAATACACCTCCCTCTGGTGTGATGAGAATACATGTTTCTAAAATGGTTTAGAAAATAAACATTTTCCGACCGTTTGTCAAATTTTGTATCCGTATTCTCTCTTACTCAATACATTTTGCTTTTACATTGTAAGATTTTTCTCACTCTACATCATTTTTTGGCATGTTGTAATACATTGTATTACCGTGTAAAATAGCCTGAAATAATACTAGATATATATTTTATAGCTTGTTTTTGGTTGAGCAGAAATCATTTTTGAAAAAGTAAAAAAGAAAGCGTTTTAAGGGTGAAGTATTCATGGAAATATATATGTATGTAACAACTTTTATCTAACACCTGAAATGCTCACACTTTTTAATTCCAATAATAATATGTATAAAGTTAACGAAAATTATTTGGCAGCACTCGATATTTTTGAAGAGACTTTATTCCAATTTTTAAAAAAGCAGATTTCTACTAACTCTATATTGATTTAAATAATCCATTTACATATGTTATAGTCTTTTTATAAACTGTTTAGAAATTGTTTTTAAACTATTTTAATAAATAAAAACATTTAGGAAACTTTAAACAAAATTTTTTGGGCGGAATTTCAGTGATATGTTAACATCTTGCGATTTTTGCTTTATTTAGGCATTAATATTAGAACATAAATTGAAACTGAGTCAAATTAAACTAATTGAAATTAAATTATGATACAAACTTTTACATTTAGTGGGATTTTTTCAAAATACGTTAAATTTGGGGGGTTTTTAAATTGTTTTGGGGGGAAGAAAAATGATTACCTGGCAACATAGATGGTGACTAATGTTTCAAATACGATTTTTTTCGTGAAATATATGTTTTTAGATGATTTTTACAGAAAAAAAATTTAAAAAAATATATTCCAAGTGTTTTTGATTATGATTTTAGGATTTGATATATAAAATCATGTTCTTGAAATTGAGTGAATCCTTTGATTTTGTTGAAAATGTGTAATTTTAAACTTCTATCCACCGGGTTGGTTGCTATTCGTACTGTTTTTATCAGTACATGTACTGTTTTTTGTTTAAAGTACTGATTGATGCATTACGAGCAAATCAGTTTGCAAATGTACTGATTTTTTCATTAATGTACTGTTTTTGTACTGTTTTATATATTAGTTTTATTTAGTATATAGATTGTCATATTGTCAAATTATTTGCGATACAAATAAGCGTGATGCATTTCGAGGTTCCCTAATTTTTTAAGGAAAAAAAACACAGAAAATTCAAATTTAATAGGGAATGTTTATTATCATTTGAAAGATCATTCTTTGGCATTTATTTTTTGAAGATTATGTCTATCAAATGTTGGCCGTTGCTACGTCGCAGATGATCCATCTGTTGAGTCAATTTTCGATGACTCGTTCGAGCATTTCAACTGGTAATTGGCGAATGACACGCGTGATGTTTTCCTTCAAGGCCTGAATCGAAGCGGGTTTGTCCGCATAAACTTTAGATTTTATATATCCCCACAGGAAAAAGTCTAACGGTGTGATATCACACGATCTTGGTGGCCAATCGACCGGTCCAAAACGTGAAATTATGTGCTCACCGAAGTGTTCTCTCAATAAATCTATTGATTGATGCGATGTGTGGGAAGCGGCGCCGTCTTGTTGCGTAAGTCTTTCCACTATGAAATGCCAAACAATACTAAACAAAAATAACATGACAGCATGACAGCATGACCCGACCCACACGTAATCTGTCAAAAAAGGCTATTGAAAAAAGTATCTCTACTTGAATCACTCTACTTATTTCTTTTTAAATACATACATAAATATGTACATACCCAGCTAGCATTTTCAATCGTATACGATTCTCCTGGGAATCTCACGAAGAGCGTCTTTAATCGTCGAAGAGCGCATTTTTTAATCGTAGAAGATTCCTCGCCCGGGAGAAACTGTTACACAAGCTGATTCCTCTGTTATATACTTGTAAACACAGCAGAAGACGCTTATATTAATCGTTGAGGGAATCGTTTGCGATGTGTGTAAAGATTATCTAACGAGTCTTTCAGAAAACATGTTAGGAATCGTATGAGACTCATATAGGGATTCTCGTACAACTCGTGAAATGCTCAGCCGCATAACTGAGGTACCTAAATAACACATGAAGCGCATTTTTCATGTCAACTCTTCTCGTTTTCATACAATTTTATACGAAAAAATCCTTAGATCGCGAATTAAACTCCACCCGGCTGGAAAATCTCATTCGGCAGATCCTTGGGTCCATTTGTTTAATTGAAATTGAATTATATATGTTATATATTTATTTATTTTTTTATAATATAGTTAAACCCACGTGCTGAAATTAATAGAATAAAGTGCAACCATATGACCTTTGTTTTTCATCATAAATAGAATTTTTTGCAAAATATTTGAATTTTTGACCAAACAAATTAAAAAAGTGATTCGATTTGCGTCGTTTTGGTTTGCCTGGTTAATATTAACAACGCAAATCGGGGCTCTAGTGTAAATGACATAACATGAGTTCATGTTGAAAGTAGGGCGATAATATCCTGTAACTCCGCCTATTCGTTTTGTGTACGATTAGCCGGTTCGAAGCCAGGATAAAGTGTGGGGGCGACAGTGAACTTTATATGGCCGGCGCACAGTGGGTGATTTCACTAGAAGGCGGTCAAAATTCCTAAACTTTTGATTGGATCGGTATTCTTTTATGCGATTTTTTTGCTCGATAGGTGGTATTTTAACAAATAAGTTGACCTAAATTTTTATTTTTAACAAACTGTGAGAGATATTTTTTTCTGTGTATATATTTTTTTATAATTGCTAATGTCTTCTGTTGTATTTTACAACTGACACTAGTTTTTTATTCTCAAACCTAAATCTTATCAGAAAATGCCAACATTTAGTCCCCGTAAATGCTTAGTCCCAATATTCACAGTGGCCAAAGATTGGCAACAACACAATAGGTTGACAATTATAACAACAGTTGTTTTTGTTATTGTTAAAAGTTACAGAATCCCACTACTGATGTGCTAGAAAATTTATGTGACCGGAACTGTTTGATTCCTCGAAAATTCTTTAAGATTCAGCTTCTTTGATTTTTGTAACGTTTCCTTGCAGGACCTATTTTTTGAACCGAATATAAGAAAAATGTAGGTAAAAGTCCGGACTACAAGAGAGTACAGATTTTTTTTACTCAATTTGTCGCTCTGGACTTATGCTCTATAAAGAAGGAGATTTCCGGGAAATTTTTACATTTAAAATAAAAATTAAATAGATCTTCATGTCACAAAATCATGAAAAACAAAAAAGTTATGAGCGTTTCACCTTTAAAAATTTACTAAGAAATTCATAACCACCCTGTTCTCAATGAAATAGTTGAACTAGGGTTAACATTTTTAGGCACCCGAGGCTTATTAGACGAATAAAATAGTTTTAAAATCGGAGAACATAAAAAAAGAGGATGACCGTTAAACAAATTAAACTGCCTTCGAAACACTGGACCATAAATAAGTGATGCCCTCACCTAGGCCAATAACTCATGTAAGTAAAAATCAAATAATTAAAACAGAAACGATTACAAATATAAATCAAACTGCTTCCCATACGCTGACAACTTTTGGCTTTCAGCAACGGAGTATGAATACGTGAGAACCCTCTGGGAACCATCCAGGTAAGAACAAGTTTGTCGAGAGATGCTTGTGTATACATTGACTATTCTTTAATTGAGCTTAGTACGATGGCTTCATAGTGGGTCCATTCAACCTCTTCTTTGAGCAAATATTTAATATAAAAGCATGTTTAACCATAAAAGTTTAACAATTGAATTTGTGTTATTGAATAATTATTACTCGGTAAAGAACCGTGTCCAAAGCAAGCAGAACTTTCAGAATCATTGGGAGTATGATATAGAAATAATGGATGATAATTTCTTTATCAAAAGTAGAAAGAAATGAACGTGTTACAATAATTTAGTTGACTTTGAATATTTGTTTAAGAATTACGTCCGGGAAACCGGGTTTCTTAACGCTGGACGTTAACCCCTCCCTATAGGTAATGGTAGCACTATCCACGTAAATCCCCATGTTTCTTCTTTAGGAGCACACAACAGACCCGGTAATGGCCTAGGTGTCTACCATACAGATATGAGGTTGTCCTCCTTTTGACCTAACCTAACCTAAATATTTTTTTTTAAAGTATGATCAACACTGGTATTTCTTATGCGCATTAAAATAAATATTTTAAGTCAATTAATTTTGTACAACACGTACATTAATTAAGCGAATAATTTTTCCTTTTAATTGAAAAATAAAAATCAAAAAATATTTGTTCGAAAATATCAAAAGCAAGAAAAAGTTTGATTTTTGCTTAAAAAAATCAAAATCAAAAATAAATCTTTTATTTTTGCTCGAACAAATAAATTTCAAAATTTTTTTAAGCAAAAAATAAAACTCAAAAATTATAAAAGTTATTTTCGGGAGCACAAAATTTTTATTCATTAATATGATTTTCTTATGATGTGCTAAATTCCGAATTTTTATTCTTGACATACTGAAATTTATTGTTGGCGGATAATCTAGTTCCAATGGTTGCTTAGGCCAGATCATCAGGAAACCTTTACAAAAAGTTTTTAGAAAAGCTAAATATATTCCCCCTTAAGCAAAAAAAGTTAAAATTCACATTAGTTAACCAACACATAAAAACCCATTAACCTTTGCGGGGCTTAATGTGTTGTTTAACTAATGTGAACTTTAACTTTTTTTGCATAAGGGGAATTATATTTACAAATAAAACTGTAAAGCGAATGAGAATTACAAACACTCAAGTCTTATCTGCAACGATATCAAAGCTTAGACAAAACACCAACAATAAGCAGTGAGTTTATCTTTTATTACATTCCCGACTATAATTGGTTGGGGTTTTCCGACTCGAACTGTACAACTACAGTGAGCAAAGAAAAAGCGAATTGGTTAATTTTTTATTGTTTTCGCAAGAAATTAAGCAATTTGTCAGTTATATTATTTTTATTATAAAAAAACTCAAAACTAATTTTTATTTTCTAAGGAATAAATAAAACTCAGAAAATAACTTTTATTTTCTAAGTGAAAAATAAATTTAAGAAATAATAATTAAAAAGTCATTTTTAAAATAAAACGTATAACTGGCACGGTCCCTGCTAAAAACAATTTCAATAAATTTAAAGATTTTAAAAGTTGCTTTTTTAATACTTATTTATTCTGTTTTTTTCTCAAAGTTATACAAGCTCGGCAAAGTCCAATAGGTATAGAATTCTTATTTGTTGATATTCATATCTACCAAAAACACTTATTCAGGCCAGTTCTGAAAATCACTTTTATTCAAATCACGTGATTTCAAATCACATTTTTGTGTTCCGTTTTTGTATGTTTTGGCGTGATTTTCAACTGCCGAACGCATACCAAGAAACATAAAAACGACATGTTTCTCAGAACACCACAAAATCACACGCGTCATATTAAAAGCATGTGATTTTCAGAACATGCCCGATTATTATACATTAAAAAAACATAATCTTATTGTTTCTGTAAAAAAAACACCTGTGTTTTGTTAGTTAAAAAAAAATACAATGTTCTTAATTAAATTCATAGAAAAAATTATTTAAAAACACATTATGTATTTAATAAAAATTTTATTGTTACTGCAAAGAGAAACAAAATTGTAGACCATAATATAAATTTCTTAATACCACCTATAATAATATAAGAACACGCTTAAAATTAATTTTTTTCTGATGTTTATTTTATTAAACCAATATTTAAAATAAAAGAAACAAGTGATAGTGTTATAACATTCACCTTGTGGTCTTAAAAAATTTCTTTATACGAATTATTTAAAAAATAATATAAGAACACGCTTAAAATTAATTTTTTCTGATGTTTTTTTTATTAAACCAATATTTTCAATAAAAGAAACAAGTAATAGTGTTGTATTGGGCTAGGCCGAATTTATATACCATTCACCTTGTGGCCTTAAAAAATTTCTTTATACGAATTATTTAAAAAATAATATAAGAACACGCTTAAAATTAATTTTTTTCTGATGTTTATTTTATTAAACCAATATTTAAAATAAAAGAAACAAGTGATAGTGTTATAACATTCACCTTGTGGTCTTAAAAAATTTCTTTATACGAATTATTTAAAAAATAATATAAGAACACGCTTAAAATTAATTTTTTCTGATGTTTTTTTTATTAAACCAATATTTTCAATAAAAGAAACAAGTAATAGTGTTGTATTGGGCTAGGCCGAATTTATATACCATTCACCTTGTGGCCTTAAAAAATTTCTTTATACGAATTATTTAAAAAATAATATAAGAACACGCTTAAAATTAATTTTTTTCTGATGTTTATTTTATTAAACCAATATTTAAAATAAAAGAAACAAGTGATAGTGTTATAACATTCACCTTGTGGTCTTAAAAAATTTCTTTATACGAATTATTTAAAAAATAATATAAGAACACGCTTAAAATTAATTTTTTTCTGATGTTTATTTTATTAAACCAATATTTAAAATAAAAGAAACAAGTGATAGTGTTATAACATTCACCTTGTGGTCTTAAAAAATTTCTTTATACGAATTATTTAAAAAATAATATAAGAACACGCTTAAAATTAATTTTTTCTGATGTTTTTTTTATTAAACCAATATTTTCAATAAAAGAAACAAGTAATAGTGTTGTATTGGGCTAGGCCGAATTTATATACCATTCACCTTGTGGCCTTAAAAAATTTCTTTATACGAATTATTTAAAAAATAATATAAGAACACGCTTAAAATTAATTTTTTTCTGATGTTTATTTTATTAAACCAATATTTAAAATAAAAGAAACAAGTGATAGTGTTATAACATTCACCTTGTGGTCTTAAAAAATTTCTTTATACGAATTATTTAAAAAATAATATAAGAACACGCTTAAAATTAATTTTTTCTGATGTTTTTTTTATTAAACCAATATTTTCAATAAAAGAAACAAGTAATAGTGTTGTATTGGGCTAGGCCGAATTTATATACCATTCACCTTGTGGCCTTAAAAAATTTCTTTATACGAATTATTTAAAAAATAATATAAGAACACGCTTAAAATTAATTTTTTTCTGATGTTTATTTTATTAAACCAATATTTAAAATAAAAGAAACAAGTGATAGTGTTATAACATTCACCTTGCGGTCTTAAAAAATTTCTTTATACGAATTATTTAAAAAATAATATAAGAACACGCTTAAAATTAATTTTTTTCTGATGTTTATTTTATTAAACCAATATTTAAAATAAAAGAAACAAGTGATAGTGTTATAACATTCACCTTGTGGTCTTAAAAAATTTCTTTATACGAATTATTCAAAATAATAATATAAGAACACGCTTAAAATTAAATCAAAGTATTTTTGTCCAATTTAGTTCATCTTAATATTACTCACTTTATCAGCCATGTCACAGGGTACAATTCCCTTGAAAACCGAAGAAAACATCTTTGTTTATTGATAGAAAGTATGTTTTGATAGTTTTTTGGCCTTTAAGAAACAGAAAACTCCCATTCCGTTCATGAAAACCAAAATGATTTCATTCCGCAAAGCTTTTTCGTAATTTTCTGAAGCAATTGTACTCTTTGACATGGCTGTATGTTTAATGCTCAAAAGCAACACGAAACTTTAGTTTGTAATAAAAAATTTTATTAATGTATTAAGAAATTTTATCATTTAACAGTCTCCTTTTTTATTTCATTAAAATAATTTTTATTTAAATCAAGACTGATTTGCAAATAAAAGTAAGGAGTTGCTACTTGAAAGAGCGGTTTGATAACGACAACTGGAAGTTTTTGTGAATATTTAAAATTTTTGATTTTCGCAGAAATAAGTCCCAATTTACATTATACGATTTTTGTCGTTGCGATTATTGTCGTTTCTTCTTTGAAGTCTGTCTAGTGTTTACATTGTAAGATTTTTGTCGTTACAACTTCTTGTGTATACATATATTTTTACACTCGCTTGTGTACCCCTTTTAATGCCTCTCTCCCCTCTCACCTATAAGGTAAGAATCGCAACGACAAAAATCGTATAATGTAAATTGGGACTAAGTTTCGTATATTTCTTTAATCATATCATGTATCTAATCGTTTGTGCGGTTTATTTGGTCCTGAACAAGCAAACAATTTCCTAAATAAAATTAGTGTTCGAAAAAGTGAGAAAATAACATTGAAAAATGTATTGAATAATTTAAAGTAGTTAGTTGAATTTGGACCTGAAAGGGCAAAAAAAGATTTCCACGGGGCCCTCAAACATTTAAAAGTGCCTTAAGTGGCACAACTATGCCACGTTTTGCATCACTGATGAATACGTATGTACCATAACTACCCGTCTCTACTTTCCCTCAACTTGGTAAGAACAGTGTGTCGCAAATTAATTCTGCTAGTGTAAACTCTTCATGTTCATATTTCGCTTATGTGCTGTAATCGTTAGCTAAACGTACGTCTTGGAAACCATGTACGTCATGATGGCCGCCTTACAATGTCCATGTCATTGTCTGTCTAAAACCAAACGCACAATAAAAAATATTGTGGTAAATCAGAACATGAACATCAACACGTATTCGCCACATACAAGAACATGAGCAAATTAATACCGTTGCTCTGCCGGCGTTATGCTTATGTCATGTTCAAGACGATAGCGCTTGAAGACGTAGTGTTAAGCCCATGACACATTGGGCATTCTGCACAAGCATTCTGCGCATAACCGAGGTTGAGCTGTATTTTTTTTTTTTTTTTAATTTAAATTTTCAGATCGGAATTGCCTAATGAAACCCCCTTCATATCTACAAATGCGAGACAAATATACAAAAGCAAAGATGGATAAAGCAAAATAAACATTAGCCATGTATTTTTAAATCGGGTTATTCATTAAACTAGTTCATAACTGGTTAATGGTTTTTATGGAGAAACATGTTATAACCAGATATAAAACTTGTTTATCTGAATTTACCGCTTATAACCTGTTTTTGGCTCATATTCTATTATTTATTAGTTTTTGAGAGCAATAACAACAAATTTTGGGGTAACGCTTTTCAAACGCAGTGAAAGTATATAAACTGAATTGGAAACTTAAATTTAAAACAGTTCAATCTTAAAAATGAAGGTAATAACATTAATATTGGTGATTATTGGCTGTGGTTTGGCTTTAGGCGCTTTAGATGATGTGGAATTAATGAAAAAGTTTGAGGCTTATACTTTAAAACATGGGAAGAATTCTAAAAGTAGGAAAAACCAAGCCACTCGTTTTAATACATATAAAAAAAACCTTAAAAAAATTAATGAACACAATAAACAAAAGCAGAAAACCTATCAAATGGAAGAAAATGTATTTACCGATTTGGAATTGGATGATATTATAAATTCGCATATGGGTCTTATAATAAATGAAATTGTATGTATTTATTTAAGTTTAAAAATATTTCATTTTCTATTAAGCAAATTTTTCAGCGACAATAAACAGAGTTCTAACGTTGCTCGGAGTTCTGCCCAACCTAGAGTCAGTGAAAGCATTCCCCCCTCTAAGGACTGGCGTCAAACGGGAGCCATAACTCAGGTGAAAAGACAAGGTAATTGTGGTGCTTGTTGGGCTTTTGCTACCACTGGGGCTTTAGAGGCCCATCACAAAATTATAAACAAAGCACCTGTTATTTTAAGTGAACAACACTTAGTTAATTGTGTTCAGAATGGCTGTAACGGTGGTTGGATGAATACAGCTTTTAACTATGTAAAAGATAACGGCATTCCTTACGACTCTAATTGTACCTATAAAGGAATTGATCAAGAGTGTAAATCCATACAAAGAAGTAGTGTTAAATGCCTTGGTTACGAAGTAGTACCTTCAGGCGATGAAACAATGATGAAAAAGGTTGTGGCCACAAAAGGACCAGTAGTAGTGGCTATCATGGTAAATGGTAACTTAACGAGATATAAGTCAGGAGTTTTTGATGATTCTTCATGTGGTACATCGGTTAATCATGGCGTTTTAGTGGTGGGTTATGGCAACGAAAAAGGCAAAGACTTTTGGTTGGTTAAGAATTCTTGGGGCCCTGGATGGGGTGAACAGGGATATATAAAAATGGCACGTAATAAAGGCAACCAATGTGGAATTGCTTCATATGCTTCATATCCATTGTTATAAAGAAATAACTTATTTGTTTAATAACAATTCAATTCAATTTATTTTTTTTTTAAATATACATATTATGTTTTGATAATAGTAAAAAATATCTGATTGTTAAATAAAAATATATAACTTTGAATAAAAAAAAAAAATATGTGTAATTGTGTTTTTAAAACTGCGTTGCTGGAACATTGCTTTTGCTTTTGTACTCGTCAAATCTTGGAAGGTTAGTATCACCGTGACTTTTTTCAATTGTGTGAGTAAATACTGCAACTACAAACAATAGTGAAAACAATGACCAGCTAAGGAGAAAATACAAAAAAGAGCACAAATGAAGCATGTGGAGATCGTGCCCAGACGAAAACATGTCAAATCGTCGGCTGATAATTTAATTGTCGTATGTGGATTCCGATAGTTTCGAGTAAATTCAGTTTGAAGTTTGAACTCTTATAAAATCCACATACGACATTTAAATAATAAATACATTTTTTGGTCGTTTTATATGGAAATTTGTCGTATGTGGCAGTTACATACGACATTTAATTTGATAATTGCTTCAGCCAATACCACATACGACAAACTCAACACTCCATATCTCGAAACCCGTATGAGGTATCGAAAATCTAATTACGCCAAATGAAAGATCAAATCGGAAAACCTAAGGAATCGATCTTAACTCAAAACCGCAAAAAATCCACCTACGACATTTAAATTAACAACCGACAAAATGTCAAAATCAAAATGTTATAAATGCCAAAAACCCATATGAAGAGAGCAGAAAATTGAGCTTTGTGACTCTTGCTCAGTGTCATTTACAAAAAAATTTTTTTTTTAAGTTAAAATGTCTTTAATAAGTTTAACCTCTTTTTTTAAGTTTTTCGGATTTACTTACAATATTTTGTAGGTCCTTTTTTATGATCCTAAAAATATGTGCAACATAAAATGAATTCGTACAAATCTTAAATATTTCGTTTATCTATATGAATTAAAATAAATTTTTTTTTATATAGACCTATAAGGTGTCACATTGATTAATAACATTAATTGAAAAAGTATATTTGGTTTTAAGCCAAAGCTATGGGCAGTTAAAAAATACATTGTTGAATCGACGATCATTAGTTACAACGTACGTAAAAAATGGTTAGTACTCTAGGGTTAAAAAAACAGATTCTTTTTGAATTTTCTTTTTCTATTATTTGATAAATTAATGTTCTGTTTTCACAACACAAGTGATTGCACATGTAGTAAAATTTATATGAAAAACACTCAAAAACCTGAGTAAATTTCATTTCATTTTTCATTTATTGAATTACTATCACAACAAGAATAAATCTTATAAATTACAGTGATAGCAAGTAACATTTGTAATATAAACATGAAGTCAATTAAATTTTAGAGATTATTAATAAAACATTTTATCATAAAAATTAACATAATAATAAACATAATAAATACAATTGACATTTAACATAGATTCAAAAATTTGAAGAGTTCCATTTTGAAAAGTAATGAGTTGCTTTGTACTTGGATATATGATAGAAAGTCGTTCCAAAGACACGTTGTGTAATTGAAAAAATGTCTTGTAGATATTAGATATTTTTATTTTTGTGATCTCAAGTTTCTTTCACGAGGTGATTGCGCAAAAATAATTTTGTTAAAAAGATATTCTGGGTTCTTCTGATATATAATGTTATGCATCATCAAAAGGCTTTTATATTTTAATAAATCTTTTAAACTCATATTATATAGTACTTTTCATATAAATTTTACATAGTTGGGGATAGTGCGCTGAATATTGATTTAAATCAGCATTGCACTATCACTAAATAAAACTGCAAAAAAATTTAGTTTGCACTCTTTTTTATCAGCTTTAGTGATGATTGTTATTTTTTTTCACTAGCACTTAAAGAATTGAGTGGTATTGCAAATATTTCACTATCTCTAACGGTGATTGAATGCATAAAATCTGCACTCAATTAAAACAGTCCATTCGAAAAAGCTGCATATAAACAGACTCCCACGAAAATTTAAAAAATGTCACTTTCTATGTGCATGGTTTTTCATCCTTGTGATGATACGAGTATATTTTCACGTTTTAAAAAAACCTTTTTTTGAAGCATATTCTTTTAAAAAATAAAATTACTTATGAAATATATTCTAAAACTCCCTTTTTATTTAGCAGATTTTTAGCGTATTTTTTTATACAAATTTTACAGATTTTTAGCACAATTTTTTTTATTTTGTGAAATTTTGCATATTTTTTTTTTAGCAAATTTAAAATTTTAAAAATTTTATGTTTAATTTTTATCAGATTTTAAGAATATTTTCTTCATCTTACGACTGAGTAGATTTTAGCAGATTTTTTTTAAGTTTTGCCATATTCCCATCAACCAGTTATGGCAGCACTGTTTAAGAGGGCCTGGTAAATATTGCCATTTTTTATTACTCGTTCAAAAGACATGTTCTTGTAGTTTTTTGCTCATAACTGTCTTAATATCTCCTCGTCTTATATTAAACATTTGCTGCAAAAACTTTCTTTAGTTCTCTTTTGAATCTGCATTCGCGTCCATATAATAAAACTTTTGTTTTGCAGCATTTAGGTATTTTGTATGCCATCTCTCTTGCTTCTTCCTCTTTTCAATAACAAATTCGCAAAAACTGCTTGTACGTGAAACGAGGTACACTTTTCATACGTCTTTCTCTTTTCATTAACAAACTCAAATGTTTTGTAGGTGTAGGCGTGCCCAGGTTATGGGTTTTCCCACCAGATTCAGGGGGTTTTATTTCACTAAGGAACAAATTTAGGGGGTACAAATTCTTAGGGGGAAAATTTGGGGGCATACATTTATCTCTAGGGGGATAGTGAGGGGGTTTCACAATTTGCATGTCTGCTCATAACAATAACTAAAGGCTAGTTTACATGGTAATACAATCTATTACGACTTTGTAGAATCAATATATTATGAAATTTTCTCCGTGCTTAAAATAAAAAAATAAAAATCTGTTGTAGGTAGTTTTCATGTTTAGGTAAGGTTAGGTTCCATTGGCAGCCGTGATCAAGCACAGCTCACGTGGGTCCATTACTTAGTTCCCGTTGTGTTACCATATCACGCCGTCTCCCATGGGTCCTATGAAATCTGGCTGCTAGTATTCCCATGCAGCCAACCGGTCGATTCAATAAAGGAGTGGATCCTATTTACGTCAACATCAGAGAGACAAGTTTTGTCCCCAAGGGTTCTTCGACCAAACATTTTGAGTCTTAAGTCTCCGAAAGCCGGGCAGTTACAGAGAAGATGTTCCGTTGACTCTTCCTCCTCCTCATCGCCGCAACTTCTGCACAAGTCGTTATAAGGGAGCCCCAGCCTCTGGGCGTGCCTCCCAATTGGCCAGTTATAACCGCAGTTAGGTTTCTTAGATGATGTCTGGACAGCTGTAATGCCCGCCGTGTCCTTTTTTCATCTATGATGGGCCAGATTTTCCTGGTTTCCCCACAGGTGGTTTCATCGTGCCACCTCTGACTGGCGATAAGATGAAACTTATGCGCTATAAGTTGCTTACACCTTGGGAGTGAAGCACCTACATATGTGGAACCGTTCCGATTCAAGGTGGTACCTGCATGCGCCAACGAATCCGCCATGCAGTTCCCATGTATGTCCCCGTGTCCGGGGACCCAATTAAGGGTAACCAGTGAATGTCTCGCTATCTCCTCCAGAGACATCCGGCATTCTCGGACAATTCTCGATGTGATGAACACATTCTCCAGGGATCTTATGGCCGCCTTGCTATCGGTAATAATGTGAATATCCCTTCCAGATATTTCACCGTACCGGATGCGTTTCGCGGCTGTGTGGATGGCCATTATCTCGGCCTGGATTACACTGCAGTGGTCCGGCAGCCTTATAGGAATGCTCCAGTTTAGCTGCTCGGAGTATATGCCAGAACCGACACCATACAGTGTTTTAGACCCGTCCGTGAAGATTCGAATCGTATTCGCGGGGATTTGCAGGTCATCATAGTGGACCACGTTATCCACAATGCTTACCGTGAAGCCAGGATCAAAGATTGGCTCGGGTGTGACATAATCAACATCCATGTGCCAATTAATATCATTCAGAATGTTAGCATGTCCGATATTATAATCTCTCCATGCTCCGGTGGCCCTTAGTCTTACCGCCGCGTTCGCAGCTAACCTTTTCGCCAAAATGTCTGGTGGTAACCAGTTTAGAATCGTAAACAATGCCTTAGAGGGGGTTGTTCTAATGGCACCTGTTACAGCTATCGCCACCATTCTCATTGTACGTTCAAACCTGGATTGATGACTCTTCGCCTTGAGCGCCGGCCACCAAACAGCTGCCCCGTAGAAGAGAATGGGTTTAATGACACATTCGTATAGCCAGTATACATTCCTCGGGTTAATTCCCCAGTTTAGGCCAATGGCCCTTTTGCAGCAATATAATGCAATAGCCGCTTTATTAGTCCTGGAGCTGGTGTTCATCCTCCAGTTCAGTTTACTGTCCAATATTAGCCCAAGATACTTGGCGCTGTCAGACAGTACCAGTGACACCCCTTTTATCCTCGGGGTATTAAATTTGGGAATTTTGAATCTCCTTGTGAAAAGTACCAGTTCTGTTTTGGAGTCCACATCCCTGGCACCATTTTGTTAGGACGTCCAGTGCGGACTCCATTAGTTCAGACAAAAGTCTGGGATCTTTACCCATAGCCACAACTGCAACGTCATCCGCATATGCGACCGTTCTGCAGCACGTCCTTTCCATGGCTCTGAGTAGGGTATTTATATTCAGATTCCAAAGTAAAGGTGACAGTACACCACCTTGCGGGGTGCCCCTAGTCGCAACCTTTGAAATGTTCGAGGCGCCCAAGTTGGATTCGATACGCCTGAAGTGCAAGATACTGCTGACAAATTGAATGATCGCTGGGTCGATCTCCAAATGTCTCATAGCGTTAATAACCGATTCAGGTTTAACATTGTTGAAAGCGCCCTCAATATCCAGGAATGCCACTAAAGCAAATTCCTTGTAATGCAGGGATCTCTCTATGTGGCCCACCAATGAGTGAAGCGCAGTTTCAGTGGACCTTCCCTTCGTGTAGGCGTGCTGAGCCGGTGACAGGGAATTGGGTCCTAATGATGATCTAATGTGAATATCCAAAATCCTCTCCAGTGTTTTCAGTAGAAAGGAGGATAGACTAATTGGTCTAAAATCTTTAGCCATAGTGTGAGATGTCTTCCCACTCTTGGGGATGAAGACGATCTTATATGATGTCCACGTTGCTGGGACATGTGAGAGACTCAGGCAGGCTCTAAATATTGCCAAGAGCCATGGCATCAATATTCCCAGGTTATTTTGTAGGTCCGCT